>JARQAD010000005.1:85000-710000 GCA_029955455.1 Quercus agrifolia
AAGATATAGGATATATATATACAAGTTTTGTACATCACAAAAAATAAGCATGAAGGATTTTTTTACATTCAAAACTACCCTCAAACAGCCATAGGCAACAAGTAGCAACACCACCTTTGTGTCAACAAAAAAATATATATCTACTAAGAGTTTTTTTACAACATGCTTAAAATGTCCGCATAGTCATTTGCTTCTATTTTGAACAGGAAACGCTTTCTTGTCCACTTCATGATAAAACTGCACAAATTATTCTTTGTCAAGTTAAATTTGCCAAATTTTTGCTTGCAATACATAATACTCTAAACATGAATTTGAAATTGTAATTCGGCAAACGCTTAGATTCACATTTGTATCAAAAGGCCTCACAATGGAGTAATTTGGCAAAATAATACCCATGGGAATGAGACATTATTTGACATTATCTGCCAAAATTTGAAAAAGGAAAGTGAAAGAGATTAGATATGATAGGTGCGAGACTACATACCTAGATAATTAGAAATAGGGAGCCCTCATCTGGATTAGAAAAAACAATACAAAGAGTAACATGAGATGAAGACTAAGAAATAGTTCAACTATTTGTTAAAACTTCCAGTTCAATCAAATTCAGCAATGCATTATTGACATTGACATTGAGATGCAATAATATAGTTCAACTATTGTTTTGTTCCTTTACATTATGTATTTTGCATGTGTCTAGTTATGGAGATGTGACTATGCCAAGAAATTGTGTTTGTGATTGTTTCAAGTGGAAAATAAGAATGTGCTACTCTAGCTAGGTCACTATATCATACACCTTTGAAATGCGTCTTGAATCAACTTCACTTATAATAATATAATAGAAACGCATTATGAAGCAATATAACATATTAACCAGTAGACTACTGAGGTTTATAGTTTTTCCATCATATAGCATGGTATGTATATATGTAGGCCACTGTTTTTAGAGAAAATTTTAGAGAAATTTTGTTTTACCCATCCACAGTCACAGTTTCATTCCCGATTTATTGATTGCTACCCTGAAATATATTAAAGGCATCGTATTAATATTACATAACTATGCATTGCAAAAAGTTATGTTCAACCGAAATAACATTTGTTTGCTACCTGATCAGAAGCCCCTCTATCACGCATCCCCTGGCCAATTTGCTCAAACATGCCTCTCATCGTCGTCATCATTTCAGCTATTTGTGCTTGGTGCCTTGCCTCAGATTGAACTTGTTCCTCCCTATGCCTCGCCTCAGATTGAGCTACTTCCTCCCTATGCTTCGCTAGTTCCTCCCTAGATTGAGCTAGTTGCTCCTTAAGCTCTTCAAGACTCGTCTCCAACTCTAACATCCTTTGGTGACCTCTGCTTGACGACGGAGTCAAGACAAACGGTGATTTGTTTGTCGCACTTCTTCCTGATGGGGTGATTCCAAAACCTACCCCACGGACACGTCCTGAGCGCTCTGGATGACCCATCACCTGAGCATACACGTCGTCGTTGGACCAAAGGATTCCATTACCAATCCCTCCTTGTAGTCGTACGCTCTGATCATTCAAAAGTGCTGTCATCCTATCCTGTTTTCCCACAACAACCAAATAACATATTACACACCATAATCAATACAAACACAAAAAACACTAAATTTCAATTGGATCAAATTGTTCTTACCATCTTTTCTTGCACACGGTCACTAATAGCAATCCCATCTTTGGTGCGGTATATTTGTTGATATACATCCGCACGCTCAACTGCCGCCCCTTTATCTTTTGCCTACATGATGAATAAACATAAATACAATAAACATTAAGGCGTTCATGTCGTTATGCCACAATTAACAGAAATCCACAATGAAATAGTCATAACATAGCAAAGTTTGTCAAATAAAGATAAAGCTTAGAAAGTAGTAAATAAATGAGAGGATTTGTTGAAGCTTCAAAATAAAAATGACATGGGGAGTACGAAAATAGGCATCATAGACATGCATAATTACACACGGATCATGTTAGGAATGAAAATTCTCTCCTTAAGTGGCTGCTTAATATCTATATATTAAGAGGATTAACAAAGTCATCTCTATATATTAAAAGGATGCATAAAGTTATGTATTGCATTTTTTACATACAAAATACCTATAATTTAACTAACTTATCCTTATTCTTAAAACATATGAACTGCCGTTAACTTTGTATATAAGAAAACAAAATAATTATGTATCATGTATGTATTCATGAATTCTAAGTTTATTTGTTACCATTTTATCAGAAATTTGAGCAAGACTCTTGGCCCCATGCCTTGCTATGTCTTTCTGCTTACCCCAACTAGCCTTGTTTTTGTCACTTAATATCTGCAACCATATTACCATCAAAATCCTAAAACAACAAAATATATGTTGACTAAATTACCACGACAATGAGATTGACGAAGAAAGTAGCAATACCACAGTTTTCTCATTGAACCAATACTCAACCATCTCCTTCCATTGTGCTGCGATAACCCCCGGTGGTTCGATAGCCAATACCTGTTCACGTGTCATCCCTCGTTTTTTGTAATCTTTCTTTAACTTGGTCCTGCGATTTCTCCTCAGCTCCCCTAGTTGATGCATTGCCCATCCCATTTGATTGGGTGGTGCGACAATAGTGGGATCAATTATATACCGTTGCTGAAATGCAAAAGTGGAGTTAGCAAAATGTATTACATAATTACAACAACGGCTGAATATTTATACAAATTAGGACAGCAGCTATAAACAAAAATAACTGATACTTTATTTTCATACTACCTCAATCTCCGCCCAACAATCCTCTTTAAAACTTTGAGGGACGCTTGGCCATCCAGCAGGCGTAAGCGGGCATAATAGACCATTCTCACAAAACGAGCCCAACCATCGAGTGAACAAAGGCCCGTCTTCCCCAATTGGTTGGCCTTGATCATTTAAAGACAACTGGATTTTGTACTCACCAGTCATTGCCCATATATCAGCCAACCTTGTTTTCCCACGTCTTCCAGGCCTATTTCCCGGTGTCGGATTTTGTACCGGTGTTTGGGTTTGAATTACATCTTCAGGATCTACAAAACCATCAATATTTGGACTGATTTAACAAAGGTCAGAACTAGTGAAAAATAGAGCACCACGCAAAAATTATGCAACTACCAACTTAAATACTAAAAGGTTTTCGATTGAATTTAAACAAAACATGAGTAAATTTATGTCTTTCTCCCATGCATTTATGTCTTGGCACTTATAAAAAGAAAAGGAAAATGAAATTATGATAACTCTTCTATGACACGATTTCGTGAGTTTATTTTGACTCAAATAAATTATGCATCTTTAAAGAAGCATGCACTTACCTAGCTTTTGAAAAGATGAGTAACCATGCTTCGTTTGGATTGCCTTCCTTTTTCCTTAATAAATTTGGATTTACAATATATAATTTCAACCCAAACTTAGATTTGATCATTTTTAAGTGCACTTCATGGACCAAAGTGAATAGAGTGGACCAAAGTGGATCAAATTGGACCGAAGTAATCGAGTGGACCATAGTGGACCTAAAGGACCAAATTAGACACTGTTGGACCGAAATGGACTGAGCAGAAATGAATGGACTGAGCAGACCAAATTGGACCGAATAGACCAAAATTGACCAAATTGGACCCTATGATACTGAATGGACCAAACGAACCGAAGTCAACAGAATATAATGCATATATTTAGATATGTTAATTATATTATTAGTTTTTGTAGACTAGCAACGCATAATTGAATAATAGCATTACATAAATTCAAGCATTTTGAACTATAGAAAAACCTTACATTCGAAGACATGACCAATACCTGGGGCCTGTGTCTCATCTGGATCCTCACTTGCCACCGGTCTTGCGTCCTCAGAAATGTGGGCTTCCTCAGCAGCTGCCTCCACCCGTTGTCGTGAATGCGATGATCCTTCCCCAACATAAACAAGTCGCAACTGACGTTTCCTCCCCATTCTTACGTCCAAAACCTATTACAACACAACATGGGAAAATGGTCAGTCTTGTGGCAATAAGATGTTTAACAGTTGGTAAGATAATTATGTATATTAAAACTATTATTTCTTAACAACACGAATAAAAAATAGTTGTTACATATATATTCAACAACATGAAGAAGTAACAGTTTCACCTAATAATTACACATATTCAAACTTTAATTCCATAGCCGAGGTTTCTCAAAAAAACAGTTCCCACATATATATGTAACATTGTCAAACTTTGCACGTAATATAAAGGTTTACAAATTGTACTTATAATTGCAATAATAAATATAACATAATTACACATACAACAACAGTATCTTATTACACTACTCATCATCACTGTACTCGACTTCGTTGTCATCTTCATCGTTGGACTCATCATCAATGAACTCACACTCATCCAAGTTGTCAATTTCTTGATTATCTCTTGGGCCAATGATGGAAGCATCAATTGTCAATCCCTCCACATCATCTCGATCCCAACGAAGGTCATCTCCACTGACATCAGTACTAGTGAGAGAGTACGGAATGTTCTCAAGAAACTCATCCATGTCATCCTCATCACAATGGGGCCCACTACCCGCATCAAACACATCTCTAGCTTTTGTTTTAACAACGACATACCAATCTTTATGCCTTTTATCTTCAACATAAAAAACTTGTGTAGCTTGAGACGCCAAGACGTATGGTTCATGCACCATTTCCTCCCCACCATGTACGGAGTGAGTAAAATTCACCATTGGAAACCCAAACGCATCAGTCTTATATCCCCTCCTATTTTCATCATCAACCCATTTACACTTGAATAACACATGTCTAATATTGCCAGAATAATTCAACTCTATAATATCTGTCAACACACCATAGTACGTATTGCCACCTTCAGTGACGACACTAACTCCACTATTTTGCGTTTTCCTATTTCCCTCAACATTCGAACTCCTAAATTTTAATCCATTGATGACATAATGTTTCAGCCGATTTACTGAAGTATATGGCCCTTTGGAAAGCATGATAAGTGTATCAGTAAGTCCAGTACTTTCCCTATCAGCGTCAGTCATTGACATCACCTAATATAACCAAACAAACTGATTCTAATTAGTACAGTCATTCTACTTATGGGAAAGTAGCAAGGTTAAGAAGTTGAACATATGACACATACGTGACATCTAAACCAGCCACAAAACTTCTCCATGTGGTGCTTATGAATAATAGCATTGGATATACGACAGTGGCCCCTTTGAAGTTCGTCCTTCATCAAACTTTTGTGCATCCTACATGAGATGGCAATTGTATTAGTGTTAATACATATAGCGAATGTATGGGATTGTCGTGCAATTATATTGAAAAAGCTAGTACTTACTCACGAAATTGGTAAATGTTCTCGGAATTGAATAGCACATAGCGATGAGCTTGGGTCAACTCCCTATTATCTAGTGCCACACTTGAAACCGCCCCGGTTGACTCCTCCATCGTTCTCGTGGGGCGTGAGAATATAGTTTCAACTCCTTCCATATACCGTGAACAAAAAGTTAAGCATTCCTCCACTATGTATCCTTCGGCAATACACCCTTCAGGAGCAGCCCTATTTCTTACGTATGACTTAAGGCGTGAGAGGTACCTAGAATGCGCATGAAAAGGTTAGTAATTGACACTAGCTATTACAAAGCACACATGAATATAACTACTTTACATGTATTACGTACGACTTACCTCTCAATGGGGTACATCCAACGGTACTGAACTGGACCACCAAACTTAGCTTCAGCAGCCAAGTGCATGACCAAATGTACCATCACAGTGAAGAAAGATGGAGGAAATATCATTTCCAATTCACACAACGTGACTGCAATGTCTGCCTCAGCACTTGCAATATCTGAAACCGTAAGGGTTTTCGAACAAATTTTCCTAAAGAAACATGCTAACTTTATCAAAGGTCTAGTAACATGCGATGGCAAAGATCCTCGTAAAGCAATTGGAAGGAGTTGTTGCATCAGGATGTGATTATCGTGACTCTTTAAACCAGAAATCTTGCGTTCTTTCAGGTTGACACGCCGTGAGATATTGGAAGCATATCCATCGGGCACTTTTACGTCACGCAAAACTTGCAAGAACCCATCTTTCTCCAATGTAGTCATATGAAAACACGCGGGCGGTATCATATACTTATCATCACTTTTTCGCTGTAGGTGGAGTTCACGTCTTATTCCCATGTCCGCCAAGTCAAGGCGTGCCTTGTAATTGTCCTTTGTCCAATCCTTCAAGTTCAGCACTGTGCCAAGTATATTGTCCATCACATTCTTCTCTATATGCATCACATCAAGATTGTGTCGCAACTTGTGATCCTCCCAATAAGGCAATGTGAAAAAAATACTTCTCTTCTTCCAAACACACTGGTTTGCCTCGCCTCTCTTTCTTTTGTTGTATTTTTCTTGACATTTCTTTCCCAGACAACGTCCAACTAAACTTTTGGTCTCCACAATTATGTCTGATGCAACTGGTGGCACAGGAGCCACTCGAATATCAGTAGATCCATCAAATAATGTAGCTTCTTTCCGAAATTCGTGTTCACTACCCAGCCATCGCCTATGTCCCATGTAACAAAATTTGTGGCCATTTCTTAAATATCGAGAGTCGGTCTCCGAAGCACAACAAGGACACGCAAACTTACCCTTCGTACTCCAACCCGACACATCTGCGTATGCAGGAAAGTCATGTATGGTCCACATCAATGTTGCACGCAATTGGAATACATTTTTTGAAGATGCATCGTACGCTTCTACTCCAATATCCCATAATTCCCTGAGTTCTTCTACTAAGGGTTGCAAGTACACATCTATTGCAATCCCTGGCGATTTAGGACCAGGAATAACTAGTGATAAAATCATAGATGACCGTTTCATGCACAACCAAGGCGGGAGATTGTAAGGGACTACCATGACAGGCCAAGTGCTGTGAGTAGTACTCAGCATTCCGAAAGGGTTGAACCCATCCGTAGCTAATCCAAGTCTAACATTACGAGGTTCAGATGAAAACTGTAAATGCGTAGTGTCAAACATTTTCCATGCATCCGAGTCAGCAGGATGCCGCATTACCCCGTCATCTGTACGACCATTAACATGCCATTTCATAGAACTAGCCAGGTCGGGTGATAAAAACAGTCGCTGCAATCTTGGCTTTAAGGGGAACCATCGTAGGATCTTTGCAGCTTTCTTCTTTCCCTTACTAGAGGAGGCATTATTACCTGTAACAGATGCCTCATTCGTTTTCCACCTACTTTCTTTGCAACAAGGACACGCCTCGAGGTTAACATTCTCCTTCCAAAATAACACACAATCATTCGGACAAGCATGGATCTTCTCATAACCCAAACCCAAATCTCGGACTATTTTCTTAGCCTCATAATGGTCCTTTGGCAACTTAGCGTCTGAAGGGAGCATATCTATCAAGACTTGAAGCAACATAGTAAATGACTTGTTCGTCCAACCACAAAGAGTCTTCAACTGGAACAACACAACGATGGCTGAGAATATGCTAAATTTTGTACACCCAGCATATAGAGGTTTGTACACATCATCTATCATTTTGTAAAACTTTTGTGCCCCATCATTCAGACCTTGAGCCGGTTGTTGCATAGTTTCACCTTCATCCATTGGTTCTGGTGGCATTTCATGCGTGGGGCACAAATCATGCAACATCCCACGAAAGTCACCGTATTGTTCTAAGGAGTCTTGCACATGACTACTCCCGCATTCGGTGGCCATTGGTGCAGCGGCCGATTCCCCATGCCATTTCCAATGTGTGTAACTTTGAAGCATCCCCTTACTCCACAAATGTTCACGTGCCACCCCTGGCGGTACCAAACTCAAATTCACACATTTGGTACAAGGACAAAAGATTTTCCCATCACTTGCATGTTTTGATGCAAATTCCACAAATTGAAGTACACCTTCAATATATTCCATTGAACCCCTCGGCTTCTTCATCCAACTTTTATCCATTGCTATACAAGATAAACAATATCTGACCTACAACAACATTTGGTAATGCATAGCCAGTAAACCGTCTAATTAGATTGACTGTGTTTTGAGACCTATAGGTGATTTCTTAGTAACAAACATATATATAACACTACCTCAAAAGTAACCTATGCCTTCAATTTTCTAAATAATAACACTAAATGAAGCATAACTTAAGTACGAAGTGTTATCAACTATTTGTGAGACAAACCTATCTTTCAGCAAAAACATGTTGGTGCATTTAGTTAATTGTCAAATTGTTATATAGAAATATAGAATGTGGCCGTTGGATTATGGGTTCCCAATGAACATAGTATTATAAAGATGATTTTCACGTGGTTAAGAAAGATTGAGGATGTTTCGTTTGAGTTAATTTTCTACCTATAAAATACTAGACACCTAACCATGAACCTTATGTGTTAAGGTAGTTATTTAAACAATTTTGTTTAAGATTATAATGTAAATTGAATTTCACCGACAAATAAGATGTTATGTTGACTAAAACCTCACTTATTGTAACTATAGTCATATTTTTAAACATATAAGACAGTCAAAATAAATGCAACTATGATCATGTGAAACTCATTACTTATAATAGAAGGGATCTATAGCTACGTTTTTAAAAACACTGGTATATGTGGTGGGTTTTAGCTGCATTTATAAGAAACGCGGCTATAGGGCAACTATAGCGAGAGTAGGGAATACATTTTTTGTAATCGTATTTTACACCCACGTGCATGTCCCAGAAGGCGAGTAATGAAAAGGAAGCTACCTTATCTTCAGCAAGCAGTGGAAGATAAAGAATCACTACAGGTGGCTCAGTGTCTTCCTACCTGAAACCGCCATTACGAAGCAAAAATAAACAAGAAGTACGGTAAGATGTAGAAGATTGGACCACATGTACACAATGTAGTGCAACCATGTACACATGTAAGATGTATAAGAAAGCTAAATATTATATTACACACCAAGTATGAGTATTTTTATTTTAGTTTGTAATAAAAATATACTGCTACATACTTATGTCACCGCTAATCTCAACAAGAATCAGTAATTGTTATTTCATTGGAACTCATTTTTAGGGAACTCATTTTTGGTTGATGACAAAATAGAAAAGAAAAAGGGTTATCTTGCTTACTCAATTGATTTTCTATAGAATTGTAATATAGCACATCTACTAAATACTATGTGAAACTTATTTATATTCCAAAATAAGTAAAACTGTTGCCCACATAGTAAAAGGTTTGAGGGAACTCACTGGTAGTTAAGGAGAAAATGATGTAGGCAAATAGTTATCACAAGCTTAGCCAGATCAGTTGCAGGACAAAATCTACTGCCCGCACCAAATGGAATGAAAGCCTCTGCTTTGGCTTGTAAATTCTATTTACAAGGAAAATAACAAGTTAGTTATTTCAAGAAAAGTAATTGGGGCTTTGACCACTTCTTTAAGGTTCCAAGAGTTGGTCTAAGTTGCCTTGAAAAATTAATAAGATTTGTTGATTCTATCAGCGGGAAAGAACCTAATGCATCCATGTAATTAGGAGTTACTTGGTGAGAGTCGATTGTCACATTTTCTTATGGAGTTTAAAGTTGATTTAATTTATGAAAAAGCTATAGTCATGTCTAGAAGTTGTATGAAGGGTTAAAATTAATTTAATTTATGAAACTTTATTTCATTTATGAAATAAGTTAGTCAAAAAAGACGATGTATGAAGTAATAATATCTATATTTAAGTAATTCCCACGTAATTTAGTTCAGAGGAAGTTAAGGTTGCATATACACACACACTCAAGCGTCTCTTCATGAACCGTCAGGAGCGAGAAATTCGCCCATTCAAATATAATACTGCACGTTGGGTATGTCCCAACTGTGTTTGTTTTACAAATTCCCTATATAGGATTTGTTTCATACGGCGACATATGTCTCAGATACGGCCCTATGATACAAATCTAAATGTATATAATTAAAAGAAAAAAACATTAAAAAAAGACTTACAAAGATGCAAGTATGCATCAAATTAAGAGAGATAGTAAACACAAGAAAGGAGAGGCGTGGGAATTCGGGTACCAAGACAAAATGATAGAAAATGAAGGTGAAACGCTTCTGAGAGGCATCTGGATCTTATTGCACAGTGACCGGGAGTTTTAGTGAACTTCGTGCCTCTGCCTACAATTTCAATTAATTGTCAACAACGTCACCTGTGAAAGATATGTAAGGAACATGTTAATTAATAGATACAAAATTCTTCTACTTCATAGAAAGAATTAATCATCACTGATCTTTTTTTTTTAAGTAAAAAAACTATATTCAAAATAAATAAATAATAATACTGATAGCACCTTGAATACACAATAGGTGTACCAAACTCCCCCTTCATTGTGTTTTGAGTCTACTTTAAATATTACATATGTCAACCCAAGCTGCATGGTCTTTTGAACTGAAATGTTTTTTTTAAGTCATTGGGTTATGTATAAGTTTTTGCACCCTGATGACAAGTTTGGTTTGATTTAAAAAGGCCAAGTATATGCAGTTTCACCTTATAACAATGCGCATTATCTTTGATACATGAAAAAATATATTTAAAACAGTCAATAATTAGTCAATTAAGAAACTATCATGTGAGCAAACAACTAGGTGTGGTGCATGACAGTGTAATAGGTTGGTTATTAGTTAATTACAAAAATATGAACCTGTACACAAATCCAAGCAGTTAGGTTGCAGAGAAATTGCAACTAAGCCAAGCCTATTACACTGTCAGAAGCCAAACAGATTGGGCTGCTATCAAGTTTGTCAACATTTGTATATGATAGCCAGCATATAGAAATTTTATGGGAAAACTTGTGCCGTCATAAATTCGATCTAAAACTCAACAATTGTAGACTTAAAAAGGCTGCCAGCTTTCTTTGAGAATCTGTTGTGATTGTTGCGGGGAGACTATACCTTCACAAAATCAGGAACCCAGTAAGTCTCCTCCTTGTTTCTAAAGAATTCCTTGAATCAACGTTTCTACTTTAATAAACCTGGACAAATATAGAATACGTCGATCAGGAAGATTAAACGTTAAAAATAAGGTTGGCATATCCAAGAAGCCAAGGAATATATATATGTATACAACTTGAGCCAAACATAAAAGTGAACTTCATCTATTTTTTCAAAAGTCATACTCACACACTTCTATTGTTTGTTACCCATGTCCAGCATGCATTAAGTGCTTACACATGCATGCATGAATCCATGACATGCATAAATATGATTTCAAGTATGCATGCATGCATGACGTAGTAAACAAAATGGAGTACAATTTAATTTGCTAGGTACACCCCCTAGAAAAATAGTACAAATTTTAAGTATGCATGCTATTAAGACATATGTTGCCATTGGGAAATGTGGATCCCAATTTATATTGATGAAAAGAAATCTTTTTTTTACTGTATCAGTAAGATATATTTCATTAACTCCAAGAAACACTGAATTTTACATCTTCGGACATCACACAGATAAAATTACTAGATAAAATATTTTATCTAGTAATTACTCCACCTGAATGAGAATGGAAAATACATCCCATCTAGACTTGGTAAAGTATTGCTCATAGACCTTGATTTTGTTTTGTCTTGTCAAAGAATATAAGGACCCAAAACCGTACATAATCCTTAATTATATACCTATTTAATGTTTCTCAAACAAAAGAATATATAAATATATATATGATCTTAATACGTTGGAGTAAAGTAATTATTGTGCTGTAACTCTTCTAGCTAGGGGTCCTTGTTGATTGCAATGCAAACTATATGCATGTTTGGGTTCTCTCTCTCTCTCTCTCTCTCTCTCTCACACACACACACAAACCATTCATGAAAACAATTTTATTTTAGGTTTTTTAATTTTTTTTTTTTTTTAAGAAAAGATAATCCAAAAGAGGTGTTGGATTGGTTTGGGGTTGCCATTTCAAAAAACTGCTGAAGATTCAAATTGTAAGGAGTACCCTTCATAACTTTATCCTATTTATCCTAAGTTGCTAAGAGCCTTATAGCAACATTCAGGTCAGACCTATTTGATCGTGATGTTTTCAACGAAGACAATATAATCAAGATTCAAATCTTCTCTCCCCAGCTATTGAGTAGATCAACTGTATCTATGACGTTATATAGCAATTTGTTATTTTTTTGGAACCTGTTTTCTGGTGGTTGAGTTTTGGAGTTGGTTAGCTAAATCTTATTTGCTAATACAATGTCAGTTGTGCCTTTTCGCTGCATGTTATTTGGTCTTTGCATTATGTGAGAGGCATGTCTTTATATAAAAGAAGCTAGATTACTTATGAAACCAATGCTTTCTCAGCATCCTAATTTTTCACAAAGTCTGTCAATGTCACATGAAAATTATAAGCACTGCAACATTGCTACTTTTTTGCCCTAATGACCAAAAGTGAAGTGCAAATTCAGTGTGCAAAAAAACTAAGGAAAAATCATAAGGGGCCTGGGATTCTACTTTCAGAGATTTAAAGTTGGTTTGGTGTGATCCTCAATAGTCAAGTAATGTTTCTAAGCCTTTGTTATTTTGGCTATTGAATTGTTAACATTCTAATGTAGGTTTAGACAAATGGCTATCTACTTAAGTTGGTCTCAAAGCTTAAGCAAACAATGATTTTATCTACATTTGCATCCCTTAATGATCATTTGAAGTAAAGAACAATATGGATTTTCTAAACAAGTGTAGAAAGATCACATCCTAGATAGAACTAGACAGAAGGTATACCAGTTGCAAGGAGCTTTAGTCATTTTAACTTTTAGAAATTGTTGTTTCCTTTTCCAGCTATGATGAAGTTCAGAATTATATCTATTAAGTATGTTGGATCAATTTCTGTCACTTGCAGAAACCTTGCTTCTGTCCTGATATTTAGAAACTTCTTGATTTTACTGCATTTTTCTAAAAATCTTACTACTAAAGTCCCTCAATTGCATTGGCATAGTCATGATATGTTTTTAACATGTGAGCTTTGTTTCAAATGATTGTATGAGAGTAAAAGGAATAAAAGGAATTATTCATTGAAGAACAAGCATATACATTATGAAACATTCATACATGTTAAAAAAACAAATTTGATAAACATTGTGCTCTTATAAAGTACTCACTACCATAATTACAATATATGTAAGATAGTACACTTCCAAAGTTTCTTATTGAGTTAAATAAAGGAAGACATTATGAAATTGATTAGGTGGAAAATCTAGAATTAATTTTAATTAAATGGTAAATTCTAATTCTATTGAACTATCTTAGCAAAAAAGAAAAAAAAACTATTGATGTAGATAGTTTCCGGTCAACTGAGACTCTCTAATGTAGTTTTGAAAGTGTATCTCGAAATGTGAGCTGTAGTTTAGAAAAACACTTGATTTGCTGTCATCTCTACCTATTTGAAAGAAAAAAAGAAAAAAAAGATGTTGGACTTAGGAAGTACTAACAGCATAAGGTGCTTGTGATTTACTTTTTTTGTTATGCAGATCAATAAGAGTGGTGGATTGGGTTCCAATAACTTTCTTTTTGGGGACCTGAATTTGAAGCAAAGAAATAGAAAGAAAATGTGTAATGCAACTGTGTGCAACTGTTAAAGAGAAAAGGGTAAGATATATATTGTTTTCTAAACTCATTGATTTAATTACGTTCAGGTTTTATTTCATAACTCTTGCCTTCAAAGACTATTTCAACATGATTGTGATTATATTGCATTAAAGGTTAATTTGTTTGGCTCCAAGTAATTGTGAAAAGGCATGTCTATTTTAGTTCAATGAAATTAATTCTAATATAGATATTCTTTTGATTAATTAGTGTTAGGCTATGAACAGTTTTTACATGAAATACTCCAAATTTAATATTGATTATCTTTGCTTTCTAATTTCTAAATGCTGAATTATCAAGTCTGAATTGGTACTAAATTCTCTCTAAAGGTATTGAATAATTTTGACTGACATTGTGATTTTATGTACCACTTCGAAAACTTGACTAATTTCACACTAGGTGTCACCAAAGTACTGGCCTATGATTTCATAGTACTTTGAAAAATTGTAGTATTATGCAACAACCTGATTTTGCTGTTTAAGGGTCATTTTTTCTTATTGTACAGATTTTCTTGCAAAAAATCTCACTTCATATTCAATAGTAAAGAACATCTAATTAGTAAGAAATTTGACATTGGCTACAAGTGAGTTTGTAGTTAAACTTTATCCTTCATTTTATATGTATTTTAAAAGAAAGTATTTGGCTTGCTAGTGAAATGCCACTTCATGGTTATAGTAATAACTAAAACTAAAATCAAATAAAAGAAACAACTTCATAGCCAGCATCAACAACTTTACAAGACAAATAAAAGTATCACCATAATATAACTTAATGAACATTATTGCTGCAGTAGAAACTGCGATTAATAGACTAACCCTTCCCAGCTACTGACATTAATTAAAGCCAAAAAGCGAATGACATAATAAGCACTATGCGGTGGTAAAAGTCCGTATGATTATGGCATTTGAGGGTATCTCTCATGCGTTTTTTGTGGGAGGGGGGTAGGGGTGGGTTTGAAACTGCCAAGTGGTAAAAGTCTCAATGAACTTGAGTACAAATAATTGCTATGTCCTTTTCTGGTACACATAGATGCCATGCTGTTATGATATCACCAAAAGTGTAGTCATAAATATTGCGGAAAGGAGATGATCTTCTTAGAGGGAAAATAAACACACACTTTCTAGGTGTAGGATAATTAATTGCTCCGGGTCTATACATATTGAGAAAAAGAAAGAAATGATAACTAATTAATTGTATCAAATTACTTCATTTTGTTAATATTTTACACAAACTAGTATTTCATTAGAGTTAGAGAATCTAACAATGATAAGGGTTTGAATTTTCTAAGCAAGCATGGAATAATAGTTGCACTGAAAAATCAAGTTGAAACAACCCTACAAAAGTTATAAGTTTAATGGGTCGCTAAACCACTTATTAACATGTAAATACGACACTTATTAAACTTTAACTATTTGCAATATCACCACATTATTTGATCTTTCAAGAAAATTAAAGATAAAAAGTTATCAAAAAAAAAAAAAAGTCCTGTCACTTCAAAATTAAGAATTTATCAAACCATTCTGGAAAATTTATAGCATGGCTTGAAAAATTGTTATTGTGACAGCTTATGAATTTTTCACTATTAACTTCTCTATTATTTGGAGGCACCAAAATGCTCTCCAAAGAACAAGACAAAGTAACCAAACTTAGCTTGAGGGCTAGAATTACGTAAAACTGATCAATTTCAGAATAAAGCTTGACCATCCACATCCATAGGAAAATAGTACAAGGGAAGAATGATAACTTAAAAATATCTTTACAAAAAAAAAAAAAAAGAGGAGTTCAAAGGACAAAAGAAACAAAGAAGACTACATAGTCTGAGTGTAAATCATAATTATGCTTTAAAATATTAACCACCAATAAGTACCAAAATAATTATTATAACATAGTTAAAACCAAAAATGGCTAGAAATATTTCCCTTCAGTTAATTTAATACACCCTCCTTTAACAAATTTCTTCTTGACAAAACCATAGTTTTAAGAAACGCATAACTCAGTCGCCTACAGTTAATCCTTTCATTTCTCAATCCTGGACTAGAACTTTTGACTTCAATTTCCACTGCAAGTTCATAAAATCAGTTCCGTCTACACTAAACTTGGCCTAATTGTAACTTTGGAATAATCCCAAGTCTGACCAGAGATCGAGTATACGGCCAGCAACAATTAAAGCTACAAAAAAAAAAAAAAAAAAAAAAAAAAAAAAAGTGTGGAAACTAGTCGAGCATTAAACAAGCCAAGCCCAGTTGATCTCTGCCCAAACTTGGTAAACTAAACCACTTCAGGCTTACACTTGGCTCACGAGATCATTGAAAGCCAGGTTTTACACAATAAAGCTTGTCTTGTGACAAAGGTAAGCACAACATATGAAACAGCCAAATACAAGTGAAAGTACTCAAGAGTCCCCAATTTCGTAAAATAATTGAATGGAACCATATAAAGAGTATTGGCAGTTACCTTAATGCCTTTACAGCAGTGACCCAACTACCCCTCACTTGTTGGGATGAGACCGAGACAAACACAATCAGCAACACCCTGCATGCAGAAAATCAAAAGGAATCAATCAGAGCAGTCCATCTTCTTACAAAATACAAACAAACAAGAAACACAGATCCATATATAGCCAAAATATACAAATCTATGCGAGTTCACAATCTAGACTCACTCAACCAATTTATCAAACACGTAATGAGCAATACTTTGAAACTTTAAAATTTATGAAAAAAAAGCCCTCAGATCCGAAACCCACCCACAAATAACATGTTATTACCCCATAAAATCACAATTAATAAGAAATTACCCAATAAAATCACAATTTTGAAACTTACCGGTGGCAATCTTCTCTCAATGTCTATCTCCTTCTCATTCCCAACATCGCAAGGTTTATTTTTTCCTCCTCTATCTCTGCATCGCAAGCATCGGTGTTAAAAAATAGAAAAGTGAGTGAAAACAAAGTCAAATATTAAAACCTGATTTCCTTAGCCCTAATTTTTGAATCGAAATGTAGACCCAAATTGGAAAAATTGAACATTTAACCCAACATCTCAACCCTAGATCGATAATGGAAACCCTAAACCTAAAATCAAAACCCTAAACCAAAAATTAGAACCCTATAACACAAATAAAAACAAAAAATTTAAAAAACTTACTGTTAGAGAGTGTCTTCAGTGAGAATGCGAGTTCGAGAGAGAGAGGGAGAGTGTGTGTGTGTTGGATCGAGAGGTAGCTTGAGAACCCTAAGTATGGAGAGGAGGAAAGAGCGGAGGGAGGAAGGGGATTCGGAGAGGGTGGAAGTGAGGGAAGGAGCGGAGTGTGTTGTTCGGAGCGAGAGGTAGCTTGAGATCGGGCTCGACTGGTTTGGTCTGAGAGTGTACTGAGGGGTTTTTTTTTGTGGAGCTATAGCGTTTTTTTCAATTCGATCAGTGCACTTAGGGGTTTTTTTTTTTTTAATTTATACTGAGCCGAGCAAACGCAGCTCCAGACGCGTTGTTGAGCTGCGTTTAATTAAATGCAGCTCATTGCAAATTTGAGCTGCGTTTAAAAAACGCAGCTCCAGTCTTATTGAAGAAAAGAAAAAAAAAACACGCGGATGGGACTGAAGCCGTGTTTTTAAAAACACGGCTTCAGTCCCAGGTTGCTAAACGCAGCCTCAGCCGGGAAAAACGCGGCTCAGATCTGGTCTACAGCCGGGTTTTAAAAAACCCGGCTGTAGACCAGGGGTGGAGCCGCGTTCTTCAAAAACATGGCTCAAAGGAAACTCTTTAGCCGCGTTTTTTAAAAACGCGGCTAAAAAACGCGGCTTAAAAGCGCGTTTTTTGTAGTGGGGAAGGGATTTAGGTTGTGTTTTAATTTTGCATTTTTGAAGAAAAAAAAAATTTTGCTCTTTGTTTTTATGGTTTTCAAAGATTTTTGGTTGTGTATATCATGAGCAAGATTCAATTAAGCTTGAAAAATTCATAACATGATTGAATAAGTGATCTTCCATCTTAGAATTAATTGGTCTAGTTATTTTTCTTGAGAATGGTAGTGACTAAATTTAGTAGACAAAAACTAGTGAGATTTTGACCCTTTAGACTGACACATCCATATCAGTCTCATTATTCTTTCATGTGAGATATTCTTCCATGGATTTATTTCTCTAGAACTTGCCTTGATTCTCTCCGAGATCATATTGACACATGCATGCATGAACACGATTAAGGCCCTCTTTGTTATAAGTTACATAAGCCAAATAGCCTACCTTGTAATTAATTTTTCCCTTTGTTGAACCCCTTTGAGCTTTATTGGTTTTTTTTTTTTTTTTTTTTTTCCCGTTCATTGTGAACCCACGTTACAAGCTTTAAACCCGAAAAAACAATGCTTTTACCCAAGCCATAGAGCTAGTGGAGCATTGTTCATCATTATGATATATATGGGTGTGCAAGAAATAAGTGTGGGGGTGTATGGATTTTTGGTATGGCTATGACTAGTGAAATGGAACATGTTTTCATTCTCAATTCGTGAGTTCCATTGTTGATGTAATTCTAAAAAAAAAATTGAAGTGATGGAGGAAATTGTTTTTAATGTTACAAATTGTCCATGTTCATAATTCCTCCTAAAATTCCAATAAATGGGTTTGTTTATATGTGATATATACAGATGTGGAAGCTACTGAATGGCGTAATTGGTTTTATATGTCTTATATATTCGAGCTTGAGTTGATTCATTTTTGCTCTACTAGTTTCAATGGCTTTTGAGCTACATTCCCAAATATTTCCCACCTTGATCCTAAACCCCATTACAACCCTTGAAAAGTCCTTATGATTCATGTTATGCATATGATACTAGTGGTGGAGAATGAGAAGATATACAAGCCTATGGTAGATCATTTCCATTGGAATGAATTTGAGCGAAACACATACCCTTCAAACACTTGAGAGTCGAGTGTTTATTTCCGTGAGGGTCTACATATTTAGTTTACTCCATCTTCAAGTGAAAATGCTGACTAAGTAATTGTAAGTTGTTTAAGAATGCTTGTTCATGATATACCATGAGTTTTGAAGAGCTTGGTTGTTCTTTGTTGATGGTGTTGCAACCTTGGTGTTTTTTGGGAAAGTGAATTTGAGTTTTGCCCGAGGACAAGCAAAAGTTAAGTGTGGGGGAATTTAATGAGAATGCAAAATGTCATATTTTTCTCCCTTAATGTTTAGTCTTTTTTATTTATTTGGTGCCTAAATGTACTCATTATTCTTATATTTTGATTTAGGATGCAAATGGAGGCATTAAGTGCAAAACGTTGCTAATTGGGCAATTATGGACAACTTTGACATCGCTTTCTAATCTAGGCATAACTCTCTCATCTGAGCTCCAATTGAGATGATTCAAGATGTGGAACGCCAAGACAAAGCTCTACAACTTTCATGTTTTGAGTTTGAGAGATACAGGCTGCATCAAGGTTGAAATCGGGCTTGAAGTTGCTGCACCTGCACTATTGACGTTCTAGAATGTCCTTTTGCCTGCAATTCTAATACATAGATCTAATGCGGTTTATTTTTGGAAGCTTCCAGATCTGATACTAAGATTAAAGCAGCAAACTTCAACAACAGAGCATTGAATGCTTTATTCAGTGTGGTCACCAATGAGGAGTTCAAGAAGATATCCTCAACTGAAACTGCTAAGGAAGCATGGACTATTCTCCAGACAACCTATGAAGGGACTAAGGCTGTCAAGGATTCAAAGCTTTAAAAGATTACGACAAACTTTGAAGAGATTAAGATGGAGGAGGATGAGTCATTTGATGAGTTCTATGCCATGCTCAAGGACATAATGAACTTTGCATTTAATCTTAGAGAAACCATTCCTGAACCCAAGATTATGAGAAAGGTGCTCAGATCTCTTCCAGAGAGATTCCATGCCAAGATCATTGCTATTGAGGAATCAAAGGACATTGATCAAATTCCTTTGATAGAGCTAGTTAGCAACCTGCAAACCTATGAATTTGGTTTGTTTAGGATCAAGAAATCAAGTAAGAGTAAGAGCATGGCACTGAAAGCCAAAAGCAGTGACACTGATGAGTCTTTGGATGATGAAGATTCTAAGATGAAATCATATATTACAAGGAAATTAAAAAAGTTCATGAAGAATGCCAATGCGAAAGGATTCGACAAAGACCATAAGCAATCCAATTCTTCACAGTTTAAGAGCCAAGATAAAGGGAAGAAGGGTGCTAGGGATGGCGGTCAATACACTGTTCCCTCCGGACCAAAATGCTTCGGGTGTTAAGGCTTTGGACATATAAAACAAGAATGTCCAACTTATCTCAAGACCATTGGGAAAAGCAAAGCCCTTTCTGCTACCTTGAGTGACACCGAGCCTGAGGATGATTCAGATAATGATGACAAGGGAATCTTGAATGCCTTCACAGCCACGGTAAATCCTATTGATGGGATTGTTGAAAAGGTAGATGAAGAAGAGGATTTGGTGGAGTCTAAGTTTGAGAAAATTGATGAACAAAATGACATACATACTACCTATGCAAAGTTGTACAAGGTCTCTAAAAAGCATGAGCTTTCCATAAAGGTTGATGAAGCTAATCAGACCATTAGAGCTTTATGGTTTGAAAACAATTTCTTAGCTGAGAAGACCAAGAAGCTTGAAGCGGAGTTGTTCCAAGTCAGAGCTCAATTGGAAAGGACTTTTAGTGCAAAACTTGATGAGATGTCTAGATTATGTTTGGTATCAGTTTTTGTTTTCTATTTTTAAAAACTTGTTTTTGGGAATATAAAGAAAAAACAATTTTCTTGTATTTTTGAAATCAAAAACATGTTTGGTTAGTTAAAATTAAAAAAGATGGTTTTTTTAAGAAAAAAATAGAAAATACTAAAATATGTTGTTATTAGGATTTGAACTTTAATGTTAATTCATTAAATGAGATAGATTCATTAAATTAAATGCGTGTTTTCATTGACTTTTGAAAATTAAAAACTGAAAATAGTCTTTTGCATGTTTTCAATTTCCTTCACAAATTGAGTTTTGAAAACAGTTTTTGTTTTCTGCCCGTTTTGAGTTGCCAAACAAGTTTTTTAGTCTCAAAAATAGAAAATTGTTTTTAAAAATAGAAAACAAGGGGAAAAAACAGTTACCAAACATACCCTTAGCTTTTAGAAATCTGCTTTTGGTTGAACCAGTTTAAGGTATGATTTCTCTTTTCCTAATATTGCTTCTACTAGTACTACTGTGTT
This sequence comes from Quercus agrifolia, assembly GCA_029955455.1. NCBI lineage: Eukaryota > Viridiplantae > Streptophyta > Magnoliopsida > Fagales > Fagaceae > Quercus > Quercus agrifolia. Next base: position 105,853 of record JARQAD010000005.1, read on the forward strand.
TGTTTCACCTACTAATAATGTCGAATCTAAGAATAATGATGTGAAAACTGTTTTAGCTAGTAAGAACATAGACAAGGGAAAATCTAAGTGTCTAAGTGTCAAAACCCTAATGTCTAAATGTCCAAAGAAAAATAAAACTTATACTATTTTAATTTTCATCCAGGTTTACAGTAGTAATTTTTGAGTTAATTTCGGCCTTCAAAAATTAAGAATTTCGAAAAACTCAAAACTAGAAAGTTGTAGATATTTAAGTCATGGTTCCAACCCATCTAGCCTTGTATCAATTGGATTTTTGAGGAGAGAGATACGCCCAAAATACTGATCAGTGCTAAAATCAAATTTTTCCTTTTCAGATTCTGCCTCTTTGATTTCTTTCCTTATTTGAAGTTTCCAATCATGGCAGTCGATCCTAGCACTCCAGCTGCACCTCCTCAGACATTTAAGCATGGTCCTTTAGCTCCAGTTTAATTCTAGTTTGGCCTTCATTCTCTCACAAATTCCTATAAACTCATCTTTCTCACATGATTTCCTGAAAGTAGAAAATTACACACAGTGAATAGCATCTTATTTAAGAAATTATGTAAAGATAAATAATAGGGACTAATCTAAATCATGGCTCAATTATAAAAATTAAGCATAGTAATAAAGAGATAACGCCCACATAAATATATAACAAGTATACATTTTAAGGCGTTATCACACCCCCCAATTTAAATCTTGCTAGTCCCTAGCAATCCACAAAGCACCCATGTCTACTAAAAGTGAAAAATTAAAACTAAAATACAAGTCACTTTTGTAGGCTACACGACTGCACTTCCCATGTGTAGCAAGTCTTTGAACCCCTAGGTCATCCTAGTGGACAAGTTTACTCTCGTGAGGGTTTGCAGTGACTCTACCCACAAAAGTCAAAGGTTTCCTGAAAATTCCTACAGCAAATGTTAGTCTGCTTTACCATTATATCATACAAATGAACTTTCAATTTTGAGTTGGGATACTATTCATCATATTAAAGAGCTTTCACTAGCTTCACTTTTGGAGTGTGTGTGTGCATAGCCCATCCAATCAAACCGGCTTTTCCAAACATGCATAGACCAAGAATAATCTAGATTAGAGCCTCTACTCCAAAACCTCTCTTAAGTCATCAACACTCTAAAAGAACACACATAGAAGTAATGGTTTCTCTCTTCAAATCACATGTGAACAAAAAGGAAAGAAGAAGTTTTGAGAATATCACATGTGTATACAAAAATAGCCACTAAAACAATGGAAAAAAATCTCTTGGAAAAGATGTTGAATTCTTGGAAACATGAGGTTAATACCATTCTCATCTCTAGTTTTTATCCCAAACACATACCAACCATGCACTTTTAAGATCAAGTAGGACTTTAAGCTCAATGGTAGTATATTCTTATGGCTACGTAAAGGCAAACTGATCGCTTTGAAATATAAGGTATATGAATCAGATGCAGAAAATTCAAGGCAAACCCAACTCATAGCAGTAACAACCAACTTGAATCAAAACAACCTTTACTCAACCATATAACCCTTTTGAAATACATTAAAGATGTGTAAGACACCAATGATTTATTGATTGATTATGTATGTCTCCTTTTTCTTTTTTCTTTTTTTTGAAGAAAAGAAAGACAATGGTGGTATCTAAACACATCAATTGCTCAAAACTTGAACCCTCATAAGAATACCCATAAATAAAAATGTTTTGTGGTATTGTAGAAGTATTTCTTATGGCTCAAATGATGGTGACAATGGGTAATGTAAAGGTAGGCTGAATATTTGTTTAGCTGGTGACAAAAAATTGGTGGTCTTAGGCTCTCATCTCCTAAAATTCTGCATAAACCAACATGCCTAAGGACAAAAATAAATAGGATCATGGTATATCTCCCCATAATGTTTCAGTAGTCAACCAAAAAATATAGAGATCTTTTACAAAAACTGAAGCATATGAAAGAAATTTAAGAGTTCAAACAAAGATATACTTTCACAAAGAAAAGTAAGGCTCAAGAACTCTCCATATGGGTTAAGCTTTAGCTTATATCTAGCTTGTTCATGATCCATGCATATCCAACATCCAACCATCCGCTAACCTGGCTATTATGCTCAAAGGTTTCCAATTGTGCTCTTCATGAAAGAGTCTTAATATAGCAAATAGTATAACCAACTCAGCATTATTCATTCCATCACATGATATAAAAATAAAGCTTATAACTCTTCTGCATTCAAATTCAAGGTTTTTTTTTTTTTTTTTTTTGGAAAAGAAAGAAAGGAAAATCATGCAAGGTGTAGCAAAAAGTTTAAACCTCTCCCCCCAACTAAAATATTGCATTGTCCTCAATGTATCAAAACCAAAATAAATTCAAGTATAAAGGGAAGAAGTTACCTTAAGCATTTAATTTTTTTGTTTTTTTTTTTTAAATTTCTTTCACACCTGCAAATGTTAGCTCACAAAAAAATAGTAACAAAACAAAAAACAAAAACAAAAACAGAAGGAAAAAAAACAGAAAGGAAAGAAAATTAAAACAAGTATGGTACAACTTCATAAGATTCTTTCAGAGTTCACGTAGCATCCCAATAGGCAGGGATCTCTAGTGACATAGCCTCCTCCTCAGGTATAACTCCCCCTAAGAATGGTTTTAACCTTTGTCCATTTACTTTCAAAATCCTACCATCTCCAAGGTCCTCAACTACTACAACTCCATGGTTAAACACTTCCCTTATAATGAAAGGGTCATCCCACCTATTTTTTAACTTACTTGGGCCTAAATATGCATATTTAAGACCACTGGGCAGCAGCTTAAGCTCCAACTGTGTTGCCTCTTCACTTGAATGTACGAGCTTTTTTTCATTTTCTAGTAGCTCCTCAAAGCAAGGCTTCCATCCTTTATTAATTGCCATTATCTGTTGTTCTTCCAAAACCTCTGAGGAATCCAACAAAGAAAAATTTTCAGATACATGAATATCACATTCTAAATCATAAGAACCAACATAATTATTAAGAAGAGTTTCAAGAGGATCAGAAAAATAATTCTTATTAAACTCTTCTTGAACCACCGCCCCAACGAGATTCACATAAGCACAATCATCATCCTCATGTGGTTGTTTAGCCACATGAAATATGTTTAGCTCCAAAGTCATGGAACCAAAAGTAAGTTGCATCCTTCCATTCCTGCAATTAATTAAAGCATTAGCTGTGGCAAGAAAAGGTCTACCCAAAATAATAGGGGTATGAACATTAGAATGTAAAATAGGTTGGTAATCTAGAACAATAAAATCAATAGGATAATAAAATTGTTCAATTTTCACCAACACATCCTCAATAATCCCTCTCTGTTCCCTTACAGAGTGATCAGCCAACTGTAAAGTTATTGAAGTAGGTTTCAACTCACCAAGTCCAAGTTTTTAATATACACTGAAAGGGATCAAATTAACACTTTCCCCAAGATCTAGCAATGCATGCTCCATGATGTAATCTCCAATAGTACAAGAGATTGTAGGACAACCAGGATCCTTATACTTTGGTGGGGTCTTATGTTGGATAACTGCACTTACCTGTTCTGTTATGAATGTGGTCTTCTTCACATGATGCTTTCTCTTGATGGTGCATAGGTCCTTAATTACATTGGCATATGCAGGCACTTGCTTGATAACATGCAATAATGGCAAATTTGTCTTGACTTGATGCAAATGCTCTAATATCTCAGATGCAGTGTCCAATTTCCTAGGTAATTTTAAGGCTTGTAGAAATTGTGGAGAGACTGGGCATTGTTCAATGTCATCAAGCCCAAGTGACTTAGTTTCATCCTTCTCTTCTTCAACTGGGGTCTCCTTAGATTTCTTAGTTATTAAATGAGCACTTTTATCAATCTCTTTACCACTCCTCAAAATGGTCACAGCTTTTACTTCCTCATGTTTATCCTTAGAGCCAATTTTTAGATTTTGATTGATGGGATTGGGTTGAGTTTGGGAAGGAAGCTTCCCTCTCTCTATCCCACTCAATGAATTTGTAAGCTTAGTTATATGACTCTTGGTCTCTCTTACCTCTTCATCTAGCCTAGTGAGCATGGATTCAAATTTTTGATTTTGCTCACTTTGCCTTTGAATGAAAGTACTAAGTGCATCCTCCAAGGAAGGTCTAGATGATGATGATGATGCATGTGGTGAATTAAAATTCCTTAAAGCAGGAGGATTCAACACATTGTCACTCTTATAACTCAAATACGGATGGTTTCGCACATTTGGGTTATAATTGTTAGAATATGAAGAATTATTTGGCAAATATGAATTCGATGCATGTACTTGTTCTTCTAGCACATTTAAGAATGATGAAAGTGATGCACATTCATTTGTAGCATGGTTTATCTCATGACAGATTTTACACACCTCCATTGGGTCCTCTCTAAATACAGCACTAACATTTTTACTTCCCTTCATTTTGAGTGTCTCTATTTCTTTAGTTAACATGCTGATTTTTGCACTCATGTTATCATCTTCCTTCAACTTGAAAACACTCTCACTAGAAGTGGTAGCGTTAGTTCTAGTCCTATCAGTGGAGTCCATAGGGCTAGGTCTAGTCCATGTGTTAGAGTTTTCAGCTATCTCATCAAGATAATCCATTGCATCTTTGGGTTCTTTTTGTAAAAAGTCCCCTCCGCATGAGAGTTGAACAACTTGTCGGTCCCTAGGTGTAAGTCCTTCATAAAAACAGCTAACCAACCTCCAATCTTCATACCCATGAGTTGGGCAGAAACTGAAAAGATCTTTGTACCTTTCCCAAGCTTGGTATAAGGTCTCATTTTCTCCTTGGACAAAACTAGCTATCCTTCTTTTTACTTGCTGGACTTTGCGGGGAGGAAAATGTTTCTTAAAAAACTCTTTGGCCATCTCCCCCCAACTACCTATAGACCTAGGTTTCAAGGTGTAAAGCCAACTTCTTGCCTTATCCTTAAGTGAAAAATGAAAGAAACGTAACTTAGCAGTCTCAATAACATTTTGTGCATAGAAACTACTAATTACCTCTTCAAAAGCTCTAACATGAACATAAGGATTTTCATTTTCTTGTCCCCTAAAGTCAGGAAGTATTGCTAATAAGCCTTGTTTCAGTTCTATATGTGGTGCATTAGGAGGAAACATGATGCATGAGGGAATAGAATTTTGTGTGGGATGCAACAGTTCATACATAGTTCTTCTATTCTCCTCATGATTTTTATGTGTTTCATCACCCATGATTGATGAAGAAGGTGCAGGCAAAGGTGTGTCAAAAAGATTACCAAAGTAAGTTTCAAAAATTTCTAGTCTGCCTCTCTCGTTTCTAATCCAAATGCTCATGCAACAATGAATGCCAATCAAATAAAATAAAGTAAAAATAAACAGAAAAATAAAAACAAAATAAGGGGAAAAAAATGGAACGAAGTTACCAATAGAAGAATTTCCACCAGTTGTGCTTTGCTCCAAAAATTGCCTTTGAACATGCAGCAACTTCCCGGCAACGGCGCCAAAATTGCTTGCTCACGCCCAAGTGCAAGAGATCATAGCAATATAATTCTTGAAGTATCGAGGTCGAACCACAAGGAGCGGGGTAAATTCAAAGACAATGTAATAAAAAAAAAAATTTTGGTAAAGAAAAAAAATACTTTTGCTTGGTGATTGTTAACAAGAATAATAATAAAAACTGATTTAAATTAATAAGGTAAATACTAGGACATCGGGGTATTTCCCTATATCGATATGAAATTCTTAGTGATCTAGGAAAATATCTATTTCATAATTGATTGTTCTTATACAATTAAACACTTATGATTCGGTTGAACTGAGACAATTCAAGAACGCATGATAACCTCGATTGATAATGCGGTTAGAAAAGTTTTCAGAAAAACCCATTCACTTTAAAACCTGATTTCTATTTGAAACTATTAGAAATTCATCTAAACAATAAGAAAAACATGATTGAACTTATTGAAAGCATGGAAGAACTAATACATCAAAAGAAATTTAATTAAACAATCAAATATGTTATTGATAAAATCCTAGAAAGAATCACATTGAATATTCATACCGTATAGAAGAAACATAACCCCTAGCCCTAACAAAGAGTTTAGGCTGCCATTAGAGAAAGAAAAATACAAAGTTTTCTCTACCAAATTCGTTCTACACAGCCTCACTTCAAAACCCTAATGTCTAAGTGTCCAAAGAAAAATAAAACTTATACTATTTTAATTTCCGTCCAGATTTATAGCAGTAACTTGTGAGTTAATTTCGGCCTTCAAAAATTGATAATTTCGAAAAACTCAAAACTAGAAAGTTGTAGATATTTAAGTCACGGTTCCAACCCATCTAGCCTTGTATCAATTGGATTTTTGAGAAGAGAGATACACCCAAAATACTGATCCATGCTCAAATCAGATTTTTCCTTTTCAGATTTTGCCTCTTTGATTTCTTTCCTTATTTGAATTTTCCAATCTTGGCAGTCGATCCTAGCACTCCAGCTGCACCTCCTTAGACATTTAAGCATAGTCTTTTAGCTCCACTTTAATTCTAGTTTGGCCTCCATTCTCTCACAAATTCCTGCAAACTCATCTTTCTCACATGATTTCCTAAGAGTAGAAAATTACACACAGTGAATAGCATCTTATTCAAGAAATTATGTAAAGATAAATAATAGGGACTAATCCAAATCATGGCTCAATTATACAAATTAAGCATAGTAATAAGGAGATAACGTCCACATAAATATATAACAAGTATACATTTTAAGGTGTTATCAAGGCCCTCACCATAGACTCCCCTTCTCACTTCATTCTCTCTCTCATCGATGTCTATAGAGATATGGCGACCTGTGATAAGCTTATCTTTCCTTCTGCTATCACGAGGATCATTTGCCACTCCTTTGTCTCTTTTCCCAAGTCTCCTCATTTCTCCATTATGGGTGCCATTAGCACGGTGTCTGTTAGATGGAGCGAGACCCAATTTCGACCAAAATGGCCATGGACTGAGACGACGACTCCTCCAACCCATTCTACTCCATCCACCTCTACACCTTCTTCCTCCATAGGTGGTGTGACTCTAGAGGCCATCATGGCACAACTTGAGCGCATGAATGCTCGCTTGACACTCTCAGTGATAAGTTATGTTAGGTGAATACCTGTGTTAATTGTATTGCATGACAACAGGCTGTCATGGGTGGTTTCACCACGTCTTCATCTCCATCTCCACAGGCTTCAGAAGACGAGGACGATGATGATGGCTCCAGTGATGATGATGCTGATGAGGATGAGGATGAGGATGCTAGCTCTTCCAGTGACGAGGAGATGACTGCTTCTCAGTGACTTACCATTTGTCATTTGTGACCGAAAGGGGAAGTAGTTTAGGGTATGAGATTAGTCATGTACTTAGGAGGAGAGTTAATATACGACATTTTTTGTTAGCAGGAGTGATTTTGTTTATGAGGGATGTAGGGAGGACTTTATGTATCTTTTCTATTCTTTCTCCTTTAGATACATTATCTCTTGTACATTGGTCTTGTGACCATTTAGTGATTGCAAACATTGTATTCGTTATTAATATATACTAGTCGCTGACCCGCGCGTTACGCGTGATTATTTTTTAAGGTGGTCTCATTATTATTATTATTTTGTAATTTGAACTAATTTAATGAAAAGTAATGCATTTCATAATCATATTTATCACAAAATAATTTTTTATTACTGTAGAATTGTTATATTTAAAATTTGAAACCTTAATTCTACCATAGTCGGTTGACTAATTTTTACATCTCTAAATCAATTAAACACGTTTTCCATGCTACATGTAAATCTTCTTTTCCATAAGGGTTGAAATAATGTGGGTATTTTTTTTTTCTATGGAAGTTAAAAAAAATTAAAATTCACCTTGTCTTGATGTTTTCTAAAAATTAAATTTGGCGATTCTCTTTCAATAATTGTGAAAATTCCAAGCAATATTCAGAAGGTAATTCATGCTTTGATTGTGAAGTTGTATGATTGATTTGGGTTGTAATTTATAAGTTGAATATGTATCCAAAATGGCATAACTCTGTAGTTTAGGATATTGAATATAGTGTTGCGTGTGATTTATAGAGTAGCAACTGTTGTCATAATTAAAAATTGGTTTTTCATGGTCTTTTAAGTTAATAGAAAGCTTACATATACTTCTTTTTTTCAAAAAAAACCTTTACATATTTTTTAAACTTGAATCTTTACATATACCTTAATAAGTCTATACATTTCATTTTCTAAGATGCATAAAAAGATACATTTATTCCATAATAATAATGGCTAATTAGTTTTTTCATGATCTCATTTATAACTTTTCTACTATTATCATATTTTATTGGTTGGTGATTTTCATAATAGAGTCATTAAATGAGTGTTAAATTCTTAGAACCTTTCATTAGATTTTAAAAGTCATGGTGTGTGAAGAATATAAGCATTTAAGGATTTTTTTTTATATTTTATTATTTATAAATAATGTTAAATAAAATGTCAAAAAAAGGATTTTGAAAATTTTTATCTTTATTTCTTATATATTTCTATTATTACTGAAGAACATCTTCCTTTTAGTTTTGATAATAAATATGATTTTATAGATTAGAGTTTGATTATTTTCAAGTTTAAATTTTGTATGATTTTAATTAATTGTTGATTATATGATTTAATTAAGTGAATTTAACGATTTATTTATTTGCATTGTAAAGTTTTTAATAACATTCGTAAGGCTATCTTTAATTAATTTTTTACTCATTTAGCAGTCAACCTCTTTGTTTTCCAATTAACGGTTACTAATTAAATTATTTAACTGATGTTTGATTTCTTTTACTAATCTCTTTCTCTCTCTCTCTCTCTCTCTTCATTAACATCCTATTGTTTCCCAAATTTGATGATAATTCTAATGTACTAAATATGTATATTGTATCGTTTATTTTTATTTTTATTTTATTCCATTTTGCTACCATGAAATTAGTATATCCATAACTATTAGTTTATTTTATGATATGTTTGGTTGATATTATTATTATTATTATAAATTTAGGGTTTCTAAAATAGCATGTGTTTTGTATTCTCTTTTTCTATTGATGCATTGTAACGTTTTATGGGAATACTTTATAAGAAAAAAATTTATTATTATTTTTTTTAATTGGGTGTTTCTAAATTGATATTTGTTTTGTATTTCATTTTTCCATTGATGTATTGTAACATTTCATGGGAAGACTTTATAAGAACAATTTTTATTTATTGAATTTTAAAAATATATATTATGTGGGTAATTTTTTTTTTTTAAAAAGAGACAAAATGTAAATAATTATGATATGGAGGATGTTACTAAATTTAAATGTTGAATAAAATAAGATGAGAAGAAAAATAGTAAAAATGAAATGTATAGCAATAAACACCATATTATTTTAGTTATGCTATGTAATAAAATAAAATTATATTTTTTATATACTATCTTTATAATGCAATAATATAACATTTAACAACCAATGAGAATAAAAATGATAACAACATAAAACACAATACTAAATCGTATCAAGCTAGATTACCAAACAATTCCAACTTTAGCAACCCGACTAACTTCTAGGTGTCCAAAACTGATTTATGCAATGCATTTGATGGAGCTTTCAATATTGCATCAATATGTTTTGATGGTTTACCTGTTACACTAAAATAAAAAATATATATATACCAAAAACTAAAGAAAATATATGTGTGTGTATATATATATATATATATATATATAGAGAGAGAGAGAGAGAGAGAGAGAGAGAGAGAGAGGCTTTTGTGTGTGGAAAAATAGAAATTATGCATGGAATAAGAGAGGGAATGGTATTTTATAGTATGAGGATAAGAATAAAAAGAGTCAAAAATAGAGGAAGATAAAAAGATAGAATAATAGTAATATTGAGAGTAGTGGGGATATGAAAAGTTAAAATGGAACGAGAAAGGTTGAAGAAAGTTAAGTTAGAAAGTAGTGGGGATATGAAAAGTTAAAATAGAATTAAAAATTTAATAATAAATAAGAATAGTTCAAAATAAGATAAATTAAATATGATATTTTGATTGTAATATAATAGAGTTTATAATTCACTTTAAATGTTAAAAAATTGTATAAAAAATTGGAAAAGAATTGATGATGACATGGTTGCTGACGTGGTTCAACGTGAGCGTAGCAAAATTAAATGCTACGCTTCAGCTTTTAGTAATATATAGATTTGATGATGTTGTTATCACATTTTTATCTATCTCTCTATGTGTTGTTTCTTTTCTCTCTTGATACACATGTTTCTTATTTATGTATGCAATCTTATATTTCTGTTTCACACTAAGATGCCTTGATGAATTTTGTTTAAAGTGTTTCAAAAATACATGTTGTCAAAATCTATCATGCCATGAACTCTCTTCTTACAAAGTTTTTCAAGAGTTTGTGTTAGGGTAGATTTTATTGAATTCAACAAGTGAGTATGAGTTGAGTGATTTATGACTTCTCTCATATTTCATTTGTTTGTTGTGATTTTGTCATGGATTGCCAAAAGGGGAGATTGTTAGGACATATGTGGAACATGTTATGAACATATGTCATATAGAATTGGCTAATCCTTTGACAAAACGCACTTTACTTGTAATTGGGTAAATCTAGGATGTGTTTAATACTTCAAGAAACAAGAGTTCAAGTCCAAATATTGAAGCCATGCAAATCTGTCCAAGAATCAAGTGAAGAAGTATTGTTCATTAAAGCTTGACATATGTGTCTATCGAGATTTAATATTTGAAACTTGACAAATAGCTCGACAAATGTATCTATCGAGAATTACGAAATTCAAATTTCTAGATCTGTTTTTCACACATATCCAAGCTATGTGTTTAGATTTTCTTTTCTCACAATCCTAGACATATATAAGAATTATTTTAAAGGCCGTCGTAAGGTTGTTGAACTTGTTGTTACATGCATGTTGTGACCGGAGACAATCTACCCTAGTTCATCTTTCTCTTGAAGAAACTGCTGCGTTTGTACATCGTAGGGTTTTATGACCAATGAGCTTCTTGATCTTCATCGTGTGGATGAATCGAAGAACTTTGCAGCCAACATCTTTCTCAAGTTAGTGTGTTAGTCACGTATTGGGATCTGTGCATCAATTAGTTAGTCACGTACTTGGAGTCGTGCATTGAAATGAGATATTGTCATTACATTACAAGTCCAATTGTTTATTAAGATATGGGTTCAACTGTAGGTTGGTAAAAGGAACTAGGATTTTTTTACTTGTAACCACTTGTTTTGATAATAGTGAATTCTAGGGAGTGGTGACCTTAAATTCATTCAGTGGGATTTTGCCTAGGTGGTTTTTTCCATACGTAAACAAATCACCCATGTCAAATTTAATTTCCACTGCATTTAGTTATTTGGTGATTTGTTTGTGCTACCACGCGTACTGCATGTTAAATTGACTTAATTAATTCACCTGGCTAATGAATTGGTTAATTTACTCAATGGGTCAATACATTCTTGACCTATCACCTCTACCGACTAACTTGCTGATATCTCCACCAAAACTCACCCACTTGGTCGTCTTCGAGATTTTATATCCAAACCCCAGTTGGCTTCCTTTTTACCACCTCAAATTTGAGGGAGGATGTTAGTATATAGGTTAGTCTAACCTAGCCCATTGGGCTTAGCCTAGTATATTGTGTTTGTGTACTTATAATATACTCATATTACTTATACTTCACACATACTTAGCATATATAAGACTCTCTATTGTATAGTGCCGTAGACACATGATATATATTAATATACAAACTATTCCGTCTTTCTCTCCCTCACTTTATATTCTTAACAACTTTGTCAATAGCAGCATTACAATAAGACCATAAAGAAGAGAAAGGGAGAGGGACAATTTTACATGGTATAGTTGGAAGTAGAGGAATTTGGCATCTTATTCAAATGCCTCAAAATCTTCTCAGCCATCTCCCTCGTATTGCCATCCCCATGATGGAAAGCATTCACCAATGTTGCAGGCAACAACCTATCCTGTGATATATCCGAAGCAGACTTGTCCCCACCTTTCATCAAGAACTTGTCAATCACCCAAAGTGACTTTTGCCATAGACCCTCTTGCTGGTGCTCTTTCACCAAATTTAGAACACGTTGTACAGCATTTACTTCACTCAACATGCTCACACTCTTGTCCACATCAACTTTTTCATCTAGCAATGTAATTATAGCTGACAATGCAGCTTCAACTACTTCAACATTCTCGTGGTCCAAACAAGCCAACAGCCTCTCAACTGCCTTTGCATCAACTAAACAGAATGTGTTTTGTGAAGAACAAGCCCCTCTGTGAACTGGGCAACCCGGTAGTTTCCTCCTCTTCGATGAACCAAAAGATAGGAACTTGGGTAAGTAGAACAACTTCACAAACTTGGTTCTCTTAATTTGAGGTGCTTTTGACAGATTTATCGACTGTGATGAGAGATTTTCCAACCCAATTGCTGATAACCTCTGAACTTCATCACTAGATGGTTTTATGAGCAGCTCTGTGAACACTGATGTGAAATTGTAGTTTCTTGCTAGAAACAATATCTGAGGTTCATATAGTGTTGTTGTGAATCTGACTAGAGTGCCCACTAAGCCTTCTAAATAAGCACTTGCATACCTGCTTGATCTTGTTCCACTTCTTTGGATTTGATTGATTGTTTTTAGGATTGTAGGGACTGCATTCTTGCTCAGAATGGCTAGGTTTAGCGTTAGGTTTTGGTGGGGGAGTTTTGCCACATATTTTGCTGAAACTGCATGTCTCTCTGTGATTTGGTTTATTTCAGTAGGACTCTGGATTAGGCTCTCAGGTTGGCCTCCGGTTTTGCAGAGCCTTTCAGCTAGTGTGTGGCCCATGTAGGGTGAAAGTGTACACAGCAGCTTAATTGCTGTTATGGCAAGATCATCATGTGGATTATTGATGAGTTCAGTCAGGGTGTGGCTTGCTTCAGTCGTTTTGACCACTGAGACAATGGTGGCTATTGATTTTTGGGTCTTTGTCAGGCATAAGATAATTCTGATAAGATAGATGTTGAGTTTATCAGGGGTTGAGTTCTTCAGCATGTCGAAGATGTTGTAGACCACATAGTCAGAAGTTATAGTGTGGCCATGATTATTCACTTGGAGCTTCTCAAGCTCAAGCTCAGACTCGAATATATTTGCTAGTATTGCTGCTGCTTCTATTTTTGAGTTCATAGGCTCATCATAGATCCTCCTACTGAACATCTCTTCAACCATTATTTTTACTACTCCAGCTTCTACAAGTATTTTTGCATTTGGCTGGTAGGATGAGATCTGAGCCAGAGCTTTAAATGCTGCCGTTCTGCTAAGACTGTTTCCACTCTGAACCATTTTTACGAGATGGGGGGAAGCCCTCACAGCCACAAAGGTTTTGCTGTCATGTCCAAGAACAATTTCCCCAAGGTAACTTGCCATTTCCATCTTCATTTCTTCACAACCTGTTTATTGAATTCATTTTTTGTCAGCATTACTTTTGGTTAGAGCATATGGCTTTCTACAAACTATGCCGTTAGTATATGATCTCTTTAAAGATATACAAATTGTTCATAACAGAAGTCCAAATACATTTTCAGTTTCTTCAATTTCTGTATAGTTTAGCTGCTACTCTTGTTCTATAACTATGTTTCCTTTAAATATAGCTTTGAATGTCTTATTTGTTCTGTTTCAAAACATTTTTATTTTTAATTACTTGGAGGTGGCTTGGTAAGGCTGAGAAGAAGTTTTGAGCATTACCTTCAGTAAGATGATCTAAAAGGGGTTCCAAGTGTCCACATTCTGCCATGTGCTTAATGTTATTTGGCACCCTCTCTAGGTTCCTTAAGGTTCCATCTGCTTTTTCTGAAGCAAATGCATCAATTGAATGTTTGTATTTAATATTGATCAGCATTAGAATTCCTCCAGGAACTGACCCAATTTTCTCGCACAAAGATAGGGATTTTGAAAGCTCAAGCAAGAACTGCAAGGATGCATGCCTTATTGGTTGGTGACTACTTGACAGCATATCAATTATTGTGGAAATATTCATTGTTTTAGCGATCATTTCCTGCAAAATTAACCACCAAAGATTACATATATCTAAGAATAAGATATGGTTTTCACTTTTGGTGAAGTCATTAAGTGCAAATACTCAGTAGATAGATATAAACAAGACACCAATAATAGAAAGTTAAACGCACATCTAGAATCCTTGAAAAATAAGTTCTTGTTCAAATAGGTTTCAAGTTCATGAATGGAAGTTGCAGATAAAGATTGGCCTGCTTGGTTCAATCTTATGTCTAGATAATTGCAGCTGAGGTTCCCTGCCACACTAATAGGGTTGCAAAGTATACTTCCAAAAATTCAATGGATATCTATAACTGACCACAATGGCAGGCCTTGTTTTGTCATACAACTGATTGAGACTAAGTTTTGTCTCCTGTAAAGTCACCATTTCTGTGTTCATAATTTTGACAAACAAAAACATACCTAAGACCATAGGTTAAGTTCCTGCTCATCATATTGTTGTTCATTATTGATATAATATTCAATTTGAAATCAGAGAAAAGTGAAGAGCTAAAACCTTATTCTCATCATCATCCTCTGCCAATAGTTGTAATACTTCTATTGCTGCACGTCTAACATCTCTGTCTTTGTACTCCAGAAACTTAATGAGAGATGGCATTAATCCAACACTGCGAACCTGTACCTTATTGTATCTTTTCCTCTGGCAGATAGTTTGCAAATCTTTTATTGCTTCCAGTACCATATCCTTTGAACTGGCTAAAGACAAAGCTGTCCGTGCAACCTTGATCCTGGATGCTTCATTCCTGTCCAGCCATTCCTCTATTATGGACTTCAGAGCTTTGTTTGTGTTGAAAACCCTACTCACTAGCTTCTGCCCTGTAACTGGGCAGAAAATGTCCTCTGATTTTTCAAACTTCTCAAACCATTTAGTAATTTCATTCCTTTCATAGGTTACTCCGGTTTCTATGGTGACTGGATTGTCCATGATCTTCTTTCCTAGTGGACAAAAGAAAGTTTCATAAAGAGGCTCCATATACTGAGTCACCTGTGGCAATGTGGTTGAGGATCTGTTCATGTTTCCAGGTTTTCTAGTGATGTCAGAACTTGTGCTCCTTGAATATGCCTCAATTTTTTGAGGCATATTCAAGAACTGATGATCGTTTATAGAAACATCAACATTAATGGGATAGAGATCTGTCTCTTGTGGTGCTGGTTCCTCCTTCAGTTGCTTCTCCAAAGACAATGTCCTTGTATCATGCTGCTTGGTCTTAACTGCAAGAGTTTGGCCAATTCCAAATTGAGCATTCTGCATCTCATTTGATAATGACCAGATAGCAACTTTAACATATTCTTGGTCTCCAAATGTGGAAGATGGTATCAAGCTCAGGCATTCTCCTGTGTGATTTATCACCCCCTCAAGCTGTGCTATAATGCTTCCTAGTTCATTATCTGAAATTGCATCAATGACTTCTTGGCATCTCTTCGCAAGATCCTTGGCCAAGTCAACGTTTAGGGATAGTGTTTGTAGAATCTCTATTGCATTTTCTGGTGAATTCTCTGCTGTGAGCAACTCCATTATGGCCAGAGAAGCCCTGTAAAGGTAGCATCCAAATTCAATGAAGTTTTCATGTTCTTTCTCTATGCATACAACTGCTGTCATAATCTCTGAAATGGATGCCAACAAGGACTCTGCAAGATTTACAATTGGCGTTGCATCTTCCTTCAGCTGTATAAATGAATGAAAATTTATTAAACATTCACTGTACTCATCAGTCTTCAGGTTAAGGAACCTATTTTTACAAAGGCAGTGATAAGATTCCCCAACTCTGTCTTCACTCACTTCAAACAAGTTCAGGTATAGGTTCCCCACTAATGGTATATTATGCTAAAAGCATATTTGTAACTAGTGTTCTTCAGAAATTAAAAAAATAATTAATCTAATACAGATCAAGATCAGAAGTTCATGTAAAAAAGTCCAAAAAATCACACGCAAACTGGCATGACACAAAATATTTAAACGGATGTATAAGTTCCATAAGTAATAACTATTAGTATTTCAGATATGTTGGATTTTATCTTTAATGATGTTTTCTGAATTTCACAAGTTGACAGACTTAAAAGACAAGAATACTATAATTACTATATGTCTATCCTTGTAGGGCAGTAATATGCTTTCAAATTTATTTTCAGTGATTGGGAATGAGATATTCACTGTAAGCTCATTAACTTCTGAAAATCTACAAAGATCATGCGATTAGTGCAGTGTAGTAAATACACTATTCACAGTTCAAATTATATGAAATTGAGAATCATGAAAATTTGGGAATTCTCCCCACCAAGGAGATATATGAGATATGAAGGTTAGTCGCTCCTATTACTGCACTAAAACACCTGTAGATATTATATGAGCTGTGCTTTAGCTACTCAGAGTAGTTCAAATTGAATTTTCTCATAAGACTCAGCTTAATCATGCTAATGTCACTTAAAAAAAAAATGCATACAGAAACTATGTTGCCTAGATAACATCAACAATAAGCTTATTAGAACTTCAACCCTATAAACTAATTCATACATTCTACAATCTTTATCTCTACGAAAGGCTCATCAACATTGAGAGCATCATTGAGCTTTCATACTGAGGTTCACATAAAAGGAAAAGGAAATAAGTTCTGAAAAGCTCCTACCGACATCCAATTGTAGCTGCTCTCACAAGACCTTCTGGTTTATGAGCACCCAATCTTGCAAAACCTGGACTGGAAACTTTCATTAGGAGGAGAAGAGAATTAAAAGAAAGGGGTTAGTATGACATTGGAAAGTCACTGATCAATGATCATTGATTTTTCTTTTTTTCTTTTTTAATACAATCCTAGTGAAGGTGTTAATTTGATGGGGTGCTATACTTTAGACTTGGTCAGCTAACTTTTACATTTGGTTTGGTTTCAGGTTTCAGCTAACTATCACTTTCACGCTAGTGTTGGTCATTGGCGGATTTGGTCTGTTTTCCAACTCCAATTTTGTTACTTTCTTTGCCATTCTTGAATAATTATATTATTCCAGCTGACTAATCAATTTCCATTGGAGATAATCTAGACTGCTATGTTTTTGAAAGTCATGGCAAACAATCTACACTTAGAACCATGTCAGTCCCTTGCAAACAATTAGCAGCACTCCTATCAATATTAAGTCTTAGTTGATTGAATTTCTGAAGTTATGCTACCCATTTAACAGTGTTGATTTCTGAATTCCTGTCTGACCAGTAGATCAAGTTAATGAATGAATTAGAGTAACAAGAGTCAAACATTAGGCAGGTGTAAAAATTGCCTAAAAGATGACTGGGCTTTTTTTTCTTATTCAGTAAACGGTAATTTATATTATCTAATCGAGGCTTTGCTGCAAATTGCAATGCATAATTTAAGGTTATAGTGCTGTCACATATTACATCAAACGCGTAAGTTGAAGCAGGTGGAAAAATAAAAATTATTATTCTTCTACTGACTTTTTCAACACCGATAGTGATTTTAGGATGCTCTTAATCGGACAAAAGACTTTACTTGAGGCATAGCTGAAGGCCCAACCAATGGGGGATTATAAAAGAGAATAGAAAACAAAAGGACTAGCCCTGCCCAGATCCATCGGCCCTTTATACATTAAAGCTTTTTTCATTTTTACTCTCTGGATAAGGCTTTCACTTTTGACTAGTCCATGTATTTGGGTGATGGATGATCAAATGTAGGCCCATTATTCTTAATTAATAATAACAAATCTAATGGAAAGAAATGGAGTAATCAAATTAATATTCAAAATAATTTCTAGCTAGGCCTGTGAATCAGACTTAACCAAATATATTTTTTCCCATACCTCCCAAGGTTAATTTCTCTCTTTTTTTTTCCTTACAATAAGTGGGGTAATTATGAAAATAGAATTTTACTCCTATGTGACTACATTGGTCTAACCCACCAAAGAAACTAAACATAACATTTTTTTTTTTTTTTTTGAGAAAAAACTAAACATAACATGTGAATCATACATTTCCAACTTTTTTATTTTTTATTTTATAATTCGATAGCATAAGAAGAAGGATTTGAATGCTTGACACCTTTAACCTTTATGTTAGTTGAAACCAACTACCTTCTCAAAAATAAATAACAAACCTCAATAAATTATGACCAAAACGACAAATGACAATCTGTCGGTTGTGAATTACACTACTACACACGTGATTCATATGCAAATTATAATTTTACTCTTGCTAGTTGCTGCTAGCTGCTACACTCTCTTGGATTTGGATTGGATAAGAATTGAGAATTGAGTACGCTGGCAATGGCATGATTAGCATTTCTCATACTCATAGTAAGTTGACTAGCAATTATTCTGATTTGTGCTGCTTCACCTTTCATTACGTGTCCCCACTCCTTTATTCATATCTTATCATATCCCCCACACACGACAAAAGCTCCACTCTTATGGAGACAAGAGTAGTTACTTCACCAAAAAGAAAAACCATGACCAATGACAACAAGGAAACCAAGAATTCAAGAAAACCCATCAATGAGGAATCACCCTTGTTGCCAAAGAACCATGCAACCGAGGAGTTCAATGCCAAGAGAGCATCATTTACTGCCTCAGTGTTTAATATATCCACTTCTATTATTGGAGCTGGAATTATGGCACTGCCTGCCACCATGAAGGTGCTGGGTCTTGGGCTTGGAATTGGTATGATAATGTTTGTGGCTATACTGACAGAGGGTTCGTTGGAAATGCTGCTGAGATTCAGTAGGGTGGGAAACTCTCAGTCTTATGGGGAAGTCATGAGGGATGCTTTTGGCCGTGCTGGGAGGTTGCTGCTTCAGATTTGTATCTTGGTTAACAATGTTGGGACACTCATTGTTTACATGATCATCATTGGTAATATTTTATTTCTAATTTTTTTAGACCATAAGAGAAATTTGTTCTGCTTTTACTCTTTTTTAACTCTTAACATATAGTATGGACTTTATTGAAGAAGATCAAGAATCAGTTAACTTAAAAAGTTTCCATTTTGATAACATATAAAGGTAAAGAAGATGTGTTTACAGATGGTAGGATTATTGGCATTTCTGAGAGTCAGCTGGTGCACCGTGTTATGTTTTAAGAAGCTGATTTGGCAGAAGCAGCAATATCTATTTCTGATTCTTTATTTCTCATGAAATTGTTAAGATTGATGAATTCTGTTGCTTCTCATAAAAGTAAAAATTAGGGGGCAATAATTCTCTGTTTATCTATCGAAATAGCTTGATTTCTTTATAATTCGGTGATTAATTATAATATTAGTGGGTTTGTATTGGCTATTTCAATCAGGTGATGTTCTCTCTGGGACATCTTCTAGTGGAGTTCACCATGCTGGTGTATTGGAAGGGTGGTTTGGTGAGCACTGGTGGAATGGGCGTACCTTTGTTCTTCTTGTTACAACTATTTCTGTATTTGCTCCATTGGCATGCTTTAAGCGGATGGGTAAGTGTCTACTCCACTAATCTTGTAAGAATTAACAAATACCAGTTTAAATCCAAAGTGTAAGACTACATGATAGTTTCTCCATCTCACTCAGCACTTTCAGATCGATGGTGCATGATTTGTAATCTTCAATGTCAAACAAATTACTACACAATAATTGCAATACCAATTTTTTATTGTATGAGTATTTCATAAGGCATGTTTTTCTATTGGAGTTGCCACCCCAGCTTTTTTAAGTTCTCATGTCAGTGTTTAAAGCACATGATTGATATAACATATTAGTCTAATTTGCTTTCACGCTTTCTGTTATATTCGTAAGTCTAAGCATTATGTTTTTTCCTACACTACTTGCATTTGATGTGATCACTTGTTTCTGGACACTAAAAGATTGAGCAAGACATCAATGCAAATTCTGTTCCTTCTCACAATAAATGTAGGAGTCTGGAAGTTCCATGTCTTTTTTTGCAAGTAATACCACTATACCAGACACGATACACATTCCTCAAAAAATCCACATCATCTTCATCTCTGCCACCAGTAATCTAATGGAACAATAGCTCGAGCATTTTTATAATATCTACATTGTTGACATGTTTGTGACGAAAGACTCATGCTTTTCATGCTTGCAGATTCACTGAGATACTCATCTGCTTTAGCAGTTGCACTGGCCGTTGTATTTCTGGTTATAACTGCAGGAATCACAATTATCAAATTTTTTAATGGAAGTATTGTGATGCCCAGGTTGCTGCCTAATGTTACTGATATGACATCTATTTGGAATCTGTTCACAGTTGTCCCTGTTCTTGTGACAGCTTTCATATGCCACTTTAATGGTATGTTAGCTGATCATATCATAAATGGAAAGTCTACAATATAAATATCTGCTCTACACATCTGCATGCATAGTGAATGAAGGCATATTTTTCTAGATCAATGGTATGTTTTGTTTTTGGCTCTTTCTGTGAAAACTGGTGAAGGAAGTATTTATCTTGGAGTAGAACCTTAATCTTCCTACTAGGAGAATAATAGTGTTAAATTACTGATTGTCTCAAAAGCTTAAACTATTAGAAAATTGTGAATTTAATCACTTAACCATAAATCTAACACTCCCCCTCACTTGTGGGCCTAAACTTTCCCTTAATAAGTGGGGGCCCAACAAGTGGAAATTTAACATTTTAAATGGGAGGCAAAGTAAAACCAAGGATCGAACTCAGGATCTCCTGCTCTGATACTATGTTAAATTACCGATTGTCCCAAAAAGTTAAGCTATTAGGAAATGGTAAATTTAATCACTTAACCATAAATCTAACAAACAGAATTGTGAATTTTTTTTTTTTTTTTTAGGAGGCCCTATGGTAGAGGGATTTTACTCAAATCTTGTCATTTCATCAACAAATAGGAAGGCTCCAGACTCTTCCTTGCCTACTTTATTCATTTGTTGATATTTTATTAATTTGATGATTTTTCCATAACTTGACTACAGTGTTGAAAACTTTCTTTGATGTGCTAGATTTTCACCATTAAAGGCAGGTTCTTACGAGGAATTAGAAATATTATAATCTCTGCTCTACGGATTCCTTTGTGTTATTGATTTCCAAACCCCCCCCCCCCCACCCCCTCCGGGGCGATATTAGGATTGGACTTGTCAATCAATTTATAACCTTTCAAACACAACCAATATCTATTTGAACCCCTTTTACTTGTAGTAGTACATCTTGGATCTGCCAATTATGTTATTGCCGAAGTCCTACTCATGGGGACCTGGTCAAATTGGGAGAAGCTGTAGGTATTCCTCCTCCCCCACACCCCCACCCCCACCCTCAAATTAAGATGTATCCAGAAAACTAGATGTTCAATTTTTGTAAGCCAGCATATTGTGTTAGTCAATTATCATCCTTGCCAAATTGACTGAGTCCTCTGTTACAATGATTATTCTTTTTTTTTTTTTTTTTTTTTTTTTTGCCAAGGAAAAATGGATAACATTTGTGAGAGATTTCATTTTCTGGATTATGCAGTACATACAATAGACAATGAGCTTGAAGACTCTTCCCTGATACGACCAGTTGTGCAGACATCATTGGCTCTGTGCTCTATTGTCTACGTTCTAACAAGCTTCTTTGGTTTCCTCCTATTTGGTGACTCAACTCTTGATGATGTGCTGGCCAACTTCAACACCAACCTTGGCATTCCATATGGCTCTCTGCTCAATGATGTCGTTCGCATTAGCTATGCTCTCCACCTTATGCTTGTTTTCCCAATTCTCTTCTATCCACTGCGCCTCAATTTGGATGGCCTTCTCTTTCCTTCATCTAGGCCTTTGGTTTTAGATAACCTGAGGTTTGGATTGATCAGCATTGGGCTCCTTTTGCTTGTTTTCTTGGGTGCCAATTTTATACCCAACATATGGGATGTTTTCCAGTTCACTGGAGCAACTGCTACAGTTTGCATAGGATTTATCTTTCCTGCAGCCATTGCTTTAAGGTAAGTCTTTATAAAAAGTACTTGTTATCATTTTCAACTATAATAAAGGTATGTCTACATGAGTTAGTAAATTATTCTAAAATACACTAATGGTTGAAACATATGGATGGAAGGGAAATCGCAAAGCTGTTTAGGTGACAAATACTTGGAAGATCGTATATTTTACTAATATACAACATTTCTTTTGCTGTCTCTGTACATGTCAATGTCCACTTGATGTTTGGGCTCTTATCCCTAATGAAAGGAATCCAAATGTTCCTGACCACTTGTGACAAGTTAACATAGTCCCCTTTTTAGCACACATGCCTTCTGCTATCAAGGTTTTTCCAATTGATTTTCGTGCTTTGACATTTAGTAACGTTGAATTTGCAGGAAAATTAAGAACCTACTTACTTAAGATGGCTAGTGGTCAAATATGTTTAGGTTAAGTGTGAAATACATGAACTCTGATTGATGAATTATGGTTAAGTTTTTATCAACATGGTTCGCAGGCTGTAAGCGGATATTATACAAGGCTTTGCTTCAAATGGCTTAGAGCTATTTTAGTTTTTCTCATCCACTTGCTTTTTCTTTCTTTTTTCTGCTGCTTCAGGGATCGTCATGGCATAGCAACAAAGAAGGACAAGATACTATCTGTTTTCATGATTGCTCTTGCTGTGTTTTCAAATATGGTAGCAATATATAGTGATGCCTATGCCCTATACAAAGAGAATCACCCACATGTATGATTTCACTTGGTTTTCACTTTTAGTAACATAGTGGACCCATACTGCACTGCACAACCGTATGGATCCAGAAAACATCACCAAGTCAGTATACAAAAATCGATCGTTTTCCGAGTGTAACGTTGTCCCTAAATACTCAAGCGACTGCCACTTATGTTGAATTCGTCGGCATGGACAATGCTATACCTTAATGCATCTTCCATCTTTACATCTTCAATATGTTGTTCATACTGGAAATTCTCTAATTTTGCAATTAAAAACCGGTCTGAAATTGCGCGTTCAATTTGATCCGCTATTGCACTCTTCGTTTTTGCTTTAGATTTATTTATTTATTTATTTTTGTGTGGGAGTGGGGAACAGAGACAGAGCTAGCTTAGGATAGTTTTTATCTTTAATTTTCTAGGAAAAATTATCATATAACTTTATACAATGTCCCCCTCGAAATATGTAGGTTTCCACAAGTGTGTGTGGAGAGGGGCGTCCCATAATATTGTCTTAGGGTGAAATATTGCCTATATCACCCAAGAAAAATTTAGAACCACATAATTTTTCATAACTTCTTGTCACAACTATGACGTGGTAGAGTATGATTTGTAAAGAAAACATGGTGGGTTCATGTGTGAGTAATGGTTAACCACTCACAGTCCATCACGTTAAAATTGTGACAAATAAATTGTAAAATAATTTGTAACCCTAAAACTACTCATATCACCCCATGACCACCTTTATGCTCAAATACGTTCTATTTTCTAGGAAAAATTATCTTATAACTTTATACAATGTCCCCCTCACAATGTGTAGGTTCCACAAGTGTGTGTGGAGAGGGACGTCGCATAAATCATCTTAAGGTGAAATATTGCCTATATCACTTAAGAAAAATCTAAAACCACATAATTGTTTACAACTTCTTGCCATAACTATGACATGGTAGAGTGATTTGTAAAGAAAAAATAGTGAATTCATGTGTGAGTAATAGTTAACCACTCACAGATTTTCATGTTAAAATTATGACAAATAAGTTATGGAATAATTTGTAACCTTAAAACTACCCATATCACCCCATGACAACCTTTGTGCTCAAATACGTTTTATTTTCTTGAAAAAAAAATTTTGTTTTTTCTACGAGAGATTCGTGTTGTGTGAATTCCACAGTTTTGTGATGAAGAACTGCACCCCATGTTCCCTCCGCTACCATCCAGACAATTTTGACATAGCCAATCATTAGTTGGAAGGCACAGACAGATGCCTATCCACTTGGATGAACGCTTATGCATAGATCATATTCATATACATTGCTGATAATCAGCATGGATATTCTAATAAATCAGACCTCAATTCTTGTCATTGGTGTGGCCTTTTTCTTTGTAATATTATGAGGGGAGACCAGGCCATTGTTTAAAAAACTTAAAAGAGGATGCATCAGTTGATGGGGGATATGTAGTTATGTACTGCAAGCATATTAAACAACTCAAAATGTATTATTTTCTCTCTTTATTTCTTTAGAATCAATTGGAAAATGTTGCTTTGAATCACAGAATGAATCAAAAGGGAGGACAATAACTAGTATCAGAATAGATTCTACACATGAAATGGTAAACTTTACTCACAAAGAAAGACACTGCCAACAATCCAATAGACTAGTTGAGTAAAATTATCAGAAGCCCACTGAGACTTGTTGCACTTGTTTATGAAGATAAAGAACCTTGATGTGGTATCCAGAACTATCATCCTTTGCTAATTTGTTTTAATCTCCTAAAGTGTTTAAGCTCTAACTTCCTCTGCTTTATACCTAACCCTACTCATCAAAAAAATGTTGGAGCTGTTCCTGTTCTTTCCAAAAATGCTGCATGTTACATCCATCTCATTTTCTCAGTTCCTTTCAAAGTAGTAGATGGAGAAGATAGGACCGAATCCCTCGTTTGGGATATTTCCTGCTAATGGCTGAATGCATTCCGTTTTGACAATATGTACAAGAATTCCTGCAGGAAACTGATTGTAGGTAGCCAAACCTTGAGTTTCTTCTCAACTTTATTTCTATAATGGCCTATAGGATCTTGCCTCAACAATCTCATGCCTGATGAATGGAAGAGCTAAGCTGTAATCACCTTCCATTGAATGACAGAGATACAGAGTCCAAGTTAAGAAGGGGCACTACTGAAGTAAGCATTTGGCTCAGACTAGTTGAAGAAATAAGGAGATTCTAGCACATCTCTAAGATCAAAGTCTCCCCGCTCCGGTAAGGGAGGAAAGTTCAACTTAGGGAAAGACTTCTGGAAGCTCTCCAATAACTGTATAGAGTAAAACAAAAGCAATCATCAAACATTATCATACCCCAGTGAGTGTAATATAACAAACCACCAATCACAAGTAAATAACAAAATTGGAGGTCTTCCATCATAGTTGAAGAACTTTTATAAGTAAAGATACTTTACATTCTCTAATATTGGGGCCCCGTATAGTTCAACAAAATTTTCTCTGAGTATTTTGTTCATTTCATCAACATCAGATGCATGGGTCCAATATGAATCGTGGACTCCTGTAATTAAACATTGGTGTCATATGGTGAAATTTCAAACATGTTAATGCACATATGTTTGTGATATATATAAAGGGGGAAGCGATTCAGAACAAACCTGCAAAGTTCAGGCCTGCCTTTTTGCAGGCAACAGCAGTCATCATCATGTGCGAACCATCAAGGGAGTGCACAAAATTTGGGGGAAAAGCTGTCCTCTGCCGCTTAACCATGACCTATGAAAGTGAGACCAAAAAAAAAAAGTTATCAAAGGATTGGTTCTTACATAGCTTTAAACTCGAGTATGAGATAACTTTAAAATCATATATGATAAATATCAGTATCTGGCTGTAACCAGTTGACTTCATGTAGATTCCACAGGATTTCAGCTCAAATCTGGGTACTAATTTGATTTAGATCTAAGTCCTCTCTCTCTCTCTCTCTCTCTCTCTCTATATATATATATATATATGAGATGGGTTCAAGTTACACTTGAAGTTACACATTTTTTAGACCATAAATTTCTAATAGATCTAATGGTCAAAATAACACTATTGGCCATGTCAGCATTGAACATTTAATGCTTGCTAAATCAACTAATCTATTTAATACTTTTTTATTTTCTCTCTCTCTCCTTAATAATTACAGCTCTCAAAAAATTGAGGGAGAGGGTGGTGGACTTGTGGAAGAACTAAAGAAATGGAGTTGGTGTCGTTGGGACTGGGTAGAGGAATGAGAGTTCGTAGGGAATTATGTCCATAAGAGTAGTTACCTAAGGGAAATGAAAGGTGGCCTTTTAACTAAAAGTTGGATGTAGATTTGAACCATCAGATTATTTTTTTTTTAAATATGAAAAAAAGGATTTGACTGATCTGTTGGAAGTACTCCAATAATCATATTGGCTTTCTTCTATTTGATTGAGTGCTCTCTTGTTTATTTCTCTTTATTGTAACTTCATGTGATTGATGTTAGCATCAGGAAGAGATTTTCTGTTTTACAGGGCTTGGCCTTGTTGGTAAGTTGGTTATAGAAAAATACGTTGATAGGGTAAAGCTTTTACATTCAATAATGATTTGATATTAAGTTCATTAGGAAGAGGTCTCTTCTGTGCATCCATGGCAGAGAAATATCTCCCTCTGCTTTGAGAGTTGTAATTGATAAGGCTAGATAGAAAAATAAATGATAGAATTGAATAGATTGGTTGATTTGGCAAGCAATAAATATTCAATGCTAGCATCCCCAATAGTGTTATTTTAACCATTAGATCTATTGAAATCTATGGTCTAACAAAGGTGTAACTTTTGTGAAGTTACACCAAGTGTAACTTAAACCCATCTCTCTCTCTCTCTCTCTCTCTCTCTCTCTCTCTCTATATATATATATATATATATAAAATAAGTATAGACTCTCTATTTGATATTTTAGCTTAGATTTAAATCCAAATCAGGACAGAAATGGATTGATTTTATAACTGGATTTCTATCCATTGACTGGCCTAATTTATCAGACAAGAACTCGGCATAAATTCAACACTTCTCTTTAGGGAAAAAAGATTGAAGAAAGCTACCTTGTCAGTTTCTCGTCGTAGTGTCAACACCTGAAGAGAGGTCTTAATCTGCATTAAATTGAACACAGCCTTAATGACATACTAAATTTTAATGTTGTGTTTGTTTTAAATTGTCCTAACATTAAAAATAAGTGCATCAGCCAATTTGAAGTTCTATAATTTTTATAAGAACATTACAAGGTGCCTTCCCAATTGCCGGTAAGGTTGTACCACAGGAAGTCCAAGAGGGGTGGTCCATCGTACGGGTTGATTCTCCGAAGCTATCACCTGTTATACATTAAATTTAGGTATCAGTTGTACAAAATAGTGAACAATACTACATTTATACAAAGCATAAGCAATAACTAATAAGCACAAAACTTGAAAAAGAAACATATATTTTAAAATTGCCAACATCATGTTGAGAGACAGCTGCCAGAGAGTAAGCAGCTCAACAGCAATGAGTACAAATATTACACTGCTTCCTGACCACAAGATTACAATAATGCAACAAAATTCTAGCACCAGAAATTCCATACCATACCATACATGGATATGTGCAAAAGGCAACAAGAAAACCATATTTGGGATTCTTATTGCACTTAATCATTACCTGTAATGCCTGATGAAGAATCAAACCAAAGGAAAAGCCACCAACAAAGAATAAAAAGAGGAATGAGGGGCCCAAATTGAATAAATTTTTCCATTTATAAAAATAAGAATAAAAAGGGGAATGAGGAGGAGTCTAGGCCTACATCTGAGGGAAAGTATTAAAATAATAGTTAAATCATTAAATTCATCATTCCCTAGTAGTTCAATTTTTTGAGACAATAGGTAAATTATAAATATTAGTAGAAACTAATCAGGTCTATCAAAGTTCCCACACCTGTTACCCTCTTAACAGGATTTGGCACATGGACATTTAGTAGACTAGGATTGAGACACTTTAACAAATGTACATGATGCTCTGTGTTTGGCCAAGAAACTTGAAAGGTCCAAGCCAATTCCATACATGAAAAACATTGGCATATACATAAAAGAACAACGATAACAACAACGAAGTCCTAGTCCCAATATTTTGGGTCAGCTATGGATCCTTAACAGAGTAATCATAGTCAACCACATGTACTCTATAAGCCATTCTATTTTATCCAAAGTCATATTTTCTATTATCTCCTTATTGAAGATTCTTTTTTATTAATACTAATGTTAGTTAAGGTCTTTCTCAACCTTTTTTCGTTCCCTTGACCTGAATCAATTCACTCTTTCACATTGGTGCATTAATTGCTCTCCTCTACACATGATCAAAGAACGTCAAAAGACTCTCCCACTTCTTTTTATCAGTAGTGGTTACCCCTATCTTTAAGAAAATTTCTTCATTTCAAATCTTAACTTAATATTCCCATTTCAGTTACTCTCGTTTATGAACATGTTGCTTCTTAAAGCATATCAGCAAATTGTTGGTATCCCAAAAAGAAAAAGAACTTGCTTGATACGCAAATAGATCAACCAACAAATGAGACACACCTTTGCACAATCGCCAAGCCAGCTCATGATGCTTCTTGCAGCTTCAAACATCTCTCCTAAGGCAGTCAAGGTGGTCTGCCCATGCAGTGAAATATTCAGTACAAAGTTATAAATGCAGACTCAAAGACACAATGCACACGAGAGTGCATGCATTGCACAAACACAGAGACACACAGTTCAGTGTTATTCTCATACCTTCGCAGCATAGCAAGATGCAGCAAACAGCTCTGAATCATCTGCAATGGCACAACGTTCCTTTAATCTCTTCTTGATCTGATCTCGGGCACCGATATAAGTGACACCATATACTGATGTCATTACTGTTTGCTTCACCAATTTTCGGTCCACCTATTGGATACCCAGTAATGAAAAAATTTATTAGCATTATAATATGAGCAATCAGCACAAGCAGTGCCAAATAAAATTCATAAACTCCAAGCCACCTAATTCACATAAAATATAATAGTGTTAGCTAAGCCAATAAAGTCAGTCTTCATAATGTTAACAACTACCATACACCAAATACATAATCTTGAACAAGAATTTTCATGGATTAGGATCCTCTAAAATTCTTAGAGCAATTCTATCATGGAGCAACGAAAATCCTGTCAATTCATTTTGAAATAATTGGATAGGATTTTACCACATCATCAATATTTAAACAAGGAAAAGGTTTGGCTCCAAACACAAATATGTTTGGAGCCTCGGGCTCCAACCACCTCTAGGAAAATGATAGATGTCCCGTCAATATTGGTAAAAGCGTTAAGCACACTCAAGTGCATAGGCCTTTCGGAGCCTAGGCGCAAAGCACAAGCACACGCCTGATTAGTAACGAAAGTTTTCAAATGTAATATCTCATAACTTCTAATAAAAATATTCTTAACATATAATAAAATAATAATAATAACTCAAAATTTGTAGATTTTACCTGTAAGTGCAATTGTATAATGTTTGTAAGCTCAAATTTTACCTAAGTTATTTCAATTCTTAAAATTTTTATATAGTAAATTGAAAAAATTATCAATGGTTAATATCCTAATAATCTAGTCATATAAAGTTTAGACATAATATTTTGTATAATTCTCTTGTGCTTTATAAAAGTACATAACCATAATAGTTATGATCAAATGATGTATATGGTTCAATCAACATATATCTAAAAGTCAAAGACCAAAAGACACAAGAATTGTAAATTGACCTTGTTCGTAACTTATAAATTGTAAAAAATAATACTTTGTGCTTCTTCAAAAAGCACCAAAAAAGCATGCCTAGAGCATTTTTCTTTAAGTGAACTTTTTTTTGCTAGTGCAGCATTGGGAGCTTGGAGCTTTGAGTTTAAGCACGCCTAAAGAGCATTTTTAACAACACTTGTCATGTTCAATGCACATGACTCACTTACTTGGTTGGATTGAGTGAGTCATGCATTGCACATGACAATGATTAATATCATCTTCCTATCAGTTCTTGCTGGAGCCAACTTTTAAACAAACGTTGACAATAACTATTTTGGTATCTATTTAAGTATTTAAAGTATTGATGATGTGGCAAAATTCAATCCATTCAGTTCAAAATGATGAAAACATAGGATCTTAATCCATTTTAGGAACTTCATGGTGGAGTTGCTGTAAAAACTCTTAAGGATCCTAATCCATTTTACAAAAATAAAAATACAATGACAAATAATGATGAGAACCTGATTGATTAAAAGCCTCGCATGCAATGCATTTGGATTACTTGCAGGATCTTTCTCTGCATCTCTCCTCATGATATCAAGTACTCTGCAACCATAACAACAAAGTTCAATCAGATTTTTTATGAAAAGATGACAGTAGGTTAAACAATGCGGGTGCTGGGTACATTTCCCCTTATAAATCCCTATATGTTCATAACTTG
Source organism: Quercus agrifolia (assembly GCA_029955455.1). NCBI lineage: Eukaryota > Viridiplantae > Streptophyta > Magnoliopsida > Fagales > Fagaceae > Quercus > Quercus agrifolia. The sequence goes on from JARQAD010000005.1 coordinate 136,106, forward strand.
ATCCCACGACCTCTGTTGTTAAAGGGAGAGAAGTACTACTTGGCTACAAGGCAAGTGATTACTGGAAACAATAATTTCAACTATATTGATTAACAAAATTGCTTTTGGAAATTTTAGTCACTTCAACGTTAGAATTACTGGACTCTTGTACAGAAGCATGATAATAGCATGCACAAAGTGCAAAACCTTTTTTTATTTTTTCTAACAACGGTGAGAGCGCTTCGGGCACCTAATTATTCCCCCAAGTGTGTGTAGTCCTTCATCCCACACACACCGAGTGATTATAAGGAGAATTCTTTGGGGTGACCCCAAGATGCTAGTTAGAGATTTTGAACCCAAGACATCATAGATCTCATGAGGTCTTAGGAATCAGTCCAACCCCTTGGGGTTAAAACCATTCAAATAATTAAACACCAACAAGAAGAATTATTTGAACTTCTTTAAAAACAGATAACTGAAAATAAAAATTTTTTGATTAGTAGATAACTGAAAATCAATGAAACATTTTATTAGTAAAACTGGTTTTTAATCAACATAACTGATTTATAAAACATAAATGTTCATTGTAATTTTAATCATAATCTTGTGTGAGATTTGAATACTGTTATTTAACACTAAGGCATTGAAAAATTCAAATAATATTTTATACATCATGAACTTGTCTCTATAGGAGTATAATAGCATGCTTATATAGACCATTAAGACTAAATCCTAAGCCTAATTGACTTCAGTCATCCTAATTATTGGAAATTCCAAAAATAACCTTAACTATAGGAAATTACAAAAAATATGAATAACCTCATTAAATTGTATCCCTTACTGTGGGCTGCAACCTTACCTGGCATCATCTAGCATATTTGTCCCCCCCCCCCCCCCCCCCGCTTTAAAATTTTACCGAAAAGAAAGTAAAAACACTTCTAGAACCCATCCTATCTATGCAAGAATAACTTGACATCCAACAGAGCTAACCAACCTGAACAAGTCAACAAAGGACTTATCTAAAACAGATACTGAAGAAATAAAAGCCATCATCTCATTGCACTGCCTTGAAAGAAAAAGATTCATGGGAGATTGTCTTTTATTTTACACTACTAGGGAAGAATGTTTATTTTTGTGTGTAAGGGGCTTCCTTCCACTTGTCATTTTGATTTGGTTTTCATTTACAGATTTCTTTTCAATCCATCAGAACAATTTGTCCCCTGCTAATATATTCTCACACACACAGATAGAGTGCTAACCTGGCAGCAATTCCTGAGTAAACATCTGCAGGTTTATCTCCCGCAACAAGATTTACTGCAGCCGCTCCCAACTATGAAATTAAAGCAATTTAATCAACAAATTAAAAAAAAAAAATTGCAGAGAAGTGTAAGGAGTATAACACACATGTTAGACAAGAATGATGGAAATTAATTTGCCAAGATTTAAGCAGCCTGAGAATTTTGAATTCCCCTAGAGGTAGTTTGATAACCATTAGAAGATATATCATATATGCATATAGCAGAACCAAGTCTTCCTCATGTAACCTCTCTCTCTCTCTCTCTCTCTCTCAATATGTAATTTATTTGTTGCAAGTTTTAAAGCATCAAATTTATGTCCAAAAAGAACTTTAGCTTAATATGAAAGGCTCATTGATGATATATATGTCCTAAAAGCACACTTAGATCATACATCCATATAAGAGAGCTTCATTGTGCATCTTATATGTACTGCATCTTTCTTCTATTAAAGCAATTAGAGAAGTTTGTTACCTTGTCCCTTCCAAGGGCAGCATAATGTTGTAAGCCATTACACGAACCATCCTTGCAGAAGAATTGAGAGAGAAAGAAAAATAAGGAAAATACTAGAGTTGGGACAAAAAACCAAAGCATGGGTTTAGCAGAATGTGTGTGCGCATGTGTAAAAGATTCAAATATAAACCCGTTACTAAGAGATTACCCCAAAAAAAAAAAAAAAACTCTCTTGCAAATGTAAACTGTACTATAAGCCAACAATGGATAAATGTGCCAATTGCCTATTAGGGGCAAAGCTCCACATTATAGACCTTAGGGCCAGCTCAAGTCTTTATAATCATTAGAAATTTTTCCAGTCAATCTGAAACAGCAGATTGATAAAGCAAATTATGAAAAGAAAATTCAGCTTTAAGAAACTAAACATTCACTTCTACCAAATGAAACACATGCAAAAGCAAACCTCATTCATACAGGGAGACAGTAGAGTGCACATAGAGAAGCACAAAAATTTATGCATGCAATAATATCCGACTTTAGTTCCAATTGATACAATTGCATCCAAATTTAACTTTCTGCCTTCTCCTCTTTTGAGGGATTAAACACTTTGTTTCATCTCATTATAGATTAAAAAGTTTCCAGAGAAGTATGTTGATTTTGATTATTTCTTGAAGTGAAACAGAGATTAAGTACATACTAGCGTATTATTTACTCAATAAAAATATTCCCAGAATAACATTTGTGACCACACGTAAGGAAAAAAGTACCTGGTGGACAGGCATGTGAGAAATAGTAGTTTCTGGGGAGGGGTTTCTCAATGCTTCTGAGAGATTAATACAAGCTGCCAAGCATTGAAATGGATCCTCCGCACCCAACCACCACCGCTTACCTTCAAGGGGCCTGTCTGCGGAATCAAAGATATCATCCAAATGGTTTTCAGCAAATGCTACTCGGCCCTCATAAGATAACTTATCCACACCACCAGCATACAAATTTGCCAAATGTATCTTCAGCCACCTTAATCCTGCCTTTCCAAGAGGACGCCCCTCTGCAAACTCTAGGATTCCTCGGCACAGATCAGATCCAAGATGATTTAAATATGGGTGCATGGGGTATGCACGACCTCGGAAATCAAGGTTGTGAGGGTAGTAGAAGCCTTCCTCATCCTTCATCTTCCGAGCAACCTGCTTCCCAATCAAAAGAATTAATACACAATCTGTTTGGGAGCTCCAACAGTTCTAAGTAGATTCAACTAATCAAGGTAGCTCCTTACAGCAAGTTTAAGTTCTATATCGCACCGCTGTGAATGCCTCTCGCTATTCTCCTTTTTTGCAGCTTTAACTTTCCACTTCCATTTCCGAATTTCTGTTTCATCTTCTGTGTCTGGTTCCTCCGGCAGAGGGACCTATTTCAGAAAAGTGAAGATGAAAGCTTAACAACCAGAAGCACAATGCTGTAATGGATAATTATTTTCAGTGACAAGGAAGAAAATAGCAATTTAGTATTTTGTTGAACAGTATGAGCTTCTTTGATTCAGAAGAGTGGAAAAATAATCCACCAATGAAAAAGGAAAAATAAATTGTTACCCACATCTTCACGGTCGATCAAGTCAGCAAGACCACCTCCACTAGACCATATTCTGTCTATCACACTAAGTACCCTTTTGTTTACCCTCCATTTGGTATTTCCAAGCGTATCTAGAGCCTACTTCATAAAACAATCACAGCATTAGTGCAACAACTGACAAGCAAAATTAAGAAAGCCTCACATAGAGCAAAAATGTATGATCGTAGGATGAACTTTCAAGGCCTTTCATAGGTGGGGAATAAGATACAGAACTAATGACCACACTAAGGAAGAAATTCAGATCAAGCACTTAAGAGACAAAACCCAGGGCTCTCAAACCTCAAAAACAGGTTCAAGTTGCTTTCTTGGAGTCCTCTTAACTGCTTCACGTTGTTGTCTTGCTCCATGAATTCGCATGACATACGATGGTAAAAACAAGTATGCCCCACTATCATACCTGCCAAAAATTGCAAATTTTTAACTAAAAACCAAAAGATAGACCCAGCATGCAATGCTCAAAGTATAAAATTAGCTAGCTTTCATTGAACATTTAAGTAGCATAACAAGCAATTTAAGCAAAAGGTATTAGAAATTTTTTATTCTATATTGGTATGATCCAGTAGCCTATATTCTCTAATTAAAAAATATCATTTTGCTTAGAACAACCCAGAATGAAACAAACAGAGATTTTGGTAGAAAGTTGGATGCCATACCCTGTCCAATTTATAGGAGGCACTAACATAGGCATATAAGGAATGACCATGTGCCTAGCCTGTTTAGACAAACAGAAAGTAGAACTGTTGTTATTCATCTTGGATAAATAAGCGTGCAAAAAATTACATCCTTGCACTTTGCATGGTGTCAAAAAAGAAAACTTTTATTAGTTAAAAATACCAACCAACAACCATTCAATACATGCCATGCAAAGAAGGTAGTGGTGTACTTACAGTTCTCTCTAGCCCCTTGCGAACTAGTGGGTCACATTCAATAACACCATATCTCCTGCTGCATTTCCTATAGACAACAAAGGTAAAGAACACAATTATACATAGCAATGAGAGAGAGGAACAAAAACTGAATTAAATGGAGATGGAATTCTCCTCACTGTGACTGTGCTTCTTTTGTCACAGTTTTCAAGGTGTGTACAAATGCAGGCCGAATATCTGGTGGACCATCTCCAAATTGATCGATTGGAGGTTGTATATAAGCCGTTTCCATCAACAATTGAATCAAGCGGCAGCCGACCTGGAAATTACAAGAACCAAGGTATAACAACAATAACAACAACAAAGACCATTTCCATATTTACAAGTACAGACATCACAGACCTTAACTTGAGCCTCCTGACCCCAAGGTTTTGAATCATCCTGTTCCTTCACTATTTTCCTTACTTGAACCACCTTTTTCTTTTTCAACAGGTTACGAACTTTTTTCCGTAGTTTCTCTGTTACATTTGTCAATTTTTCCTGTTCATTAGTCATGGGATCACATTCACCTTCAGATTTCTTATCTGTTGTGTTCTTATCAGATTCACCTTCCACTTTCTTATCCGTTGCCCTCTTCTTCTTTGACTTCTCAAAAAATCTGTGTATCCTAGCCTGATGCACATAAGCAATCATTACATAATAGCTTTCAGCAAGAGAAAACCAGGAAAATTACTCTGATTGGGGAAAATTGTAAATTTATGATATATCTTGACAATGAAGAAACCCACCATCACTAAACATTAGAATTCAACCGCTGAAGGGCATTTTTGAGTTAGTGGACCGTTAACAGAATGAAGTTGATTGCCACATATAGTTTTAAGTTGTAGCCACAGTTTGTAAATTATAGGATGGAAAGCACAGAAGTATTGTTAAAAGACAAATTATTTGATATCAAAAGGTCATATTTCTGTCAAATTCATCACTAAATATGAACACTGAAGCAGTTGGGTGCAGAGTAAAAGAAGTATGAAAAATGAAAAAGTGAAAAATAGACCCACCTCATTTTCGATTGCTTCACCTATCTGAAGGGCAGCTTGCACTACCCTGCTACTGCCAACACCACCAGTATTAGTCATCAACAATCCCATCAACTTATGCATTGTGATAACAGCCATCATATCGGGTGGTAATTGATCGAAAAAGGGATAATGAGAGGGCTTAGTCTTCTTTTCCTTTCTAGACTCTTGATCAGCAGCAATAGCATCCCTTAAGGGTTCAAACCAACCAAGAAATAAGGACTTAATGTAAGGCAAATTGGGAGCAAGCTTCTGCTCACACATATCAGTAAGAAGCTCCTGGTACTCCTTGGCAGCATCTTCCCAGGCCTTGGTCTCTAACTTGATTTGCCGATTTCGAAGCACATTATACTTGGCTATCCCCATACCAGCCACCATTTTCTTGGGCTTGGGATTGGGATTGGGCTGCTGCCACTGAGAGTCCACAACCAGTTGATCTTGTCTATGTCTATGTCTGATCATCAAGTCTTGGACTTCATCGGAGCCAGAACCAGACAATTCCTCCTCGGAGGTAATAGCAATAGCCTCAGCAGCAGTGGCATAATGATTATAGTTCCCAGAAGAAGCGGCAAAAGGGTTTGAGGAATTTGGGAAGTTGGGTCTTCCTAATCCGAATCCATTGTTTTGGGAAGACAATAATAATAAGGGAATGGATATTGGAGAAAAACCCAGAGAAGAATTTGAGCGTGTTGGAATAATCTTCTGGGCAGAAATGAAGTCATGAGAAAATTTCATCGAAAGTGGAGAATCGGAGGAAGAAAACTTGATAACGTTTTTGGAAGAAACTTGTTTGGCGAAATTCCTCCACATGTTTGATTAATTGATGAGAAAGAGAACCGCCAAAACAAGCAGAAGAAGAAGAAGAAGAAGAAGAAGAAAATTGAAATGGGCATATGAATATGAATAAGAAGTAGAAGTAGAAGTAGAAGTAGAAGTAGTAGTGGTTGTAGTAGTAGTAGTAAAACGGAGAAGCGAGAGAGAGAGAGAGAGAGAGAATGAGATCTGGGAGTGGAAGACACAAACGGAGCTTATACTAAAACTATCTCAATTCTCAGACACTGCCAGCAACCAGCCGCCTCTCAACTTTAAAACTTAAAACCCTCCTTAAACCTACGTTTCTTCTTAGGGCCTTGGCTTCGGCCAGGGGGCTTTACCGTAATGTTCTTTTTTTCTTTCTTTTTTTTACTTTTGAAACCTGTGTTTATTGGTTAAAAAAAACCCATGTTTATTATTTTAAACATTTGGTTATATTTATTAATAAAAATAGTATTGGTTTATTAGTTGATTTTCTACTAAGTTAAATTATATTTTGTGATTTTTATATTAGTGAGATATTAAACTATAAAATGTAAAAATCACATAAAAATTATTTAAAGAGTTCATTTTTTTTTTTTTTTGAGAAAAGAGTTCAGATATTTTTAGCAAATACTATGAGCTATGAAATTATTATTATTATTATTATTATTATTATTATCTATGATGTTAAGGTCCAACTCTAGTCGAACCAAAGAACCGAGATCCAGTTTTCATCACAATTCTTTGTTTGCTCCAGTTTTTTAAATTGATTATTACACTCTGTTTGTTTTGTTGAAAAACGTTTTGTAAAGATAATTTTCCATATTTTTCAATGTTTTGTAGCACATAAAACAACTTGTTAACGGAAAACTATCTTTAGTCAACGAAAAACACTAATAAAAATAAACTTTATTTTCTATAGGCTGTTTTCCAAAAAAAAAATTTGGAAAACAATCTCTCTATAATGTATTACATCTCCTATAAATATTATATTCATTTGTAGCCACAGGAAACATAATTTTTTGGCATATTCTCTCTCATAGTAAGCTCTCTCACTTTTTCTTTCTTCTTTTTACTTTTTCTCTCCTTAGTCCTCACACTCTCAATGTCACTAACTTTGGTATCCCCTCTTCCCATAGATCTTTCTCTCTTTCTCTCTATCTATCTTCGTCTCTCTTTTCTCCATGTTTCTCTTCTTCTCTATAATACAATTCTCTGATTATTTTTTTCCCCCTCACTGATCGGTCAATAGCTCCGACTTGCAAAGGAAAACAGATTTGCAGCAGTTATTGTTTCATTCCTCTCTATCAAAATCTCAATTTTTTGCTTTGAATTTCAAGCTTGATTTTATTTTTTCTCTAAGAAATTTTCGGTTTGATGGATTCCAAGCAAAAGTTACTTCTTTTTTGCACATAAAAGTGCCAAAAAAAAAGAAGAAGAAGAAGAAGAAAATTTAAATATAGTGCCTCTATGGCTCTAAATTGCTTTTACATAGGACAATATTTACGGTAAATTGATAATATTTTTATATAATAAATGATAATTGTTTAGGAGAATTGCATTTGTTGGCGGATACATTATGCAATGATCATATATTATATAGATACATTACATAAATACATAACTTGTAGTTGACCATAGTAAACAATTAATGTACTAGTAAAAATAGTAGACAATTAAAAGTTATTGTTATTTGTACTTATTGAAGATATATTCCCCTGTCAATTTATATATATGTATACATGTTTTAAATTATACAAGAAATATAAATAAAAAAATTGCATACCAAATACCAGAAAACATTCTCAAACTCATTTTCAAGGTCGTTACCAAACACTGAAAAATGAGATAATTTTTTAGAAAATACTTTTCAAAAAATGAACCATTTTCTAAAAAACAATAATGTTGAAGCAAACAAAGCGTAGAACTTGTCATAAACTATATCCTCTTCCCCACTTATTTAGTAGAGATGGCAAGTATATCCCACACTACCGAACTCATCTAACTCACGGCAAATTTTACCTGCCTTAGAGAAGTGATGGGCAATGACGAGTTTGACTCACCTCACCCCCACCCACCACAAATGCGTATATATACACATTTTTTTGTTGGATTTCTCTCTCAGTTTCACTGTTATCTCATTAATGTTGAAATCACCTCATTAATGTTGAAATCACCTCGTTACCTCAAACTCAACCTTTCCTTACACCAACCACACCCCAAAAAAGAAAAAAAAAAAAAAATTTCCTTACCCCCCTACTGCCATTCCTTTTTCAGCTAAATGAGATCAATGGTACTATTAATCACTATCTGCGGTTTTAATGCCGCCTGCGTGCTCGAATGAATTAGAAATGAACTTCCGCTTCCCTAACTGACTCTCATTTTCTTCTTTTCTCAAATGTGTGCCCACACCATTCTTGGAAAACCAATGCAATCTAACTTGTCAAATTCAAACTTCATATGGTTTTTGTTTTGCGTAAATAGCGTAGAGTCGAGTGGTTCCGAGTTATAAATTTTTGCCATACATGTTATAAAAACAAAAAATCGGTCAGAGAAAAATGCATTTGTACTCATGCCAGCCTGATAAAAATAGTGGACCTTTATCTCTTTCCAGAACCACATTAGCGGAATTCATTTGTCAAATTAACACCAATGATCAATCGCAGCAAAACTTACTATTTTTCTCTACCCAGCCACACTCGATCATCATACTCTCTTCCCCACCCCCACTTTTTCTCCCAAGTTATCTTTTCTTTTCCTTTCTCTTCTTATTTTCTTTTCCCCTCCATGTGCATTATTATTTCCTTTAACAATAATGCCAAAAATTCTGTCTTCCAAAAGACATTTAATTTAATCACTCCAAGGATCACTCTCTGCCCTTACTTCAGATGGTTCAACCACTTGCGTCTCTGGGGCTTCAACAACTGCTGCAGCAGATTCTTCAGCACCATCTTCTGGTGTGTCTGCCTCTGCCTCTGCCTCTTCTTCTTCTGATCTGCCCCATCTTCCTCCAAGGGCCATTTCCATCATCTCATAGATCTTATTTCCCAACTCAGCCGGACTGTCAGGCTGCATCATTAAAAGGAGAAATCCAAATAACATTAAACCGCTTAAACTTATGCATACTATTTATCTAACGAGAGAAAATCTGGGGTTGGCTCTTACTGAGAATCCACTGGAGATCAGTGCTGTATCGTACAAGAGTTCAACAGCTCTCTTGGCATCAGTGCTGTCAGGTTCATTCTTGCATGCAGCCTGCAAGTAGAATAACAAACATTACATAACTGTTGGTCAACATCAGGACCAGTTATTTCAAAATTAAGCCTACAATTGGCATTGAGATAAATAGTTTTACATTGAGGTCTTTGACAATGGGATGATCTGGATTAATCTCCAATATTCTCCTTCCCCTCATGAACTCCAAGCTTGAAGTATCTCCAAGAGCCTGTGCCTTCATCAATCTACAAAAGTGTACAAATTAAAATCATTTAAACCTTCATTGAGTAAGTATGACTACCAACTTTTATTTTGAAAATCAATAGCATAAGTCTTTATTTTCATAACATTTGTCTTGAGCACAGCTCGTAAACATTGAAAGCCCACAACTGACCTTTCCATATTAGCAGACCAACCAAACTTGCCAGAAACCAGCACACAGGGAGATGAGCTTAGACGCTTTGAGACTTGGACTTTTGCTATCTTATCACCAAGTTGTTGCTTTATCCAATCACAGAGAAGATTATATTCTTGCTTTGTTTCCCTTTCTTTCACCTCATCCTCATCACCTGGTATAAAACAGTCATGAGAATGATTCACAACAAAAATCCCAAGAGAAGCTACAACAACAAATATTTTCAAATAAGTGCCATCAATAATCACACAGAAAAGAAGAAAGTACTAACCAAGCTCTAAGTCTTCCTTGCTAATATCAACAAATTTCTTTTCTTTGTAAGTCTGCAGGTTCTGGATGGCGACTTCATCTATAGGTTCAATTAAGTACAGAACCTAAAATATATAACCCACAGCAGCAATCCAGAAAGGATGTAAATATTAAATAAATTTGCCCATAAAAAAAGGAAAAGAAACATTTTTCAATAGGAATAAGTTGTCCAGCTTAACAGCAACCAACGGTATCTAGAATGACAGGAAATAAACCATGCTTAACATTTGTATTTAACTAAGGAAAATAAATACTTATTCGATCATTTTTCCTACAACCATGCAACCCAAAATTCTTTCAGTATGCAGTGAGCTTAATATAGTCCCACCAAAATACCGTATAGAATGCATACCTCAATGTCCTTTTGCAACAACTTCTCCAAGAAAGGAGCGGTCTTGGCACTTTTCAAGCTGTCTGTTGCCAAGTAATAGATAGCCTTTTGGTTTTCACTCATGTTTTCAACATAATCATCTAAGCTTTTCAGCTCCTCCTCACTTTTTGAAGTGTAGAACCGCAACAATGGAGTTATGCGCTTGTGATTTCCAGAGTCCTCAATGCATCCTAATTTTATTAACCTGCCGAAGTTCTCCCAAAATTTCTTGTAATCCTGGAATCAGAATATTAATTTTCAATGTCCATTAAGAAGCCTCAGTTGAAACGCTTAAAGGGAAAGGCCAGATTTTATCGATACAGACCTCTTTATTTTCACTTTCAGAGATATCTTGAATCATGTCAAACGTTTTCCTGACAAGTCTCTTCCTCATTATTCTTACCTGAAAATATCAAATATACAGAGATAAGAAAAACATGCAATAATAGACCTTTAAACCAATCTATAAGTTGGTAACAGAGATATTATAAACCCTTGATAACTGAGAAAGGCACATAAATTGTAAAGTAGTTATATCATAAAGTGCCTGTACACGTCTGTGATTTTTTATTTTTTTTATTTTTTTTATCTGTGTATATACTACAGAAATGTTGGCAAACTTAGTCTTACAATTCGGCTTTCTTGAAGTATTTCTCGAGAAACATTAAGAGGAAGGTCATTTGAATCCACCACACCCTTCACAAAGCTCAAGTAGCGCGGGAACTGCAAATCAAACACCCAATTCTAATTCAGTGCTATGAGAAATAAAAATAATAATAATGTAAGCAAGCATCGATATGCAACACTTAGGTATTATTAGACATAAGAAATTAATTTTTCTAGACACAGAAGGCAAGTGACAACTTGTATCTTTATTCTTATCTTAGAAGCCTGAGAATGTAAAAGCTATAGATTCAAGCCCATATGGGTACAAGAGTTCGTATTTCTGTATTTTTTAAAACAACATCAATCCTTATAATTAAAAGGGCAAAAGGCTTTTCCAGAAGATTTGTAGGAAATTTTTTCCTACTAAAAAAGTGGCATGACAAACACTTGAGGGAATGAGACCTTTTGAAGCAGTGTCCAATACTCAATATAGAACTAGAAAGTAGAAACTTAAAAGAAAGATTAAGTGTGTTCACTTATTAAAAAATCAAAAACAAAGTACCATGCAATTTTGTTAAGAAAAGCATTGGAATAATTCTGTTCTTTTAACTGTTTGTCGTTCTTAAGCACGCAAACAGATAGAAAACTATGTCTATGTCGTACTTAATACTACAAATTCACAGACACAGATGTATATATAACTGCTCCCTCTGTCTTGAGCATTTTGCAAGTGGTGATGTACAACGCCTGTGTCATGTCTAAAGACAATTTAGATTTCAAGGTTCAGAAATAGGTTTTCTCAGCTTGATTTTTGCATTCTCGCTTCTATATGTTGTAAACAAGAAAGGTTCAAAGCATAAACTTTTTGGCAAACATAAACATTTCCATCTAGAGTCCCCTTTCTGTTTGCTTTTCAGGATTCATAATTTTAAAGATGGCCATACTTCAAAAGTTCACAAACATAACCCAAATGCATAAATGTTACATTGTACAGGTTATTATGGAAGTTTCTCCGAGTAAAATACAGAAATACTAGTTTTTTTTTTTTTTATACACACCAGGTAATTACAAAGAGAAATCCCTTGGAGGTGGACCCAAGACATTGGCAAAAGATTTCAAACCCAAGATCTCATAGATATCATAAGGCCTTATGAACCACCAAGCCAACCCCTCGGGGTTAAAATACAGACATAATAGTTACCACCAATATCCTCTTTATATAACAAATTAATTTTACTTCTCTAATGCATAAATGATAAAAGAAATCATTAATATAAAACTCAGACCACAGAGGGTAATTTCATAGAATCTCAAGTTAATATGTTAAAACTTACCAGCTCACCATCAAAGTCATCTGAGATGAATACACGCTTCACATACAAACGTATATTCTTCGTTTTTGGATTAACCACATCCTCATTGTTAAGAGGGCCCATCCCAGGAATATAGAGGACACTTCTAAACTCAACCTCACCCTGCACAGTTTTCAGAGTAAAGTAATTCCTAACTGCAGATACGGCTACCAAAAAAACACAAAAATAAATAAAAATAAATAAATAAACCCTACGTACCTCAGTGGTGAAGTGAGTGTATGCAACCGGATCCAAGAATTCATTGAAAGTCTTCTTGTAGAATTCATAGTACTCATCCTTCTGGATTTCCTTTGGATTCCGCATCTACAGCAGGGGACAAGGTAAGCTAAAATAGAATATGTGCATAAAAACAAATCCAAGTAAGAGATTATGCAAAACACATGCCATTAAGTGATATCTCTATAAAAGAAAATTACTACAATATATCATGACCTTTGAAAGCAGATACAGCTTAAACTCACCCAAATTGGCTTTGTTTCATTGGCTAATTCCCAGTCCCAATACTTCTCAGTTTTTGTAGTCTTCTTCATTTTCTTTTCACCCTAGTCAAAAGTAAAGTAACACACTCAAAACCATACTGAGAAAAGTGCAATGCCCACAATTGGGAATGCCAAGTCAACTACCTCTGGCTTCGATTCTTCTCCTTCTTCTGATTTTTCCTCCTCTTCAACCTGCACAACTTTAAATTAGTAAATACCACATAACAAATCAACAAGTGGTTTGCTTTATTGTATTCAGAACCTAGGTTCTAAAACCATCGGTGATGAAGACATAAGTTAATATTACATCAGGAGATTAAGACAGTGAGACACTCTAATAACTGAGTTAGACAAAATGACCCAGAATGAAGATCTCACCAATACTCCTAAAATTTTGGGTAACACCCTTGTTTGTCACTATTTCTTAAGTAGCTAACATAGTAAAATTAGAATTAGTTTGGGGGTTGGGGAAGAGAGAGGGGGGGGGGGGGGGAGATGTTTAAAAAACAAGTAGCTAATTGTTTTACAATTGGACAGACAAAACTATGCAAAGATCTGAAATTTTCAATCTCCCAAATAACCTTCCTGACAGAGAGGATAATTTAAGGCGTCTCACCTCAACAGTCCTTGATTTTTCTTGCCATGTATAAATGGGGAAGGAAACAAACTGAGAGTAATTCTTTACCAAACCCTGAATCCTAGCTGGGTCTGAGAATTCATACTTGTCATCTCCCTGCAAGAAAAACAACAGATTAGGATGTTTTTAGACTTTTAGTCCTATATCCATAACAAGATAAGCTGCTAGTCTTCCAGCAACATCTTAAGAAGCTCCACTCAATTATTTTGTTTTCCATTGAAACAAGCAGTGTGTGACAGGAACATGCACAATCTATCTCATTAAAAGAATAAAAGAAGAGTGGCATACCCTTAAATAGAGTGTGATCTGTGTTCCACGACGTAGGAACTTTTCAGGGTCAGTTTCTTCCTTAATCATATACGAGCTACTGTCAGCAACAGATTCCCAAACATATTGTTTATCTGATCTAGGGCTCTTTGTAGATACGACAACCTAATTAATGGTGTATGATGTACACAAATTAAGCACAATTAGTGGACACCCAGTAAAAGCATTCACATTAAAAGCTTCAAAAGGAATTTAAATTGCAACAAGACTTGTGTTTAATTATAAAAGTTACCTTCTCAGCAACAAGAAAGGCGGAATAGAACCCCACACCAAATTGACCAATCAGACCATTGTCTGCTCCAAGATCCTTATTTTCCTAACAAATTTTAAGGCTGGAAGTGTAAGCTTCAAAGCAGCATAGAACTTGAAAAAAGTCACACAGGAAGAAATAAAATAATGCACCCTATGGATAAAAGAGTTTAAAAGTACCTTCAGAGCCTTTAAGAACTTTGAAGTACCACTCTGAGCAATAGTTCCAAGACAGTCAATGAGCTCTTCTTTGGTCATTCCAATACCAGTATCTCTGCAAATTCATAAGATCCCATCTCAAAAAGACCACTCAATTATCCAGGAAAAGAATGAGCTAAAATTTAGCATCACCATACGTTATAGTGATAGTCCCATTGTCTTGATCAGGTTTGATACGTATCTCTAGATCACCAGCATCTCCAAGCAGCGAGGGTTCAGTCACGCTTAAGAATCTTAACTTGTCTAAAGCATCACTTGCATTACTGCAAAAGAAGAACAGTATTAAGTGAAAATATAGATCAAAACACAATCTCAGAATTAATCATGCACACACAATCATACATTTTATGAAGATGAGAAACACAAAAATGGAGCTTTTTTATAGCAAGATGTCACTCATATAAATCCCAAATATTAAGTTCTACAAAAGAAAGATATTAGAGTGTATATTGTACAAGCACAAGCACAAGCAGGCATTTGCTCACCTCACAAGCTCTCGAAGGAACACCTCTTTGTGGCTGTATAAACTATGAACTATCAAATCTAGGAGGCGACTGACCTGCAATTTGTCATAATGTATCAACTTTCAACTAAAAACTCATAACAAATTGGACCCTCTAAAGCCCATAAAAACCAAAGTCGAATATGAAAACAAAACTTTCAACCATTTAAAAGTTCATCAAAGTTTTCATCTTGTATTTCGTTAGTGAAGAAAAATAACCCAAAATAGGTGAGCAGATTACTGCCCAAAACATGATAACGAAAAGGGGAAAAAAAATCGAATTTTGATATTCATTTTTAAAAAAAAAGGGGATAAGAAGAAACAGAATTTGAGTGCAAAAGATCAATTAATAAGTGGAAGTTATTGGATAGAGTTGTAGTAGTAAGAATAAAAGACTCTACTTTTGAAACTTTGATATCCCTATAATAGAAACAAGCAAAGAGGGTATAAGAAATTGAAAGGGGAAAATGGAAAAGATACGGACCTCAGCTTGGTACTCAAATTTCTCACCAGAAGTGTCGTCGGCGGCCTCTTTCTCGGCCACAGCGGCAGCCTCGCACCGCAGCGCAAACCGGTGGTTTCTTCTCTCATACTTCCACTTCAACCCAGAAGAAGAAGAAAAGCGCTTTCTGAGACCATTTTGTGGCACAAAGGCAGTTGTGAGATTTAAAACCCTGTTGCTGTTGCTGTTTCTCAGTAAGAATGAGGAGGCTGAGGGAAGTGAAGCAAGAGAAGCTGTAGCTAGGCTTCTACTCAGCACTGGAGCCATTGAAAAGTGAAAACCCCTTTCTTCTAAATTCTAATTCCTAATCTAACCTAGACAAACCACAAACTTTCTCAAAACCCTTCCCTTGGCCTTGACACTTGAGACTTGAAAGAGTGTGTGTGACTTTCTTCCTCTTATATTATATGCTGTGCTTGCTAGGGGTTTAAGAAGAAGAGAATAGAGGGTTCTAGACATAAATTGCACACAGCCTCAGGATATTATTGGTATTTCATGCTAGCTGCAATACTGTAGAGGTAGCTATTTGTGTGCAATTTTGTGAGGCCAAGATGCTGCCATTTCAGCATCCACAATATCCTCTCTTTTATTTCCTTTTATTTTATTTTATTTTATTTTATCTATGGAAATAAAACTCATTTAACTTTGTGGAGTTTAGAAAGAAACTTTTTAAACTCAATTTATATTTTTTTATTAAATATAAATTTTAAAAATCTAACCATATATAAAGATATAGGTAAAATTTGAAAATTTTCTCTATTTTTATCATAGTTCATAAGTTCAAATACACAATCTTAATATGATGTTTCTTATTAGTGATTAAGGCAATGTACCCGTTTGGTTAACCTGTTTTAGGTAAAAAAAATTACGTTTGCGATCTCAATACCTGATTTAATGTTTTTGTTAATATTTATAAATGGTGTCTTTTGGGTCTTGAAGCATTTTATGTTTTTTCACATTAGAATAAGTGAGTAGCAATAACAAAAGGTTTGTTTTTTTTTTTTTTTGGTTTTTTTTTTTTTTTTTCCTCAAAAGGCACAATTTTGAACCAAACTCACCATGAAACCATAGGGCCTTTCTTATTCGCCACATCACAGAAAAAACTTTCAAGGCAGTTGTTGTTGAAGTCATGAATGCGATTTATGATAGAATTTCATAATAGAAGAGTTGGAGTGGCTTTGAGCAAATTGTCAGGTCAAATCTATTTGTATCCACTGTATAGACATTAGGCATATGGGTACGTCTCAAATTGAAAGTCAAATTTGCCAAAATGTTATAATTCCAAATGAATTTATGAAATCTGAAACAGATGTACAAATTTTACTTTGTGCCAAAACAACTTGCCCTCCTGAACCACCAACACTTGGAAGTTGGAATGTTCTTCACGGACCTCACCTTTTCCTGTAATACTACTCAGTTAAATTCTTTCCAAGTTCCAACCAATCAACCAAACATGGAAGTCCAACAGAAATGTACAACCCAATCACAAGCACTGAATCTTTTAACCATTTAACCTCAGGCCTCCAAAGCAGTCTGCTTCAAACAATCCACATTACATAATCCAACTGATCTCACCATGTCTCCCAAGCTGCCATGATTGGTTCCAACAGTTAGTCACATTGACATATTTGTTTAGAGAGCTTAAGGCATCAGCACAGCAATGAATAAGGTAATGAAAAAAAGTAGAGAAAATGAATCAAATTTCTTAAATGATAAGGTATATCATGTATCGGATATATGCATCCTCTCTCACTCTTACACAATATGTGAATCCCATAAGACTATGGGTCTATACAATGTGAGAGGAATGATGCATATATTCAATGCAGGAAATAAATGTTGCTTCTTAAATAGTTCAACTAACCGGTCGAAGCTATTCCTTGCTCTCTCTGACTGATCTGTGCTGTTCCTTGCCTTTCCAGACCGTTCCATGCTCCTTCTTGACTTCTCCCTCTTGTCAGTGCTGGTTCTTGATTTTTCCCTATTGTCTGTACTCAGCCTAGATTTTTCTCTCTGCCCAGTACTTGGCCTAGACTTCTCTCTAAGCTCTGTGCTTGCTCTGGACTTTTGGTCTGTGGCAGTCAGTGACTGCTCTGATAATTGTTCTGTACTTTGTTCAGAAACAAACTGAGGACGCGGTAGTTTTTCTATGGCTGATACGAACTTCCTGAGATGCTTTAAGTACTCTGGATAGAGTTCCAAGTTGCAGTGGTTTCCTCCTTTGACCCACAAAGGTTCATACTTCTCTTTACAAAGCTCCCAGAGCTGCTTACCATGGGTGAAATCCACTACTTCATCTTCTGTTCCCTGCCATTATCAATTAGGGTGTCACCCAGGGCACTTACTAGAATCCCTTTAACTAAATTAGTTTCTCATAATGTCAAAATTTTTGGGGAAGAAAATAGGGTTCTGGAATTTTATGGCTGTAGTACAAGTCCTACGTGTTTGGGGATAAAGCCATTAGGGGTGTCAAGTTTGTCAAGAATGCGTCTTACTAACCAGTATGAAGTGGCTGGATTGCTAGCCATTCTCACATTGTCATGTAAATTTATAGATCCTAAAATTTTCTGAAATTGTACTTACTACATGCCACATTATAGAACCACATTCCTAAAGGTTTGCATCTGGAAAACACAGATTAATAGGTTCTCGCATTATCATGTCAATTTGTAGGATATGAAATATTTTAAATTATATTCATTAAATCCCACATACAGAATCACTTTGGTAAAATTTTTAGTATGGAAAGAAACAGATTAATAAGAATTTATTAAGTCTATACACCCCTGTACCATTGACCACGCAGGTTGGTCCATAGCCAAATCTGCAATCACTTCTTAAGTATTTTTATTGGCGAAACCTATATAAATTTCATGAGAGGGCAATAACCTTTACATATATTGATTTGACCCAACTAAAAGGTAACCCTTGTGCTGTCAGGCCATGAAAGCAGTGAACATGCTCAAGATACCTTTACTATGAGATTGAATTGGCATGGAAGATCAAACAAAAGCCACACTCACATGAATTACCAGAACAGGGCAATTGACTAGTGGAATCTTATCAATGTTCTGCAACAGAAACAAAAGGTACCTTTTAATAAAGGACATAATTATATCTCATGTAAAACAACAAAGCTATAGTTTGAAAATATAAAGTTGAGGCAAAACCTTATATATGTCAAACCAGAATGTTCGCTTCACTGGGTACATGACCCGCAGGCCAGACAAGATGGGACTGTGAAGAATTACAGCTCTCAATCGTGGCAAATGGATAGCCAGTTCCAGAGCAGGTCCACTTCCAACTGACTGCCCATACAATAAAATGTCTTCCTCCTTCACTCCGTAAGTCTCTTCAAGGCATTTATAAGCAGCATCTATGTCCGCATATGTGTCCTGCTCACTTGGCTTATTGATACAGATACACAAGATAAATAAGTAGTCTGCTTCTTTAGTCACATTCAAATCTAATTAAGAAGATTGGTGACCAAGTTTTAGGACAGTGGTTTGTAGGATGAATACTTATCATAGACTCATAAGTCATAATCTAAATTGGTTAAGAAACTGAGTGAAAATGTCTCCAAAGCAAATGCTAGACAAGCTAGACTTTGTGATAAAATTTAGACTAAATAATGTGATTGTCATTTATGATTCCACTATTTCAATTCAAATCTAATTGAGCACCGACATCCACCACTTCCATAACATATAGCTTGCAGCATCAAGTAGGATGGCTAGTTGAGAAATTATTTTCCAAAAGGAAACACCACCGCTATGGTCTACATGATTCTGAAAGTGACAAGTGCTAATGAAATTCAAATATACATATAAAGCTTGCTCACTTTTCATCCATTAAACTGATCAGAAAGTAACAAACAATTGGGAAGAACCGAGGACTTTAAGTTTAAGCTTGTGCTTATGGGAAAAAAATGTTATTTGCGTAAATTTGCTCTCATTCCTTTTAAAACCAGGCTAAAGATGAGATTTGTATACATCCACGCAGAAGATTTTGTATATTATTTTAAGGAAATTGCAATTTTCACAGTTTTTGTACACGTTTTATTTCATCTCTCTCATCTGTACAGTCAATTTAAAGTTAATAATTGATATGACACCTGAATGAAATGTAAATTAATGGTAAAAATGAAAGATGTCAAGAGCTTTGTAACTCATTCTTCTTGGTTAAAATCCCCACCCCACTTGTAAGGAAAAAAAATGGGGGGAATAAAAATGAAAGATACACACAAGAAATGTGTAAAAGACCGTGCAAATAAATACCTTTCCAGATGACTGTCCATATCCAGAATAGTCGTATCTGCAACGCACAAAAAAACATACTGATTCTTTGAATGACTAGAGATTACATTCACAAAAAATAATGGGAAAAAAATTTCTATATTACAATAAGATGGATTTCTTTTTGGCTTAGAAAAAGAGAATATATAGAACAAACTGACCCCATAACGTTAACTCCAAGGTGAAGGCTAAGCTCAGTGAAAATGTGAAACATTTGTCCAAGATCAGCAGCATTGCCGTGAGAGTAGAGCAGGGTCATAGACGCAGATGGGTTTTTGACGTACATAGCAACAATCTCATTCCCTTTCTTGGTGCTTATCTTCAACACGTCCACGTCCACGTCCTCTCTCTGATAATTAACAACATCGGACATTCTCATTTTCCCAGTGGATGCATCAACATAGATGTCATAAGATGGCGGGTCCGGTGGAAAAAATGCGAACTTAGCTGCCATTGAAGATGTTGCAGACCCCATTTTGATCCCAAAATTAAAACAAAAACTGTATGGTTATGTTGTGATATATTAACTGGTTTGGATGAGGGACATTTGTGAGAACTGCATGATAAAGTTTTGGCCTCTCTGCTGGACTTTGAAGTTGGTTTATTTGCTTGTAGAGACTTAGAGAGAGTGTGTAAGAGGGCAGAGAAGAGAAGTGGAGGAATGACTGTAGGAGAATTCAAGAATATGTAGCCTGTCTAATGGTTTATGTTTGGCTCTAGAGAAAATCTTTGGAGAGAGAGAGACAACATAGAAAGGACAAAGACATGGGAAAGAATTTTTGTCGGATTTTACGCTAAGAGTGATTTCCGGGACCTATATATACATGTATAGATGGTTATAAGTTACGAATCTACGATCGAGTACGAGTACGAACTACCAAACCCATATATTATGGAGTATTGACCTCTAGAAATTTCTTTCCACGAATTTAGTTTTCTGTCCTAGATTTTCTTTTATAAATCCATTTTGTTAAATTTAGAAATTAGAAAAAAATAATAATAAAAATTGTATCAATTAAATTAATTAAAACTCACAATACAAAATGATATCAGACGAGACTTTTTTTTTTTTTTTTTTGAGTCAATGAGGAAGAAAAATAAGAATTTGCAAATTTGACGGGCAAAATTAATCCAATTAGATATAATTATGATTTTAATATTTTACTTCCTCTAATTCAAATGTTGCTAATGTAACGGCAAGATGAAATATGTAACTGAATTAGCTATGAGAGTTTTATTAGATCATAGGAGCCAAATTAACTGAAACCCATTTAGAAATTCACACTGCTTAAAATTTGAAAGTGCAGGTAGGCAGTGGAGTGAGCCCACGACTCATAAGGACTATGATCCTTTAGCTACTCAAGATTAGTTGGTGCCCATAAAACAATTGTTAACAAATTATTTTATGAAAGTTTTGATATAAATTTTATTAAAAAAATGAAAAAATTGTTAAAATATTATTTGATTTTTTTTTTCCATAAAAATTTTCCTATAACAGTTCATTAGCTGATTACTTTAAGGTATCTATTAACATTTCTCAATAAAAAAATAAAACAAGGGCAAGCTAGAGCGTGAATATGATATGAATATGTGTTTCTCTCATAATTCTAGAATCCAATTAGAGTAATTAATGCTAAAAGTCGTTTTCATGACTCTTCTGCTTAATAATTTACTAGTATATAGACTAAACAATTGAGCGAATAAAAGAATAAGAGGATAATAGCAAAAAAAGTGAAGAAATGATGAATGGTAGGGGCTGAAGATTAAAGAAGATAAAAGGAAAATGAATTGGTGGGTCTGAGTTCTGAGAGGGGAGGGAACACCCCATGATTGCATATTATTAGTACATCTAAACCTTGAATGACTTGTTATCTTCATTTTCACTATGGTTAAGCTCAAGCTTCACTCAACCCTTTCTATATGCTAAAAGAAAGCCACATATCATTTCTTTTTTGGCTATGTGCTACAGCCTACACGCTCCTTATTGCCACATACCAAAAAAGGTTCTATTCTTTTTTTTTTAAAGTAGTTTTAGAGAAACAATGAAAGCTTGATCAGTTGCCATTTCCCCCCAAACTGGAATTCATTTTTTACAATTACGGTTTTTTTAATTTACCAGTAATTCCCTTCTCTGGAAAAAAATATTGGCAACTGAATATTGTCTTGACTAACAAATTTGGGTAGCTTTAGACTTAATTTTTATACCCATGATAAGGGTGGTGAGTGCTATTTGGTGTAAGACCATCCTTGGACTTTCGTTAATGTCCCTGGCCCCATTGCCTCTTTTGTTTGGGACAGTGGTGAGCATGCAATTGCATCCAATCATAGTCATCAAGAAGCGCCAGGACAGGCGGCAAGGCTACTTAAGAAGGCAAATTACAGTTTTTCACCTTATTTATTGCTCCGATTATACTTAACCCTTTAAATTATCGAAATGCACAATTGACCCCAATTCTAAAAATATATATTACACTTAATCCCATGTTGTATGTTTTGTTGTTAACTCTAACAAAATTTAACATTGAGAGACTAATTTATCATCTTAGTCGTCTGTTTTAGGGAGAGGGATAAATTGTTATTGTAAGGACCACGTTTTGGCCTTTAGCCCAAAAGGTAAATGGATCCAGACCCAACAAGTCCAATACAATGAATTTGTAGAAAGTGGGTTAGAAAACTAAGCTATAATAAATAGGATAACAGTTAGGATGAATTTAAAAGACAATTAAACAGAAATAGATTGGATTTATTTAAGTAAATTTATTCATTGGCACAATCCAAAGAGATCAATTCTTTTATATATCAATCTAAAATGTTTACAGATACTATTTGATTGCTACAGACTTTCCTTCTCTTAGATATTTCTGAGTTCCCATCTCTCCTGTACGTTGGTAGTGCACGTTCCTATCAGTGGAATTTCCTAGAAGGTCACTTTGAACGATAAGATATTCATTTGATTTATTTCAATACTAAATTTAATTTTGGTGGCACTTTTTTTTTTTTTTTTGAGAGAGAGAGTTTCAATTTATGGCATCTGCTCTAGATGATAGCTCTTTATCATCAGACCAAGACACCAATCAGTTTTTGGTGTAAACGGAAATTGAACCCCAAATCTCTTATACAACTATCAGATACTTTACCAGTTGAGCTAACTGAAATTCATTAGCGGCACTTAATATAACTTTAAATTTATAATATTTAATATAGATTATGAAATTGATCAATTTCAAATAGAAAGAATTCTAATACAATCATCATAAATATAGAGAACACTGTGTAAAGAGGTAACTATCTTAACAACTTAAAAAAAAAAAAAAAAAAAAAAAACTTATATATATATATATATATATATATATATGAGATGGGTTCCAATTATACCTGGTGTAACTCTACAAAAGTTACACATTTTTTAGACCATAGATTTCTAAAAGATCTAACGGTTAAAAAAAATCATTAAATATGATTGCTTCTACCTTATTACCTAATTAATACTAGTATCCTCTCTCTCTTTCTCTCTCTCTCCTTATTTATTGCTTTTCAAGAGATAATATTTTGTTCAACACAACCTAAACAAAAAATCTAATTTTCTAGTTAGATTACGTTGAAGCAGCAAATAACTTCTTTTTTTTTTCTTTTTTTTAATTTACGGCGAAGATAGAAGTATATATTTTTTTTTTTAGAAAGAAGATAGAAGTATATATTTTTGTAAAGAAAAAACTGAGTTTGAACACAGGGGCCACCCCGGTGGGCCATGGCTGCCAAACACTAGTAAACAAAACAAAAGAAAAGTTCCATAAAATTTAAATAAATAAAAAAATTTCCAATTGGTCCTTAAAAAAAAAAAAAAAATCTGAGCCTATCATACACTAAACAGAATATCACTTTTTTTTATAATTGAATTCTACCTTATCAATGTTTTAATAGATACATATAAACAAAAAACATTTACATAATTAAAATTTTTAACAAACCTACACAATTATTATATGGTGTGAGATATGATTTTTTTCTTTTTTTCTTTTTGGGTAAGACTGCGTTGAAGCAGCAAGTCCAAAAGGTCTACCTTTCAAATTTTCAATTGCTTGGTGATGAAAAGGAGGGAGGTTTGCTTGTTTAGTTTATGATAAAGTTTTGTTTTGTTTTGTTTTTATTTTTTCAAAGAGCAATTGAAAGTTATTTTTATTTTACTCTTGTTTTTAATTGGTTGTTGTTGTGAAATAAGAGAAAGTAGATTTTTTATTTTATTTTATTTGTTTTGTTAGGTTGTGTGGAATAAAATATTATCTAGTGGAAACTAGAAAGCAATAAATAAGGAGAGAGAGAGAGAGAGAGAGAGAATACTAGTATTGATTAGGTAATAAGGTAGAAAGCAATCACATTTAATGATGTTTTTTTTAACCGTTAGAACTTTTAGAAATCTATGGTCTAAAAAATATGTAACTTTTATAGAGTTACACCAGGTGTAACTTGAACCTCTCTCTCTCTCTCTCTCTCTCTATATATATATATATATATATGTATATATATATTAATAGGCAAAGTTGAGAGAAAATCCAATTAGATTTTAAATTAGAATTCAATTAGAGTCTAATTTTGCACCACATGTCCCATTTAATATAAGTTTTAAATTTTTATATCAAATGAGTTAATTCATTGTAACAATTAGATTTCAATTAGAGTTTAATTTTGCGCCATGCGTTATATCTAATTTAAGTTTTTTAATTTTTTGTACCAAATGAGTTAATTTAGTATAGAAAACGAGCCAAATATAAATAAAATATCTAACTCTATATATAAAATTTGAGGAAGAGAGAGTTTGAATCATTTTATATTTATGAGCCTTTTTTTTGTATAACTAAAAACAATTCAAATTTACAAGTCATCTATGTATATAATAATAAGTGAAGCAGAGAGAGTGTGAAATTGAATTCCAAATTAGGACTTTAATTTTGTGTCATGTGTCTAGAATCTAAAATTGAAGTTGAATTTTGCATCATATGGCTAAATGTATGTGGCATCGTTCTCATTAAAACCACTTCTATGTATCGAGTCAAGTGAGTTACTGTGCTAATTAAGTTTTTTCTTGATTTTGCAGTTAAACGTGAAAAACAAAGAGATTAATATCGGTGATAAGAACTCAGCATGTGGCTAAATGTATGTGGGACCATTCTCATTAAAACCACTTCTATGTATTGGGCCAAGTGAGTTACTGTACTAATTAAGTTTCTTCTTGATTTTGCAGTCAAACGTGAAAACCAAAGAGACTAATGTCGGTGATAAGAATTTGGTTTGGGTGCATTGCATAATTTCCAAAAAGATAGCAAAGCCAGAGTTTGCATCTTTGTTATAAATTGCTTACAAAGTTTGCATCTTTACATTTGCACTGAGTTTCGGATTAAAGTACTTTCTTCTTGGTTCTGACATTGAGTTTTGTTTACTATTCACTTACAAAGTTTGCATCTTTACATTTGTTATAAATTGCTAATATGTGATTAGATGCACATTATGCTTAAAATTTCACTATCCTTATATTTGGCTTTTTGTTCAGGTTTGGCACCTATAACAATGAAGAAAGTACTACTGTGGACCGATGGATGATACTTTTTGCAGACTGCAAAGGAACTTAGTGATCAATGGAATCTCACGCGAATTGGAGAGGGTTCGGCTGTAGATGTCTGGATAGCAGATGTGAGTCACTATGTTTTTAAAATTTTCAGTGAAGGTAAAGGTTATGAACAATGTAAATTTTCTGGAGAGAGATTTATTATTCTATATTTACGCAAGTTTGGTCGCCTTCTCGGAGTGGATCACTCCACCCTGTCTTTCTACTGGAATTTTTTATTTAGATTGTTACAATTTAATCCGAAATTTTATTTGAATTTTCCTATTGTTGTTACTATCATATATTATCATTCCAATTGTTCAATTAGAATCTGAAATTGAAGTCCAATTTTACTATACACATGTACAATCTAAATTATTTTTAATTTTGCTGTCATGTGCAGTGAGATGAAATTAATAACACATTAAACACTCATGCTTTGAGAATCCGTAGTACCAATCTAAATCCATTTGACTTGCTTTGTGATAATACAACTATGAAGGATGTATAAAAACACGCACAAACCCATCTCTCTATAAAAAGAGATTGGAAAGAATTTCTTTTATCAGCCATGGAACTTTAGAGGTTTTTTCTTCACACAAATGCCCATCATGTTACAAAATGACCCATCGTAAAACTACAAAATGAGAACAACTCTGAGTTTTTTTTTTTTTTTTTTTTAATTTTAAATTTTTTAAGCTGCGAAAATTTCAATCACCAAAAGAGATTGAAGATTCAAAAGTGTGAATGGATCTTTTCGATAAACATTGTCACTAAGGTTCATCTTTCTGTGTAAAATATATATACTGCTACGTTTTGTTAATGAAATTTTCTGGTTAATAATATGAATTTAGACTTAGCTGAGCCTTTTAAACATGAATAAACTCATGATTAATAATATATCCATTCCTGTGCGATAGCACGTGGCTACATACTAGTTTATATAATATATCATGACTATGTACAGTCCATTACTAACTAGGTAATATATATTTGTTTTTCTAAACCAAAGTTTAGAGAAAATTCAATTATAATTAAAATTGGATTTTGCTTTTTTTAGATTTATATACAAATTAAATTGTTTAGATTTTTGCTATTATTTTTTCTTTGAACTAATGAACATATTTTTTATATTGTTTTTATTTAGATATTTTGTATGCCAAAATATTGAACATAATAAACTGTAATTGAGATAAATGATCCCATACATCTATCCCAATTCAATTTAGTAGATACTATTTGACAAATTTATTATTTTATTATTTTGTTGTATTTAGTAGAATTTCACAAACAATAATTGTGAATTGATATTGTATATGTAGTATACAATAGTGATTTTCAAAATTATATACATAATAGAAATGTAACAAGAAACTTAGTGCAACCAATACCATGAAAATTGTAAGGGAAAACTATATTAGTACCTCCAAATATCTTAATCGAACTATGACCTACATGTTTATAACCCAAACTAACATCAATAGCACCACTACAATTCATTATTCCTGTGCGTAAGCACCAATTAGATTTTAATTGGATTCTCAATTTTGCTCTATGTGTCTAATTAAATTTTTACTATTGTGCCAAGTGAATTATTGAGTGTAAAAATAAAAAGAGTCCAAATCCAATTAGATTCTAAATTAGATTTCAATTGAAGTCCAATTTTTCGCCACATGTCCATCTAAATTTTTAATTTTTGTAGCAAGTGAATTATTGGATATAAAAACCAAAAAGTCTAAAACCAATAAATTTCTAAATCATATATATTTTAAAAATGTATGGTTTAAAAAAAGTGTAAGCTAATAACATGTATAATTTGAACCTCTTCTAAAAAAACATAATTTGAACCGAATAATTGTAATTATTTTTAATTGTATCCATGCAAAAAGGTACAAAAAATTATTTTCAATAAATTTTAAAAAATCATTTATTGTTTTCTCAACCCAAAAAAAAAAAAAAAAATCATTTATTGAAAATGAATTCAAAATTTTTTAAATTCTTTAAAAAATTATGATTGATTATATACTTTGAAGCAATTTCATTTTTAATGTACAAAATCAAATAGCCTTTTTTTTTTCTTTTTACAAAACTTAGTTTTGACAATATTTATGACTGAAATTGCTCATCTTGTAGTTTTAGTAGAAACTATAATCACTTTATAAACAAGTTGGTAGATTGTTGATCTTCTAATTCTTAACAACGTATTGTTCGACACCAGGTATAAAAAGGAAGAAAAATGTGTACTTCAAATCTACTATTATCCCATAAAATTTTGAAGGAAAAAAAAAGAAGAGAGAGAGAGAGAGAGAGAGAGAGAGAGAGAGAAGAAACACATTCGGACATGCATATGTAAGATCAAAAACTAAATTAGAATAAAAATAAAGAGTTAATTTTACTTTAAGACCCTTAGACTATTATTTCTTGATTTGTCCTTCATTTTCTACTTATTTTATATATATATATATATATATATATATATATATATATATATATATATATATATATGTAGGGATATTGGGCCTAAGAGTCCATCATTTGTTTAGACTTCGGGCCTGGGGCCTAATCTGAGGACAAAGGGCTGCCCGAGGAAAGAGAAATCTTTGTTAAAAAAGATCAAGTTAGTAGATAAAGGTTAGATTTGATCATAATGGCTCTAGGGAGGGGGCCGAGGATAAATTCATCCTTGGCCTACTAGTTCCAATGTTCGAAGAGGTTGTCTGTCGTTTAGGGTGGCGTCATAAGAAGTCTTGATTGGTGTTGATAAGCATTGTGGAGATGTCAGACGGAGAAGTGTCCTAAAATATCTAAGGAAAAAGCTACTACATCCGCATTAAATGCACTACAACTAACTCTCTGGCCGCTTTAATATGGAGGTGATATCTAAACAGTGTATTTCAACCTTACAGCTACTACATGAAAACTTGCAAGAGAAGCTGATGGGACAAATATCAACACTAACCATCTAGCATGCACGTGGAAGGTAGAGATCAAAGGGAGAGACAATATAAAATGAATGAGAGGGAACAAGATGAAAGAGGAAAAAAGAAAAGAAAAGAAAGAAACATTGTAGCATTCAGGAGTTAAGCTTGTAACCAGACTTGAAAAGTATATATAAGAACAGACATCCTCGAACTTTGCCGAGAACGATTTTTTCTTCATTGTCCTATTTTTCTTTTCATTCTCTAATCATTTGAACCCCTTCTAATGTTCATTTGATCCACTAAAACCCAGATTTTCAACCCATTCTCTACAAATTCATTGTTTTGGGCTTTTTAAGCCTTAGTCTATCCACGTAGTGGGTTGGGAATTCAAATCAGGTCCTTACAATATATATGTATGCATGTATGACGTATGGCAAGAGACTAATCTTCCCCCGGGCCCAAATCCAAATTAGCCCATGAACAGTATTCGGCCTTGGGCCCACTATTCCTCATGGCCAATCTTAAGCGGCCCAAAGACGCCAGCCCATCATTTAGGAATTCGATGGACAGCAAGACGGTCCTCATAAACAGCAGTCTCGGCACTGCTGTTAGGTTATACGTTGGTGTGCAGAAAGTGCCTTGGGAAACACCGTTGCCGAGCAATGTTCGGCGACTAGCACCAGTTCCAATATCCAAGCTCCTATTCCCAATGCAAAGTAAATTCATGTCAAGAATAATCAAATTGGGTCCCACCCACACAAGTGGTGCCAGAAGGCAATCATTATCAACCCATTACCGTCAGGCTATAAATAGGTGAAGAGAAGAAGAAGAAAGGGTTAGACACTAGAGAGGAGGGAATAGGAAAGTAATTGAGCATAAAAAGGAAGGCATTCGGTTAGAGAGGCTAGCTACTTTAATGGGCCTTTAAAGAATCTGCTCTGGAATTACCCATTTTAGGATACTTAAAAACCCACCAAAACAAGTAAATTGTGAGCCCAATTACTAAGGTGGCCTATCAACAGAAAATTGGGCATGCACAATATCTACGTGTGTGTGTCTGTGTGTCTGTGTTTACTGAATAATTTTAGCCAAAAAAATAAAAATTACAGGAAGATTTTCAAACTACAAGATCTGTCTAATGGAGTAATAAGCAAGCATGCAAGATATAGAAATGAAAGTTCCTACTTGATTGCTAAATGTTTACTTTATATGTCATTACAGTATGTCTTGCTGTGATTGTTAGTTCACTACACATAGCTAAGAGTCATGCTTGAAGCGCAGGTATTGTTGTTGTATAATAATTTTGATTACTTAAGGGTAGACATGGCAACCAGGTGGGGTGGAGCGGGTTCGGGTCGAGTTAATCAGGTTACAGGTCAAATGGGTTGCGAGTAAAAAAAGGGTCATTTTAAGTGGGTTAAAAACAAGTTTGGGTCAATCGGGTTGTAGGTCAGGTTGAGTTGATCCGTATTTTTCACATGAATTTATATATATATATATATATATATATATATATATATATATATATATATATATATATATATATATATATATATATATATAAAGAAAACAACATGTATTTGACATTTAGAAAGTCATGCAATAAATTGCTTGATGTAAAATACATTACTTTGAATTCACCATTTATATCAAGAATAAACTCCGTTAAACTTATTAATACTTATTCAATAATTTTAAAATTATACAAATCCCAAAATTGCTAACTAAAACAAAATAACACAAAAATAAGTCAAACAAATACACAAGTTTTATTTCTATACAATATCAACATCCCAAAATATAAAACAAAATTACAAATGATTTATTGGATAACTCACTTGCCAAAGAATAAAAACATATAAAAAATTTACAATGTTGAAAATTAAATTTTATAGTCTATTATCAATTGTGGTTGACATTCTATTTCAATTTGAGAATATACATTAAAGTTTAATTGTTTACTTATTTATACACGGTCTCTTTTATGAATATCATATCATTGTTAAGCAACACTCACTCTAGGAAATATCATAATATATTTAGAAAAGCTATTTATTTTGGACATAAATTGTTAAAAAATAGGTCTAAGCATTCATAATTTATGCTAATTTGATACTTTGGCTACATTATTATCACATTTATGAATGTTTCTCACACATGTCTACAATTTTAAATTTATGTTTTTAACTCTACTGTAACCAGATTATCTTAGCATGTATTTTGCTATTTGATATTTAAAAATCTTTACTCATTACAGAATGTTCAACCATTCATATTTCAATTCATTTGTATACAGTTATGTAAATGTCTTAATTGTTTCCTTAAAACTTACAACAAATAATTAAACCAATATTGTCTTAATTTTATTTATTTTTTTCAAAAAAAAAAGTTTTAAAAAATGGTTCAGGTCATAGGTCGGGTCACGGGCCAACCCGTTTTTGCTTCAGGTAAAAAAAAAATCGGGTTCAAATTGGGTATTTTTCAGGCCCAATCAGATTGGTCAGAAAAATTCTAACCCGTTTTGCCATGTCTACTTAAGGGGGGGAGCTCGCCTCCACGACCATAACATGGCTTCGTCCATGGATTTTGGATTAGTGATCAACTAAACCAAGATTTATTATTGCTAAATACTTAAGTTGGATTATCCATTTTTCACTTCCAATAAAGTTATCATTTTTTGTCTATCCCAAGAGTTGTGTAACTTAATGGCATTGCTTATACCTCTCTATAGATAGAATTTGGACTTAAATCACCCCCACTTATTGTAAGGGGAAAATGTTATCCTATTCTAGCGTCTTGAGAGAGAGAGAGAGAGAGAGAGAGAGAGAGAGAGAGAGAGAGAGAGAGAGAGAGAGAGAGAGAGAGAGAGAGAGAGAGAGAGAGAGAGAGAGAGAGAGAGAGAGAGAGAGAGAGAGAGATTATGACAATCTAAAATTGAGATTAGTAAGAGTAGACTTTTTTCTATTTAGCAAGATCTAACAACAATTAAAACATTAGATTAAGGGACAGAAGCATTTGTAGACGAAGGCTATGCGTTCCCCTCTAAATTTTTTTTAAAGTTTTCTTAGCCTGTGTGGGGGATTCTAGCATTTTGCTCTTATTTTTTAAAAAATTTAGCAATATGTCCCTGTTTTGAAATTATTTAGATCCATGTCCTTATTTTGAAACTTGATTTTCTCAAAATCGAGTATAGGGCGATCAAACTAAAAAAAAAAAAATTAAAAAAAAAAAAACTTGCATGGAACTCGAGTTCATGGAGCTCAAGTTCCATTTAAAATGCCATTATAGGATTCCCTAAACGCAGCTATAGGTATGAGGCAATCAAACTTTAAAAAAAAAAAAAAATATATATATATATATATATATATATATATATGTATATATATATATAAAATAAATAAAAACTTCTGTGAAACTCGAGTTCATGGAGCTTGAGTTCCATTTAAAACATCACTATAGGACTCCTTGAACGTAGTTATAGGTATGGAACTTGAGTTCCATGCATTTTTTTTTTTTTTTTAAAGTTTCATTTGGCATAACTCTATTTTAAACCAACTGAGTTTTAAATTGAAACTTGATTTTATTAAAATCAAGTTTCAGAACAGGGACATGAACCTAAATAGTTTCAAAACAGGGACATATTGCTAAATATTTTAAAAAATAAGGCAAAATGCTAGAATTCCCTGCATGTGTGTGTAAAAAAGTTTAGAAATAAGGGCCAAAATGGATATTTACTTCTAATTTGAAAACTATGTAGCAAAATGCCCATCTTTTGAAACTATTTAGCAAAATGTCATTTTTTTTTAAACTAATTTTAAGAAAATTGAGTTACAGGTGAAACTTAACATTAACAATGTCAAATTCTATGCATATTCTGTCACTTAAATTTTTTTCAAAATATAAATGGAACTCGATATTGCTAATGTTGAGTTCTACTTAAAAATATACATAGAACTCGATTTTGAAGATATTGAGTTTTACACAGAACTCAATTTTGTTAAAATCAAGTTTCAAAACATGAACATTTTACTAAATAGTTTTCAAATTAGGGGAAATACCCATTTTTTCCCTAATAAACTTATATATATCTCCCATCCAAAAAAAAAAAGAAAAAAACTTATATATATATATATATATATCTCCCTCCCTCCAAATTAAAACTAAGAGCTCCAAATTAAACGCTAACCTAAATTAATCTTTAAAAAACAAAATCACTTAACTTATATGTATGTTTGCCATTGCAGTGTCCATGTTTTGATGGATCCAAAATTAAAAGTTTGGATCTTTGGGTTTTAAGTGATAATATCAGTTATTTGCACTTAAAAGATTGTTTGAGTGATTTTTTATTTTTATTTTTATGTGTAGCTTTGTTTGTTTATTTTAATTTTTTAATTTACAACAAAAAATTAAATCCTTAAAAAAATTAACAACACTAATTGGTTTTTATAGTAGAAATAATATTGGCCATATAATGTAAAATATGATTTTTTTTTTTTTTTTTGGTAGTTAAAGCTATTTCCATCATAGAAGGGTTATAATTCTATTTACTTTTCTAGTTTTGCTACAATTATGAAAAAAGCATTTTTAATTATGAATATTTTCAAAATTAGTACTTTTATTTACTTCGCAACAGATAAAAAGATGATTTTTAATGGATTATTTGATTTGTAAATTGAAATGAAAATTTTCTCAAAATTTAGTACATAATCAAACATTAATGATAATGAGTTAAAAAAAGTTCCAAATGAGTAAGTTTAAATGTAATAAAAAAAATCATTTTATCTTTTATGTTGCTTACATTTTTGTTAATATTGAATATATTTTATATTTTTTCATGATTAATTTAGTTTTGGATTTTGGAATTTTTTTTAATTTCAAATTGTCAATTTTTTGTTCATTTTTTTAGTTTTTAGTTTTTATTTATATATATAAGATATAAATTCTACTCTAGATCTAACTTAATCTAAATGTATATATATATATATATATATATATATATATATATATATATATATATATATATATATATATATATATTAAATAATTTTAGAGGTTGGATCTTAATGCGATAACAATTGTCTTCCACCCAAAGTAATAGGTTGTGAGTTTGAACCAGGAATTAATCTCTTAAAAATAAAAAAGAATTAATGGTAAGAGTGCCTACCAATCATCTCTCCCAAACACTACAAAATTGGGAGTTTAATTTGGAGATTTTATACAACCTTTACGCCACCCCTCAAAAAGAAAAGGAAAAAGAAACAGTCCAAACTTCGTACATTCTTGATCAAAATTCTATAATTTCTTGAACTTTCACAAAGGGTATGTTAGTTATTAAATATCCAGGGGCGGAGGCATGTATAAGGGTGGGGGGGCCATGGCCCCCCCAAAATTCTGAAATTTTTTAAAATATATATACAATTATTTTAATATTTTTAAAATTTAGTCTACAAAAATAAGAGTTGGCCCCTCCAAATATTTGAATTAGTCCAATAATGCTTTTAAAAAAAATAATTGGTCTAATAGTTATAGAGATATAACTTTATTTTTTGCAATTCTATTTTTTATTATTATATCTGTTAAATATTTGATAAAGTTTGGCATCAAATATATTTGAATCTATCTTTTTCAACTCGTTATGTGACGATTAACAAGTTATTAACTTATTAAAAAAAATTTGTTACTAAAACTACACATGAAATGTGTCTTTAGTTGTCATATAATATGAGTTAAAGCAATGTAGCTTTAAATATGTTTGGAGCCTAACTTATTTCTCCAAGTTTTGGATCATTAATGTTTTTGAAAATTTCATTAATTCAATGGAAAGATTTTTTACTTACTTTAGCATAAAATTTGATAATTTGTATTTAAAATGAAACTTTTTACGAATTTGACTATGAAAGTGGAAAAAATGAATTTTATTTTATGAAAGATCGCCATCACAAATAATTTTAATTGAAAATACTAAACTCCTTTTTTTTGTGTGTATATATATAACTTATCAAATAAAAAGTGTGTATATATAATAAAAAAGCGCGCGTATGTATATATACATGTGTGTGGAAGTTGTCTTAATAAATGTATTAGCGTCGCACTTGCCCCCCCCCAAACAAAAATTCCTGGCTCCGCCCCTATAAATATCTGAGTCACTCTTATTACTTGGAATTGGAACCTCTCTTTCCCAGAAGACATAAGGAATTTCAGATAGCAAAATTTGACTTTCATAGATGAACATGTTGACCATATTGCTGTTTTTATCAAAGGCAAGGTAAAGTAATTCTAAAATATTTTATATTTAGTTGATTTGAAAGTGGGAAATTGAGTTTATATCATAACATACTTTGCTTAGTTGTGTGTAAATGTGTCTACCAATTGATTATAAAAAAAATATGTGTCTACCAATTGTTTAATAATTGATTAATTATTACAAATTCTACGATTCCAATAATCATGTCATTTTCTTTTAATATTCTTATTACTTCCCAGGTTAATATACACTATAACTACAGTTGTTTTGAGTTCAAAATCGATTTGTCAACCTATGATTTAGAAAGGTTCATTTTAGCCCCTCAAGGTTTTCATAAACCTAAAGTAGTATTATGATTGCAATGAGGTTGCTATTTTGTTATCTAGACTTACTTTACTTTTCAAAGAATGTTATTCAGAGGTGGAGATTTTGTAAAAAATTTATACTTCTTTTTTATTAAAAGTTTGAGTAGAGTATAATTTTTTAAATTATAAATTGTCAAATCAAATTCAATCCAACCTCAAGTAAGTAAATGTGCAATTATCAATTTTAGTTGTTTTAATTTTAAGTTTGTTTTATAATTATCAAGAGTTATATAGTTCAATTAATTGACATATCTTGAAGTTTTCAATCCAGGGTTCAAATATCCATCTTTACCCAACTATCAACCTAATTATAAAAATAAAAAAGTATTTTCTGTAACTATTTGTTAGCTAGGTTAATTATAGCAGAGCCAAGTTAATAGCTAAAGCCCATATTCGTGCTTGTTCCCTGAAAATAAGGACGGAGAGTAATCAGTATTGTGATCCTCACTCATCCCATATTCACATCCCAATACTATGTTGCTCTATGACTGTGACCCTCTTAAAGACTTCCCTTTCCCATGCGCATGAAGAATCGTAAAAGACGCAGCACAATGTTGACTCATGGGGTATTGTATTGATCATTCATGAGCATGAAATGAACGAGGAGACACTTCAAAGAATTAATGTGCTTATTTATTTTCTCCTAAAGCTTATCACACTTGGAGTAGTATATAAAGAAGAAGCCACATAGATTAGTAACATTCAAGTACGGAGAGAGAGCTTATACCAATCCAACGAAGGACTTCATAACTGGTATATTTGCTTTGACCTTTTTACGTTTTGTATTTGTTTACTTCTCTATTTTTGTTTATAGTTTTTTTTTTTTTTTTTTACCAAACAAAACTAATTTTGTATTTATGTGCTTGATATGTACGGGGGGCCATGGAAGAACATGCTTGTGAATATAGTATATAGGCTTATTTTCATTCAATATAACAATATCGCACAATTTCCAACCATGAAAGATACTTGCAAAAGTACGTAAGATAGTTTAGGCACCCCCCATAGTAATACACACAAACACAGTCCTCTAGGACACCCACTGAAATGAAGTCGGAATGAGCGCTTTCGGTCCGCTAACTCCTATGTTCTATATATAGTTTCCATAACAACTCTGTGGTCCAATCCATAATGGTTTATTACTTTATTTAGTAATTCCAGGCAATTTACTTGGTATGTCTAATCACGATTGCCCGTTTTCCACAGACAAGTATGGAACTGCATGTGCTTGTTGTGTAGAAACTAAAGGAATAAAGAAAAGGAACGTTAGCCATCTCTGTATGAAACCGATCAGGGCAAGTTATGAGGGCGTGTTCTTCAACTTATTTCCATTATAGTCACAGGTTTCACATATAAGTACATGTCAACGAAGATTACTAAGCCTAAAACAATGAAACTAGCTAGCTAATGAAGGAGTAAAAAATGAATAGAAAAGCATGCATGGGGCCTTGGAGCTAGCCTTGGGCTTTGCCAACCTCGGTGTTCCAAGCAAACCTTTTCTCGTTGATTGCATGGCGGCAGACAGGCGCAAAACACACTCATCTTCTATTCCACGATACCGAATGTAGCACATCAATAAGATTTTCTCTCTCTCTAGAACCATTGATCATGCGAAATATCTGTTTACCATATTATTGTTCTCATTTAAATTACATTGAGATTCTCGAATTGGCAATCCAACTGACACATCGTGCTTTTATATCAGTGTGATTGTACCTATTTGTAATTAATAACCAATCATTTTTAAAATATATAAACATGGAAAAGCAGGTGGATGTTGGAACAATAGTCCTAGCTAGCTTTGACTTAATTAGGTGTTAAATCCTATATTTGACTAGGGAACTAAGTGCCTGTAATTCTCTATAAAGCTCAAATCCTGCTTCAGTTAATCCTCTCTGCTACATTTTGAAACTAGGAAACATACATATACAAAGAAGAAAATTAAGAGAGAGACAGATGACGCCTACAAAGTTCGGATGCCTTTTGTTTGTACTTCTCAGTACTGCACTGCTCTCCTTGGCACATTCAACCATGGGTATTTAGTTTGACTTCTTACTTTTTCATATTTATATGTATTTTCGTGTATACAATGAAATGTTTAGCAGCTTTATCTAAGTGCAAATTTTTATTTTTTTTTCTTCTTCAAAGATGATAATGCTGCCACGGAACTTATTGCTGGTTCAAGTTCAAAGGTAATTAGATATTGTAATCGATATTATGTTTTGCATATTATTAGTCTCTAGTTTCTTTCTTTGCTTAAATTTGGTTAAAGTTTTCATGTATTTATCAGGTTCTTCTCGGTGAGGTAAAGGCTGCAACTGCTTCCACCAATATTTTAGGGATCAAGGGAAGGAAAATGGCGATTGCCAATGTCATGAAGCGGGAAAAGAAAAGTAAGCATGGTGCAGTTGGAGGGACCTCAATGTTTTCAAGCTCAAACCAAGTCGCTGGGAAATGTGAGAGTGAAGAGAACAATGGCTCAAATTTTGAATGTAAGAAAAGCTTTAGTCATTCTTCTGAAGGGGTTGATGAGGCAGGTCTTGTAGCTTTCAATGCTGATTACCATGCCCCAAGGCACCACCCACCTAAGAATAACTAATGGAAAATCAGTTAGCGGAGAAAAAAAAGCAGGACAAATGAAAAATTAGCAATTATTGTTAATGAATAAAGTATGTCATTTGGCATTTTCTCTTCTCTATTGTTCTTTTATGAATTCGTCACGTTAATTTTGAAGTACTTGTATGTATAAATTCGTCTAGTTATTTTCTCTTCTCTAAGTGTTGCGAGTAGGTCTCACAGATGAATTTTGTGATGATAATATAGGGTGATTTGACTGATGCAAAATGATGCTGTTCGGTGTTTGATAATTATTTCAAGATTAAGATCTATTTATCTCACTATTAGTTTCCTTGTGTAGGAAGATATGAAAAACTGAATCTATTAGACTATTAAGTCTCAATTATATAACCAATAGGTTTGTTTCCTTGTTTCAAATTTCTTTATATGCGACATTTCTCAATTGTAGATCCACAATGGGAATTTGAGAAAAGATGGTAAATGTTTTGTTTTTAGGTTGATTCTTACTTGCAGTGCCGGATTTCGAATTTTCCTTTAATGGTTACAAGTTGAACTAGACAAGTTAAAACTTATTTTGAAAATATTTTATGCCCCAAAATGAAGTATTATGAAATTCACAAGTACGATATATAAGAAATTCATTATCCAAAATTAAATAGTTAAACCTCGGAAGAATCTATTTTAATTCTGTATGTCAAATTATTAATTGCAATTGAACTAAATAATAATGAGTGGAAAACCCTATTGTACCATAATTGTTCATATTAATAATTATATTAATGGATGCCAGTATATTTTATTTTTTATGAAACAATCAAATAAGTGTCACCTGTTATAAAAGTTGATATTTATTATTATTATTTTTTACCTTAATTTTTTCTTCTTCCACTTTACTCTTTTTTCTTTCTCTATTATTGTTCCAACTGTTTGCAGCCAACTTCTTGCAACATGTACGGTGTACCTCATACATCTTTGGGGTCTCCCAAATTTTGAGATTGTGACTGCATGCAATAGTTGCATTTTCATGAGATAAATTATCTTTACCATGTAGGGGATTAAAAAGGAATGATAAGAAAGTTATTTGTTTCTAGATAAGAAGTATATATTTTTTAGATATGGTAAAATTTAAACCTCCTCTATATAACGTTCACTTCATAATAATTGTTCTTATCATCATGCTAGAAGACACCAAAATTATTATTATTATTATTATTATTTTGAAAAATAACTAAGATTTCGTTCAAACTGCAAAGAAACAGAAATATCCAAATACAAGCCAGGCAAACTAACAACCAACAGAAAAAACCATTTATTTTTTTTGGTGTAGGAAGAATTTAAATTTCAAATATCTTAATTCATTGATAAAAATATTTACTAATTGTGGTAAGTGGTAATTGTTAACTTGTGGTTATTTGTTGTTAACTTGTATACCTCGGTGGTACGGCAGGTCTGCGGCTAAAGATAATAGTTGAATTTTTTTTCCCTGAATGAGTAGTAGTTGAAGTTGTTAAATGTAAAAATGAGAAAAGACATCTCTACCTACCTACATTTTTTTTTTTTTGTGGGGAAGACCTACCTACATTATTGATATCCCTGTATTTTAGATAAAAATAGAAAAATATAGGAGTAATAAAATATCCTTGCTGTAATGTCTTCAAAAAAAAGAAATATATATATATATATATATATATATATATATATATATATATATATATATATATATATATATATATATATATATATATATATATATCCTTGTTGTAATGGTGTTCTCCAACATAACAAAAGATAGACATGTTATCCGAATTTTATGTGTCATTTATGAGCAATGCAGTCTCATAATTTGTCACGTCGCGAGTTATGAATGGTAGAAATATAGATCCACTACTACTCACAACTAGCAATGTGATGGGTTATGGCCAAAATTATGTAAAATGGTGTGGTCCTATCATTGCTCGTCATTTATTGTACAACATTTTAAATGTTTCTTGTCATATTTTAAGGAACCCTATGATTATAAGAAATGAATATATATGTATATATATATATATGTATATATATAGTTTTCACTCCCAACCTGACGATCTAATTCAACCTAACTCAATTCTTATTTAGGGGATATGCAAGGTCAGGTTGGAGGGATTTTCGACCCAACCCACTAATGTCAAGTTGAGAAATTTCTAAACCAACCAATGGTGAGTTGATTTAGAGTGAGTTTGTTTCAACTTTTTTAAACTGTGTTTTTTGAAAAAGTGATGGTTTTAAAAAGTATGGTATAAAATTAAGTTTTTTATTTAAAGAAGAGCATTTGTTTAAAGTTGTCAAAAAAGTGTTTATTTTTTATAAACTAATTGTTTGGCTAGTACTTATAAAAATGGCAGTTTAAGTTATAAATTACCAAAAAATAGACTATATATATATATATATATATATATATATATATATATATATATATATATATATATATATATATATATTTTTTTTTTTTACAAAATATAAATTCTACTTTAGTCTAATCTAAGTGTATATGTGTGTGAAACACTTTCCTGAACACTTGAACTCTGGGCGGCCTTACCCCCCCACATTACACAAGCACTTGGACTTGTAGAGTGACCATTAATTGCACCAAGGGTATGCAATGGTGTGTGTGTCTATATATAAGAGAATTCTTTGTTTTAGTAATAATAATAATTAAGTGACACTTTTAATTTTTCTTAGAATAGTATACACCATTATCTTTAAACTTAATAATTTTGGTTGTATAAACCTCTGCAGTAAATTTTTGTTGAAACTTATTTTTTTCTTTTTGTAATTATTATACTCATTAATTATTAATTATTAATAGTAAATTAGTAACGAATCTTTTCAAATTATTTTTCACTTAAAGAAAGTTACGGAAACAGCATTTTCAAAAAAATTCACAATAAAATCTATGAGACAAGTTGTTAATAGTAGATTAAAAAAAAAAAATGTCTATAGTAGAACAAGATTGATAGGGAATATTTTCACCAGTTAGAAATTTTTTTTCCAGCACCCTAGAGTCTTTGATTACCAAAAGCATCATAAGCTTACCAAAAGAATCTTCGGTCACCAAAAGTATCGTCACGTATCAATGGGTCGTCAGGTACCTTCCCTGACACCGCACGACACAGTTCACCCTAACGGTCGTCATATATATCAATGGGTCATCAGGTACCAAGGGGTCAACAGGTACCCAATGGTCATCAGGTACCTTCCTTAATATCGTGTGACACGGTCCGCCCTGACGGTCATCAGGTACCCAACGTTTGTTAGGTACCTTCCCTAACACAGTGCGACACGGTTCACCTGGACGGTCGTCACGTATCAATGGGTCGTCAGGTACCAAGGGTCGTCAGGTACCTAACGGTCATCAGGTACCTTCCTTGACACTGCGTGACACGCTCCATCCTGATGGTCATCACGTATCAATTGGTTGTCATGTACCAAGGGGTCGTCAAGTACCCAACGATCATCAAGCACCTTCCCTGACACCATGTGACATGGTCTGCCCTGACGGTAGTCATGTATCAATGGAGGTCGTCAGGTGCCCTCCTTAACACTACCTGACATGCTTCGCCTTGACAGTCGTCACGTATCAAGTAGTTGTCATGTACCAAGGGATCGTCAGGTACCTAACGGTCAGCAGGCACCTTCCCTGACACCACGCGACATGGTCCGCCTTGATAGTCATCACATATTAATTAGTCGTCATGTACCAAGGGGTCGTCAAGTACCCAACGGTCATTAGGTACCTTCCCTGACACCACGTGACACGTTCTGCCCTGACGGTCATCAAATATCAATAGGTCATCAGATACCAAGGGGTCATCAAGTACCCAACAGTCATCAGGTACCTTCCCTAACATCATATGACACACTTCACCCTGACAGTTGTCACGTATCAATGGGTCATTAGGTACCCAACAGTCGTCAGGTACCTTCCCTGACATCGCGCGACACGTTCTGCCCTACCGATCGTCACATATCAGTTGGTCGTCATGTACCAAAAGGTCGTTAGGTACTCAACGGTCGTCAGGTACCTTCCTTGACACTGCATGACACATTCCGCCTTGATGGTCGTCACGTATCAATGGGTCGTTTGGTGCCCAATGGTAGTTAGGTACCTTCTTTAACACTGCACGACACGCTCCGCCTTGACGATCATCACGTATCAATAGGTTGTCAAGTACCAAAGGGTCATCAAGGACCTAGTGGTCGTTAGGTACCTTCCTTGACACCGCTTGACATGCTCTGCCTTAACGGTTGATAGGGATAAATCCCATAGTAGACGGATCCAATTTGCTAAGCTAATAACAAAGTGACTGTGACACCTAGAGACGGTTCGGATAGCTTGACAGTCAAAGACCTGGTAGACAGATTCTCGTCTTGAATGGAAAGTTGAGAGATGGAAGAGCCCTTTAAAG
Organism: Quercus agrifolia; assembly: GCA_029955455.1. Taxonomy (NCBI): domain Eukaryota; kingdom Viridiplantae; phylum Streptophyta; class Magnoliopsida; order Fagales; family Fagaceae; genus Quercus; species Quercus agrifolia. The sequence continues at coordinate 177,846 of JARQAD010000005.1, forward strand.
TGGATGGACCCTTTAATGGGGATGGACGATTTAAGGTGGATGGATCTGACGGAGACGGGTGGCAAAGCCATGTGGCACCCACTTGACCTAAGTATTCTCCAAGGAACCTAATATGGGAATGCCTTGCATTCTATGTTCCACTGTAATTTGAGGGATCCCTACAAGGAAAGAATCCCACAATATATGGACGCTGGAAAAGATATTCTCAATAAGGAAATACCTTCTCCATCAAAAAACTAAGGTCAACTCTACGCTACTATAAAAACTCCAAATCAAGGTACGTGAATTCTCTCTAGCTCTTGCACTATTGAGTTCTTGGAGATTCTTCCATCACTGACTTAACTTTCGGAGAGTCTTTGGCTGGTACCCCACCGGTGCCCTTTGATTGGTTCTTCTCTTTTGTTTTTCACGTGCACCCATTGGCACGTGTGTGGACAATCAACTCATTGGCGATTTTCATGCATCATCAAAGATAAAAACTAATAACAACTTGCTACGTAAACCTTTTTATGAAAATATTGTGTCAATAGCACAATTTTTTTTTTCTAAAGAAAACTGGCACTAATTTAAAAAGTTTAGAGATACAATAAAATGTCACAACATTTTCACAATTCTTTTTGTTTTTAGTTGTGGTCAATCCTAGTCTAACATTTTATTGATTTATTTACTTTTATTTTGATATATGAAATATTTGACACCTCAATTGTTGTGAAAATATTGTGATAATTTGTTGTGTCTTAATGCAATTGTAATTTTTATTTTTGTAAATTTCCTTATATGATGACAAATGTATCCCACTCAAACTAGTTTTTTATTTTCTTCACTTTTTTTCTCATCCACCTGTTTCTTCCCAATTTCCATCAAATATCTTTTTCTTTTCCTCCACCCACCAACATGTCTCTTCTTCACCCAAAAGAACCCCAACAGTCTATTTGGGTTTATAGGTTTACATTGGAATTGAAAATTGTATATTTGATTTAGAATTTTGCAGTCTGTTTGGTTGGTTGGAATTTGGAGGAAATAAGGAAAAAAAATAAGAACCACCACTACCGGCACAATGGGATTCTTCTTTTGGCCTTCTTGCAATTGACGAGGATGGAGCATAAAGTGCAAGAAAATTCTTCTCCACTGTGATGGTGTATATATATATATATATATATGTTAGAGATCTGGGTAAAAATGGGATTTCAAAATAAAAACAAGAGTAGTTTAGGGATAATACATAAAATGACCAATGGTAACATTTACAGACCAATGGTGTTTTCGCATTATAGCTCCGAGGGTCCAATACAAAAACTCAAGAAAAGAAATTGCTTTTGGGCCCAAAATGTAACATCCAAAAGTCTTACCAAACACACACACACACATACCCAAAAAAAAAAACAACAACCGCAGTTTGAAAAAGCAATGGTGACTTTTTGCCCCAAAAAGCTGAACCAAAGGCACTTGAGTCTGATGGCTAAATTTGGTTATCTAGCATGATCAACCTTCCATTCAATGACTTGGCGATGGTGTGTGTGTGTGTTTAAATGAGTTTCTAGTGTAGTGTTTGTGGTTTTGGTTGTGTTCTTATTTCCAAAGATAAAATTCATTGTTTTTGAAAAGGATGAAATGACAAAAAAAAACAATGTATGTGTGTGTTTAAATGAGTTTCTAGTATGGCGTTTGTGTTTTTGGTTGTGTTCTTATTTCTAGAGATAAAATTCATTGTTTTTGAAAAGGATGAAATGACAACCAAAAAAGAAAGATGTATGTGTGTGTAAATGAATTTCTAGTGTGGCGTTTGTGTTTTTGGTTGTGTTTTTGTTTGCAGAGAGTACATTCATTGTTTTTGGAAAGGATGGGATGAGAAAAAAAAAACATATGATAAATAATTGAGAGATAAAATAAAATAAAAATAAAATAATGATAGTGTATGGAGTTTGGTATAGTTGTATGTGAATAGTAGATTACCTATTTGGCTAAAAATGTATTGATCTTGATATGAATGCTCTAAGGCCTTATCTTGGGTTTATTAACCTTTTATTCTTCATTTCCTGTATCATTTTATTAAATAAACTAAGGTTCAAATCCTTTCTCCCTAACTATTAAATTATTAAAAAAAACCAGCGAGATGATATAATAATTTTTGGAATATTAATTAAAGAGTTAACTCATCTCATCTATTTATCTCTCTTTTTATTATTTAAATAATTTGATGGTTACACTTACAATGGAGGATGGGGTATTTGAAACATAGATGTCTTCATTGAAAGCATGCAAAAGATGTCGACCAATTGAGCTTTAAGGCTATTAGCATCCATTTATCTTTTTGGGATAAATAATACAATAATTTATTTGAAAGAAGCATGACCTATAGAATAGGAAAATTTTAATTATGGGATTATAAATTCATGTATAATTAACTATGCCACTTGCTATAATGTAAGGCACTCTAAGATTTTCAAAATTAAACTTTAGGGAATGATAGAAATTTAGATGCATATGCAAGACACATGAGACGTCTTCCTCTGCGTTTTCTTCTTGTTGACATTCACTTTGTTCATGGAAGAATTATTGTCATGAGAAGTAGTAAATACTAAGAGAATTAGAAACCGGTGTGCTAAAAAAATGCTACTTAGCACAACAAAATGCTACTTTAATACACTATTTCATAATTCACCATATATCTCATTTCTTATTTTAAAACATCACTCCTAAAATAATCCTACCATTAAAAAAAAATTAAAAAAAAAAAAAAAAAAAACTCACCACATGAAACCTACAAAACCAAGCTATCCATCACAAATTTTCCAACCAAAACCCATATATTCACCAACCCTTTGCCAAAACCCCAAACCACAAACCCACCACAAAAATATTCGAAAATATACAAATTCCCAACAAAACCACCGATGATTATTCCCAAAATTATCACCATTCCACCATTAAATTCCACAAAATTGTCCTAAATCAAAACAAATCCAACAATTTTTCACTATGCAAACCCAACACCGCAAACCCATCACAAACCTCAAAGCCACCACCAAAACTAAACCAAGCCCAAAATTAACCCTACCATCGCAACCTAATCGCAGCCATAACTCGCAAAGATCAACGAGAGAGAGAGAGAGAGAGAGAGAGAGAGAGAGAGAGAGAGAGAGAGAGAGAGAGAGAGAGAGAGAGAGAGAGAGAGAGAGAGAGAGAGAGAATTTAATTTATAAAAGAAAATGAGTAAGAGATGCTACAATGATAAATACTAAAAGCATATTACTATAGAATATTTGAAAATTTGTTTAAAAATGGCACATTGAATTAAGCTCGTTTTTTGTTGTTTGGTGTGCCAAAAATGCATTTTGAGTGTTTAAAAACCCAATGCTAAGAGCATTCATATCCGGAGTTATAAAACTCCAAATATGCTAAATTTTAGCATTAAACTACTAAATAGATGCATTACCTAGGAGACTAGTTGTAAAAAGATTTACAACTTAGCTACAAAACCATCCTAAATTTAGAAAACACTATAGCAATGTTCCAAACCTAAAATTTAGAAAACACTATAGCAATATACAAAACCATCCTTCTTTTTCTCTCTTCAGTCTCTCATCTCTCTCTCTCTCTAGAACTCACCAAGCAACTCTCTCATTCTCTCCCATGCCTCTGTTGATCACTCTTTCTCTCCCCATGCTGCTCAACCTAGCACTCTAGCACACTATCCCTCTACCCATTTTCTCTTCACTCTATTACTCTATTTGTAGATACCTCATTTTGTACATGTTAATAAATTTTGGTTCCCAACTGCAATGATGAGCTTGAAATATGTCAATCAAAGGTAATTAAAGAGTTCATAATAGTTTGAAAGTAATCACAACTCAAAAGTGTTCAAATTGCTTTGAAAACAATGCTGAAAAATGACATTTGCTCATTGTTCACAAAGAATTTTTAAGTGAAGTTTATTTCATTCGAAAGTAAAGATCCTGGGCTTCAAATTGAACACAAATCTACCTAATTTAGATTTATATTAAGTGAGTTATGATCGTTTGAAGTCGGGCCATTAAAGCAATCAAATTTAGGGTATTCATACACATGAATCAAGTGTACATGTGCCCACTCATAAGATGCGTATGCACATCATTCTTTGATGTGGGCCAACCCCTAGACCCTTGGGAACATTCAAAGACCTCTAAAAAGCCCTAAAAACCTTAATTTTAACTTATAAATACTCACCTTATGTCTCCAATCAAAACCCTAGTTAGAGTGAGTTTATTTTTTGCCTCTATTTTCTCTAAAATCCTAGTTCATCCTTTCTAAACTCACACATAGACCTGAGTACCTTTTTTAATGATAAAAAACCTCTATTTCGTTAGTTTTAAACCAGAAACTTGTTCTTAAATTAGTTTTACAAAACTTTTTGTTCTTGAGTTGTGATTACTAACAATTATTGTGTTCGTCAATTATCTTTGTCCTCCCAATCTAATTTTTCTGTCGTAGGTACTGAGGGGTCGGTTAAACAAACTCTAAACTCATAATCTTAAGCAAGGTGAGTGTTCTTTCCATGAACTCCTTCTTTGTTTAATAGGATTCACATGAGTTTATTAATATAGTATTTTCTAATTGTTATATTTGATTTGTTTGTTGTTTGTAATTCTTTTATATGTGTTAATTTGATTTAGGGTTGTTTATAATCTTTTTTGGTTGTTCTTGTTTTATGATTTTGGTTTTATGTAAAGTTTAACATAATTATTTATTGGGAAATGCTAACGGATGCCCTTAGGGCAATGATTAACAATCCATTTAAACAAATTTTTTATGAGAAAAGAAAAAAAAATGTTTTGACAGCTTTTCCATTTCTCATAAGAGTGGTATTAAAACTTTCCTAAAATAGATTGTTAACTATTGCCCTAAGGGCACCCGTTAGCATGACCCTTATTTATTTTATGTTAGAATAGCATGCTTACTTGATTTTGTTTCATGTTTATTTGTTTATATTGATATTTGTTTTATTTGCTTTATGTTAGTTTAGCATTTAGGGTTTCTAACATGCTTATTTGATCTAACATGTTATATCTTTGTTTGTTACAACTTGTAAAATGTAATTTTTCTGGATCTATGTTAGAGGATGCGTACGCATCATTGAGTATGTGTGTGCATGGTTTTGACCATGCATACGTATCATTGAGTATGTGTACGCACCTCGAATCCAGATTTGACAAAAATATATATATATTTTTTTATAATTGTTTTAATCGTTTTTCACATGTTGGTTGATTCTATTTGACTCTATTTTAGGTTAATTAATTGTGTTTAATTATTTTCCATGTTTATTTTGGTATTTTTGCCATGTTTAGTTTATTTTATTTTACTTGTTTGTTTTATTTAATTGTTATCTTTTCATTTTTTAAATAATGTTTGATTTGTGTTTTATTTGTTTCCTTTTATTTTGTTATATGATATTTAATACGTTGTGTGTGTTATTTTAATTAAGTGCATGATGTATGTTTAGGGTTAAAGATTTGGGCTCTTTTAATAATTTCTTTATTCAAATGTGGCCTAGCAACATATAATGGAGGCTGGCCCACAAGCTAAGCAATCTTATGTGCCTAACACCTTTTCAAGTCGTTCCCAAACTCCGAACTCATAATCTGGTATACAGACCTAAGTATGTAAGTGAGTGGCCCAAAACACCCAATATGGTTCCTAGACCTAATCTAGGTGGCGATTCCATTTTTCACCCTTCGCTCGATCCACGCTAAGGTTGAGGCATACCTCCTTGCACCCACACTATCACTCTCTCTTTGGACCGAAGATTCAAGGGTTTTTAAGTTTGGGTTAAGGTTTTGTTTGGGTCATCTCAAATCGAAGCTCCATTGATGTTGGGGGTTTTGTTTAGGTCCTTTCAGTGATGTGACTATCTCTCACCGTTTTGGTCATCAATCGTTCGAGTCAATAGGGTTAAGTATCTTAGCTTCATTACGGCGGATTGTCGCTTTTTGTCACAAGATTGGATGCTTCGGGTGGTCATCAATTGTTTGATTTAGAAAGTTTGCTCACAAATTCAACTTCAATTACAATAATGTATCACTATTGTACGGTGCGCGGTTGTCAGCCCATCTTACAAAGGCCCAATTGTGCATGGTGTGTGGTTACTAGCCCATTGTGGGCCCAAATGGTATAATGTGTGCGGTAGATTTAGCCGAGAATTGTTTTGGGTCTCGGAGCTACTATTATTCGGGTACATTCCGCAATACCTTGGTAGTGCCTTAGGGAATGTCGTTGCCGAGTACTGTCCGACGTCTAGCTCTACTTCCAATATCCAAGCTCCTGTTCCCAAAGTGGGGTCCACTCCTATCAGGAATAATCAAAACGGGCCCCACCCACACAAGTGTCGTCAGAAAGTAATCATCATTGACCCACTATGGAAAGGCTATAAATAAGAAGAAAGGAAGGGAAAAAAAGGTTGGACAATAGAAGGCAAAGACTAAAGAATAGAGAGAGCAAGTGAGGAAACCTAGGAGTAAGAGTGTTCGGTAAGGGAGATAACCTATCTTTGTGGGCCTTAATCTGTCTTGAGGGACTACCCATTGTAGGAAACCCATAAACCCACAATAATAAGTACATTGTGAGCCCAATCACATGATTGGCCCATTAGCCAAGAGTTGGGTGCATACAACTAACCATATCTTTCAATTGATTGATACTATGTTTAGGATTGTGGGTCCATTAGACTAATTGTAGGAGTGTTGGTTTTCATGAACAAGGTGTGTAGTAGTGGGGTTGATTTTGTTCCTATTTGTTTGGGATAGGTAGAATTAATTATGTTTAGCCAGAATTTTTGTTTTATTGAAATTCATTGTAATTGCATAGATTTGTTTAAGATGCGTCTGAATGTTTAGTTTTAAACCTTTACCAAATTCCTTTAATTGAACTAAAACCCGTAGTTAAGACGAAATTGATTCCTACTAAATCAAGTTGCAAAATAATCATGACCTAATTGGCCAAGAATATGTGGGACCTACTTCTGTAATGATTAACACACTAAGTTTATGTTTATCTCAAAATTTACCTATTGAGAGAGAGTCCCTATAGTCTTGAACCTTGATTTTCACACTTTGTCTAGTTCTAGTTCTTAGTAGCCTACCAAAATATTAACATTGCTTTCACACACTCCTTCCCATTGTCAATCTTTAAAGTTTTCAGGTTATAATTTGAATACCAAATCAGAGGAATGACACACTGTAGTACCATTTTTTTACCCCACGAGTTTGACTTAAAACATTGGAAAGATTTATCAATTATAGCTCGTGATGTTGAATCTAGTTTTGTTAAAACTCCATGCACCATTGTTAAAACACTATTCTCTATGTATTTCTTCCAAGTTCCGACTGTATTGTGATCTCTTTGCTCTTGGTTATCTTATTTACATTTAAGAATTTAATTGTGGGAGAAATTTTAAATGCTTGCTTAAGTTGGTTGTCTTATTTTATCATCTTTATTCTTGGTGATTTGGGTGCTTTGTAGGAATGTCTTTAAGTAGGTTGTGTTGTTATTTACATTACATATTTAAAATGGATGGATTCATAAGAAGACATATAACTATATGCTAATATCTTACAAGGGGATTCCAATTTCATGGTACCATTTTTAAGTGGGTGTTAAAATACTTCAATGCCCATCCAAGATTCTTTGTTAGAAGTTGAAATTGTCACCCTTAAGACAACAAAATGGGGTGGCAACTTAAGTGTAGAAGATGATAAACGGTGTCAACTTAAGTGTCAAGAATATGACGAGGTTTTCTTTCTGCTCGACCATTTTGCTGAGAGGTACCTGGACAAGTTAAATGATGTACAGTACCATAAGTATGTAACAGAGCTTGAAACACATATTAAGTATATTCAAGAGCATTATTAGATCGAAAAATTTTGATACGTTTGGAGAATTGTGTTTCAAACATTTTTGCAAAGTTGCTGTATATTGGTCAAATTTCAAAACGAGATTTCATAGGAAAGATCCAACTATAACGAGAATAATCATCAATAAAAACAACAAAATATCGAGATCCACCAATACTAGCAACATGAGAAAGTCCCCAAATATCAGAATGAATTAACTCAAAAATACTATTAGAAATGGATTCACTATTATTGAAAGGCAAAACTGGCTGTTTTCCTAACTGACATGAAGTATAATCAAAATTGTCTTTAGACACAGAACCCAACAGACCCTTAGAAGCTAACTATTGTACCCAAGAAGATGGTACATGACCAAAATGAGAATGCCAAAGTGCGAGAGATGGTAAAGAATAAACTGCAACAGCTGCAGTAGCAACAGAACCAGGAGCAACAGGTGGAAGACGAAGATTGTTCACAGGAAACATACCCCTAACTCTAGGACCGGTCCCAAGCTCTTGCCCCATCCTCGAATCCTGCACAATACACCCAGAATAGTAAAAAATAAGGCGATAACCTAGTTCAGCTAATTGTCCCACAGAACACAAATTATAGGATAGGTCAAGTACATGGAAGACTTCAGGAACAGAGAGATTGAAGGTCAAAACAAAACCTAGACTATTCACATGCATGGTGGAACCATCAGCTATATGAATATTTAGAGGATGTGGTGCAGGGTCAAGTTTGGAAAATAAAGACAAGTGAGGTGTCATGCGATTGCAACAGGCAGAATCAAAAAGCCAAGTTTGAGACTTACCAAGTAGAATTAAGAGAGCAGTGGAAAGAGATTCATTACCAGCCATACGAACAGCCTGAGCTATGATCTCCTGTAGTTCAGTGGGAGAGATGTTGATAGTGGATCCAGAAGACTGGGACTCAGCTGAAATGGAAGCCATCGGTGGAGTAGGCTTAGTATTAGCAACAGCAGTAGTAGATTTGTTGCGATGGTAACAAGTCTCAATGGTGTGGCCAGGACGCTTGCAATAGTTGCAGAACTTTTTGTTGGTCTGCTTGCGATGATTGCTAGAGCTAGAGAAATCACCTGATTGCTGAGGTTGCTTTATGGGTGGAGCAGAAGGAGTAATAGCCAAAACATTGAGGTTATTCTGGGCTTGAAGGGTTGCAAGACGAGTTTCTTCTCTAACCAGCTCGTTCACATCAGTATCAAGAGAGGGAGCAGGACTGCGATTAAGAAGCTGACCTCGAATGGGCTCAAAGTCCTTGTGAAGTGACATCAGGAATTCATAAAGGCGAAATTCATCACTAATGGAAGCATATTGCTGAGCATCCTTTAAGCATGCCCAAGTTGGATCAGAAAGGTCAATTTGGTCCTAAATGAAGCGAAGCTGATCATAGTAGTCATTGATGGATTGCCCTGGTTGATGCAATTCAACCACTAACTGATATTTCATAGATCCGTGAGTAGTGGAGTATCTTTTGGCCAACATATCACATGCTGATTTTGCATCATCAAAGCTGCTTAACAGATTGGAGATAGAGGGAATGGAAGTATTCTGAATCCATGTAAGGATCATGTGGTTGTGACTATCCCATTCAATCATATGACCAAGGAAGGCAACATCTTCTTCACTTGCTCCCTTGACAGGAATAGTAATTGCACAAGTACAATAATGCCAGAGCATGCGACCCTTAAGAAAACTGCGCATAGCTTGAGATCGAAATAAATAATTCTTATTCCCCTCCAATATAGTATTGATGGGGCAAGGAAGAAAAATATCATTTTTATCCATTTAGAAACACAATATACAAAAACAAATTGTAAAATTAAAATCTACGCGAAAAACTAGGTAAGGAGAATCTAGATTGCAAAAGTCAACATTGGAGAAAAGTCAACAGTCAAAGTCAATGGCTTAGTCAAAAGTCAATGGTCAGCGGATGACGTCAGCAAGATGACGTGGCGCTAATTGATATTTTCTCTAAGGAATACTTAAGGTCTCCAAACAACGAAGATATTGCTAAATTGTTAACCCATGGTCAAAGACGTGAATTTCAAGGGATGCTAGAGAGCATTGATTGCATGCATTGGAAATAGAAAAATTGTCCAGCGGCATGAAAAGGTCTGTATTATGGTCATATTCGTGAGCCAATCATTAGTCTAGAAGCAGTGACATCATATGATCTTTGGATATGACATGCATTTTTTGAGTTACTTGAGTCAAATAATGACATTAATATATTAGAATAGTTTCCTGTATTTTTTGAGCTCGCATAAAGACGTGTTCTTGCAGTTAATTACTCAATCAATAGTAATAAGTATACAATGGGATAGTATCTTGTCGATGGCATATATCCAAAGTGGTTAATATTTGTAAAAACAATTCTAGCTCCACAAGGACAAAAAGACAATTATTTGAAGTCCAAGAGGCAAATGGGAAGAATGTAGAACATGCATTTGGAGTGCTTCAAGCAAGATTCGCAATTGTATGTGAATCTGCAAGATTTTTCTATCCTGAAACGCTCTAAGACATCATGAAAGCATACGTAATTCTCCATAACATGATCATTGAAGATGAGCAAGATGAAAATGAAGTGGCAGAATTTGATTATGAACAAATCAATGAAAATCCTCCTATACAAGTGTCGTGGGAGCAAACAAATGAATTTACGGAATTCATTGAAAGCCATCTGGACAAAAGGAAGATAAAACCATAGATTTTTACTAAAAATTAAGACATGTCCTTCATGGAGAAGGCCAAAAGGAAGCTAAGAGAGTCTTCAACCAAATTTGGAGATTACAACACGAGATGTGGCTTAATGGTAGAAGCCCATATCCCACCACCTAGAGATGAGTAGTTTGAGCGATAGCTCTAACAAGACCCGTGTGGTATATGTGGTATTACCCATTACTGTCACGTGACATGAGGTCGATGAGTCCACACCAGAGACCCCATTTTTATTCAGCAGAAAAAAAAAATTAAAAAAAAAAACACCAAATTTGGGAATTACAACTCAGCGAAGCTTCTTTTGCCAGCACATGAGCTACATGGTTGAACTTACAATAAGATTAACAAAACTAAATTAGACATCTATTGCAAATTAAGACAGGTTTCTGTGCTTTGTAGAAGAAGAAAAAAAAGAAAAAGAGGACATTCCCCTTCTACTATCACTCTGCAACCACAAAGAATGAAGCACCACCCTGCCCAACTTTAGATAACTCTTTATTTCAAAAAGTGATTCAAACCTTCAAATAAAAGGTATCTCATGAGATGGTTTTGTGATACTTCTTGTAAAATATATGAGATTCACGTGTGTGTGAGACTCATGATATATTGTAAGAGAAATATCTCATGCGATTATCTCATTAAATCATTTTTATGAGCCCATGAATGACGATACATAGAGCCACACCACATTTGCGTTGAAGGGTATGTTCAGATACTTAAAAATGAAGATAGTGTGCTGCACTGCTGCAAAAACAAATTATAAACCTTAAAAATTCTCTCTTTCTGTGATTTTTAATTATAAAAGACTGAAGAGAATATTGAACTCTTTTACAAGAAAGAATACAATTTTGGCACCCTGCCGAACCTATAAAAAGGCTATTGAGAATAGATTCAGTGATAGTGCAAAGATCATAGATGGTATATATATAGTTTGCCATGAATTGTGGCACAAAGGGTGTAGTCCTAGATTTTTGCCTAATCTCACTCACGCACGGTGGGAACTGAGCTGAGTTGACCCAAGTCTTTGACAAGTGCATCGAAATCCGTTGAAGAGCTACCACAACCACTGACCGCTTCAAAAGCCTTGTCCCTCAACTCCTTTGCCCTCACTTTAGTGGCACCATCTCTAAGCGATAGTTTCAGCAAAGTCCATGTGGTACACATAGTATTATTCATTGTTGTCACGTGATGTGAAGTCGATGAATCCACACCAAAAACCCCCTTTCTCATTTAGCAAAAAAAATAAAATAAATGGAAATTACGACTCAACAAAGCTTCTTTCGCCAGAACATGAGCTACATGTTACAACCTACAACAAGAATAACAAAACTAAAATAGACATCTCTTGCAACTATGGCTGCTTTGTTTATATCTTTATCCAAGTCCACACTAGAAGCAAAGACAGGTTTCTGTGCTTTGTAGAAAAAAAGAAAAAAAGAGCACATTCCCCTTCTACTGTCACTCTGCAACCATAAAGAATGAAGCACCATCTTACCCAAATTTAGACAACTCTTTATTTCAAAAAGTGATTCAAACCTTCAAATGAAAGGTATCTCATAAGATGGTTTGGTGATACCTCTCATACAATATATAAGATTCACATGTCTGAGGCTCATGATATATTGTAAGAGAGATATCTAATGCAACTACCTCATAAAATAAATTTTATGAGCCCGTGAATGACCCTACTGCTTAAATAGAACCACACCACATTTGCATTGAAAGGTATGTTCAGATACCTTTTTTTTTTTTTTTTTTTTGGCTCATGTTCAGATACTTAAAAATGAAGATAATGTGCTGCACTGCTGCAAAAACAAATTATAAACCTTAAAAATTCTCTCTTTCTAGGATTTTAAAAAATAAAAGACTGAAGAGAATATTGAACTCTTTTACAAGAAAGAATACAATTTTGGCACCCTGCCTAATCTATAAAAAGGCTATTACTTAAGAATAGATTCACTGATAGTGCAAAGATCATAGATCATATATAGCTTGCCATGAATTGTGGCACAAAGGGTGTAGTCCTAGATTTTTGCCTAATCTCACACACGCACGGTGGGAGCTGAGCTGAGTTGACCCAAGTCTTTGACAAGTGCATCCAAATCCGTTGACGAGCTACCACAACCACTGACCGCTTCAAAAGCCTTGTCCCTCAACTCCTTTGCCCTCGCTTTAGTGGCACCATCCCCAAGCATTGACTCATCAAAGACCCTTGCCAAGTGGTCCGGGTCAGGCACAGAGTTGGTTCCCTCACACACCCAAACGGCCACGCCCATGTCCTCCACCAACAGCTTTGCATTCACAAATTGGTCCGCTTCCATTGGCCAACCCAATATCATTACCCCTCCCACTATCGCTTCCAACACCGAGTTCCACCCACAGTGACTCAGAAACCCACCCACTGCTTTGTGACTCAGTATCATCAATTGTGGGGCCCATCCCTTTAATATCACACCCCTCCCTGTCCCTGCCACTCGCTCCTCAAACCCATCCGGGATAAACCCGACCTCGGCACCCGTTTTCACCACCCATATAAATCGGGTCTTACTCTTTTCTAGCCCGGAAGCCAAACTCTCAACCTGTTGTTTATTCAACATCTTCTGACTCCCGAAACACACATACAGAACGGACCCTTCGGGGCACCCGTCAAGCCACGTTTGGACGTGGTCATCATTGCCCGAATGAGAATCCGGGTTGCCCCGACCAACACCGTTGGAAGTGATGCCCACCAAGCTTAACGGGCCAACCCCGTAGACCCGAGAGTTCTTTCTCAGGTAATCCAAGTAATGACCTTCCAATTCATGAAAGCTGTTAAAAACGCAACCCCAGCTGGCGGTATTAGCGAGCATACCGTCTTTGATGAAGTGGGTCTCGGGGTTGGATTCATTATAGAAGCGCCACAGCGAGGGAAGATGGTCCTGCTTAAAGGTGGGCGATCCGGGGAGATCAGGAAAATCAAGGGTGGGTAGAGAACGAAGGGCTTGTGCGTTACTGGCAGGCCACCAGTTGTAATGTAAGGAGGCCAAAAAGGCACCGGAGGAGAAGAAAACGATTCTGGGAATGTTGAGTTGGTTGGCGAGACGGAGAGTCCAGCCTAAGAAGAAGTCGGAGATGATGGCGATTGGTGGAGAAGGGTGGGAAGTGAACCAGTGGAGAAGAGGGTCGTAGAGGTTGGTGAGGGCAGCCATGATGGGGAGGTTTCCGGCATTGCCGACGTCTTTGACGTTCTCGACGCCATGGGGGAGTTGAGGGTGGGGAGGGAAAGGAAGGACAAGGGTATGGATGGAAGGGTTGGAAGAGAGGAGAGGAGTGAGAGTGGGGAGGTTTTTAGGGGTGACTAAGATGGTGATGGTTAAGCCACGGAGGGATAGTTGGTGAGTGAGATCGAGGAGTGGAAGCATGTGGCCTTGGGCAGGGTAGGGGAACACCAGGATGTGTGACTGCGAAGAAGAAGAAGACATGATCCTTATGATAGACTGGAGGAGACTTTGTGAGGAGGGAGAGAGAATGATGATAGACCTTGGAGGACACACAATACAAATAAAGAAACGAGTAGTGGTAGGGGTTAGGAGTAAAGGCAATGAAAAAAAAAAATCATTATCATTGAAATTTTTTTTTTTGATAGGACATTATCATTAATTATTTATTAGTGTAAGAACTAACAACTAGACAAGTGGCGTTCTCCCAAGATACAGGCTACATTCAACACAATAATTTATACTAGATTCTCTTCTCTCGTGCGTGCGTCATGTGTAATAACTTTTGTATGCTTTAATAACTTTTCTAATAAATTTACGTGTAATAACCATTTGAATATTTGGGCTGTGTTTGTTTTGAGTGAAAATCACTTTCGGAAATGCTTTTTTGGAAATGAGGCTGTTTGGTTGGTTCGGAAAATTCTATTTTCCGGAAATTGAAATCCGTTGACCCAAAAAAAAAGCCTTTGACCACTGAAATCGTTTTACACTTCTATTTTCCCTTCAAAATGTTTCCGGAAAATGAGAGAGAGAGAGAGAGAGAGCGCGCGCGCGCGAGATCGGGATCTCCAGTCTGCGATCTCGCCGTCATTGATCGCGATCTCCAGTCCGCAATCTCCAGTCCGCGTCCGCGATCTCCAGTCCGTGATCCCGCGCCGTCGTTGATCGCGATCTCCAGTCCGCGATCTCGCGACGCCGTTGATCGCGATCTCGCCTTCGCGAGATCACACTGGATTGAGATCGCGATCGACGGCGCGATCTCTCGAAGATCGTGATCTCGCGAAGATCGCGATCTCGCCGTCGATCGCGATCTCGCCTTCGCAAGATCGCACCGGATCAAGATCGCGATCGACGGCGCGAACTTGCGAAGATCACGATCTCGCCGTCGATCGCGATCTCGGATCGCAATTGACGGCGCGGTGTCGGACGCTGTTCAGTGTCGTCGTTGATGATTTTTTCCTGGGCTGTGGCTTGTGTTTTTCTGGATTTGTGTTTTCCTTCTTCTTTTCCAAACACCAGAAAATATTTTCCGGAAAATTTTTTGAAATGCAACCAAACACCATGGAAACATTTTCCTTTTCCGGAAATTAGCATTTTCGGAAAATATATATTTTCCGGAAAACGTTTTACGCCAACCAAACACAGCCTTGGTTGCATTTTTTTAAAATAATATCACAACTACCAACTATTCTACAACGTAATTAATTTTTTATTAATTTTTATTTAAACTTATCATTAATATTACTTTTTTATCTATCAATAATTATTCACCACATCAACAGTTTGTAAAAATTTTTGTAAAATAATTTGTATCTCTAACATTATTCTTTTTTTATTATAATTTTTGGTTGCGTAGATTAGTTGTTATATATAAATAATTATTATTTAAATTAAGGAATAAGTATTATTTTTTAAATGGTTATAATAGTTATTTTTAGTACATATAAATAGGTTTTAAATTAATATATTTTCGTAAATATAAATTTTCCTTATATATCATATTTTACAAGCTTTCCATATTTAATAACTAAATTTATGAATGTTAATATTTAACAGTTATTTTATTACAATATCTTTTGTAGGGTCACGATTTGTAGCCCAAGCCCAAAATGGTTGGGATATAAGTCCAGTGAGTCCAATACAATAAATTTGTAGAAAGTGGATGAAAAAGCTAAGCTCTTAGCGAATAAGATAACGGTTAGTAAGGATTTGAAATATGAACGAACATAGAAACAGATGTAAAACTTGATGAAATCGTTGTCCAAGAAGATGAATTATTGTTAAATTCACTATTTCTGAAAGTTGATACTACAGTAATTCTTTTTCTCTTCTCTTTTCCTATCCCTTTCGATCCCCATCTCACGGGGAGTCTTTTACATTATATAGTTTTCTTTTAAACCATCTCAATCATACAATTGTCAGTCATCTAAACCTTCACTCGAGTACATGTCCCATCAGGCACCTTCTCTGACTCTCTGTGAACGGTAGTGGTTGGGATTACACTGTTCAGGGGTCTTCTCCACATAAATGCGATCAGAAAAGTTGTTGCAGTGTATTGAATACAGTGGTCACAACTTTTCTCTTAGATATTTCTACATTCTTATCCTTTTCGTACGTACCTGAAGTTCATCCTTATCGTTGGAAATTCTTGGAAGTCCGCCTAGGTTGCCCAAGTGCTTGCTTGACCGACATTCCCCTTATTCGAGAAGGATAACCTCTTCGAAATGTACTCATCTACCTTTTCGTATGTGATCCTCCATTCTGAGGTCTATCTAATCGTGTATTTCTCCTCGAACGTATCCGTATTAACAAATAGGGCTTAAGGCCCAGTATATAGATTTGGGCCCTCATCCCCACAATAGCCCCTAAAAACTTTAATTTTTCCCTCGCATCCGAGGATAAAAAATAGAGTTTTGATCTGCCAAAATAACGAGGGTTAAAAACGTAAAAATACTCAAATTTGAACATGTAAGAACATAATTTTAGGTACTTCATTATTGCTTCTGACGCTTCGGAATCCGCGAAGCGTCATTAATTATTTCAGGTGGCGCTATGTCTTTTGCATCCAATGGTGAGATCTTGATCCAACGGACAACATTTCTCTTCAATGTTTAGAGCGGGATAAATCCCACTCCTTTCCTGCTCCCTATATAAAGTGAATGGAGACATCATTTCTCAATTTCACAAGTCTTCAGATTTCAGAGATATCATACACACAGACTCTTCCCATCCTCTCTAAAACACAGATTATTTCAACTCCTTTTCTTTCTAGAGATATTTTCGAAAATCTCCACTAAGGTATCATAGACTATCATATACATTAGTTTCTATAGACTTACATTTTCTTTAGACACATTCTTTTCTTCTCGGTTGCCCTCCTCGGCCACTCATTTTTACCATTCTTTAACTATAGGATTTGGTCAATTTATTTTAGATTAGCTCAAATTGGTAGATTTGCGAGTCTAGTAGATTCCCCTTTAAAGATAGAGCTTTTCAAATAGAAATACCATATACCCCAGGAAGTGGGTCTGTGATATTGTTCCATAGAACAAATCACCACAGATAGGGAAACGGGGGAGGTCATCATTCCTATGATAGCCTTTATAGAAGGTGGAATGACCCTCCCCATGGGCAGGATAACAAGGGATTATCTTATCGCTCATAAGTTGTGTCCCTACTAATGCGCACCAAACATGTTTAGAATTCTAGGTTGTGTTGATGCTCTTAATGAGCATCGACGACTAGGACTCACATGGCATGACGTGGTGCACATGTACGAGTTCCATTCCCAAGCCGATGGAGGATTCTACCTTAAATCTCGGTCAGTCGTGGTCAGGCTCATTTCATGTCTTCCTAAATCCAACAAATGGATGAAAGATGACTACCTTATCGCCTCAGGGCCATGACCTGATGGTCTTCACTGTCCAGTCCAAGAGAGAAAGCCAAGTGGGATACCTTAGAGTTAGGTTTCTAAGAAAAACACTTCAAATCTGTCAATCTTCATCACATAGTTATTACCCTTTATTTTGCATTATTTCGATAATCAGTTTTCATGAATTAACCAACGTTCTCTTCTCGGTTGTTTATTGCAGATAGGAGACTAGTAAACCCTCGGCTCAGCCACACCAACGTAATGGGCCTAAATTACTTACTCCGGTCAAAAAATTTTGCGAGCGAAGACCGCCAACTGTG
Organism: Quercus agrifolia; assembly: GCA_029955455.1. NCBI lineage: Eukaryota > Viridiplantae > Streptophyta > Magnoliopsida > Fagales > Fagaceae > Quercus > Quercus agrifolia. The sequence goes on from JARQAD010000005.1 coordinate 195,624, forward strand.
AGCCGTCCACTTGATTTTAGAGATCCTCGGATACATCGTATTGACGTATCCAAGCTAGATTTCTTGGCTCGAAGATCTTCCTCACATTAGACTACCCGTTCAACAAATCCCTACACCATTCATAATTCCTTTGCAATAAGTCTCCCTCGAAGCGCTTGTTGCAGCAGAAGAGGAAGTTGCATCTTCTCAGCTATCTTTGGAAAAGGAGATAGATCAATTCTGTTTCGTAGAAGACGTGGGACCGTCTGAGAAGCCAGTAGACATATCAGATTCCGAGACCGAATCTGTTAACATATCTTCTGTTCATCCCGAACAGTTGATTATTACTCAGGTAGACTTGGAGTCCGAAAAGGAGGAAGAGCAAATGGATCCAAAAAAGTGCCCTAGTCTAAAAGACCTGCTAGCTAGCAGGAACAAAGGGGGAAGCTCAAAAGAGGCCCCCAAAACACAAACCCCAGTGATTCCTCCTCTTCCACCTCCCATTGATCTCGGCCTGTTAGCCATGCCCAATCTGAAGAAGAGGAGGCCAGATCAGGAACTGGAGGAAGGCGAACTAGCTCCTCGGAAGGAGAATAAGCAACAAAAAGTGACCAAGGACCCCAGGAAGAAGAGGGGTAATTTTGTAGATAGCAGGGGTGAGGTTGAAGTACGCCGGCCTCAGCGGCCTTGAGCCCCCCGACTAGCAATGGATAGTGTTGCCATCCCATACGATGCCTCAATATGGGACACATCGAGAGGTCATGACAATTACTTAGTGCTGGCCCTTCAACAGCCTCTCCTTTTTCCTCGGGACATGGATTCCATCCAGCGCACAAAGCAGCCTGATCTATTCATGTCCTTAAAGAGAGACTTAGCAATGGCTAAATGCTCTCTTACTATTCAAGTATTTAAGATAGGTTTTTTTATATGTTATGTTAATCATATTTTAATTATACCTATCATCTCCATGCAGGTCACTCAGCAAATTTATGTGGCCGAGGATTGGGTGTGAAGTACAAATAACAATCTTAACATTGAAATCCAAAATCGGCACGATGTTGAGAAAGCACTCGACATGGTGAACCATGAAAAAACGCAGTTGGCCGAGAAGCTTAAGGCCACAGAAAGTGCGCAAAAAAACGTGGAGGCTGGGTTGAAGAGTGCTGAAACTCAAGCTGTGGACCAGCGCAAAGAGCTTTACACCACTTAACTTAACCTCGCCACTGAGAAGGCGGCGGTTCTGGACCTTAAATCTAAACTGCAGAAACCTGAAGAAGCACTAAAGGTGGCCTAGGAAGCTGCTACTGTCGTCGAGACCTCAGCTTACAAGCGTAGGGTGCTATAGAAGGAGGCAAGGTTAACTGCTGAAGTGACCGCGGTCTGTAGGGAGTACCGTGCTGAAACGTACAATCAAGCCCTTGATCAGGTAGGAATCCCTCCGGACTCCGATCTGAGGAGGGTGGACCAAGTGTACTACCCAGAAGACTTCAAAGAAAACATAATAGCTCCTCCTCCTCCTGCCACCCTTCCTCTTCCTCCTCCTGAACAATCTCTCACCACCCAAGAACCTTCTCAGGATACTGAAGTACCAGCAGGGGCTGAAAAAGAGAAGAATGGGGCAGTGGTGGTGTCTCGGACAGAAGAGAAAGCGAAGGAGAAGGAGAAAGGGAAGGAGAAGGCAAAGAATAAAGCTGATGCCAACCCCTCCGAGGATGCACTTACAATTGGGGATATGGTTTCCAAGGTTAAAGCTGCTGAGTCCAAGTTTAAGATTGACTCCGAGAAAGATTCTCATTAATCACAGATTTAGATACAAGGTTTTAGTTTTGTTCTGGTGATTTTTGTAATGGCCTTGTGCTTTTAATGTAAAACTTATATCTATCATCTAATGAAGGGGTTTTCTTGTTTATCCGACTCAGCCTTTGAATGATATTATGAATTATTCCAAATTAGCATTATCTAATGGTTTCAATTAAATGCCATCCACCAACATCGTGAATTGTCATTATGATATCAAAATTCTGGTTCAAAACATATAACTAATACACTTAGGCAAGAATACCTAGAACTTTAATGAGTGCCCCACTCCTAAACAAGCATCAGTTACCATTAAGTTAATAAAAGTTAATCTCATATACGTATGTGATCTAATAGACTTGACATGCTTTGAGGCACATTTGACAATTACATACAAGTTTAATAACAATTAACTTATTGCACTTATGCAAAGAACGTTAATTTCACCCAAAGATTTGATCTGAAAGGACTGATATACCCTGAGATCTGTTCAATACATATGCACATATGCTAAGAAGTGTTAATTTTGCCTAAGTATGTGGTCCGAGAGACCTGACATGACTTGAAATCTGTTTAACACTTATATAGATGCCAAGGAATGTTAATTTCGCCCAAGTATGTGGTCCGAGAGACCTGACATGTCTGGGGATTTGTTTAATACTTATATAGATGTCAAAGAGTGTTAATTTCGCCCAAGTATGTGGTTTGAGAGACCTGACATGACTTGGGATCTATTTAACACTTCTATAGATGTCAGGGAGTGTTAATTTCGCCCAAGTATGTGGTTCGAGAGACCTGACATGACTTGGAATATGTTTAACACTTATATAGATGTCAAGGAGTGTTAATTTCGCCCAAGTATGTGGTCCGAGAGACCTGACATGACTGGGGATCTATTTAACACTTATATAGATGTCAAGGAATGTTAATTTCGCCTAAGTATGTGGTTCAAGAGACCTGACATGACTTGTGATCTGTTTAACACTTTATAGATGTCAATGAGTGTTAATTTCGCCCAAGTATGTGGTCTGAGAGACCTGACATGACTTGAGATCTGTGTAACACTAATATAGATAATAAATAGCCCTTAATTTGACAGATTTACATAACAAAACACATATTTGAAGAAATGAAATTTTCATTAATAATAGTACATTCTCAGGTTGTTTACATTCTAAGGACGAGGTATTACATGCTCATCTAAATCTTCTAGAAAATATGCTTATATGTCAGCCAGCGAGATAATACGATAGGGTCTTTCCCAATTGGGCCCTAATTTTCCCCATGCTGGGTTTTTCTTCGTACCCAACACTTTTCTTAGCACCAAATCTCCAGGTTCCAATGGTCTTAGCCTAACTCTGGCATCGTAGCCTTGTTTAAGTTTGTGTTGATAATATGCCAATTGGACCATTACACTTTTCCTTCTTTCTTCAATGAGATCTAAGCTTCTTTGCAACAACTTTTCATTATCGTTAGGATTAAATGACTGGGTTCTTAATGTCGGAAAGCCTGTTTCTACGAGAATGACAGCTTCAGCCCTATAAGACATCGAAAATGGGGTTTCTCTAGTTGACCTCCGAGGAGTGGTTCGATATGTTCACAGAACGTGCGACAGTTCTTCTACCCATCTTCCCTTTGCATCATCCAATCTTTTCTTAAGTCCACTCACTTTGGCCTTGTTAACAGCTTTAGCTTGTTCGTTCCCTTGGGGATATGCTGGAGTGAAGTACCTGTTTGTAATTCCCAACTCACAACAGTACCTCCTAAAGGATTTGCTATCAAACTGAAGTCCATTGTCCGAGATAAGGGTATGAGGTATCCCGAAGTGAGTGACAATGTTCTTCTAGAGAAACTTCTTCACGTCCACATCTCAAATATTCGCCAGGGGCTCAGCTTCAACCCATTTGGTAAAGTAGTCTGTGCCGACCCGCAAATATTTCTTGTTTCCCGCTGCTTTAGGAAATGGACCAACAATATCAAAACCCCACTGTGCAAAAGGCCAAGGACTAGAGAGGGGATTTAGAAATCCTCCCAGTTGGTGTGTGTGCAGTGCAAATCTTTGACATTGATTGCACTTCTTCGTATATTCTAGTGCTTCCTTTTGCATGTTTGGCCACCAATAGCCTTGGGTGATGGCCCTATGAGCTAAGGATCTCCCTCCTATATGGCTTACACAGATTCCTTCATGTAATTCCTCAAGAAGTAACTTTGATGCTTTAGGATGTATACATAGTAGGTACGGTCCCGAGAAAAATCGTTTGTATAATTTTTGGTTCTTGGATAACCAGAATCGAGGAGCCTTCCGACGTATCTTTTCGGCTTCTGATTTGTCTTCTGGTAAAATGGCTTTACTAAGAAACTGAACGATGGGGTCCATCCAGCTGGGCCCTACTCTGACATGGGAAACATAGATCATATTCCCTTTCTCTCCTGAAGGTTTATTAAGATCTTCTACTAGAATAACACGAGGTAAATTTCGAGCCAAGGATGTTGCCAGCATGGCCAAGGAGTCAGCATGGGCATTTCCACCTCTAGGGATGTGTTATAGATCGAACGATTCAAACTTCTTCTGCAAATGCTTGATTCAAGTCAAATACCCTTGCATTCTCTCATCCCTTGCTTCTAACTCGCCTTTCACTTGACCGACGACCAGCCTTGAATCCAAGAATATGGTAGCTGATTTTCCCCCCATTCTCTAAACTATAGACATTCCCTTTAGCAATGCTTCGTACCCGGCCTCATTGTTAGTAGCTGAAAAACCTAACCTTAACGATTTTTCAACGATGAGTTTTTTGGGCGAGATCAAGACTAGCCCCACACCAGATCCCTTTTGATTTGCTGCCCCGTCCACGTACACCTTCCACTACGATGGATCTTGCGCAGCAATTAGGCCAACTGATTTTTCATCCATGCGGTGTTCATTTGATTCATTTTCTACAGAGCCCTCAACGAATTCGACGATCAGATTTGCGAGGATCTGGCCTTTGAATGAGGTACGTGGCATGTATTTAATGTCAAAGGCGCCCAAAATCGTGCCCCACTTTGCTATCCTCCCAGTGTAATTAGCACTTCGAAGTATGGCCTTATGTGGAAGCTGGGTTAGGACAACCACTGTATGTGCTTGGAAATAATGGGGCAACTTTCGAGTACCATGCACCACCGCCAAGATTGCCTTTTCCAAAGGTAAGTAGCAAATTTCAGCCTCATGTAAAGATTTACTCACATAATAGACTGGTCGTTGTTTACCATTATCAACTCGTATCAACACCAAACTCACAGCATGAGGAGCCACAGTGATGTAAGCGAATAGTACTTCATCTGCTTCAGGACTTGACATGATAGGTGGGTGAGAGAGATAATCTTTAAGTTGTTGAAACGCTCATGCAAACTCTTCGGTCCATTCAAAACCTTTCCATTTATTCATCAATAGGAAGAAAGGCCTACATTTGTCCGCCAACCGTGAAATGAATCGATATAAAGCTGTCGTCATTCCGGTTAACTTCTAAACCTCTTTAGGGTTTCGAGGAGGTTGTAAATTATTTATAGATTTGACCTGATCAAGGTTTACCTTGATTCCTCGATGAGTCATCATATAGCCAAGGAACTTTCCCGAACCTACCCCAAAAGAGCATTTAGAGGCATTAAGACGGAGCTTGTGTCCCCTCAAGATTTTGAAGATGTTTGTAAGGTCCTCTATATTCTCGGACACTATCTTACTTTTCACCACCATGTCATCTATATACACCTCAATATTTTTACCCATTTGTGCTTCAAACATCTTGGTCATCATCCTTTGATACGTACATCCAGCATTTTTCAAGCCGAAAGGCATCACCTTGTAATGATAATTCCCAATGGGAGTGACAAAAGATGTTTTCTCCTGATCGTCAAGGGCTAGTGGTATTTGATGGTATCCTTGGAAAGCATCAAGGAAACTCATTTGAGGATGACCTACAGTTGCATCCACCAATTGATCTATCCGAGGAAGGGGGAAATGATCTTTTGGACAGGCTTTATTCAAGTCTGTGAAGTCTACACATACCCTCCACTTCATGTTCTTCTTTTTTACCACCATGGTGTTGGCCAACCACTCCGGATAAAAAACTTCCTTGATAGCCCCTGTTCGCTTCAGTTTAGTTACCTCTTCTTTAACAGCTTCATAATGATCTCTAGATGAGCGCCTAGGTGATTGCTTTCTAGGAGTGATGGAGGGGTTGACATTCAGGTGATGGCAGACAAAATCAGGATCAATTGCAAGGGCTTCGCAAGCGTCCCAAGCAAATACGTCAACATTGTCTCGAAGGAATTCAATTAGTGCCTGCTTTTTATGGGTAGGCAATTGTGCCCCAACTTGAAAAAATTTCTCTGAATTAGTGTCAATTATCACTCTTTCCAAATCTTCACAGCTCGCCTCCTTGGTTGGCCCTCCCCCTGATGAAGCCGAGGCTCTTGATTGCTATAAGGGTCTTTCAGCAAAGTCCGAAGGTACAGCTTCAGGTTTACGCAAGATGGCCGCCACCATGCATTGTCTAGCAACGGATTGATTGCCCAAGGCCTTCAGAGGGATATTTCACCTATTGATGCAAGGTAGAAGAGACAACCCCTAAAGCATGGAGCCAAGGCCTGGCCACAATGGCTGTATAAGGGGAATATAAATCTACCACAATGAAATTCACCTCCACTATCTCTGAATCAGTTTGTATGGGTAGCCTGATCTGGCATTTTGGAATGACAGTCTTTCCCTCGAAGCTTATTAGGGGGGATTCATAGGCCGTTAAGTCCTCAGATTTCAGATTTAACCCTTTGTATAAATCAAGGTACGTAATCTCGACGGCACTACCCTGATCCACCAGCACCCACTTCACGTCATATCCTCCTATTTTGATCGTAACCACCAAAGCATCATTGTGGGGTTGGATGATTCTGGCTTTATCCTCGTCCGAGAAGCCTAAAGTTGGCTGAAGTAGTACTTTAGCCCTTTTCGGCCTTGAAACACCCTCGTCAGATGACAATCAAGCCACTGACATCACTCTGGAGGGAAAGGATCCAGTCCTCCCAAGAGCCGCAAAGATGACATTGATTGTTCCTAAAGGAGACTAAAAAGTAACGTTCTTCCTAGAGTTTGAACTCGTCTGGTTCCCCTAGCCACTAGAATGATGCAGGAGTGATTTTAATTTGCCTTCTCCGACAAGCTGATCCAAATGATCCCATAGATTTTTGCAGTCCTCCGTAGTATGTCCCTGTTCCTAATGGTAATGGCAGTAGAGGTTTTGATTGCGCTTCGCAAGGTCTCTAACCATTTTATTTGGCCACTTGAAGAATGGTTCATTCTTAATCTTCTCTAGAACTTGACGGATCGGCTCTCAGAACATTGTATTAATCGCCTGGGTGTTGATAGATCCTAATTGTCCTCCATAATCCCTTCTCGGCCTATTGTTATTGTACCGGTCCGACCTGAAATCCCTCATCTCCTGAGGGATAACCTTAGCCTTCCCTTTTCCTTGTTGTTGGTCGTCTTCTATCCTTTTATACTTATCAACTCTATCCGTAAGCTGGCGTAAACTGGCGATAGGCTTACCCGTCAGAGATTTCTTCAAACCATGCTCGGCTGGTAGGCCAATCTTAAAATTCTTAATGGCAGCTTCATCAAAATCGCCGTCTATCTCGTTAAACATTTCCCAATACCTCTCTGAATATACCTTTACAGACTCCCCTTCTCTCATTGACATGGACAATAAGGAATCCAAAGGTTAAGGGACCCTACTGCACGTGATAAATCGGGAGTAGAATGATTGGGTGAGTTTCTTAAAGGAACTGATAGAGTTGGTCTTTAGTCCATCGAACCACCTCATCGGCATCGGTCCCAAGTTGGATGGAAATACCCTACACATCAAGGCCTCATCCTGGGAATGGACAGCCATCTTCTGTTTGAACTGACTTATGTGCTCTACAAGGTCTATTCGGCCATTATACATGGTGAACGTTGGTTGGTGGAATCGTCTAGGAAGTTTTGCTTTTTCTATCCCCTATGTAAAGGGTGATTTAGAAATTTGGTTCAGCGCCTTTTTCATAACGTTAGTTCCTACTCCTTTGCGAGAAGGGCTTCTGCGTTTTCTTCGATGAGGGTGCTCTTCTTCATAGGAGAAGGATTCGTTTGGTGGAGTTCTAGACCTTTGTCTGTATATAGTATCTTCTTCATCATTAGAGGAGACATCAGAGTTGGAAGGGGATCGTTTCTGTTGTGCTCGACGGAGTTGCTTCTTCAAATCATCAATCTCTTATTGCATGGTTTTATCATTGTCTCCCTTATGGGATACGTTTCTTTTCCTTCGAAAACCTCTTCCATTCGTGTGGATGGAATGCACACCGCCTTCTCGATAGTTTTAACGATCTCTTTCATGTTCAAGATTGATAAACTCGTCTTGTTGACGAACATTAACAGATTTTACCTGATGCGGGCTTGTTTGATATGGACCTGATCCTACCATGATTAACCGTTATACGACACTAAAGCACAAGCTCTCCCCACAGACGGCGCCAATTGTAGGGTCACAATTTGTAGCCCAAGCCCAAAATGGTTGGGATATAAGTCTAGTGAGCCCAATACAATAAATTTGTAGAGGGTGGATGAAAAAGCTAAGCTTTTAGCGAATGAAATAACGGTTAGTAAGGATTGGAAATATGAACGAGCATAGAAATAGATGTAAAACTTGATGAAATCGTTGTTTGAGGAGATGAATTATTGTTAAATTCACTATTTCTGAAAGTTGATGCTACAGTAATTCTTTTTCTCTTCTCTTTCCCTATCCCTTTCGATCCCCATCTCACGGGGAGTCTTTTACATTATATAGTTTTCTTTTAAACCATCTCAATCATACAATTTTCAGTCATCTAAACCTTCACTCGAGTACATGTCCTATCAGGCATCTTCTCTGGCTCTCTGTGAACGGTAGTGGTTGGGATTACACTGTTCAGGGGTCATCTCCACATAAATGCGGCCAGAAAAGTTGCTGCAGTGCATTGAATGCGGTGGTCACAGCTTTTCTCTTAGATATTTCTGCATTCTTATCCTCTTTGTACGCGCCTGAAGTTCATCCTTATCGCTGGAAATTCTTGGAAGTCTGCTTAGGTTGCCCAAGTGCTTGCTTGACCAACATTCCCCTTATCCAAGAAGGATAACCTCCTCGGAATGTACTCTTCTACCTTTTCCGTATGTGATCCTCCATTCTGGGGTCTATCTAATCGTGTACTTCTCCTCGGACGTATCAGTATTAACAAATAGGGCTTAAGGCCTAATATATAGATTTGGGCCTTCGTCCCCACATCTTTTATTTATAATAATAAAAATGACTATTTCTAATGTAATTTTCATTTAGTACACCATATGTGCTCGGTATAAAAGCTTTAGCACACACTTTATCACAAATTACTTAGATGTCAACGGGTAACTAGATTGCATCACTTATATGAGTCTATCACTTAAAACACTCCAATCACAAATTGACACCTAAATTATTAGTGGCAAAATATGTGTCCCTAGAATTTTTTTAGTATAACATGACAAACATCTGTATACATGAATGAATAAAATTCACCTAACAATGTCACAAATGCAGCTAAGGCCATAAATAAACTAAATTGTTCTTCTATGGGATTTTAGTTAGTTTAATCGGTAAAAAAATTTATCGTCAAACCAAAGATATTGTTCAAACTCAATTTGCATATACCCAAAACCAATTGGTATCTTAGCTTGATAATAAAGAGTAACCAGAAAGATGTGTCTATATGCTTGTTTCATCTCACATGTTATATCTTTGTTTGTTACAACTTACAGAATGTAATTTTTCCGGATCTTTGCTAGAGGATTCGTAAGCATACATATGCACCTCGAACCCAGATTTGACAAAAAAATTGTTTTTATTGTTTTAATCATTTTTCACATGTTATTTGATTATGTTTGACTCTATTTTAGGTAAATTAATTGTGTTTAATTATTTTCCATGTTTATTTTGGTATTTTTGCCATGTTTAGTTTATTTTATTTTCCTTGTGAGTTTTATTTAATTGTTATCTTTTCATTTTTAAAATAATGTTTTATTTTTGTTTTATTTGTTTCCTTTTATTTTGTTATATGATATTTAACACATTGTGTGTGTTATTTTAATTAAGTGCATGATGTATGTTTAGGGTTAAAGATGAGGGATCTTTTAATAGTTTCTTTATTCAAATATGGCCTAGCAACACATAATGGAGGCCGGCCCACAAGCCATGCGGTCTTAGGTGCCAAACACTGTCCCAAGCTGTACCCAAACTCCGGACTCTTAATCTGGAATGCAGACCTATGTATGTAAGTGAATGGCCTAAAACACCCAATGTGGTTCCTAGACCTAATCTAGGTAGCGATTCCATTTTTCAACCTTTGCCCGATCCATGCCAAAGCTGAGGCGTACTTCCTTGTCCCCACACTATCACTCTCTATTTAGACGGAAGATCCAAGGGTTTTTGAGTTTGCGTTAAGGTTTCGTTTAGGTCATCTCAAATCGAAGCTCCGTTGTTGTTGGGGGTTTTGTTTAGGTCCTTTCGGTGATGCGACTGTCTCTCATTGTTTGGGTCAGTGCTTTTCGTCACAAGATTGGACACTTTGAGTGGTCACCAATCGTTTTATTTAGAAAGTTTGCTCACAGATTCAACTTCAATTACCAGTAATGTATCGTTATCCATATCTTTCAATTGATTAATACCATATTTGGGATTGTGGGTCCATTAGACTAATTGTAGGAGTGTTGATTTTTATGAAGGGGGTGTGTAGTAGTGGGGTTAATTTTGTTCCTATTTGCATGGGATAGGTACAATTAATTATTGTTTAGCCAGAATTTTTGTTCTATTGAAATTCATTGTAATTGCATAGATTTGTTTAGGATGTGTTCGAATGTTTAGTTTTAAACCCTTGCCAAATTCCACTAATTGAACTAAAACCTATAGCTAAGACAAAATTGAATCCTACTAAATCAGGTTGCAAAATAATCATGACCTAATTGGCCAAGAATATGTGGGACCTATTTCTGTAATGATTAAAATACTAAGTTTCTGTTTATCTCTAAATTTACCTATTGAGAGAGAGACCCTTTTAGTCTTGAACCTTGATTTTCACTCTTTGTCTAGTTCTAGTTCTTAGTAGCCTACCAGAACATTAACATTTTTTTCACACACTCCTTCCCATTGTCAATCTTTAAAGTTTTTAGGCTATAATTTGAATACCAAATCAGAGGAATGACACATTGCAGTAACATTTTTTTTACCCCACGAGTTCGGCTTAAAACATTGGAAAGCTTAATGCAACTAAGTAAATGGGAAGTCAATTATAGCTCGTGATGTTGGCATAGCTCATTTTAAGAATGCTTTCTTAAACATGGCCCCTTGTTGTTTACGGGGTATTCTTGAATCTAGTTTTTTAAAACTCCTTGTGCCCTTGCTAAAACTCCATTCTCTATGTATTTCTTCCAAGTTCCAACTGTATTGTGAACTCTTTGCTCTTGGTTGTCTTATTTACATTTAAGAGTTTAATTGTGGGAGAAATTTTAAATGCCTGCTTAAGTTGGTTGTCTTATTTTATCATCTTATATTCTTGGTGATTTGGGTGCTTTGTAGGAGTGTCTTAAGTAGGTTGTATTATTATTTACATTACCTATTTAAAAGGGATGGATTCATAAGAAGATATATAACTATATGCTAATATCTTACAAGGGGATTCCAATTTTGTGTTACCATTTTTAAGTGGGTCTTAAAATACTTCAATGCCCATCCAAGATTCTTTATCGGAAGTTGAAATTTTCACCCTTATGACAGCAAAATGGGGTGGCAACTTAAGTGTAGATGAAGACAACCTTCTTGTCTCTACATAGCTTAACATTAGCATGGATGTCATGCATGGTAATGAGCAAAAGCAAGAGACATTTTGTGAGAAATTTTGGCAATACTTTTGCGAGAACAATACCTTTGGAGCCACACATTCTTCTTCCTCTCTATCAAGTTAATGGGGAACAATTAATAGGGAGACAAGTAAATTTGTTGGATTCATGGCTAAAGTTGAAGCTTAGAATCAAAGTGGTGCAATTGACCAAATGAAGGTATAAATTAATGCAATGGTGTCACAATATTAATTTACCAATAGTTTGAAGATACTAATTATGTTCTATTAAAAAAAAAAAAAAAAAAATTGGATGAAACGAAGGCTCTATATAAAGCAGCATCCAAAATGCAGTTTTTCTATTTGAACATTGTTTGCTTGTGTTGAAGAACCAACCAAAGTGGAGTATGCTGAAGGAAAGATTAAAAGAGTTACCTCAAACTCAGAGTTCAATAGATTATGTTGGTAGGAATGATGATGACACAATGGTGCTCGAGAGACCAATTGGTAGAAAAGCTGAAAAGGCTAATCGAAAGAGAAAAGATGATGAGAAAGATTTTGGGGAATATTTGGTGAAGAAATTGCAATATATTCATGAATCACTTGAACAAGAAAAAGAGGCTCTTCATATCAAAGAGGAAAGGGTTCGAGTGGATGAGCAAAGATTTGATATTGAATAGGAAAGGTTTCGTCTTGAAATTATTAAAGATGATGAAAGAATAATGATAAGGGATACAAGTGGCATGTTTAAAAAAACAAAGGCATTTTTTTTTAAAAAAATCTCCAAGATCAAATTCTTGCAAGATGAAAATTAGAGTAAATAGTTGGGTTTGGCATGTGAAGATGATGTCTTGTTCGTACCTTATTTTGGAAGTAACTTATTTTAGGCTTGGAGTTCGGCATATGTATATGATATCTTGTTCTGACCTTATTTTGGTAGTAGCTTATTTTAGGCTTAGGTTTGGCATATGTAGATGAAGTATTGTTCCAATCTTATTTTGGCAGTAGGTTATGGCAATGATTTGTTATTTTGTTATTCTATGCCACTTATGTAATCACAAAATTTTAGCTTATGTTTGATATCATATCTTCCACACTTATGTCTTGTTTCAAACTTATTTTGCTTATGTTCCTTTTATCTATGATGACAATTTCTTAGCAATGTTGTCTTCAAGGTTGTATCATATTTTAAATTAACTAACAATATTGTCTTCAAGGTTGTCTCCATGGATCACTCTCTTTTTCACAAATTGCTTTTTGATGACTCAGAGAGGATGATATAATGAGGCAACTTCTTAAGGGTTCAACATTACAACATAAAAGTCGTCAATATAGTAGACGTAATCATATGGCAGGCCATAAAAGACTTTATCTCGACTACTTTGCCAACTCACTAGTATATCCTCCCAATTTATTTCAGAGGAGATTTCAGATGAATCGTTCTCTTTTTCTCCATATTCAATCTAAGGTAAAACCTTATGAACCTTACTTTATCCAAAAAAAGAGATAATGCCCAAAAACTCAGTTTATCTTCCCTTCAAAAAATTACATTTGCACTTGGAATGCTTGTATATGGAGTAATAGCTGATTTTATGGATGAATATGTGTGGATTGGAGAAACCATTGCAATAAAAAGTCAGAAAAAATTTGTTGCAATGGTGATTAATATTTTCTCTAAGTAATACTTGAGGTCTCTAAACAACAAAAACATTGCTAGATTGTTAGCCCATGGTCAAGGATGTTGATTTCAAGGGATGCTAGGGAGCATTGATTGCATGCATTGGAAATAGAAAAATTGTCCAGCGGCATGGAAAGGTCAGTATTGTGGTCATATTCATGAGCCAACCATTAGTTTGGAAGCAGTGGCATCATATAATCTTTGGATATGACATGCATTTTTTGAATTACCTGGGTCAAATAATGATATTATTTGAGCTCGCATAAGGACGTGCTCCTGCAGCTAATTACTTAATTAATGGTAATGAGTATACAATGGGATACTATCTTGTTGATGGTATATATCCAAAGTGGTTAACATTTGTGAAAACAATTCTATCTCCACAAGGACAAAAAGACAATTATTTGCAAAAGTCCAAGAAGCGAATATGAAGGATGTAGAGCATGCATTTGGAGTGCTTCAAGCAAGATTCGCAATTGTACGTGAACCTACAAGATTTTTCTATCCTGAAACACTCCAAGACATCATGAAAGCATGCGTAATTCTCCATAATATGATCATTAAATATGAGCAAGATGAAAATAAAGTGGTGGAATTTGATTATGAACAAATCGATGAAAATCCTCCTATACAAGTGTCACAAGAGCAGACAAATGAATTTACAGTGTTCATTGAAAGTCATCAATGCATTCAAGACCATGAAATGTAGGGAAAACACATGCTTGTATCACATACAAAACATAGGCAGCAAAAAATTAACGGATCTACTTCATTTGCAATTGGTAACATGTACTATGTAAATTTCAATATTTAAGAATAAGAGAGCGTACCTTGGTGCGGTGAAATTCAAAACCAAAAATTAGAAGTACTTGGAAACACTTTTAATCTTCATTCCAATTTCACTTATGCCCAAGAAGTGTGGTCTCTCAATCAGTTCAAGGGAGAATAAGAGAGTAGCTTACACTCACATACACACCATTTCATAGACTTTTCAATCTGTTACAAAATTCTGTATGTTTCTCTTCTTATACATTACTGATTATCTAATTGAGCTAGCCTTTAGAGTCATTCCAATTGGGCTTTAGTATGTGGCTTGGAGTGGGACTAAAATGGACAAATAAGACACTAGCTTTAATGAGTTTTGGGCCTTTTTATCAACTCTTGACAAGCCTAAAATTATTATTAACTATATTTAATATCACTATATAAATATAGTTGCACTCTATGCCTTACTAATAAATTATATCTCAAGACTTTATTATACATTCAACCCCTTCATTAAAATATTCGTAGTAATACAAAGTCATAAATGTTGATTGCTACTTTGAAGATTACTACATCTTAATTCTTGAGTACCCGGTTTAATTATTTAAGTTATTTATCATATATTTATGAAATCCAATTTCATAAATATCTACTTTAGTAACTCCATACTAAAATGGTTAAGTCTAACACTCTGAATAACTAAACCCATTAAACTTATCTCAAGGGAATATTTTATATCTTCGTTAAGAGATTATGAATTCCATCTTAAAAATATATGTTCCTTCAACACTAAATGTGACTACCTAACATACCAAAATTTTGATCGTGACTTTAGATCTTACTTCTAATATATCAAAACAACCTACACTCCATGATCAGACTCATTATTCTCTCAGGATTAAAAGTCGATGTAAATAGAAGTCGTAAGATTTATTATTCATTTGACAGTCATTAGTAAAATAATAAATCTCACAGCAGTTCAGTTCAATATGCCTTAACACTTCAAACATATCAACATATCAACAGAAGTCTCCACTTCCATGATCAAGACAAATCATCTTAGTTGACATGTTATAGTCTTCGCAAATGAAATGATGCGCGACACAATTTACTATTTAATTATTGTAATTTATTATTTTTGGTATTTTTATGTAAAAAACGTTATTTTAGGTTTAGGTAATTTATTTCCTTATTTTTAGGTGCATTTAATGCTTTTTAGGTCAAATTTGATTCATGATATGGTTAGATATCAATTATGAGTTATTTTAGAATATATTTTCTTGTATGTCAAGTTTTATGGAGCCCTTAAATAAGCCCCTAAGTCTGTATACGTTTTTAAGAATTATTGAATAAAAATCAGAAAATGTGTGGCTTTACTCTTCTTTTGGTTCTTCAAGAACTGTAAACTTATCAGGAATTCTTCCTTGTGGCGGTCAAACTTTATACCTCTGGTTCGTGATTCCATTATAATCATTGAGTCAAGGTCTATTACTTATACCTTTGGTTCGCGTTTCGATTATAAACATTGGGTTAGAGTTTTCCATCAAAATCTGAATTTTAGCTTTCTTGGGCAAGTATTCCAATATTTTTGTTGGGTTTCAAAGCGTGTCGATTGAGGTACGCATCATGAAATGCCCAATTTCATCACCGACTACGAACTAAAATTTTAAGTTTACAAAGAACTTGTAATTTATATCTTTTGTGACTAAATCACATAAATCACATAAATCACATATTATGCATCTCATAGACTATATGATAATGTCCAAATATTCATGTTACCATTATTTTAGATAATAATAAAACAACTTTATTAATCACAACACAATGTCATACATAGCATCATACAATAGGATTTAAAGGGCACATATCATAACTTGAAATTCATTCTAAACTCTAATCAAACCTTGTTGATTATTTATGGCAATTACAAGGCGAGTTGTAGGAACTTGAGTGTGGGAGTTATATATGTGGGTTTTTATTGTAATTTGATATATGCATCAGTTTTCTATAAACTACATTGATAGTTTAGTTCAACTAAAACTACTTCTACTTGGTAGGTTGGTTGTTATATTGCATCTATAAATATGTTTACAGCTGTTGAAATGAGTTTTGACAAGTTCATAGTATAGTTTATATTTTTGCATAAATAGATTTTGATAGGATGATAGTTTAAATCAATTGGAACAAAAATGAGTTTTCATCATCACTCTTCATAGATAGTTTATGTTTTGTGTAAATGAATTTTCACAGGTTGATAGTTTATATTTTGTATAAATGGATTTTGATAGGTTGGTAGTTTAAAACAATTGGAGCAACAATGAGTTTTCATTATCACTCTTCACAGATAGTTTATGTTTTGCGTATATAGATTTTAACAGATTGATAGTTTGACAGGTTGGTAGTTTAAAACAATTGGAACAAAAATGAGTTTCCATTGTCACCCTTCACGGATAGTCTATGTTTTGTGTAAATGACATTTGACAAGTTGATAGTTTATGTTTTGCGTAAATGAATTTTGAAAGGTTGACAGTTTCTATTTTGCATAAATGGATTTTGACAAGTTGACAGGTTGATAGTTTAAATCAATTGGAGCAAAAATGAGTTTCCATTGTCACCCTTCAAAAACAGTTCATGTTTTGCGTAAATGAAATTTGACAGGTTGATAATTTATGTGTTGCATAAATGGGTTTTGACAAGTTGATAGTTTAATTTAGTTGGAGCAAAAATAAATTTCCATTGTCACTCTTCAAAGAACTTATTTGATTGAAAAGGGGGGGAAAATTCCGAAAAATGATTATCATGAAAAGACAAATTTTCAAAAATATGATTGTTAAAAAAAAAATCAATTAAGAAAAGTCAAGTTTAAAAAAATACAACTGTTACAATAAGACAATTACTTAAAAATATGATTGTTGGAAACAAATAATAAAGAAAGATTTAAAAAATAATAATATTTAAATAAAGTGGTAAAAGAATAGAGTTTAGGATGTTGGGTGTATTGTAAGAGCATTCACATCAAAGATTCTAAAAATTTTAACTTTTAACATCTCAAAGAACTAATTTATCTATTATATCACCTCATTTTAAAATACATCCAACATCAAAGTTTTTATCTCTCTTACTACTTCATTTAAATAATATAAACTACTCATTAAAATAATAAAAAGCATTATATCATTTTTTATGTGAGTGCTCTAAAGTAGTATAGTATAATAGAAAAGGTAAATTTTTGAGATGGTAAAATAAGATATATTTTAGAAGTTTAGAAGCTAAAATGCTCTAATGCTCTTACACCCTCACAAGCCATGGGCCGACAAATGGAGGACCCATTATTAGGTCTTATTCACTTTTCAATATTAAAATCCTTCATGTGCTCTAGGTAAAAGAGAGCATGAAACATTTTATTTTTTCCAAGATAAACCCACAGATTTTTACTAAAAATTATGACATGTCCTTCATGGAGAAGGCCTAAGGAAGCTAGGAGAGTCTTCAACCAAATTTGGGGATTACAACACGAGGTGTGGCTTGATGGTAGGAGTCCTTGTCTCAATACCCAAAGAAGAGTAGTTTGAGCGATAGTCCCAGCAAGACCCATGTGGTACACATAGTATCACTCATTGTTGTCACGTGATGTGGAGTCGATGAGTCCACACCAAAGACCCCCTTTCTCATTTAGCAAAAAAAATAAAATAAATGGGAATTACGACTCAACAAAGCTTCTTTCGCCAGAACATGAGCTACATGTTACAACCTACAACAAGAATAACAAAACTAAAATAGACATCTCTTGCAACTATGGCTGCTTTGTTTATATCTTTATCCAAGTCCACACTAGGAGCAAAGACAGGTTTCTGTGCTTTGTAGAAAAAAAGAAAAAAAGAGCACATTCCCCTTCTACTGTCACTCTGCAACCATAAAGAATGAAGCACCATCTTACCCAAATTTAGACAACTCTTTATTTCAAAAAGTGATTCAAACCTTCAAATGAAAGGTATCTCATAAGATGGTTTCGTGATACCTCTCATACCATATATAAGATTCACATGTCTGAGGCTCATGATATATTGTAAGAGAGATATCTAATGCAACTACCTCATAAAATAAATTTTATGAGCCCATGAATGACCCTACTGCTTAAATAGAACCACACCACATTTGCATTGAAAGGTATGTTCAGATACTTTTTTTTTTTTTGGCTCATGTTCAGATACTTAAAAAATGAAGATAATGTGCTGCACTGCTGCAAAAACAAATTATAAACCTTAAAAATTCTCTCTTTCTAGGATTTTAAAAAATAAAAGACTGAAGAGAATATTGAACTCTTTTACAAGAAAGAATACAATTTTGGCACCCTGCCTAATCTATAAAAAGGCTATTACTTAAGAATAGATTCACTGATAGTGCAAAGATCATAGATCATATATAGCTTGCCATGAATTGTGGCACAAAGGGTGTAGTCCTAGATTTTTGCCTAATCTCACACACGCACGGTGGGAGCTGAGCTGAGTTGACCCAAGTCTTTGACAAGTGCATCCAAATCCGTTGACGAGCTACCACAACCACTGACCGCTTCAAAAGCCTTGTTCCTCAACTCCTTTGCCCTCGCTTTAGTGGCACCATCCCCAAGCATTGACTCATCAAAGACCCTTGCCAAGTGGTCCGGGTCAGGCACAGAGTTGGTTCCCTCACACACCCAAACGGCCACGCCCATGTCCTCCACCAATAGCTTTGCATTCACAAATTGGTCCGCCTCCATTGGCCAACCCAATATCATTACCCCTCCCACTATCGCTTCCAACACCGAGTTCCACCCACAGTGACTCAGAAACCCACCCACTGCTTTGTGACTCAGTATCATCAATTGTGGGGCCCATCCCTTTAATATCACACCCCTCCCTGTCCCTGCCACTCTTTCCTCAAACCCATCCGGGATAAACCCGACCTCGGCACCCGTTTTCACCACCCATATAAATCGGGTCTTACTCTTTTCTAGCCCGGAAGCCAAACCCTCCACCTGTTGTTTATTCAACATCTTCTGACTCCCGAAACACACATACAGAACGGACCCTTCGGGGCACCCGTCAAGCCACGTTTGGACGTGGTCATCATTGCCCGAATGAGAATCCGGGTTGCCCCGACCAACACCGTTGGAAGTGATGCCCACCAAGCTTAACGGGCCAACCCCGTAGACCCGAGAGTTCTTCCTCAGGTAATCCAAGTAATGACCTTCCAATTCATGAAGACTGTTAAAAACGCAACCCCAGCTGGCGGTATTAGCGAGCATACCATCTTTGATGAAGTGGGTCTCGGGGTTGGATTCGATATAGAAGCGCCACACCGAGGGAAGATGGTCCTGCTTAAAGGTGGGCGATCCGGGGAGATCAGGAAAGTCAAGGGTGGGTAGAGAACGAAGAGCTTGTGCGTTAGTGGCAGGCCACAAGTTGTAAAGTACGGAGGCTAAAAAGGCACCGGAGGAGAAGAAAACGATTCTGGGAATGTTGAGTTGGTTGGCGAGACGGAGAGTCCAGCCTAAGAAGAAGTCGGAGATGATGGCGATTGGTGGAGAAGGGTGGGAAGTGAACCAGTGGAGAAGAGGGTCGTAGAGGTTGGTGAGGGCAGCCATGATGGGGAGGTTTCCGGCGTTGCCGACGTGTCTGACGTTCTCGACGCCATGGGGGAGTTGAGGGTGGGGAGGGAAAGGAAGGACTAAGGTTTGGATGGAAGGGTTGGAAGAGAGGAGAGGAGAGAGAGTGGGGAGGTTTTTAGGGGTGACTAAAATGGTGATGGTTAAGCCACGGAGGGAGAGTTGATGAGTGAGATCAAGGAGTGGGAGCATGTGGCCTTGGGCTGGGTAGGGGAACACCAGGATGTGTGACTGCGAAGAAGACATGATCCTGATGGTAGACTGTGGCGGAGACTTCGAGAGAGAGGTTATTGGCGTGGAAAGTCCGCTAGCTGGACACACAATAATACAAATAAAGAAACAAGCAGTAGTACCAGTAAAGACTACGAAAAAAAATGATTAATTATTATTATAACAACCAGACTTTTTGTAGTACCAGTAAACGCTTTTTTTTTTTTTTTTAATAATAATAAAACTAAATAGGTCAACTATACTAAACAAATGCAAATATGAGAGATGGTGAAAACCCATATGGTCTATCACATCACTTCTAGGGTCTGGACTATATAAAAGATAGACCAAGAAAGAAGAACTTTGCTAGATTTGACAAGTTATAGTCACAACTGTGAGATATAATAGAAGATTTAGGATCATACAAAAAGGCTAGCAGATTATTTGTCCCTCAGTAACAATGAAGAAAAAGCTTTTTCACGGTCTCATATCTTGTAAAATTGATTTCTACAGTCTACACATAAGGTGTAATGCATGAGCAGGCAAAAAGGATAAGGGAGACATCCCCAAAGGAGTGCGTGAAATTCTCTATGGTTTGAGAATTGAGATGCAATTAGCATTACATTGTATTGTATGTTAAAACGATAGTTAAATGATTAAATTCACAATTGTTCTAAGCAAATCGATGAATAATAGTTAAATGATGAAATTCAGTCTTTACTAAAAGCATAAAGTTTAGGGACAAAATGATAATTTCATCATAATAGAACAAAAAGGGGTTGCAAGAAATTGAATAATATGATAGGGCCATTTGGTGGAAAGAGGAAGAAATGTGTTACCGAAAGGAGGTCAACACCATCAGGTCCCAAAGAAGGAACGACACGTGCCAAGTTATGTGGTTCCCACTGTGGATACTTAAAACACTCCGATCACAAATTGACATCTAAATTATTAGTCGCAAATATGTGTTCCTAGACTTTTTGTAGTAACATGACAAACATCCATATATATGAATGAATAAAATTCACCTAACAAAGTCACAAACACATCTAAGGCCATAAATAAACTAAATTGTTCATCTATAGGGTTTTAGTTCGTTTAATTGGTAAAAAAATTTATCGTCAAGCCAAAGATATTGTTTAAACTCGATCTGTCTATATCAAAAACCAATTGGTATCTTAACTCGATAACAAAGAGTGACCATAACGATGTGTCTATGAACAATTTTGTGAGTATGGAGTTCAATTTAAGTATCTATAATATTATATGTTGAAATCTATAAAATTATACTCATATAAACTAAATATTGAATTTTGTATGTTAGAAATAAGTTCATAAGATATTAAAATATTATATATAATTTATTAATAATATAAATATTCCAATTTGTAGTAAAAAATTATATATTTTTTAACCATACAAGTTTAGTAAATCAAACTTTTATAAATTTTCAAATAAAAAATATTCTATCTAATTAACTCACATAATATAATTTCTATTATAATTGAGTTACTAATTATTAGCAAATATTTGTAAAAGGGTAAAAAATTTTAGTCAAAGTGTTTGTTTTATATAAAAAAAGAATAAGTTAATCAAGTAACTCATGATCAATAAGATTGAAGTAATTCATGAATATGATTGAGTTTTTTTGACAAAAAAATTTATTAAACTTGAACATGTAACCTAGTTTGGAGATGAACTTAAATTCAATTCATGTTCAAAATAAAATTAAATGACCAAAGATATTTTGAGTACCACAAAATAAAACCATACGAAAAAGAGTATAATATTAGTGTGAAATCTTTTTTTTTTTTTGAGAGAGGGTATCAACTTATGACATCCGTTCCTAATAATAACTCTTTATCATTAGACTAATACACCAATCAATTTTTGGTGTAAGCGAAGATTGAATTCTAGATTTCTTATTCAATCAGCAAAGGCTTTACCAATTGAGCTAACTATAATTACTTGTGAAATCTAAATGGAAAATGCTAACAAATATCATTAGGACATTAGTTACTAATCCATTTAAAAAAAAAAATTTATAAGAAAAGAGAAAAAAAAATTAATATCTTAACCTTTTTTTCATTTTTCATAAAAGTTATATTAAAATTTTTTTAAAATAGATTATCGATTCATATCAAAAAGGCACGTCACCGAATCTAAATTTATTTCTCTACAAAAGAGTGGGAAAATTGTGGTCCTCTGCGAGCTGAATCCGTGTCCCTTGGTAACTTCAAGTCTAGCTAGGCAAGTGGACTAGAAACGTAATCGCAGTATTATTGGTCCACGATGTCAATCTTCTTGTCTTCTTTCAGCCGTTTTCGCACGCTTGCAAAATTAGGTCAAAAGTTTCATGATGCCGTAGCCGTCTTCTTCTTCTTCTTTGTCTCTCCTGGAACCAGTTTTCCACATGCTATGCCAACGGACTTACCAGCATGCTTTGGAGTTATCAAGTGCATCTGCTATATTACAAATTCCTCGCAAGTAAACATTAACCCCATATTTTCGATATTTATATATACTTCAAAAAAAAAAAAAAAACCCATATTATATAAGACTAGATTCTTCTCAAAATAAATATGTAGACGAGTAAATTTCTATTTTAAAATAAATCAAACAAGTAAAATAGTTTTACCATTATCACGCTGCAAGAAGGGACGATCACCATTTGCAGAATGCCTTCAATCTACAGTAGACATGGGAAAGCCTTCTACAAAGCTCAAGATGGAGGATGTAGCCATCTTGAAAGAAAATCATGCTATGCCTTTAACTTCAACCACAAATCCTTTGTCCTCGAAGCCACTAAATGGATTCGTAAAATCTTCACAAAGTCTGACAGAACATGGTATTCTACCAAGTGAACGGAAGAAAGAATGGTTCAACCTAAAGGCATATAGACTGTTAGCCAGAGCAAGCTACGATTTCTCAAATAAAGGGGACCTAGAGAAATTGATTCCTAAAGTCACCGGAGAGAAGGTACATGGCCTTAGCAAAACACAAAGGAAAATGCGGGTTTGGTAGATCGAAGGTTGTAGAAGACTTCTGTGGTGTTAGTTTTGTCGACTTATGGCCTTCTAGTCTACTTTGGCAGTTCTGACAATGTTTGACAATTCAGGCGAATTGGTTACAGGATAACCATTAATGTCTCTTACTGTTTTCAAGGGTTAGTGGCATAGTAGCTATGAACAATATGCTACCTTTTGCTGGCCTAAAACTTCATCCAAAATTTAGTGCAATAGTCTATTCTAGATGACATGTTACTCTTTGCAGTCCTATAAGCCCTTTCTTAGGTCTAGTGCAATAAATTCTTTCTGACAACATGATCCTTCTATGGGTACTTAGTGCAATATTTTTTGAAAGTATGGTATTTTGCCTTTTCACACCTCTTTTTCCTTTTGTTTGTTAGTTTTCAAAAATCTCTATATAAGGCCACTCGAGGCATACCTTAAATTTTATAAGCATAGTCTCCAGTGAGTAGCATAATATTCTAAGTATAAAAAAATTATGCCTTTTCACTTTATTTATTTATTTAATTATTAATTTCTATTTATTAATTTATTATTTTTTTACATGCTTTGTTTGTACTAATCTTTTTTTTTTTTTTTTAGCAGCTATCAAGATGCTCTTTTTCAAGGATTCGAGATTGGTTAAGAACCAGCCTTGTTCATTTGTAAGGAGAAAGATGATAAAAATGCAAAGGCTACGACTTTAATTGTTCGTTTGCCCATTATTGGAAGACTTTCGGAGAGATGGGGCCATAACTCTTATCTTCTCAATTTGCCGAAATGGTCATAGGTCGTTCTTTCCCTCTCTACAAAATATACATACATATAAGACTAGTTTGGGCCTCATGTCCTAGCCATGATAAAAAGAGGAGTGATTAAAGTCAAATTTAGAATTTATTTCTAACACACTAAAAATATAAGGGTGAGGTTTAGGTCTAGTACATCTAGTGCACTGAACCAGTTAAGATGGTGACACATGTCCAAAAGTGGACACATGTCATTATCTCAACGGGTCTAGTGTAACTGGCCACTGAACCCAAATCTCACCCAAAATATAAACCATTTAATTTTTAAAGTACTTAGAAAATTTACCATTAAATGAGACATTAATCAAAATACAATGATAAAAAAATACACAATATTAAAAAGAGACATTAATCTAACTACATGTGCTTTGAAAAACACTATTTCAAAATGTTAAGTAGATATGATGTCCAGAAAGAACCCTAAAATTTTGATTCCAATATGTAGGCACATATAGTGAATTTACAAGAGAGTATATTTTTTCCACTTCATTTGCTTATATTGGAAGACGAAGTAATACTACTATATAGCAATATTGTATCTATTTGTCTTCCTTTATGTGCCTAATTTCATCTCCATTGAATTTCTTTGAGTGGGTCATGAAATGTTGAATTTACGCCAAATTCTACTCAATCTTAACAATGGCTTCAGATTTATCTTTCATCTACAACATTTTTAGCTCGATTTCAAATCCCCTGAACTATTATAACTTTGTAATTGACCAATATACAAGCACGAAAGTAATTAAAAGGAATGGTTATAATATTAGAAATTGAGACACTTTCAAAGAATTAAAGTAAATAAGAACAAACTGACTACGTAACATAGAATTGCTATTGTACAAAAGAGAAACTACTTGCATTACAAATTAGAAACAACTTCATGAATCGAACACATAAGTTGCATCACAAATTAGAAACAACTTCATCAATTGAACACATAACTGGATATTGTAAAAGATAGTTGTCATTTGTTTCAAGTTATCAAAACATAATAGAGCATATTAAAAAGGAGAATTCATTCACTAACATAAATTCTGCAATTAAAATCATCTAGTTACCATTTTGAATGGTGTGGTCAAGGAAGGATGTTTACAGTACTATTCCCAAGTAAATATTTTCTTGATGTTTTCCTTTTCAATTTATTGTACCAGCAACTCCACCACTTGCTTAGGCATCGTCACCCAAGAGACATCAAGCAAACAAAACACCATTGTCTGCATGTGTTCATGTACAAGAGTCAGCTCAGGCAAGCCAACTTGAGTTCTTGGTGTTGCAACACATGCTTAGCATCCCTGAAAAGGGCTAATTGGAATAAGGAAATTGAGCAAAGATTCTGACAATCAAGTTCATTAAGGGCAAAGAGGAAAAAAAGAGAGTAAAATAAAGGAAACTGCTATTGCCTGACAACAAACACAAACCAGCGCAAATTCTAAGCCACCTCCAACCCTCTACAGCAGCAACTACAGGCATTTTGCAATCTGTGGTTAAAAAGAAGCAAAATTCATAAAGTCAAGAGTTTGTTAATAATAGGATTTTCTATAAAAACCATAGAATAAAATTTTTGTCATTACGTCCATAAAAATAATGAGTTCGTGAGACCCTGAGGGTTAAAGTTGGCAAAAATATTTTCTATTGTGTTGATCACAAGATCAACTGATAGATCAAGCAGAAAAGAAAAACAGGCTGCGTGGCCCAACAATACAACTATGATTTCTCAAGTGCAAAACCCAGAACCTAAATTCTACATTTCTATAAATTAACTGTACTTGTAGTTCCCATAGCTTTCCTTTGGTAAACAGCTAAAAGCTACACACACACACACCAACCACATACACATCTCAAAATCAAGCTTCACTCCTCCAGAAGAGCAAGAGTACGTGACCATTTTCTCTATTGGGTTTACGCTTTTCTATTTTTGTTTCATTAAGCTGTCAACAAATATCAGCAGTTATGAACTTATGAATGAATCTTAAATCTTTTATGGGGGCCGATATTTATAGTTGCTTTGCCATGAATGGACACAAACACAATACTCAAATGGAAGGCATAACAAGAGACAAAATCAGAGAAATTAGGATTGAGAAATACCTGAGAATAACTAACAAAGTGTCTCAAACTATGTGGCCCTCAAAATCCTATTTTTGTCATTTGATTCTACCTTCTTCTTCTTCTTCAATAAATCTTCTAAATAGGAATGGAATAGAATGGGCAGTTAGGTGTTATGAAGAAGAATGAGAAGAAGCTAGTGGTGAAGAGGTCAATGGAAATAATTTCGGGAGAGAAATAAATGATGTTTGCTTATGTTCTACCTCTTAAAGCAGAAAATGAAGCAGGTGGAATACCCACTCCTCGTCGATTTCAGAGCAGAAAGCTACAAAGATGGCCATACCAATTCCTTCTCTGCTCACGTCATTTCAATCCTCTCTTTCCCCTTACAAACCCACAATATCCTCTCTACTTCTGGCTATCTCAATGCCGAACCTCACCAATTTTGTACAAATCCCACCAACACATGCACTCTTCTCACCAACCCTCTCTCTCTCAGATTTGCAGGAGATTTCCCACTCATTACGTGCCTGTGTCTCGCCCTCTCTCTGCTATCCAAAGACATGAGAGATATTTCTCACCCAGTATTCTCTGTCCTCTCTCTGTGCCAGGCTGCCAGTGCCAGCCCCTCTTCTTAAAAATTAAAATAGTGTGTTGTGTGTTGTTTCTAATAACCAAAGCACTACATAAAACAGTGTGTATAGACAGACTAACCAAATCTTTAAAACCAACCAAAGCACTATTCAAGCTTTTACGTTTCCAAGCCAAACACACCATTTAAAAAACCAACCTAAACACCACACCAACAGGTGCATATAAGAGGGACTCACAAAATGTTTTAAAGCCACCAAAATACTATCCATTTGACCTCTTCACTCTTTTAAATATATAATTTGGGCTGCACTTGCAAGGCACATGCTTGCCATAATAAAGATTAGCAATTAAGGTTAGATTTAAAATATATTTATAAGATCAACCAAAAAAAATTCATTTGATTTTTGAGATGCTTATAAAAGTGTACCATTAAAAGAGACTTTATTTGACCATATGCAGAAGAAGCACAAAGTTTGGTGTTCTTGTGCATTCTTCATGCTTTCAAATATGCTACAGAAGTGAAGACAAAATCCAGTGCAGTGAAAACCCAATTGCACCACATATGGACACAAAATCTCCAAAAATAGGCAAGGCCACAGCAGTAAATGGACATGAAAATTAGACGGATAAGGTAATTTCTCAGGGGAAAACGGCTTGTACCTTTGCTGGACAACATTCTTTCCTCACAGTGGGCATATGTTGGCCTGCAATATATCTTAAGGAAAAAATTCAATTAAAAGAGGCCTTCAAATCATAATCACTTAAAACGAAGATTAATGCAGAACTAAGAGAGGAAATAATCATAAAAATGTGGGAAGATGGCAGTATAAAAACATGACATTGCAAGAATTTGGTTTGATATAGACAAAAAGAAGTTTGAAATTAAAATTATGATGGAAAGGTAATGCATCAGCATCACTTAAGAAAACACGAGTAAAGAATAAACGAGAGATTAAAAGAAGTCACAATTGAGAAAGTTTGTGTTCTGTTGACTGCTAGTGATAAAGCTTAATATCAGGACCTTCACATTTTTCAAGACCTATTGTATCTGAATGATCATGTCATTGTTTTCCATTTTTCCAGGAACTTTTCTATTTTTACAATTTGATCTGTACTTCACAAATTGCTTATTTCTATGCCATAATTCTCATCTTTCACGTTGCATGGGTGTCCATGAAGTTCTCAGATGTTTGCAGCAATTGTGTTCTGAAATCTATGCTAACTTCTGATATTTCTTCCTTTACTTAAATTATAATCTCTTCTGAAAGAAATAGAAATAAAAGTAATACAACAAAAAAATGAAGAAGAAAAAGAAAGAGAGCTAGAAACAAGGAACCATCATGTAATAAACTCTTTATTTATAAGACATTACAAAGAGTACCTGACAGCATTTAGTGTGGTGAGCTTTTACTCTGCTCTTATCCTTTCAATCTATCAATTTATCTGGCATAGGAAGGGGAAAAATAAAATATATTAATTGAGAATGAAATAACAAAAATTCTCAATAACAACAACTTAGAAAAAGAGAAAGAAAATGTTTTAAAAAGGACTAACAAATTTGAGAAATTCAGACCAAGTAATACCAGACCATAACTAACGAATTGCTTGAAACTATGAGGTCCTCAACAGTCTCTGGTGTTCTTTTTTGGGGAAAATTTTTAAAGTAGGAATGACGAATGAATTGGGCGTTTAGGTATCGTGAAGAAGAATGAGAAGCCAATGGAAAGAAACTATATATGCTTTGCTTGTAGAACTCCTAATGCAAATGGAGAAGGTAAAAGACCCATCCCTTGTCCCAGATTTTCAGCCGAGAATTCATGTGATTAGCACTCCTCTCTCTCCCTCATTCAATCTCAATGCAGAAAGCAACAAATAGGGCCATACAGAGCAGGTTGAAGCACATCTCTTCTCTTTCTACTCCTGTCATTTCATTCTCTCTCCAACATACTCTTCTTCTACTGGGTCTTCATTTTAGCCTTTTTCTAGAGGTATAGTGATAAAATGGTGAGTTTTGGTGGGTGCACAACAAAAACGTCTGTGCTGCTCGACATATCGGTGCGTTTAGACAGAGACTCACCAAATTTTTAAAACCAACCAAACACTATTCCTCAGGAATCTTCACACATTTTAATATAATTAATAGAGAGAACTGTAAGTCTGTAATACACCATGTACATAATAATTTATGTCACTTCACATCTTTGGGGATTCAACCATGAACATCAATAATAATCACCTGCACACGCTTGCCAGAGTAAATTATTTTACCTCACAGCATAGACTAAAATCACAAACCAAGTTAGAGGTTCACAAACGACAAAACATTGTTTCTACTTTCTAGGCTTGCCTTCTACCTAATAAAAGAACTTGAGATAATCTTAATCTGACCGTCTGAAAACAGTACATTATTCCTAACTGTTGCTGGCAAAGCAATGGCATTGTTAAACAAGTCTAGTGATTCATATTGGATACATACCTCACATACATTTGTCATAATCCCAACTGCTTTGGCTTGCAAAAATCTGACTGTGTGAAGACAGCCATATCATTTATACCTTCAAAAAGTCTCCTGTAGGCCACATGCCATGAACAACTTCGGTGTGCAACCCACCAAGAACTTAGTAACTTCTAAATTAACAGTGCCTGAAATAGAGGATATTATTCTAAATTATCACTGGCAAAAAAAGTATATAAGTCTTAGCTGATTAATACCTCACACATTTAGAGATACTAAGCTTCACCATTCCACAATTCCCCGTTAATCCACCGAAAGTGGGTAACAGTCCTGCAAACATAAAGAAAGTTAATTGAAAAGAAACCAACAACTAAAGTTCATACTTTCAAAAATATGAAGAAATTGAGGACACAGCCATTGAATGAGCCCTGGAGAACAAAGTTAGAAACTTGGATAGCTGCTCTCCAAACAGAAGAAATATACATATAAGCAACTGATACAATATGTCTTACCATATCAAGGCACTTGCCATTGCACCAAGGCCCGATCTCTCCCAGACTCCACAAAATTGAGAGTTTTGTGCACTAAGTATGACCTTTTTGATGTCTTACCATATCAAGTCTGGTTTCAGGAAGAACGTAACGAGGCAGGTACATAATTCATGCCAATTGAGATATTCTTCCTTTTAACCTGAGAGATATCCAAATAAGGAGGGACCAAGGTACTTGACAATTACAGCTGCACAAAATATCCTTTTGTACTGCCAAGAAAATAGTAAATACAAGTCTCAATTGCAAGAATCAGAGATGACAGAAATGATCTTGTAATATGCACTGTCTAGCCAATAAAATAAGAAAGCTTTGCTTTTGCCATTTGCTAATTGGCCCAGTAGGATTGCCTTTGAAGCTTGTATGGCACAACCATAAATTTAATAGCAAGTTATCCCTACTGACCATGAAAATGATAATTATCTCCAGGCACAAGCCAAATCATCAAAGTGTTCATAGATGTGATGCAGATCGAGACCTACTATGATGGTTAAATCAAAAGATTAATGACATATGTAGCCTTCACAAATCAAAAGAGCAATCAAATGCCCTCAACATATCACTTCAGGCATTAAACAGAAATGGATTGTCTTCTTCGATCTGATTCTTGTAATTTGATTACACCTAGTGTTTTTATCGATATAAATAAAAAAATAAAAAACCAAAAAATTAAAGAATCATTTAATAGGATTTATAACTACTTCCTAACTTAATAGAAGAATTAATAATTGATTGACAGATATGCATGTAGTGCGATGTTATACTCACATACTGACTTCTTTATAAGCCAAGGAACAGCTCTTTCTATTGGTGAGATGCATGAAAATCATCATTTCTCATGGATCAATCACACAGCAGCCCACATTTGATCATCTCAGCAAGTAGTTCAAAAACAGAATAAAGATCACCTTGCTGATGGAAAGAATTAAGCATCACCTCACAAATTTCTTGATCAGGTGAAATACCATCAGATAACATCATACAGAAAAAATATTTTGCTTCATTTATTAGACACCTTTTGCACAATCTATTGATCACAGCACTATAATCTCTGATTGAAATTTTAAATCCCTTCTCCACCATTTGATGGAAGAATATTATTGCCCTACTTACATCACCTTTTGCACAATGTGCTTTAACTATTGTGGTATAAGCAACTTTTGTCAAACTGACCTTTTGATCCTCAAGAGACAGCAATAGCTTGTCAGCGTCCTTCAGGTCCCCATATACACAAAGACCATTGATGAGGACATTATATGTGATAGGACTAGGCTCCAGGTTATGCAATAGCATCTCATCGTGTAACTGAAAAGCTTTGCTCAAGTCACGAGCTTTGCAGAGACATTGGATGATAGTATTATATGTAATTTGATCTGGAGTCCGACCCTTTGCACGCATATCCTCAAGTAATTTGACAGATTCTTGTAACTTCCACTGTTTGCATAGTCCTTTAATAACTACAGTGTAAGTGACATGAGTAGGCATTACAGCTTTTGCTTCCATCTCCCGAAGCAATTCAAGCATGCCATCTATGTTTCCTACTTCGCAGTATGCATTCATAAGAGTGGTATAAGTTACCACACTTGGAACCAACCCATGCAGCTTGATGGTATCCAAGAGCCTCCAAGCCTCTTCTAGTTTATTGCTTTTGCAGAATCCATGAATAAGAGTATTGAAAGTGACAATACTAGGAGTAATCTTTTTTTCAGTTAATTTTTGGTATAACTGGACAGCTTCAGCAATATTACCAAGTTTTACATATCCGCCCATCATAATATTATACAGGACAATATCCTCCACCAAGTCACTTGTTATCAGATTATCAAAATACTTCCTTGCCTCTGATATATTTCCCTTCTCACATATACCCAATAAAATGGCACCATGTGTAAAATAATTTGGACAGATTCTCCTCAAGCACATTTCCTCATATAGTAGGATAGCCCTGTGGACTTCTCCTTTCTTGCAGAGGCCATGAATGAGGATGGAGTATGTTATAACATCTGGTTTCAAGCCAAGAGCTTCCATTTCATAAAGCAATATCAATGCTTCTTCAAACCGTGCACTTTTGCACAAGCAGCTGAGTAATACACTGTATGAGATGATGCTCAACTGAAATCCCCGAGAAAGCATCTCTTCCCGCAACTTAAGGCCTTCCTCAATATTTCCTATCTGGCAATGCCCACACATTAGAATTGTATATGTAACAACATCTGGATTAAACCCTTTAAGCAACATGTCTTGGATTACCTTCCAAGCCCCACCCATCAAACCAAGTAGATGAAATCCTTTAGCAAGAATGTTGTAGGTTACTATATCCGGCTCTACCCCATGCTTCTCCATGTCATTTTTGAACTCTAAGGCTTCTTCCATGGAACCTGCTACACATAATCCATGAATAAGAATATTGTAACTGTATGAATCAGGAAGTAGTCCACACTTGAGCATCATACAAAAAAAAGACTTTGCGACATCTACATAACCCCATTTACAGAACCTTGTCATGATGGTATTGAATGAAACGATGGAAAGACCAGTATCCTTCCCCTCGGAAATTTGCAAGAACGAAACTGCATCTTGTAGCCTGGATTGCTCGCATAGGCCATGTATAAGTATGGAATTAGTGTACTCATTCTCAGGAGTTCCGCTATCTTTGATTTCATTATGCACATCCCACATGATGTCAGTGTATCTTAAGTTGTGCAACAGACTATTATATGTTTGTATTGATGCACGCAAGTTGAGATCTTTCATCTTGGCGAGAACAAAGAGGGCATCTTGCACGAGCTGAAATCTCGAATAAGCAAAAGCCAACATATCCCAAACCACAATATTCGAATCCCAGCCCTGGAAATTATTCAAGAGCAGCTCACAAATTGAAGGTGCAGAACCAGAGCCTAGCAGAAATTCAGAAGAAGTCTATAAACAACAAAATCGTATCTTTAATGTAAAACAAAATATCGTATCTAGAAGCAAAAAAATTGAAGACATGGAATCGAGCAAATAAAAATACCCAACACAAATTTAAGCTATAAAAATCCTATAGAGAAAGCAAAACAATTCCTAGTACAATTAAAAGGTTGAAACTTTGGAATTCCGAAATTCCTATTATATAGATATAGAGATAGAGATAGAGATAGAGATAGAGATAGATATACCTTCCTGTTGGACGATTTGGTATATAAGCGAGTGCAAGTCGTTGAAGCTCCTTTTTCCCGCCAAAACATGGGAAAGCAAGAAGTGTGAAATCATTCGATCCAGCTCAGCTGGTGGATAGAGACGGGGACGGGGGCCCACAAATCTTCGGAAGGCGAATGTCCTCAACTGGTGGTCTTGGTCTTGGTCGTGGACGTGGTGGAGCATAGCGGCGGAGACGGAGGAGGAGGAGGAGGGTTTGGAGAAGAGAAGGGAAGAGAGAATTTGGAAATGGAGGAGGGGAGGTTTGTTCCATTGGCATTGGTGGAGTTTTTTGAGCATTTGGAACTCGCCTACGGCTTTAGGGTTTCATAATCCATAAAGATGTAAGAGACAATTCTAGGTTTTAAAGAGAGCCGTTGGTTTCGTTCGCGGGAATTATTTGATGTGTTTGAGTCTGACTCACGGATTGTAGCGCCGGCGGTTATCCCAACTGGTTTTCTTCATGTCAGGGCCAACACACGGTGTCGTTTTTCAGAGGGTTGGTCTTGGTCCCCTCAAAGGTTTTACAGGCCGGATATGTTGGGCTAGAACCACGGCCCGAGGAACCAAGCTCGGCCCAAATCCCATGGATAAGGCCTAGGCTGAGTGGAATTTCTCCGTTAACGTTTCTCTCATTTCTCTGTCAAACGGCTTAAGGCAAAACCCATTACACTCAAAACTCGTCATCAGATTCTCTGTTCCACCGGCCAACGAGGGCTTGGCTCAGCTGGTAAGGTTCGAATGCTTCGTCTAACCCACCTAGGTTCGAGTCCCGCTGCCAGCAGGCTTTTGTTTGGTGGGCATCCTTAGTGGGGTTGACCCCCCACATAGGCTGGTAAAGGTAGTTTCGGGTACGAAAGGCTCCATATTCTATCAGCTGCCACCTGGCGCCCTGCCCGGGGGTTAAATATAACCATAAACACCTCCATTTTACTTTCTCAAAAAAAAAAAAAGATTCTCTGTTCCACCGCTACTCCTCTCATTAGAATCCCCAACCCATCTAACCCATCAAAAAATAACTCCGCCCACCACATGCTCTCACCGCCGACCCACTTGACCGGGTTTGTCTCTGTGGGTTGCTTTAATTGGTTACTGGACCATAGATTTGCTTATGAGAAGAATAAATGAAAGGAGGAGAAGAGAGAGAAAGGGATCTGGGCAGAGAGAGAGGGCAAACGTTAATGTCATTTCGTTTGTCATCTCAAATGAATTAATTGGTCATGTGCACTGCATGAAACCACTAAACATGTGTCACTTTAATTTTTTGCCACCTAATCCTATATGCCTGTTTGCAGCAAATCCTTGTCCTCCAAGTGCATAAATAGGTTCTTCCCCTACACTTAAGATGGGATTAGAAAATTTGAGAAGAGAGAGTGTAAGAGTTTCTAGAGAGTATTTGTATTTGTCGAAACTTGCTCGTAACCTCAGCAACAATATATTTGTGTTTATTAATCAAAAAAGTGTTTATAAATTGGTTGTGACAATTAGAACCCAAGAATTAACTTTCTCTCTTTTATTTATTACAAATAACTTTAAGTGATTTACTTTCAGTTTGCTCTACATAAAACCAATTAACCAAGTCTACCAAATGAAGAAAATAAAAAAATAAAAAAAATACCTCAGAAAAAGCTTTAAAAAACTCATAGGATTTCTTTTCTTGCAAAATATTTGGTTAAGCACTCACGGTTTTTAGAAAATAATAATAATGATAATGAGCTTTGGTAAGGCTTGCACAACCTAATCACAACCTGATTGACTCTCTAGAACTAAGAGCTAAACTTACTGCACCACAAACAATTAGTTAAAATAGTTTTGTAGATCAAATTTGACTAAAAATACTACTAGGCTGGTTCGAATGTAAGGGGCTAATCAACCCACCTAATATATATACACATATATATATAGACACACACATACACGAAGGAATTTGAATCGTAAAAGTTTAACTATACATTAAATGAAATATTAAGTTCTGATTCAAAAAAAAAAAAAAAAAAAACTATACATTAAAAGATATTAGTTAAGTTACAAGATCTTTAACAATAATTAGATAATTACAACAATAGAAGATGTAGATTTGAACCATGCTTTAGATTAGTTTTGAGTCTGAGTACCGGAGTTTTCAAAGGCAAGGAAAAAGGAGAGGCAACCGACGTCTAGAATGGGGCCAATTCCGATCCCGATGGCAGTGTTTGATCCTAAGGAGTCTCCGGAGGTGGTGGTATAGTCACAATCCAAGGTAGGTAAGGCTACTCAGGATGAAGTACAGGTCAGGGTGGCACGTTCAGGTACCGAGTCTGTGACCATGATGGGCAAAGTGAGGGAAAAGCCAGGATTCCAGGAATAACTTTAAGGAGTGGATCGAGGAGATTGACAGGGACTTGAAAAAGTTTGATAAGGATGAAGTGCAACAATTGGATACTGATATGGTTGCATTACTGGGGGAAGCAAGCAGTAGTGAGCACCCAAAACAGTAGGGATTGGACGAAAAAAGGAAGGAAGGGAAGGAGTTAACTTTTGGGTAGCACCTTGGGAGCTTTTCGAGCAGGGAACTGAGTGGACAGCCACGTGTAAATGCTGCTGATTTGGTAAATGTCCCAATCACTCAAACTATATTAGGAGACATTAGTAATATATTGGGTAGACTTGACAAAACAGCCACGGTGGAATGTAAAAAAAGAAGAAAGAAAATTATTAGGGCCAACACTAATGAACTTATGAGCCCCTCGGCTCTGTCAAGGGCAAAGAGAACTAGTGAGAAGGATAGTAGTGGGTTACCAAGCAAGAAGAGAGCGGTTTCCCTCTATGATCAAGCTACACTTTCAACAATGGTGGAGGCTGTTAAACAGCCATGCCAACAACAATGAATATCTTATGTTGGAACTGTCGGGGGCTTGGGAACCCCCAGGCAAAGCAAGAGCTTAGAGACATTATTCAAGCTCAAGTTCCCTTAGTCGTGTTCTTAGCCGAAACATGACTTGATAAGGCTAGGCTAATTTTCATTCGGAATAAGCTTAAGTTTGAAGGTTTGCTGGAATTCTCAAGGGAGGGCAGAGGTGGGGGGGGGGGGGGGGGGGGGGGTGGCTATTATGTGGAAAAAAGATATAGATTTTTCAGTTGACACTTACTCCCCAAACCATATTGATGCTATTATAAATAAAGGCAAGGAGGATGAATGGTGGTTCACTGGCTTTTATGGCGAACCCGACACAAGGAACCACTATATCTCTTGGGCCGCATTAAGGAGACTAAAATCAAAATATGTTTTGCCTTGGCTTTGTGCTAGCGATTTTAATGAGATAACTAGGGCATATGAGAAATCTGGAGGAAGGTTGAGGCCGAGTAAGCAGATGGAGGACTTTAGAGATGTTCTCGATGAATGTGGGTTTCAAGATCTCGGATTTAGGGGTAACAAGTTTACATGGTGTAATGCGCATGGGGAAGGCCACAAGGTGTGGGAAAGGTTAGATAGAGCAGTGGGTTTAGTGGAGTGGATGGATATGTTCACGACATCTAAGGTGGCCCACCTAGAGTGTGGCACTTTGGATCACAAGCCTCTCATGATCTTTCTAGCAGGCATACCAAAAAAAAGTAACAAACCGTGGAGGTTCAAACAAATGTGGATGGAGGATGTAGGATGTAAGGAAGTGGTGGAAAATGCTTGGGCTCATAATTCTCAGGGTATTGCCATAAGTAGATTGGAAGGAAAAGTAGATAGGTGTCGTAGGAATTTGAAATGGTGGAGCAAGGTGGCTCTTGGGAATGTGACTCGAAAATTAAGGGAGAATAAGAACTTACTTAGGCTAGTGGCAGTTGAAGCAGTTAGAGGACGAAACATTGCACGGGTGTTGAGGCTAAAAAAGGACATCTCCACACTTCTAGTGAAGGAGGAGCAAATGTGGAAGCAACGGTCTCGCTCCTTGTGGTTGCAAGAAGGGGATAACAACACAAGATATTTCCATAGCCGAGCCTCTCATAGGTTTAAGAGGAATCAGATTGATAGTTTGGAAGATGCAAATGGGGAGTTGTGTAATGATGAAGATGGCATATCTAGTATCTTGGTAGACTATTACCAACAACTCTTCACCTCATCCAACCCGGCCATGGTTGATGCTGTTGTTGATAAAATTCCTTGTTCATTAGTGATGAGATGAATGATGAGCTTTTGGCTGAATTCACAAGGGAAGAAATGGTTCTGGCTTTAAAAAAAATGGAACCCTTGAAAGCACCGGGGCCAGATGGGCTTCCACCATTGTTCTTTCAGCATTATTGGCAGGTGCTAAGTTGTCTATCTACGGGCATTATTCCCCCGTCCATCAATTGTACATTCATCACCCTTATTCCAAAGGTAAAAAACCCATCAAAAGTCTCTGAATTTCGCCTTATTTCCTTATGTAACATTATCTATAAGCTTATTTCCAAGGTTGTTGCAAACAGGATGAAGGGTCTATTACCTCTTATTATTTTAGAATCTTAGAGTGCCTTCCAATCCAGTAAGGCAATTTTGGATAACATTCTTGTGGCTTTTGATACCCTTCACCACATGAAAAATCAGAAGTCAAAAAAGAGAGGGTTCATGGCTCTTAAGTTATATATGAGTAAGGCGTATGATAGAGTTGAGTGGCGGTTCTTGGAGCTAACCATGAGAAAAATGGGCTTCTATAGTCGGTGGGTGGATTTGATTATGTCTTGCATAGGTTCAGCCTCCTATCAAGTATTGGTGAACGAGGTTCCAAAAGGGGAAATATGACCAACAAGAGGGATTAGATAGGGCAATCCCTTATCCCTGTATCTCTTCTTGGTATGCTCAGAAGCTTCGAATCAACAACTACAGTATGCAACCAATTCTTGGGCAATTAGAGGCTTCTCCTTATGTCAAGATGGCCCAAAAATTAGCCACCTTTTCTTTGCCAACGACACCCTACTCTTTTGCCGTGCAATAAAGGGAGATTTGGAAGTAATCTTCCATATCCTACAGCTATATGAGCTAGCCTCGCGGCAAAAGCTGAATAGAGAAAAAACCATGGTGTTTTTTAGTAAGGCTATTACAGAGGAATAAAGGGTGGAGTTGGTGGATTTTTTGGGAGTGAGTGAGGTTAGGGAGTACGAGAAATACCTTGGCTTACCGACCGTGGTGGGGCGAAAAAAGAAAGAGAGCCTTAATTATATTAAAGAAAGAGTGTGGCATAAACTCCAAGGGTGGAAGGAGAGGCTTTTATCTCAAGTAGAGAAGGAAGTATTGCTCAAGGCGGTGGTCCAAGCAATTCTCACTTTTGCAATGAGTTGTTTCAAACTCCCAACAGGGCTCATACAAGATATTGAGAGGTTGATAAGGAAGTTCTGGTGGGGGCAACGGGGAGATCAACGTAAAATCCATTGGAAGAATTGGGAGACCTCGTGCAAACCAAAGGCTTTGGGGGGAATGGGCTTCAAGGACTTGGAGAAGTTCAATGAGGCTATGCTAGCAAAACAATTGTGGAGGTTACTAACCAACCACACATCACTATGCTAGCAAAACAACTATAAGGTTTTTCAAGCCAAGTACTACCTAAATGGCTCGGTTTTGGATGCCAAACCTTCCTTGGGGTCTTATGCTTAGCAAAGCATTGTAAAAGCGAAGAATCTTGTCGAATCGGGTTTGTTGTGGAGAGTAGGAGATGGAAAACAAATAAAAATCTTTGAGGACAAATGGCTACCTGGGGAGGAACCTACCAAGGTTATTTCGCCTTCAAATACCATCTCAATTGAGTGGACAATGAGCAGGTTGTTGAACTCGGATGGTGCTGGCTGGAACGCCCAATTGGTGGACTCCATGTTCCTTCCTTTTGAAGCCCAACGGATTAAAGGAATACCCATTTGTGTCACTAATCAGGAAGATTGTGTGTCATGGCCAAAATGTAGAACCGGGCTATACTCTGTGAAATCTGGGTATCAATTGCTGTGTGAAGCCGAGGCAAGTTGTGTGCCATCGAGGTCTATGGATAGGGGTGCAAAACTCTTTTGGAAGCACATTTGGCGTATAAAATTGCCTAATAAGATTAAAGTCTTCCTCTGGCAGGCATGCTCAAACGCTTTACCAACAAAAGTGGGGCTTCACAAAAGAAAGGTTGTTGACAATAAAATCTGTGCGCAGTGTTTGAAGGGAGACGAGGATGAAGTTCACATTGTTTGGGGCTGTGAATGTATCCAATCGGTTTGGGAAGATCCCTTTGCAGCAGTGAGGTTGAAATATCCTAGGATGGACACCATGTAGGACCTGGCCAATATCGTTCATGCCGAGACTGGAGAGCTGGATAAATTCACCATGGTTGCCTAGGCGATATGGCAGCGCAGGAACAAGTTGCGGTGTAAGGAGACAAGCACCCCAGTTCACAAAATATACAAATCGACCTTAGCTCTTTTGGTTGAGTTTCAGCAGAGGAGGCCAAGACTAGCTGGTCAAAGCCACTCTAGTTAGAACCAGTGGCAGCCTCCCCCTCCTAATGCAGTAAAAGTTAACTTTGATGGTGCTGTCTTTGGGGACTCTCATGGGGCAGGGGTGGGTTTCGTGATTAGGAACAATCATGGGGAGGTGATGGCTTTACTGTCTCAGAAAATAGTGATGCCATCGTCAATGGAAGTGCTTGAGATGCTGGCTACTAGGAAAGCTGACATCTTCGCTTAGGAACTGAGCTTCAAGCATGTTTGGTTTGAAGGTGATGCCGAGGGGGTAGTGAGAAGCTTAAGGGATGGGGTTAGCTCAAATGCCTTTGTTGGGCACATAGTGAAAGACTTTACGTCTATAGTTGGTTCGTTTCAAACCTATTATATCTCTCATGTACGGCGGCAGGGCAATAGTGTAGCCCATGCTTTAGCTAGGGAGGCTAAAATGTCTTTTCCTTTACATATTTGGATGAAAGATGTTTCTCCAAATGTTTTGTCTGTTGTAACCAAAGATTTTTCCTGTTGAATATAATTTTCCCAACGGGTTGGATTTCTCAAAAAAAAAAAAAAAAAAAAAAAGAGAGAGATTAGTTTTGAAACTTAATAAATTATTTTATGATAAAACTCAGAAAACCTCGATCAATCAAGAAATTTGATTAAACTAATAATCATTTGGCTTTTTTTGAACTAGATTAAAAGAAGCGGACATCGCTATAAACTTGGGTATATCATATGAACCCGCCAATGAAAAATTGAAAATGAAATGAAACAAATGATGGAAAAAGAGTGAAGGTGGAAATATAATTATTAGTTTCACTTCTCTTTTTCTTTTTTTGATAGTTAATGATATAGATAGGGTTGACAAGGCCACTCGACTCCTAATCAACCCAAGCAATCAAGAGTATGCAACAATTATCAATATCAAAATTCTCTCCTAAGGCATGACATTTATCTCACCTCCATCATGAACACAACAGTTAAAAATCAAAAAAAGTTTCATAACAATACACCACGAAAACCTTGCATAAGTCAGGATCTCATGCATTGATTTAGGTAAGAGAGAGTGAATGCTTTCAAATTCCTTGAGTTTTGTCTTAGAAAAAAAGTTATTTTTGACTTAAACATCAAAGGGGCCTTGGCACCACACTGATGCCATTTCAATAGAGTGATTTATTGTAAGCGATTGTCATTTAATCTATGTAATCAATTGCATCATCAATTGATATCTTTAAAACTCCCTCCACCCCACATGCAACAAATGAAGCTTCGCAAAATTATGCATATTTTATTAGCAAAATAAACATAATTATCTTTCAAAAATATTCCTAATCTTAGATTGATAACGTATGTTAAAAATTGCCCTACACTTGCAGTCATCCTTTGATACTAGATATCTTATAAAACTTTTTTTTGTTTCATCCAGAATGCGTTTGGTCTATAAATTTCCATAGGGGGGACAAGGGAGTGCTAAAATTTAATAAACATTGTTTACTTAGTCTTTGTAATTTTTAAGAATTAGTGTTTAACATCTCAAAAAGTTATGTTCAGAGTTCGAATATTATGACAGATATATAAGATTTTGAGTTTGAAACCTTTTAATTTTTTCCTGGAATAAGTAATAATTTGGTGTGTGTGGAACAAGAGCACTAAAGAGGTCTTGGATACCTCATTTGTAAAATAAATAAATAAATAAAGTGCTTTTTGAAGAGATTGTTTGTGTATAGAGATTAGTTAGAGTTTCAAAATATCTTCTCTGCAAAATGCAAATTGAAGCGCAGGGCACAATAGTGACCCCTTTGCACCTTGAATACATGGCCTTGCTACCAAAGAACCCCATAAATATTTTAATAAAATAAAATGGGGAACAGTTCTAAGAATAGTAGATGGCATATCTTTGTTTAATCCAAAAAAAAAAAAAAAGGATGGCATATCTTTGTCTATACAGGCAACAGGTATGCCTCAAACCTTAAGGACACAAGACAGAGTAAGAGTTAAGAATAAACCGGACCCATTACACTTACAATGAGACAAACACCACAACTAAAAGGGTTATTATTAGAGTTAATTTCGTGTGATTTGGGGACTACCAATAGCACTACAGCTACAAGTCCACCTCCATTTTCACCCTATTCCTTTTGTTAAAAAGGGTAGGGTTGGTTGTGATTTCTGTATCTTCATGTGAAAAAGGAAACATTCCAGTAATAATTACAGAGACCCATTTATTGGCCTAAATGTTTGGATGTGTGATGTAAACATGAAGTTTTTAATTCACCAAACTAATTTTTAAATAAGATATTTGAGGATGAGTGTACCTTACCATTAATACAAAATAGAAAGAAGAAAAAAGATGGCTCGTTTGGTCCATATATGAGTCCAGTCTGTCAGGGTACATGCATACATTGGGAGCCTGCTATACTCTGCTTAAAAACTATGCTTTCCCCAAAAAAATTGATGTGTTTCCAATTGTGTATACTCTTACAAATTTTGCTTAAAACCTAAGGAGCGAATGGTAATCCATAATTGTGAAACTCACATTTCACCAACCAACGTTCAAGTACTGCTCATCATGGCACCAACTCCTTTTAAAACCCCTCTCAACCCACCTTTACATCTATCCTAATTAAACCATAAACTTTCATCTTCTCCAAGCATGTCTAAAGCAAACACAAGAAGACATGATTTGGAGAGGAACAAACTCTCGAAAGAAAAAGAGAAGCCAAGCCAAAGCATTTTGTCCAAACACCTTAAGAGAATTTACCCAATTGGGCTTCAGAGAAGCGGTTCATCGTTATCCTCCCTATCATCCTTATCGTTGTCTTTGTCACAGAACTCGAATGACTCTTTGCTTACAGATTCTACTACTCCACTGAACCAGAAGATTTCTTTAGCATTAAGACTGATTGCACCGTCTGAAAGAAGAGAAGCCCCCTGGGCAAAAACCGTGCAGCAGCAAAGTCAGGATACTAGTACTGGGGAATTGAGGAGGTGCAACTGGATTACAAAGAATAGTGGTAAGCTTTAGAATACTAATTTATCAATTTCCAATAACATTTGATTTAATTTTCTAGCATTATGGAATTGATATGGCTTTGTTAGCATGTAAGAAGCTATATATATATATATATATATATATATTAAGCTTGCAGTGTCTGTAGACTGTCTGACATGTGATAAACGTTCATGTCAAACTGCTATAGCTTCTTGCAGTGTCTGTAGAGTCAGGGGCGGCTTGATGCATTTAGGGGCCTAAGGTGAAAATTGATCATGTTGTTGAGATGCAAAATTACTACTAATTAACATGAACTACGTAGAATTTTTTCTTTTTTTAAAAATTTTATAGACAGAAAAAAATTGACAAAATTTTTCATACTTGTTGATGTGGTAAATTGATAGTAGTAAGTAAAACAATGGTGTTAGTGGTAGACTTAGATGAAAACCAGTAAAAGTTTGCTAACTAAACTCTTATTATTATTCTTATTTTTTTTAGAAGTGCAACATTCACAATATTTTTTACAACAAATCCTAAATTTTAAGTTACTTTTTGTTTTCTATTTGAAAATATCACTATAATTATTTTTTTTGCCATCAACAATAGGCTGTAACAATCTGGTACTTAGCATTAGTTGTAAAAGTATTGTGAAAAATATTGTGGATGTTGCATTTTTCTTTATTTTTTATTTGTTTTTCATCTAGTAAAACAAAATTATTTTATTTATTGATTATAAATAACCCTATTGGTTAAAATTTGGGGGCCTTTTTTTTACTTGGGACCTTAAGCAAATGCATTTTTTGCTCCACCATTCAGCCGGCCCTGTGTAGAGTGTATCTGTGTATGGCATGTGATAAACATTCGTGTTAAAAAAATTTGAAGGCTATAAGATTCACACAGCTGCTCCTAAACTAAAGTACTTGTGCTCTTGTTTCTATAATCTCCTGAGCCTATTGCTCAATTGCTTCAACATTGTCATAGCATTTGGGATGTGGAATTTGCTTAAAAAGAAAATAATAGTCAAACATGTTTAACAAAGAAGAAAGTCCCCTAGCTTTCATCATAAACTAAGAAGGGAACTATTTAGCATATTATGGTAATTCTTCTGTTGAAATTATAAATTTAAAACTCCATGAGTTGAAATCATGGCTTTTATGGCAATTGTTTATTTAGCATTCTAGGTACAAAATAAAGAAATTCTACTTAGAACTGATTATGTTTTATACAGATAAAGTTTACGTGGCATTTCACGATGAGTGCTGGGGAGTTCCAGTTTATGATGACAAGTAAGTCCTTCGTACTTTTTTGAATGAAAATCTACTACTAATTATGGAGTGATTTGCCAATTTTAAAGTGGTAAATTATCAACAGCCAATTGTTTGAGCTACTTGCAATGTCTGGTATGTTGATGGACTACAATTGGACTGAAATCCTGAAAAGAAGGGAACTATTCAGGTAACAGTGTTTGTACCACTTGAACTAAACTTGCACATCTTAAAATTACTTGTTTTACAAATTGAAAAGCAATGTTAATATAATTTTGAACAATGTGGGATTGAAAATATTGATTTGTTCTGTGACATAGGGAAGCTTTTGGCGGATTTGATCCTAACTTTGTCGCCAAAATGGGGGAGGAAGAGATTACAGATATAGCTTCCAACAAGGCTATCATGTTAACAGAGTGCAGAGTGAGGTGCATTCTAGACAACGCCAAATGCATATTGAAGGCAAGCTTAAAAATTTTGACTCGTTTGCATATTTCCTCAGCTGGTTAATATAGTACTTGATAGGTTGCTCATTATGCTCAATTATGACCTCAAATGTAGATTGTGAGGGAATTTGGATCTTTTGGTAGCTATATGTGGGGTTATGTGAATCACAAACCAGTGATCAACCGGTATAGATACCCAAGAAATGTTCCTCTGAGGACTCCAAAAGCAGAAGCTGTCAGCAAGGATTTAATAAAGCACGGATTTCGGTTGGTTGGGCCGGTGATTGTGTGTTCCTTCATGCAAGCAGCTGGATTGAC
This sequence comes from Quercus agrifolia, assembly GCA_029955455.1. Lineage (NCBI taxonomy): Eukaryota > Viridiplantae > Streptophyta > Magnoliopsida > Fagales > Fagaceae > Quercus > Quercus agrifolia. The sequence goes on from JARQAD010000005.1 coordinate 239,681, forward strand.
GATTGATCATCTTGTTGATTGTTATAGATACAGTGAATGTGTAAGCCTTGCCGAAAGACCTTGGAGGCACATCTAACATGGATATGGGGTTAATTAAATTTACAATTTCCTAACGGTTAACCTTTTGGGATAATTGGTAATTTATCACAATATTAAGCTGGTGGCCTAAGTTTGAATCGTGTTTCCACTTTACCTCCTATTTAAAAGCTTAAGCTTTGTGGAACAACTAGTAATTTATCATATGGATATGTACTAATTCTGTAAAAGAAGAAGCAAATAGTAATTATTACGTTGTGTACTTGCAAGTGGCAACATGTAGAGGATCTAAGCGCTTGTTTTGTTACAATATAATTCGGTTGTACTTATGAGAATGACAAGGGTGGTGAATATGGACCATATGGTAATGCCTTAATAATAACCAACAATCATAGATCCTTTTTTGTAGGGTAAAGCTTTGTAAGTTGAAGAAGTTGTGGTGATTCAGATTGATTATTAGGACAGCCGTTTGGTTATTTTGGTTTGTTTCTCTCTCTCACACAGGCATGCACAAATGTATCTGTTTAATTAAGTTTTCATTGATAATAAAATTGCAGATTCTTATGCCAACTAATTTGTGTACCTAATTCTCAAAGTAGCAATAAACAAATGCTTGTTTGAGAGCAAGAGAGAATCCACGCAAGTCAACGATTCTCAAAGACAAATTAGTAAATCGGCCTCTCCTCTACTCCAGACTAGATCTCTAACTCTTAAGGCCTAGCTTGGCAAGCTGACAGCCCTTTATCTAGCCTAGTGGACTTTATCAAAACCGAAATCTTATGTTCTTCTTCCAATACGGTCCAGAAACTCTCCCAAAAGCCCAAATAAAGTCATGAATAGGAGGAACCTGCACTGATTGGTGGGGTTAAAGTAACAAATGATATCTATTAGAAATGAGACATCCCAAAAAAACCAGGGACCCATAATTTAGGGGTATTGTCTGATTCTTCTAATGAAAAGATTTTGGATTTAGCACCTCCCTCTCTCACTCCTTGTAAATAAATAATTAACGTTCATTGGGGAATCAAACAATTCAAAAAATAATTAAGAAAAAAAAAAAAAAAACTCTAAATTGAGGAGGGACGCTCCTAAAATGTTTTGTACACAAAGCCCATAATTGTTCCCAGCAAAGTCCATCAGGGAGATCCAATTTAGTTATTATCGGGGCAGTAGATTGTAGATGCATAAAGTTAGGTGATGCGCAACTGAAATCAGGTCTGTACGTAGCCCATTCCATATGTCCTATATATACGTTTGGCAAATAGGTTTATCATATCATATCCATACTAGCCCAGTGATTGGCTAAGGCTATGCCATGTAAGCTGCAGCAATGAATGAAATGTATGTTGAATTTGATGCATATTTTGTATGAGGTAAAGACACATGAGTGATAATGAAATTGAGGATGACTTGCATGGCAAAACTTCTATGTGATTGTTTTATTAGAAAATGGTAAAACATAACTTTGATACTATGATTGATAAATTGTATGGAAAAATACAGAACATAAAAATAAAAAATAAAAATAAAGATGATAGAGGGAATGAGAATGTAGAAGCACACATCAACATCATTTTTACTAGTGAGATCTATGTATACTGTAGGCAAAATTCTAGACTAGCTAATCATAGACTAAACTAGGATTGTAATACTTGCAATACAAGTAGGATTAGGATTACTTTGCTTACACCATTAGATACAACTAGTCGCGGACCTGTGCATTGTGCGTGATAATTTCTTTTATGGTGATTGGATGTTTTGGTCATCGAATTTATTTTGTATTATAAGAGATTAGTATTTGAAATAGAAAGATGAAATTTTGTTGTTGAATTAATTTTTTGGAACATAATTTCTACCATACTTGGTTTGCTAATTTGTACATTTCCAAGTCAATTGAGCACATTTTGCATGTTACATGTAATTCTTTGTTTCCATAAGGGTAAGGGCAGTCACGATCCCAATGACCCACTACATTTTTCTTGCATGCATGGTTTTTTGGGATGCAAATGTGTTTGTTCCAAAAGTTGTATGTTGAAGGGTTTGTCGATAGTTTTGTAGCAATAGTTTTCCAGCTTGTTGGTTTAGAATTGATAATAGTAGCTGGATTCCTTCCTCATTTGATTCACATAAGAGTGCAATTGCAAGTCCATATTTTACATTTTTGTCCCCTTCCTTGTTGGCCTAAAGAAGGATTTCTTTTCCTGCTTTAGTTTTACCTTGCACAAAATATTTGTGAGCTCCGACCCAAAATAGTGCTTGTTTGTTTCCAGCCCTAAAGCATCGATGAATGAGCTTTTCTTCATCTTTTCGAAGGAATAAAGGATTTTGAAGCAGTCCAGTTAGATTGATGTAGTGAAGAACTTTTGTTTTTTTGGTTAGCCGATTGAATTACTTGTAGCTATTTTTTAAAACAAAGAACACATATTAAGAAATTAATGTGCTAAAAAAATACATATTTTAATACTATATTATAAAATTGAGAAACATTTATTTTCCTTTAAACATGCTTTTCATGCCTACAATTTGGTTCAAGTTCAATTTATTTTGTATCCCCATATTTAAAAAGTTAAATTTCATTCCAGAAAAATTATGACTTCTAAAATTTGTATATGTAATACTAAAAATTTAGGGAAAAAAATCCAAGTTAAATTACCGTCTGAAAAAGCATAGTATGCTCTTACCATTATGACAAAGCAACTACTTCCCAATTAGAAGAAATGTGAAACTTCATTTAGGCAAATCATGAAGTAATTAAGAAAGTATTACCCTGCCACCTGCGAGTTGATTTTCTATTCTTTAAGTCAGAGTAGAGAAGGGGAGAAGTTTATTCATTTTCTTGACTGTTTGAATAAGGAGAATAACAAGCAACAAAAGTTCACTTACAACCATTGGATATGGTGATTGTTAGTTTATTTTTTAGATTTATATCTTGTCCCTTGATATGGTGTAATAACATAAACAAGTGGCTACTTGAAGACAAATCTTGAGGTAGCGAGTGAGTGATGTTCATTAGTGTAGGAGTTGTTTGAATTGTTCAATCTTCATCCTCTTCAACCTTTGCCTTTTTACAATGAAAGATATACTTGCCACCATTTTTTAATAGATTCATATAAATTATGTTTAAACAGGATGACGTAATTTAGATTTTTTTAATAATTTTAGTTGATAACAATGAAATATTTGTATGATTTTAATTGTAAGAATATTAGAATATTATGGAGAAGAGATGATAGGTTCATTATAATTTTAAAAATGGGAAATTGTCATAAATAATTGAAGTATTTGGTTGTGAGAGGCAAATGATTTGAAAGCTTCATGTTTGATTCGGACTGGGATGGTGTAAGTTTTGAAATAAATGGAAAGGTAATATACTTTCATGAACTGATTTATTAGATAGTTGAAAATAGAGGATGTTGAAGAGTCTTTGCAATAAAAATTTGTAAATTATGTTTAAAGGTAAAATAAAATATTGTTTTTGGCTGTTAAGTTACAGCACTAATGAGCAACATAAAGAGGTCCTTTTATTTTTCTAACAACATTCAGTTATAAAATTTGATATTAAAAATGACTAATGAAACAATTATTGAAAGCAGTATATGTGTGGTAATGGGTAAGATTTTGGCACAGTAGTTGGTGGTAGTATATTTAGGTTCCTCAATCAAATGAAATCCACCTAAATGAATTAGATTTAATTTTTTTCTTTTAAATACAACATTGTTTGTATTTTAACACGTTTTTTATAAATAAAAAAAATTAAAAGCTGAGGGAAAAAAAGAGAGATATATATATATATATATATATTTTAATAGATTTGGAGGATGTGATTTAATTTAGATGTTAAATTAAAAGATGATGTTTTGATTGTCAAATAATGAAGTTTGTAATTAAACATAAATGAGTATATTTCATGAAATAGAAGTAGCTATAGTTGCTGGCTGGTATGGATTTTATTAGTGCTAATGCTTAATGGGATAACAATTTGATTTTCCAAAAAGCTTTTATTATTAATGAAGGAAAGTATTTGATTTGATTTTTTTGACACAATATGAAGAAATAATACAACTCTGAAATAAGTTCATATAGGCAGGAAAATATAAAATTCCAATATCATTTGCGTCTTTGAAGCTTCTTCTTCTTTGATGACTTTTGTTTTGTAGCTTTTCGATGATTGATAAGATCTTGAAGGAACATGTTATTGTCATTTGGTTCCACATCTTCAACATTAGAGGCAGAACTCATTGATGGGATGGCATCACCATTGTCTTCTTGTTTTGATCCACTTGCATCATTATTTGTGTTTGTTAATGGTTTTGTATCGAGAACTTTTGTCTAAAGTTTGATCTGCTTTTTTCTTGATTTCATAATTCTCCAATGTTTCCTACACCAAAGTATATTTATTAAATTATATTGTAGATATATATATTTTTTTTTGAATGAATTTGCAAATAAATATAGCAGTAGAAAGCTTACTGTTGTGGTATCAACATTATTTGTGGATGGATCACTTGGATCATTATTTGTGTGGGGGGATGGTTTTGTATCAATAACTTCAAATGTTTTGTTGTCAAAAGTCTGTTTTGGACTTTTCTTGATTTCATCCTTTTGCGGTGGTTCCTAAAACACAATCTGTGGATTAAAACACAATGTTTGATTTTGCAAATAATGGTAAGTTTGTAATTGTTGATAGCTTATTGTTGTGCTATGATCAAGTTTCATTGCCGTTTGATCATTTGAAATGTTGTCAAACAACTTTTCAATTGTATATAATTCCCAAGAAAAGTATAAAAATAAAAAGACACATAAAAACTACTATGGAAACCCAATGAGGGAAACAGAAACCATAAATACATGTGACCAAATCTAATAGTGGAGAAGTTCTTGAGTAAATGCAGCTTATTTGATCAGGATAACATAAAGAGTAATCATTCAATTATCATTGGCTTGGGCATGAACATTTTTACAAATGCCCCTGATTGAACAGTATGTAATAGCAGTCTAAAAATTGTCAAATTTAAAAGTTACATATCCCCTAGCGAGATACTGTAAATAAAAACATTGCCTGCAATTTAGGTCTTCCTTCCAATTTCATTAAAAAATTGCCATTAAAAATATATCATTCTCACATGATATAGATCTATAAAATTAATTAAAAATATTTTTTCATAAATTAATTATATACTTTCAACTTCAGATATTAAATGGAAAAGACGTATTGAAAATATGTGGAAGATGTATTGCTCAAAAAAGAACCAAAGAGGTAATCTAATACAATATATAAAAGCAGAAGCTTTTAATGAGGTGCTGCCATGTTAGGAAAAATGATCTCTTCAAAAACTGACACATATAGGTTAAACTTAAAAAGCCCGCACGGTGCGTTCGGAAAAAATGAAATAAAACAATGATTCACTTTGTCAAAACACTGTTTGGAGCCTCTCGGTATAAAAGGAAACTAACTGCTTAAAAAAAAGAAAAAAAGAAAGAAAGAAAGAAAGATTGGTACACAGAGAAAAGAGAGAGAGCGAGAGATCCCAACAATGGTGACACTACGCACACCTACAGAAAGCCATCAACACCGTTACCATCAGATTGAGAGATACGGAGACGGAGAGAGAAAACTAACCGCTTAAGACAAAAAAAAGAAAGACAGATTGCTACACGGAGAAAGGGGAAAGAGAGACCCAGAGAAAAGAGAAACAGAGAAATAGAGAGGCAGAGAACAGAGAACAGAGAAGGGGAGAGAGATTGAGAGATCAAAAACTGCATTTTGCAATCCAGAATGAAAAGATGTCTCTCACTTCCTGTCAGATTTCTTCATCTCACTGTCTGCTAATTTCTTTCCATGGAATAAAAGAGAAATAGAGAGACAGAGATAGAGAGAAAAGCATCACCCAGATCTTCTCCCATCAGTTAGAGATATATATTAGACATATTAGCCCAATGTAATAGGCCCAAGCCCAATCCTGCTTGTACTAGTAGTCTAGGGTTTAGTCGCCTATATATACTCATGTTATAACTCATTGTAACACAGGTTATTGTACTACACTCTTATACACAATAAAGATGTAGCCCTTAAGGGATTCCTCCGTGGATGTAGGCCGACAAGGCTGAACCACGTAACCCTGGTGTTCACAGTGTTCCTATTCTATGCTTCCCCTTTCCGCATCCACTCTAGCATACACAACATGATATAATAACACATCCCGTTGCTAATATTCAACAATCATAAGGGCGCCACCCTGATCTTCTGCCATCACCGTAAGCCTCCACTCACTACTCGACTGTCTGAATTGCTACTGGTAAAGTTCTGTTTTAAATTAAAAAAAATTAGGGTTTTTGGTTTTTATTTGGAGAATCAATTGGGTGTTAATTATGATTTAGTTTGGTATTTTGGGTCAGATTTGGTTTTATTAATAGATTGGTATTTTGGGTCAGAAATAGGGAGTGGCGATGAAACAGAGAAAGGCGATGAGTACACGGAGAAAGAAGCAGAGAAGGAGAGAGACGACGAAATAAAAAAGTTTCATAAAACAATTTTGCAGACCCAAAACCTTGGCAGAACGGTAAACAGAGAAGGCACGGAGTGGGGACTGGGTAGAGAAAAATCTGCCACCATCAGAGAGACAGGCCGTGTACCCATAAGGCCATAACCGGTAAAGTTAATGTTTTTGTTTTTTTTCCTTTTCGTTTTCAAATCTGGGAATTGAATATAATTTAGGTTTGAATTTCTTGGTTGGATTGGTTTAGATTTAGATCATTTAATAATTTACTTAGGAATTTGGATTAGAATAGGTTTTGTTTTGTCTATTTGGGTTGCATTCGTTTTGGGTATCTGCCTACATGCATGGCATTTCATTTATGTTTTTTATTTTTTTTTATTTTTTTATAATTGATATATATTTCATTACCTCTTCGATATATTTTGGTTTCCTATGTTCTCTTTGTTCGTTTTTGTAAAGTTATTTGAGTGATTTTTTTAATAGTAAAAATTAAAAATAATAAGTTTTTCTTGCAGTTGTCGATAAAGGCTACAACGTTCACTGATCACAATGATTAAGGTATAAAATGCATTAGAATGAGTACCAAAATTAAAGGTAAGTTTTTACAAATTTTCCCTTTTTTTTTCTTGGTTTTTAGACTTCTGTTAACAAGTGGTTGATTTTGTATTTACATTTAAAAACGCTGAAACATTGTCACTTTTCGTTTGGTGCATTAAGGAAACTTTTCAATGATATTTTTCACATTTTAATGATGTTCAGTCTCTCCGATAGGCACCTCTTCTTTCTCCCACCATTTTTTTCCCTAATTTAAATTGTTAATTTGACATGCTTACTATTTTTTTTAATCTTTGTTTTTTGTTATTAATTGTTGTGTTTGGTTTTGGGGATAAACTTCAAAGCATAAAAACCCAGAACCATCTGAAAACCAAAACTGCAAGTTGTTTTTTATTTTCGTTTTACTTTCTGCTTCCAATTTGTGTTCTGTGTTTTCTTTATTTCATATATTTCTTTCTTTTTTGACTTTAACTTTTCAGGAAACAGAGGTGTCTTCTCATGAAGCCTTCCAGTTGTTCTCCCAAGTCCAACACAGATTCTGATGTGTTCCTCTCATTTCTTTCAAGATTTTGTTTGCTCAAGTAATCAATTTTATTGCTCTCCTAACTCATTATTAGAGTTTCAATTTTCATTTGATTTGGAATTTGATCTTCTCAAATTGAAGTTGCTGATTTATGCCCAATATGTTTAGAACGGGAATTTAATCTAAAGTTAATTAATATGCACTTGAATATTGTCCGGGCATCTTTGGTTAGATATGGACTCAAATTGCAAATTTGGAAGTACTAATACATACATGTTTAGAAAGTTTTTTTGTTACATTTGAATTTTACAATGATTCATTAAGTGTTGTTTCTTTTACATGTACACAAGCTATTTGATAAAATTCTTAAGTGATGTTTGTTGGCCTTTTTCATTCTCTTCCCCAATGATGCTATTAGCCCAAAGCACCAACTCCTTCAAGGTCACTGTTTTCCTCCCTTTCCGACAAAATTGCATAATATAATTGTGAATTGTTTTAACTTTTATTTAGTTTTACTACATCTTTTATTTTCAAATTGCTTTTAGTTCAAGTATTGTTGATTTCAAAAGTCAATTTGGATTATAAGACTAAAATCTGCACCTAAGAATCAGTTAAATTGTTTGTTCGTTTTTCAGTTTTCAATTCGCTTCCAATAAGGTTCCATTTCTTTATTTCAGCATGTTTTCTTTCCTTCCCCCCCCCCCCCCCCCTCTTTTATTGTTGTGTTTGGCTGCAGAGAAAGCCTCCGATACTTTCAGAAGTATAATACGAGATTTTTTTATTGGTAGGTGGTTGACAACTTTCATTGTGATTTGATGGTTGGGTTGTGTACATGTAAAAGAAACAACTTTCATTGTCATTTTTTATTTTTTATTTTTAATATTGTAAGAGCCTATTGCATTATCAATAGAGAATGTGTTGTGTCAAGGATATTTAAAAAAGAATTTCGGACCCATTAGATTGAGAAGTCTTTTTTACTCATAAGCCTAACTTTTAGTTACTTCTTGAAGTATTTTTATGTAATGCTTGGTTTTTATTTATGTAGTAAGTTTTGGATTTCTATTGCTTTAGTTTCTATAGGTTACATTTGTATGTGCAATTTATCTTTTTTATAAAAGCTTATAGAAATTGCAATTGGTAAATCAATTTTGCAAATACATTTACATCTTTGATTAGTTTTGGTGATAATATGTTTTTTCTTTCAAAGATTTCCTTTTAAAAATATTGTTTGCTAATTTGTGGGTTGAAAAAATAGAGCTTGAATAGTTCTTTTTTACAGAGTTGGTCTAAAATTTCCCATAGCCAAGGTGGGATGCAAAATTGGGTGTGGATACATAGCTTGAGGTCATTCACAACGAAAGCTCCTACCTATGTCTTGGAATTTTTTTAAGAGCATGCTCTGTAAGTTCTTTTATTCTGTTTTGAGATGATTAAAGCTTTATCATAATTATCACATTGGAATTTTGGCATAGTTAAAAAAAGGGGCAGCAAGTTATATAAATGTGCACATGCATAAATATTTGTATGTGTCAGTCCTACCATCAAATCTTCAACTATAAGATTTTTAAAAAAAAAAAAAATGTTTCTTTAGCCAATCTGGTTATTTTGGTTTTGATGTAATAATATTATTCTTTTTTTTTTTCTTTTTGGAAGGCATAACAAATTGAAGATATACTATATGATAGTAGGTCTAAAACAAAACTAAAAAATTAAACTAAAATCAAAGTAGAAATTTTATTCATATAAATATATATATATATATATATATATATATATATATATATATACACGTATTGTTTTGCTTTCAAAGTTGGCTAAATTAATAATGTCTATCATGTGTTGGATGGAATTCATGATATATGTAATGGTTAGTGGAACTCATTTGCTGTTTCATATATCAATGTTTAGTATTTTTAAAATAGGCAAATGCTTCCATTCTTCATATTTTTATAATAGGTCTTGATGCCTACAACCTCCCATTAAAGATTATGCCACTTAGTTTAGTGTTTTGAAGTACATTGTTTTCCCATAATGTTGTACTGTAACAAGAATAACTCAAGATGTTGGTTATTGTGTCTTTTATATCACAGGGTGTAACAATGTATATTTTCTTTATTTGTAAGCAGTCAATTTACGTATTTGCAAGCAAATTTAGTAAGGACAAGTGAAATGATTTGTTGGTGGTAATGTAGTTGAGAAGATTTTGGATTCATAAGTAACCTTTTTTTTTTTAATGTAAGCTAATGTAATTTTTTTTATTCAAGGTTTTCTTATATATTGTTCAATATACATTTGGCAGTCAAACAGATTCATTTCGAATTGAATAAATTTTTTATTTTAGTTGTTTTCAATAACTGAAATATAGTTTGCTTTTGGACAAATTTTTTCAGTTCATCAACAAGAAAATAGTGCAGAAAACCGGGGTACAATGCACAATTAACCACCATAGGAAGATATTTTTAGTAGTTGGGAGCTGCCGGAGTGGGTGTTGTCATATGAAATTCAGTGTTTCTTCCAATGACTGCTATGCAAAAAAAAAAAAAAAAAATTGAAAATCCTCTAGAAGTTGAACTGGTAGCTATTTTGCATTGCTAGAATTTTTCACATGAAGAACAGAAAAATGCTTATATTTTAGAAGGTTATTCAGGTATTGTTGCTTTGGTATATGAATGAAAATAATTAATTATTTACTGTGTTTTGATTTTTTTTTTTTTTTTTTTTTTTACATATTCTGGAGTATTTAATAAAAACCCAATTTTTGGATATGTAAATTCAAGTGCTATTTGAGAAGAATAGAAAGTAGTTTGTACCAACTCGGAAATTTTTTCAAAGTTCTTTTTGATTAGTAATTAAAGTAGAATTAATAGTCTATCTAAAGTGAAGGAAATGTCTATACTTGGTGAAAAGAAGAAAATTTCTCTATGATGGTCTAATGTAAAAAGTTAAGAAAACTGAAAATATCCAAACTGCTTGAATTACAACTTATCAAAAAATAAAACCATTTGAATTACAAGAACTATGTTCTTTTAATTATTAAAAAAAAAAAAAATCTCTTGACACTATAATGCTTATGACCATTACACACTTGAAACTTATATAGTAGAAATTTGGTGGCTCGGATTGTAAGATGCATTCTTAGAATTCAGACTACAAAAGATTGAGCAAATTCTAACTTGGCAGAGAAAAAATATGAATTTATTTTTCTTTTCTAATTTATTTTTATAGGTTCTTTGTTTTTTTATGGTTTACAACTTTTCACAGATTTAATTTAGATGTTTATATATTAAAAATTGCAATTGTTAAACATGTTTGATGCTTTATTTATTTATTTATTTATATCTATTTAAGACTAGAACATCAATCTTTGGCATCAACGTCCCAATTTGGATTTCCTAGCAGGTGTATCTCATTTTGTTGCTTAGTGCTAAGGCTATAAAAGATCTTATAATACTTATAAGTACATCAAAGTTCTTTTTTATATCAGTTATGCTTTCTCTTATCAATCATTTACTTTCTACCAATAGAAATTAAAACATTGTTTCTTTGTATTTATACATTGGAATTTTACCTTATATTATTATTGAATATGTTCTCCTTACATGGAGCTCAAAAGGTTGTATTAGTTTCTATTATTTCAAAGGTTACATTTAAATAGGTCTTTGCCTCCAGTTAGACAACAATCACCCATTTAGCACACCAAAGAATCCATTTGAGGGTGTTCTACATATGTGCTATAGTTTTTGCAGGTGGCAGATGATGACTGAATTCATCCAAGTGAAATAGAGCTGGCATTTATAGTACATCAAGCCTAGCTAGAATATGGCTTTGCTCACTAGATGTTTTTTTGGTTAATAAGTACTTAGACTTCATTTTTTGCTATGGGAAATTTTGGACTTTTGACATTGTTATTGAACTTGACTCTACATCGCACAATTGTAATTTTTGTTTTTTGAATTGATTGGCATTATTAAAACAAAGCCTTTAATAAACATATTAATTGTTGTATTTTATTGTATTGTTATGTCAATTTGATGGTATTTAAAATATGTAAATTGTTCCCCGCACATTGCGCGGGTTAAATGCTAGTTTATATAATGTTTGAACTAAAGAACCAACTTGCTCTGCTATCTTTTCTTTTTTTTAACTAATTTGAACTAAAGAACAAATTTTTTTTAACTAATTTGAACTAAAGAACTAATTTTTTGAAGTATGTAATTAACTAATTAACTAAATAAGAGCAAAAACATTTTACAATACGTCTTTCAATTTAATTACATATTTAATGGTTAGTTGAAACTTGCAAGTAAGAATCACCCAGATTAACAGGATGCATAAAATATTTACTATAATGTTTTGCTCTTCTTTGAAAGACGAATGTGATGCATCAACTTTCTAGACGTATTTCAAGTTTTTTGAAAACGGCCTTGTCATTCATTCAGATAAATGCATGGAGTCAAAAGTACGGGGCTTCTACAACTGGTGAGGGGGTTTCCTCCATCCAGATTATATCCTCAACTACATTTTTAGCGTGTCTTGCTAGTAAGTGTGCCACAGAGTTAGCACTTCGCTTCACATGACTAAAATATGCCCATCTAAGACCTGTCGCGAGCCACTGGATATCATGAACAATGTGACCAAGCCGAGACATGTTAGACCCATAATGCGAGAGTGAGGTCATGACTGCTACGTTTATCTCCCTCAATGACCAGTTCAGAAAATCCCGCGTCAATGGCAAATTCCACCGCCCTACTACATGCCAAAATTTCTGCCTTTTCACTGTCCTCAACTGGAGGCCCTTTTGCAGACATAGCTACCATGACCTCGCCTTTCCCATTTCGAATTATTGCTCCAACTTTTGAGCAGTTCAACTCCTTGAAGATTTGACAAAGCAATCTCAGAACAATCCATTGAAGAAGAAGAAATAAAGGATCCAACGGCTATATCCAAAACGATGTCGTGTAGGAAACCAATTAAACACAAAAACACATTAATGTCTAACGGTGTCGTTTCTCACTAAATCAAACGATACCGTTTTGACTTAAACACTGAAGGCACCAGCACGTGGGATTGTCTGTTACTACACGTGTGAGACGGTTAGAGATTAAAGTAACAGATTCTGTTGGGCTTAACTTCTTCTTCTTCCACTGGTTCATCTATATATATATATCTATTCCATTGTAAATGTAATTGTATTCGATACATTTTCTTCTTCAGTAATACAATAGTGCTTTCATTTGTTTCTCTTGAATCTCTGTTTTTCATTTCCATTTTCCTGGCAAACACAATAACAGAGAGATCAAGAGTGTTTTATCATGGTATCAGAGCTTTGATCCATATCAATGGCTTCTGCTCAATCTAATTCATCTTCTTCATCGTCTTCCTCAAGTGTTATGCCTGTTATGAATTCTTCAGGACTATCAATGAATTCTTCGTTGCTACTGTTATCAAATATGTCATCCATGATGACAGTGAAGCTTGACTATGGGAACTATGTGGTGTGGAAACATCAAATTGAGGTAATTCTTGATACCTACTCTATGATTGATGTTCTTGATGAATCAATCACTGTTCCAGATAGGTTTCTTAAAGATTCCTCTGGTAATTTTACCACTGAAGTCAATTCAGCATTCATAGCTTGGAAGAATCGTGAACAAGCAATGTTCACATTCTTAAATTCAACTTTGTCTCCTGGAGTTCTTGCTCTCACAGTTGGACAAAAATCTGCTAGAGGAGTTTGGAGAGTATTAGAGAAGAGGTTTGCATCAGTTTCAAGGTCTCATGTTATGAGTCTCCGTAATGAATTGAATGCAATTAAGAAAGGAAATGAATCAATTGATGGATATTTTCAAAGGATTAAACAAGCTCGTGACAAGCTAATAGCTGTGTCTGTATTTGTAGATGATGAGGAGCTGCTTCATATTGTTCTTGATGGTCTTCCATCTGCTTATGATTCCTTTAGTTCTGCTATTAGAACTAGGAGTGATGTGTTGTCAGTAGAAGAATTGAATGCATTACTTAATGCAGAAGAGAGAATTATTAAAAAGAGATCTAATGGTGTTGATCAAATCTCTATGGCAATGGCTGCAAATTTCCATTCACAAGGTTTTTCTAGGGGAAGAGGAGGAAGAAACTATAATCAGAGAGGAAGAGGTGCTCGTGGCCATGGACCTCAATCTGGTGGAATGAATTCTCAATTCAGTGGAGGAAACTACTCCAATTTTGGTGGATTTGGTGGATCTGGTCCTCAATTTCAGGCCTTTAATAATGGTAATCAAAGTTTCTCATCTCAAAATCAACATAAGCCATCTCCAAATCAAGGTCAAACCAATAGGCCTACCTGTCAAATCTGTGGGAAGAATGGCCATTCAGCCCTTGATTGTTACCATCGCATGGATTTTGCTTATCAAGGAAGGCATGCTCCTGCTAAACTTGCTTCCATGGTGGCTAATGCTGCTCAGGTTCAGGCTTCCAACTCATGGCTTACTGACACAGGGTGCTCAGATCATGTAACTCCAAATCTATCACAGCTGTCTCTTCATCAGCAACCTGTTCATGGCACTGAAGCTGTCACTGTTGGGAATGGTCAGGAACTACCAGTCACTCACATTGGAAATGGTAAGCTGCAAACCCCAACTCATTCCTTTAGGCTTGATAATATTCTTAGAGTACCAGACCTTGCCTCTAATCTCCTATCTGTTCATAAATTGTGTCTCCAAAATAATGTGTTTTGTTACTTTGATGCCAACAAGTTCTTAATTCAGGATTTGCCCACGGGGAAGATCCTCTATGCAGGGTTGAGTAGAGATGGGGTCTATCCCATTCCATCCATCTCTGATCTATCCTCATCCTTGCACCATTTCAAGTCCTCTGCCCTTGTGTCTGTCAAACCACACCAGATTCTGCTATGGCATCACAGGCTTGGCCATCCTAATTCTAGAATTTTACATTCTGTTCTTAAGTCTGTATGTTCTTCTCTTTCTTTGTCCATGATTGATGAAGTTTGTTCCTCATGTGAACACTGTATAAGTGCTAAAATGCACAGACTTCATTTAAATAAATCTTCCATTGCTACTAATTCAATTCTTGAACTTGTGCACAGTGATGTTTGGGGCCCCTCTCCCATTACTTCCTTGCTTGGTTTTAATTACTATGTAATCTTTGTGGATGATTACACTCGTTTTACTTGGTTGTTTTTGATTAAGTCTAAAAGTGAAGTCCTATCTGTGTTTAAACACTTCCAAACCATGGTTGAAACTCAACACAATTCCAAACTTAAGGCCTTAAGAACTGACAATGGGTCTGAATATACTAGTGCTGAGTTTAAATCTTACTGTTCTGCTCATGGCATTCTTCATCAATCCTCTTGTCCTCATACCCCTGAGCAGAATGGAGTCTCAGAAAGGAAGCATAGACATGTTGTTGAAACAGGTCTTGCTCTCCTTTATCAGTCCCATCTTCCACTTAATTTTTGGTCCTATGCATTCACTGCTGCTACCTTTCTTATTAATAGGCTACCTTCATCTGTGTTAGGCTTTCAATCACCTTGGGAAAAGGTGTTTTCTAAGGCACCTTCTGTACATGCTCTTAAGTCCTTTGGGTGTGCTTGTTACCCTTTTCTTAGACCCTATAATAAAAACAAGCTGCAACCTAGGTCTGCTCCATGTGTCTTTCTTGGTTATCCACCACTCTCAAAAGGATATATTTGCCTTGATCCCACTTCTAACAAAATCTATATTTCCTGTCATGTCTTGTTCAATGAGAATCTATTTCCTTTTGCCACTAATCCTAATCTCACTAATCCTCATATTCCTTTTTCTTCCTCCTTGTCTGCTTGGTTTTCCCCTCCTGCTTCTGATTCAAAACCCCCCCTCTACAAGTGATGCTCCTCCTTCCACTTCTGCCTTATCTGATTTTGACCTGGTCTCATCCATGCTTCCCTCCTTTCTTTCTCCTTCTTCTCCCCTTCCTGTTGTTCCCAGTCCTGTTGATACTCCTCTCTCAGTTCCAGTTTCTGTTCCTTCTACTACTGTGCTCCCACCTTCAGGTTCCTCCTCCCATTCCACTTCTGCTCCCCTTGTTGATGTTCATTCCTCCACCAATACCCATCCTATGGTCACAAGGTCTAAACAAGGAATATTTAAGCCTAAAGCTATGCAGGTCCAATGTGACTACACTGAAGTAGAACCTCCTTCATTTGCAATTGCTTCCAAGCATCCTCCTTGGGTGGCTGCCATGGATACTGAATTTCAGTCTTTAATGAAGCAGCAGACTTGGTCTTTGGTCCCTCTTCCCCCTCATAAGAATGTTGTTACATGCAAATGGGTTTATAAGCTCAAAAGGCATAGTGATGGGTCTGTTGCCAGGTATAAGGCCAGGCTAGTGGCTCGGGGCTACCTCCAGCAATATGGTCTAGACTATGATGAGACCTTCAGTCCAGTTGTGAAACCTACCACTGTTAGACTCCTCCTTGCTTTGGCTGTCCAATTTGGTTGGAAACTAAGGCAGTTGGATGTGTCCAATGCCTTTCTCCATGGCCATCTTAAGGAAGAAGTTTTTATGGCTCAACCTCAAGGCTATGTTGATTCCTCCTTTCCTGCCCATGTGTGTCTCCTACATAAAGCACTTTATGGTCTCAAGCAAGCCCCTAGGGCTTGGTTTGAGAGGTTCACATCTCAGCTTCTTCATATAGGCTTCTGTGCTTCCACTGCTGATGGCAATTTATTCATATTGAGACATCAGTCCTTCATTGTGTATTTGCTGCTCTATGTTGATGATATTATCATCACAGGAAATAGCTCTTCTTTTGTTTCCACCATCATCACTATTTTGGGCAAGGAATTTGATCTTAAGGACCTTGGGTTGCTGCACTACTTTCTTGGTCTCCAGATTGATTATACATCTACTGGCTTATTTGTGCATCAGTCCAAATATGCCATTGATCTCCTTAAGAAATTTGGCATGACTGAGTGCAAACCATGTAAGACCCCATGCTCTCCCAACCATCATCTTCTTCCAAATGACAGTCCTCTTTTACCTGATCCTAAATCCTATAGAAGTCTTGTTGGGGCCTTGCAATACCTCACTTTCACCAGACCAGACTTATCTTATGCTGTTCAACAGGCCTGTCAGCATATGAGCACCCCTACCCAGAATCATCTTCAAGCTGCAAAACGCATCCTGCGATATCTCCATGGTTCTCTTCACTTTGGGATTGCTTTTACTCCTGGTCCCATCTCCTTATCTGCCTACAGTGATGCAGACTGGGCTGGGGACCCTGTGGACAGGCGTTCTATTACTGGCATGGTGGTTTTCTTTGGTCATTCCCCTATCACTTGGTCTGCTAAGAAGCAATGCACTGTGTCTCGTTCATCCACAGAGGCTGAGTATCGTGCTTTGGCTTCTACCACTGCTGAGCTGTACTGGCTTCGAATGCTTCTTAGAGACTTTGGCATTTTCCTTCCTCATCCTCCTCTTCTCTGGTGTGACAATGTTAGTGCTCTGGCTATTGCATCCAACCCTGTGTTTCATGCTCGCACAAAACACATTGAAGTTGATTACCATTTTGTTCGTGAAAAGGTCCTTAGGCGTGATTTGCTGCTCAAATTCATTTCCACTCATGATCAACTTGCTGATTTGTTTACCAAGGGTCTCCCTTCCCCACGGTTCAATTGGCTTACTTCCAAACTTATGTGGAAATTCCCCATTCGTTTGAGGGGGGATGACAAAGCAATCTCAGAACAATCCATTGAAGAAGAAGAAATAAAGGATCCAACGGCTATATCCAAAACGATGTCGTGTAGGAAACCAATTAAACACAAAAACACATTAATGTCTAACGGTGTCGTTTCTCACTAAATCAAACGATACCGTTTTGACTTAAACACTGAAGGCACCAGCACGTGGGATTGTCTGTTACTACACGTGTGAGACGGTTAGAGATTAAAGTAACAGATTCTGTTGGGCTTAACTTCTTCTTCTTCCACTGGTTCATCTATATATATATATCTATTCCATTGTAAATGTAATTGTATTCGATACATTTTCTTCTTCAGTAATACAATAGTGCTTTCATTTGTTTCTCTTGAATCTCTGTTTTTCATTTCCATTTTCCTGGCAAACACAATAACAGAGAGATCAAGAGTGTTTTATCAAGATTGCAGCATCAAAATTCAGCTTGAAGGTTGGATCCGGAAGGGCATCCCAAGTTTTTGCAGTCAAGCTTGGCAACTGAATATTCAACTGGTCTTGTGACTGTTGAAACTCACTGAGGTAATCCTATGCCCTCTTATTAAGCCATCTCGGGTCTCTCACCTTTCCCCCATGAACTACAGTGTTCCTTTGGTTCCAGATCAGCCAAGACTAAACCAAGAAAAGCTCGAATTCAGCTGTGGTTAATCGGGTCAGTAGCTCTTGAAATAGTTGAAGGACATCTTGTTGGCCTGAGCTCCATTTCTGCAACCGAACCAAGCTACCCGCCCAAACATCCCTCGCTACGACACAATCCCACAATGCATGGACCCCTGTTTCGGCCTCTCGTGAACAGAGGATACCCCCATCGTCTTCAATGATCTTCTGTCGCCTGAGATTAGCACGGGTTAGCAGGATATTCTGACAGGCACGCCACCCAAACACCTTAATCTTATTAGGCACGTTAAGCTTCCAAACTTTTGACCACACCTGAACTCCAATCGGACCTGACGATGTTTCTGCCCAAGTATCCATTTTCTGAAGTTGTCTCGCCACATGGTAGCCCGACTTGACCAAATAAACACCCTTTTTTGTATGTAACCACATTATTACGTCTGATGTTTGTCTGTGGCTCAGGGAAATTCTGAGGATAGCATTAGCATCGTCCTTATGAAAAATTGCATGTATGATTGCACTACTCCACACTCTCTGTTCCTAGTTAATGAGGTTTGAAACATACCAATCACTCTCCTCCATGCTTGGTGGCTGCAAAACTCCATTTGTTGGATGATTCGGAATCCACTTATTCGTAGAAACTCTAATTTGAGAATCATCTCCCACCCTCCAACAACATCCAAATTTTAGGATTGGACTAGCTGCCATTATGCTCTTCCAATAAGAGCAATTAGGAAAAGCTGAAGCATCCAAAAAATGACTCCGTGGGAAGTACCTAGCTTTGAAGCACTTAAACATCAGAGAGTCTTGCTGCTGTATTAGCCTCCAACCTTGTTTTACCAACATGGAGAGATTAAAAGATGTTAGGTCTCTAAATCTCTAAACCTCCCACCTTCTTAGCTTCGGACAGTTTGTTCTAGCTTTTCCAATGGATTTTCCTCTCCTCTCCTTCCTGCCCCAACCAAAACTTGGCACACATGACATCGAGTTCGTCACAAAGCTTCTTGGGTAATTGAAATACCCCCATGGAATACATGGGGATAGTTGGAGCCACTGCCTTTATTAGCACCCCCTTCCTGGCTTTAGATAGCATCTTACCCTTCCACCCTTAGAACTTCTTCCATACTCTATCTTTAAGGTAGGCAAATGAGTGGTATTTTGCTCGCCCCACCAACATAGGCAAACCCAAATATATCTCAAACTAGTCCACCTCCTTTGTTAGCACCAATGTATTTCAAGTTAATTACATATTTAATGGGAAGTTGAAACTAATACATCTTAGGTGGGGAGAGATTTAGGCCTTATAAATCTCGATTAAAAAACACAATCTTAGCACAAAATAAAACACTTGCACAATGACTTAAAATTGAAACCATGAATATCAAACCATGTCTAAACCAAAAACCATGATAAACACAATTATGTAGAAAAATTACTGCAAAAATTGAAACACCAAGAAAACAATTTGCTTTTATTCTAAAACCCAATCCATGTTAACAATCATGATATTGAAGTACACTTTGATATCAATTGTTGAAAAACAGCAAAAGCAAATAGAATTAAATACCTAGCAATCAAAAAACTCAAAATGAACAGACCTAAAAGAGGTAGAGATCCAATTAAAAAACCCAGCAATAAAAATTTCAACGCCCTAAAAAAGATTAAGTAAACAATCAGCCACACCATAGCAGCTTTATAAATCTCGATTAAAAAACACAATCTTAGCACAAAATAAAAACACTTGCATAATGACTTAAAATTAAAACCCTTAATATCAAACCAAGTCTAAACCAAAGACCACGATAAACACAATTATGCAAAAAAATTACTGCAAAAAATTGAAACACCAGGAAAACAATTTGCTTTGATTCGAAAACCCAATCCATGTTATACAATCATAATATTGAAATAGACAATGGAAGCAAACACCACAGCACTATGCTAAGAAATTAGAGTCACACCAAGTAGTTGGAATCACATACAATTATAACAAAATCTAATAAGGGAAACAATAACCATAAAGCAAAATAATGGGGCAAAAAAGAACTGAGGTGTAGAGATACCTCAACTGAAGCAGGCAAGTTCTGTCAGTATTTATACACCATGTGGAAAGGAAGACAAGAAGGAAGGAAATCAAATAGGTAGCCGTTACTGCGAAATAGTAGAGCAGGAAGGTGGGTAGCTTTCAAACTCTCTGTTTTCTCATGCAATACTTGAAGGCTTCAACGTTTTTTTTTTTTTTTTAGCTTCCCTCCATGTTACAATATTCAAACTCTTTGTCTCCTTACATTTCTATTTGGTCACGCAAAACTCTGAAGGCTTCTACGGTGTTCTCTCTCTCTCTCTCTTTAAGCTGAAAAGGCTCACACAAAACCTTGAAGGCTTCAACGTTTTTTTATTTTTTATTTTTTCAAGTTGAACTGAAAAGGTTTTGGGTTGGGCTTGATAGTGGAACTAAATAAATAAGGAGTGAGCTGGATTAATTTTACAGATTTATTATAAGGTAATAGTGGAAGTAAATAAATAAATAGTGGGCTGGATTTATTATAGGATGATAGTAGAAGTAAATAAATAAGTAGTGGACTACATTTATAGGACTGAAAATTGTAAAAACCATTTTAAAATTGTAGGACAAATTATATTTTTTTAAAAATGACATGGTAGCTGATGTGGTGTAATGTGAGAGCAGTAGCATTAAATGCTATGCTTCAGCTAATATATAGATGAACATATGCTAGAATTATATAACAGACTTGAGTCTTAACTAGAATTAGGCCTTGATATCTCTAACATCTCCTCAAACTCAAGGTGAAAACTTGAATACAACTTGAGTTTGGAAAGAGAGTGAGACCTTGAAAGAAATCATGACCAAATTAGATGTGGAGTGAACCAAGAAAAACAAATTAAATGGCATAGACAACAAGCTGCTGGATGCACACGATGAATGAGGTGTAAATACTTCTCATACTAGTGGAAGCTACCAATCAAAGGTGTCATTTGAAAAAACTCTAATTAAAAATGATAGAGATGTGTGACCAAAGAGAAAGCCAATAATGGTTACTAATTAGAGGCACGGTTTGAGTAATGAAACCTAAACATGAAACAGAGGGGTGACTGGAAAGAAAATCATTAAGATAATCTTGTAAGAAAATATCAAATTTGACAAAGATGCATATGAGGTTGTTAAGATGCTATCTATGATAAGGAATTAATTATAATGAGAGAAATAACGCTGCCATTGATAAGGATAAGTCTACAAAATGACTAAAAATTGTGATGAGAGAAGGAAGTTGGATGGGATTTTGTGATTAAGATATGAATTAATAGAGGCCATAAAAATTTTGCTCTAATACCATATTAGAAAAGATAAAACATAACTCTGATATCATATTAGTAAATGGTAAGACATAATTTTGATCCAATGATAAAGTGTATGGGAAAGTACAAAGGAGAAAATAAAGATGATAAATAGAGAATGTAAGAAATTTATGTTGTCCATCATGACATTAACAAGAGAAAACTTTTGATGGCTATATATTTACTATTGAGATCTACATTTTAGAATGAACGTTAAGAGCATTCTCATCAAGACTTCTAAAAATTTTAGCATTTAACATCTAAAAACATAACTTTATAGCATTTACCACATTACTTTATAATACCCCTAACATTAAAACTTCTATTTTTTTACCATTTCATTTAAATATTCTTTCTTTATTATTTTTTATTCATTTTTTATTCTCTCTCTCTCTCTCTCTCAGCAGAAAAAACATTAAAAAATTATAACATCTTGCTACAATGTGCTCTCAAAAATGAGAGCTCAATGTAGCAAGATGTGAAACTTTTTAGCTTATGGCATCTTTGATGGAGTAGGTTTTTGTGGTTATAAATGCTAAAAATAGCATTTTAGCATTTATAACACTCTTGATAAGAATGCTCGAACCTGTTAAAAGGTTTTTATAATATGTTAAATCCTAAATTAACCATAGACTGACCTAAAGCTTGAATACTTGCACTATGAGTAATGTTTTAATTACTTTACTTGTACCTTCACTAAGATTGGGTATTGAATCTATTGATATTTCCATCAATCTCTAAGCTTTACCAGCCATAAAAAAACAAAAGGGAAATTTTATGCTGCTGCTTCCAGTCATTAGGAGAAACTAGGTCATGGCCTGTTGTGGTGCAACCATCTGATTCAATCTGGGTTGAAACATTGATCGTGCAACATTGTAGATATATAGTGATGGAAATTACCGAAGTTCTTTTCAATATTCCATATGTCAATCAGTCTTATACTGGCCTTGTCCAAACTTTATACACTTCTTTATTCTGCACAATAGGAAAATCTACCATGTGTAAGATAAATAGCTAATGTTAAAGAGTGCTAGAATTAATGGGATTTTTTTACCTATTCTGCACAATAGGAAAATCTACCACGTTTTGTGCTGTCCTTACAATGAAATGCCTTAATTCCTCTCAAATCTCTTTTCATTTCCAAAGCAATTCCACCCAATCCTCTCCATGAAATTGAGTTCAACCCACTTCTAAATATATGATACTGATTGAAAGTGAAACAATGCCACGTTGTGCTACAATTATGGAAGATGAACACAAACCGACTCATAAAATTCCTTCAAAGTAACTGTCATCTAAACCTCCCTGTCATAACATTGAATTTTCAATGGTTTTACACTTTCAAGTCAATTTATTGGTAAGAGAAACTTAAGGGGACACGGAAGGACATTGAAAAGGAACGGTAAGTAGAGGGGAAAAATGAAGAAAGAAAACAGGAAGGCCAATTCGAATAAGTAATGCTAAGGTTCTAAAAACAAAATAAAATAAAAATGAGAGAGGACAAAAATCATGACGTGGCCGTTAATGTGGCTTAATAAAATAACATTAATAGAATAGTATTATATTCTTATACACTATCTTTATAATGCAATAGAATAACATTTATGAGATTAAAGAAAAAAATAATAATAACTTCAAAACATAAAACTAAATCACATCAACCTAAAGTAGATTTCTAATGAACACAAAAATTAATCAACCTAAAGTAGAGAAGCAAGAAAAAAATCAACCAAAACATGAAAAAATAATTGAGAGAGAGAAACCTTTTTTGTGAGGGAAAACTATGCATAAAATGTGAGAAAATTGCAAATTTATAGGAAGAAAATGAGAATTAGTAAAAACCAAAAATAAAGGAAGATAAAAGGATAGAAAAAGAGTAATATTAAGATAAACAGTAGTAAGGAAATGAAAATGTAGAAGCAATGAGAAAGGTTGGAGAAAATATAGCAATAAGTTTGGAATTAATAATAAAAAAGAGTTAAAGATAAGAGAAAGAGAGTTGAAAATAGTTGAATGATATAATTGTCGATGCGGCTTAACAAAACTAGTAACAATAAATATTACGTTTCGCTTTAATTATATAAATAATATATAATATGAATTGATTAGCATAACTTTGACAAGCGTATAGGCACTAGACTACTGGACGTTGTCTTCAGTCTGGACATCCTATTTTGTGGGTCACACTTGCCTTTTTTTAATTAATGGCAGTTTGTGAATTGTCAGACCTAACAAAATCATACAGTAGCGAAAAGATGAGTCACCCACGTTTTTATAGGAGACATTTGGGTTCTTTCTGGGAAGTCTAGTCGGATATGCGTTGTTTGGATTAAGGAATATGTGTTTCGAGGAAGGCGTTTTTGGGATTTATATGTCCCAAATGACAGTGCATGAGGTGGAGATTTTGGATTCCTTCAAAGAATGGTAGGTGCACTTGTGTTGATTACATAGGAATCCAAAGAGATATGATATGAAATGATATGATGTCTCAAATTACCACGTGGAAATTACTGGATGATGTATTTGTAGATATCCAAGTACCCTGTGCAGGTTATCCTGTTTATCACTTATCAGGTGTGAGATGTGTTTTTGTGGAGTCGTAGCTTTTGCACCACTGGTGTTGTAGTTGTAGCACATATATGCGTTGCCATTTTTAAAACTAGTAAAAAACTATGTTAAAGCCATGACTAAAAGCCAAGTTCCTCGATGTTTGATACATCAGGCCTACAACTTTGGACCAGCTTTGGCTCCCTTCTCTCATAAAATAAATGATCCTTCCAAGCGAGATTGATGGCAAGAACCTTTTCACCTTCATCTTCCAGTCGTAACTTGGGGAACCACTAGCCATATCTACATTATGCTTGAAAAGAATAGTAATAATAAGAGGTATTATACTTTCTTCACTCAAATCCCTAATGTCCGTGTCAAGGTCCATATGCTAATACCATCGAGTCACATGACATTATCATTTTGGCTATGATTCCATTAGCCATGACTTGAGAAAGTATTAGTCTATATTTTCACTATATGCAAAATGACTAGTCACGATTGGACTCTCCATAATTTGATTATGCCTATATTAAATTAGTACATATTTGATATGAAACTTAACACACGCTCGTGCAATGCCTCACAGTCCAAATCAACATACAAATCCCCTCAATCACAGATATTACATTACTCGATCCATGTTTCTTATGCTTTCTATAATCTATTCCACAAAATTACATCTTTACTCACTTTCATGGTCAAATGCACATGCAAAATTCTTCTGTTCCTTTTGATCTTTTTTCTTCACATACAGAGTAATACATACATTTCAGCTTTCCCAATATATGCTTTGAGTAAGTGCCTTGCCCTTAACTTTCTCTTTCCTTTTTGACTTCTTTTCTCTATGTACGTTTCATCTTGTCTATGAATTCACTTGATAAAAAGTAGATAAACTAGGTCACAACAAAGTCTGCCCAAGTGAAACTTGTTTATTTGTATTCCAATTTTACAAAGTAAAACAAAGAAAACTTACACGGTCAATAGTTTTCTCCACAGTTTTCAAGTCAATTTAACAAACTTTATCGAACTTTACCATGATTTTGCTTCAAGATATTATGAGGGGACAGACAAATAGAGGAATCTCAGTCCCCACCAGTCTGTCTATGCTCCTCTAATGATGAATCAATTTATGATTATCTTGCATTGCAAACATTGAAAAGCATTCCCTTACGAACCCCACTCCACAGACAAGTGGCTATATAAAACAAAAACAACCCAAATCAAAGATAAGGCTGCCACAGTTCCCCTTAGTCACTGGGAAGACTAAGGGTCTGTTTGGATACTGCGTATTTTGTTAAAAACTGAAAACACTGTAACAAAATATTTTTTTAAAGATAAAATACTGTTCAAGCGTTTTTCACAAGTTGGCTGGTCCATAAACAGTACTGTTGGACCAGCCAAAAAAAAGGCAAAACACGCAAACATCCTCAAGCAAACTCACGCTAATATTCTCTCCCAATACCATATGTAATCTCATCAACTGCTTAAATACCTTCATGTTTACTCTTGTGAAATGAGGCAACTATTTGGTCACCTAAACTATAACGACCCTTCTCTGCTCACATATAATGTTTGATGGAGACCTCCACCAAACCTCGAGTCTATCCTCAAATCTGGATTACTTCGATTTGTACACTTAAATATTAAGCTGTGTTTGTTACAGTGATAGCAATAAAACCCCACCAGTGATACTGTGATAGAAACCATTACGACCTATCTCTAAGCAAGCTTGTTTTGTGTGCTAGCTAGTAGCATTAGTTGTCCATTCTTGAGGCTTCATTGCGGTCCTTGATGCTGAGAACACACTCAAGTTTCACTTTTTTAACATTACTCAATGCTATAACTCAAGCAGTACATTTGGAGGTACCTAACAAAACAAAAATTGATGCATGTAAACTAAGGCCATATCGCTGATGCCAAACACAATCAATTGTGGCTGTAGAACTTATACTCATAATATTTCAGATTCTAGAGCATAATTTGACCTCTCAGACCAAAACAACAACAAATTTCCAACACTGCTCAATCTTCATTTTCCAAATTTAGCTAAACCCATGAACATTGATACCAAGAAGCACAAACCATAAGAAACCCGCATATATTGACTAGGAAATGAATGAAAACAGATTTAATAAAAAATAAATAAATAAATAAAAACGTGGACTATTGAGCATAGTCATAGACCCCGCCAACAGGTTGAAAGGCCAATCCTTGAAATCATTTCAGTCAAGTTGCTCGTGGGACCATAACATGTGATGTTCCTTTGTTGGTTTATTTCGCTTAAGATGTTCCTTTGTTGGTTGCTAATATATATTTTTTGCCTTCTAGGCTAGCTATGTCAGCATAGACAAAGGTTTTTTGTAATCCTTCTCCTGAATAGTTAATATGAACAAACATGACATAAACAAGACTCTTGTCCTTTTCAAAATGACATTAAAGAGTAAAAAAAAACTGATAAAAATCCACCAATTCAGACGGTGGGAAAATAATTGGATTAGATCGGAAAATGGAAGGCAGCCAGGTGTTTTGGAACAGAGAAGGACGTCAAGAAATTCATATATACCATACACGATACTGTCATTACTCATCACAAAGCCTTTCTTGTATTTAAAACAGCACAAAGAGTTTTTTGTTTTTTTGTGATTTTTTACATGGGCGCCAATTGTTTTTGTGGAAATCATGCTCATGATAAGCAAGTCGCCTGGCACAAGTGGTAACCATACATGCACTTATGTAATTTGGATAGAGGGTACTCTCTTTCTTCAACAAAAAGTCATCACTAAGTAAAATATCGCATACGTTTTATTGTAGATTTCAAAATTAATTTTCACAACATACAATCATCAACTAAATGATAAGACAGACTTCCACTAAGGAAAAGAAACGTCGATATCTTAGCACAGCAGATAGCTCATTCGCCTTTCTATAATCAAAATCCATTGTTTCCATTCAAAAAATAAAAATAAATCCATTGTGAGATCCCATCTACCCGGGTAATGATTGGCAGAACTAGGAGACTTTCTGGACCCTGAAGGTGAAACTGAATATTCATTATAAAGCTATAATAATGCAAAATTTGACTGAAGCTTTGTCTTTAAAATTTCCAATTTGTTCTGAATGCATCACAACAACCTTCGTTTAGCCATACGCTGAAGCGCCTTTCGACACAAGAATAAAAATTAGTTGAAAATAAACTGTTTCAAATCTTTGAAACCTAAAATATGTTGTGTTTGAAGCGATAGAATATAGGTCAAGATATGATAAAGAGAGACCTGAGAATACACCAGCTTAATATTATTTCACTCAAATCTAAAAACTGCAAAAATCCCAGTTCTCATTAACAGCTGACAACAGAAATGCCAACTTCCAATGCCTATACAAAAAGCCTCTACCATGATAATTGATGGTCAAGACGTGAAGGAACACAATAATAAAACACCATAGCTCTGATACTCACGTTTCCAAGCAAATTGAACAGGATGCTATATTTACAGGATATTTCTTTTTTGGATTTCATTCTACAGTTTATTTATCAAACAAGTCCATAAGAAGTGAAAGGGGAAAAAATATAAAAGAAAAGTTAACAAAGGAATGCAGCAACCAATTCTACTCAGGCTCATTCGCCTTTGCTGATGCCAAGAATATTTACAGCAGTCCCTCCTAATACCATTGCTCCAAACTATAACTCGTGCCGGCAAGGAAACCCATAAACCAAACCCTATCCTAACAATTCTCCACTCCCACAAAGCTACTAAGTCTTATTAATCTTTCTTTAATCCTCTCAGTCAAACAACTATGGGTGTCTCAATCTCAAAACTGGCACGAAGTACCAAGCCTCTGTCTCTGCCTCTGACCTAGGGTCACAGATTTCCTTTTGGCAAGTGCTGGGTGCAGCAGCTCCTGAAACTTCTCCAGAAACATTTTCCATTCATCCTCACTCATATCTGCTAGCTTCACAAAGCTCACGCTTGTCGGAAGCTGCTCATTTGCACTCCTGTGCCCAGATGATGTACTGGATAAATAGCCATTTTCAACTTTTGTTCCAGGATATTTCTGATGTTTATGATTCTTCTCAGCTAAAACTGTATTCTTCAACGACATCGAAAGCTTTGAAATGGCAGGGAACCTTTCCGGAGCTGGAAGAGTAGCAATTCCCTCTTGCTCTTCTTCTCCTTCACTTTCATCCTCCTCAATGCTTTCCTCCAGTTTAGATAGTGGATTGCGCCCATGCCCGAACCCTGTTCCATATTGGAATGATGCTCTGGTCATATAATCGTCTGGAGCCATCTTCAGCGTAAAGTCCAACTCAAGTTCCTCATAGTCTATGTCAAATTGAAAATCCTCTTCTACAGAATCAGCTTTAGGGGATAACACCTCGTCTGCTAGCACCTTCCTTGCTTCCATGCATACAACCTCGAGTTCACTGGGTTCCTCCTCGCCGCTACGGAATTCCCTACTCATCATCTCACCAATTTCAGCAAGGCAGAGACCGAAAGTGGCAGCCTCCTTGAGGAAAATGGTGCATAGAACCAAGACCCTAAGGCAAGCCTCTCGAATCATGGGAAGCTCACTTTGCAGCATCTCACAATCCCGATGTGGGTCAAGATTTTCTATGTACTGAAGCTCGTCTTCCGTGAATGGAATTGAAGCCTGAGGCCAATGAATCCACTCGAAGTATGGGTCCTCCAAAGTTTCTGGCAAGCAAAGGCCATGATCAATAGGAATGAGCTCCACCTGACCAAACCTCCCAACACCATCAAGTTTTCTGACTAAAAGGTTTCCTGCATGCCTGTCCGTGTTAAATATCCTAATGTCTAAGATCCCTATACGATGCACCGCTGCAACTGGGAAACTAGAAGTCCCATGATCACTGGCATCAAAATCATGTGAGATGTACTGTTGGAGAGATGCAATCTTGCTGACCTGATTCTTTTTGTGAGGCTGATTGCCATTCACCCCATCATTGACATTGAAGATAGAGTGAGTGATCTTCACGAGTGCAGTGGGAGGAACATTTGCAAAGTGATCATAGTCGAGAAGGAAAGCTGCAACTTCTCTGAAGCCCGTCTCCCCAACCCGCACTGATCGTTTCAAACCCGGTTGCCCAAGAGCTTTGCCAACAAAACCTTTTGGATTGTTTGGTGCAAAAGGTTCTTCATCTGTAGGCTTCACAATCGCAACACTCTCACCTTTGCAATTCCTAAAATAGTATGCACCACCAAGTCCACCATGAACAGGAATTGGATCAACCCCCATCTTCATTGCCTTCTCAATTTCCTTGACTACTGGTCTCGTTTTAACAATGCAATTTGACTGTCCTAAAATATCAATAAGACCACTCTGATCTCTCTGCTGGATATCCCTACCCGTGGGTGACAAACAAGGAGTTGAGGAGCTCCTATGGATAAGGTTCCGTGTAAGAAGAAGAGGGGAATCATTTCGAACGGAACTAAGATCATTCTTCAACACCTTATCCCCAAAAGTGAGCGAGCTCTCCTCAGTTGGGAAATTAAGAGCTAGCTGCAACCTTCTCTTCACGGTATGGGCACTGTCATTGCGATCCAATTCCATCCCAAAAACACACCCAGTTTCAGTTTGCACAAAAACCCGTCTCCTCCCAGCAGGCTGTTTGCCCTCCGTTCTCCTGCTCCCGTGGTACTCCCCGCTGAGCGGGCTCTTAAAGAGTGTCACAGCCATCTGAGTTTGAACAGGGCTGTCCAATTTACGAGGCATTCAGTAAATAGAGTAACTGAGAGTTTGCACAGCCGACAACGGAGGAGGTGTTGGTGGTGGAAGAGAGTTTCTTCCCTCCCAAGAAGACACCAAACTCCAAAGCCGATATCGATTGTGCGCGAACAATGTATGTCTCCCAAACTATCATCAATCAATAAACTCAAAAATTCAAATCTCAACCAAGATTGTCAAACAACCAAAACAAAAACACAGGAAGAAGAAGAAGAAGAAAGAGATGTAGCTCAATATTACATCGAACCAGCCATCGCTCCCGAGTAATAGGATCCAAGAATCTGCAAAAATAATTCCAAGTGATTTAAAAATTGAAACCCACCAAATATAAATACTAACATTCACAAAGAAGCACTACTGGATAACTCATAATAAGAATCTGAATCTAAGTAAGAAATTCACTTGATTTGGACTGAAATCAATAAAACCCTTTTATCCATTCCCCTCCCAGAAAAAGAAACCGAAATAATAATGCCATAACCACTGTACTTCAACCCAAAAAGAAAATAAATAAATAGATGTTAGCAGAATACATTGGAGCGTTAAGCTACTTGGTTTTTTTTTTTGCTAGGAACGTTAAGCTACTTGTTATAACATATTTAAGGGCATCCTTCAGTTTTTGGAACATTTATTTTGTATAATATATAAGTCTGAATCTGAAGCAAAAACATCCTCTTTAGCTTGAACGAATAGGAAACAGAGAAAACGTAAAGAAACTGCAAAAATATGGACAAAGGAATATATTTTGATATAAAAAAAAATAGTCCAAGCTAAAGGAAAGATTGATCCCCCCAGTGAAAAGATCGAATACAAGTATTTAGTACATTTCTGAAGTTGAAAAAAGAAGATTGAAACAGAGAGATTGGGGAAAAGATTAGATTTTTGAAACGTAGGTAGTGAACAAAGAATCAGAAGAAGAGACTAACCAGAGAATGCGAGATCCGGGCGTTAGAGAGGGGCCTTCCAATCTGACCAAGAACCAAAAGGCTTAACAACCCGAGTCTCAGCTCAAAAATACTCAGGCCAAGGCCAAGGCCAAAGGATGCCGACTCTCAGTTCGATGATTCAACTCCTTTTACCCAAAACCCCTTTCTCTTCTCTTCTCTTCTGTCTTCTCTAATAAGTAGAAGTAGTAGTCTTTAATAAAATGCAGTCTCTTTTTCCTCTCTTTGTGTTTTGGCTTGGGGTTGGGGCCTCACTCACACTCAACACTCAGCTTTGGGATGTTTCTTTTGCTTGATTTAACACAGCCAACCACAGCACAACATGGGTTAAGTAACCCTGGTTAAAAAAGCTAAAGCTAACCCCCACACTTTTTTGTCTTTTGCTCTCAATCTAATTACTCTTCTCTCCTACTCTCTGCTCTTCTCTTTTCTGTGATTAATTAGTGAATGGAAGGCTCTAGAACACGGAATCGTGGCCGCTCCATCTCTGATTGTGAGAGCGCTGAATAAATCTGGGACCGTCAGATGAGCTTGGTGACGTGGAGATAAGGGATTGGATAGTGACGTGGTTGTCTCCCAGCGAATCCCCTTAATTCCTTTTTTTAATATTTTTGGGGTTTAACCCTTTTGACAAATTCTAGGTGGATCCTATTCTATTCTATTCAGCCTTCAGCTTCAGCTTCAGCTACATCAACAGCTACAGCAGCAGCAAACACTGACCATATTTTACGTTACAAACCGAAATTATCTCTATCGCCAGGTTGCCGAAAGACCAAAGTACCCCAGGCCTTTGTTTGAGCTTGAGGAGATTTGTCATATTTTGTGAACGCTATGTCCAATGTGCGATATGAAGGAGCAGGGCAGAGCTAGAAATTTTCATTTGAGAGGGTCAAGTTACAGCACTAATATATTTATCAAAATAACCTCCCACATACATATATACACATACTTTTTTATTATATACAAATTTTTTTATTTGATAAGTTATATATATATATATATATATATATATACACACACCAAAAAAAAAAAAAAAAAAAAAAAAAGAGCTTAGTATTTTCAATCAAAATTATGTTTGATGGCAATTTTTCATAAAATAAAAT
The DNA here is from genome assembly GCA_029955455.1 of Quercus agrifolia. Lineage (NCBI taxonomy): Eukaryota > Viridiplantae > Streptophyta > Magnoliopsida > Fagales > Fagaceae > Quercus > Quercus agrifolia. Next base: position 271,353 of record JARQAD010000005.1, read on the forward strand.
TCATCTTTACCATTTTTATAGTGAAATTCTTAAAAAATGTCATTTTTTATACAAATTATCTAATTTTATACTAAAGTAAGTAAAAAATCTTTCAATTGAACTAATGAAATTTTCAAAAATATGAATGATTCAAAATTTGGAGGAATAAGTTAGGCTCCAAACATATTTAAAGCTAGCTTACTCTAACCCATTATGTGGCAACAAAAGAGACATTTCATGTGTAGTTTTAGTGACATTATTTTTTTAATGAGTCAATTACTTGTTAATTGTCACATAACTAATTGAAAAGGATATAGATTCAAACATGTTTTATGCCAAACTTTATCAAATATTTAACAGATATAAGAGCACATTTTATAATAAAAAATAGAATTGCGAAAAATAATGTTATATCTCTATAATTATTAGATCAATTATTTTTTCTAAGAGCATCATTGAGTAATATTATTAGGATGTTTTTAATATATATATATATAGATAAAAATATATGTATAAATATGTATTAGTGTGTTTAAAATTCTCTAAAAGTGACTTAAAATAACCTATCAAACCGGCCCTAAAATATAGATCTAAGAGCTGGGAGGAGTTAGGACTTAGGGAAGGTGTACCCGTGTGGGGCCCTACTAGTCCAATACGGTGAAAGATATGATGCAGAGTCCTTCCTAGCTGATGCTGATCGTACGGTTTGGTTTTACTGACAGAATTTAATGGGATAGTTACTAAGGAAGGTTCGGGACTAGCGGATCATCAAAATCACCCTCACAAATCACACTCCCACTTCTCTCTACATCTTTTCATTATAATAGATGAGCATGAGCCTTAAAAGAGCATTTACATCAAAAAAATATGAAAATTGTAAAAATGATATTTTATACCTCAGACAATTAAAACGTGCTTTACACCAAAACTACCAAATTTACAAAGTTTTAGCAACTTATTATAATAATTAACGTTCAGAGCAAAACTTTTATAAAATTTAACTTTTAACAATTCAAAATATTATTTTATCTATTTTGACATTTTACTTTATTATACATCTAACATTAAAAATTTTATGTTAATATTCAACACATTAAAATAAAATAAATAATACAATAAAATAATATATCTAATACAATAAACAACAACCACAATCATTAACACATTAAAATACTATTTTTTTTTAACAAGCTACATTAAAAAAAAAAAATTTGTTGTGAGTTTAAGCTAGCTAGCAACTCACTGTAGCTTAAAGTTAAATTTTTTTTAGTGTAACTACTTTGCTGTAGCCACGATTTTGGAGAATAGGTTGCTAAATTGACTTTTTTTGTCAATTTAGCAACCTCGTTGGGGATGCTCTAAGTTGCTAGCAAGTTGCTATATTTTTTTTTCGTTGTCTTTCTAACTCTCTCTCTTGCTAGGTCCCCCACTCATTCTCTTTCTCTTTCTCTTTGCCTCTCTGTCTCCCTCTTTCTTCGATTTGACTTTAGCGCCAAAGCCTTAACTAGCACCGTCTTTACTCACCTCAAAGCCAGTTGTCTCCAAAAGCTCTCTCCATTCTCTTTCTGCCCTAGTACATTTTCCTTATTCCCTTTATGCTCATCTCTTCCAAATTTGTTCTTCCAATCATGTCATTGTTGAAGCCCGGAAGGTCAAGTCCCATTTGGTCACCTTCTCCCCTACACAGCTGGTGTTTCTCCTAAATTGGGCAATGGAGACTTATGGTAAATGTGGATGTTTAGTTGATGCAAGGGAGTTGTTTGAAGAAACTCCTCAAAGAGATGGAGGGGTCTTGGAATGCAACAATTACAACGTATACGCAAGGTGGGTGTCCTGAGAAGGCCTTGTAATTGTTTTCAGACAAGAATAGATTAGGAGTTTATGTGAGTGAGGTCATGTTCGCCAGCGTTCTTGGGTCTTGTGGTGCAATGTTGGCACTTTGTCTTTCGAGACAAGTTCATGGGCTTATTTTGAAATATGGGTGTGGGTTGATCAGGGTGGCTTTGGGTTGTAGGTGTGGGTTGATTGTATATTGTGTTGGGATATATTATTTTGTTGTATTATTTATATTATTTTAATGTGTTGTATGTTAAAATAGAACTTTTGATGTTGGGTGTATTATAAAGTGAGTTATTAAAATAAATAAAGTATGTTTTTGAGTTACTAAAAGCTATATTTTTTAATACCTTGTTGTAAATGCTTTAATAAGTAATTTTAGGAAATTAGTTTCGAAATTTAAAATCTATAATTTTTTATCACTACAAAAAAAAAAAAAAAGGATCGAACAATTCCACAACCTTGCAAAGAAATGGAACATTAATCAGACGGTATCCCTAACAAATGATATAATTTACAAGGGTATATGTTATGTTACCAATAGATATTAGACAATAGAATAAATATTTTGAATTAGGGTATGTTTGATACCCTATAATAGGTCTTGTAATGGAATGTTTATTCTCGTAATAGGTCCCATAATGTAATAGAAATTGTGATAATTAAGCTACAAGTTTGGTTAGAAGACATACATGTGGATGTTGCTCCTTATATATTGTTTGTTAATTCTTAGTGTCAATGAAATAAACAACCAATTGCTTTCCATAAAAAAAAAATTAAAAAAAAAAATTGTAGAATGCTTATTAACGTGGAATAGCTATTTAATGGTTTGGCTATATTTTTATTACATTAAATAATTATTTCTTAAATTGAAGAATAGTAATTCCTCTCTAAAAAAGATGTATTAACTATTCCTTAATATATGTGTAATAACTTTAAAATTTATTATATTTAAAAAATACAAACCATTTATATGTGCATTATTAAATATTATAAAATTATTATATTTCCAAAAAATACATATTTGTGCTTTTATTCCTATTTCACAAGCAAACATATTAATAAAAAAAAGTTTTTTTTTTTATAGAAATATTAATAAGAATAGTGAATACATTACATCACTTTTTATTCCCAATAATACAAATTATCATTCCTAATGTAATTATCATTTAGTGTATCAAATGTACCCTTAATGATTTAGCTCTTGTTAAATACTGCATAATTTGGCATATTTGCCCCCCATTCATAAGAAGAAAATGGTTATTTTGCAAACTTGTATATATATATATATATATATATATATATATATATATATATATATATATATATATATATATATATATGTAAGGACCGCATTTTGATCCCTAGCCCAAGAGGTAAATGGATCCAGGCCCAATAAGCCCAATACAATGAATTTGTAGAGAGTAAGTTAGAAAACTAGGCTACAATGAATGGGATAACAATTAGGATGAATTCAAAAGACAATTAAACAAAAGTAGATTGGATTTATCTAAGTAAATTCAATCATTGGCACAATCCGAGGAGATCAGTTCTTGTATATATCAATCTAAAATGTTTACTAATATAGTTTGATTGCTACAGACCTTTCTTCTCTCTAATTTCCAATCCCTTTCTTTCCAATCCCTTTCTTTCAGGGTCCTCCCTCTAATTTATACTACCTTTTTCTTCTTATCTTTACCCTACACTTGGACAATAGATCGTTTATGTTGATCCTTATCCCATCAACACCCTCCTGAAGTCTTTAGGGGTAGCTGTAAGGCTGAACAAACATTATTCAGAGATCACTTCCTTATTAATGCGGCTAGAGAGTTAGCTATAGGGCATTCAATGCGGTAGTAGCAGCTTTTTCTTGGATATTTATAAGCTCCCATCTCTCTTGTACGTTCGTAATGCACGTCCCTATCAGTAGAATTTCCTAGAAGGTCACCTTGAACGATAGGATATACATTTGATCTGTGCTTTGTTTATTCGTGGAGATACTCCTTCTTGGATAACCTTCTCCAACCTTTTCATTTGCAACCTACTCATAGGACTCTGAGCTTAACACCCTCACTATTGTTTATTTTTCCTCGGACCAACCAACGTCCTTGGCCAAGGCCCAATATATAATTTTGGGCCCTTATCCCAACAATAGCCCCTCAAAACTCCAATCTTTTCCCTTTTATCCGAGGAGAAATAGTGGGGTTTTGATTTTTAAGAATTAAGACCATTTATTTCTTCGATTTACATGTGTGAAAACATTGCTTCGTGTGCCCCGTAACTGCTCCTGACGCTTCGGAGCCCGTGATGCCTCATTTAATGCTCCAGGTTGCGCTCTGTTCCCCGTATCCTACGGTGAAAGATAAGCCCTACCGTTGGCATTTCCCCTTGGAATTTGAGCAGGATAACTCCCACTCAATTCCACCTTCTATATAAGGCACCAAGGGAAATCATTTTCCCTCATTTTACAAACCTTCAAGCTTTCAAGAAATTCATGACTCTCAAACCTTCCAAGCTTCCCAAATATCTAAAGTCTCCTAGTCTTTTTCTTTGAAAAATTCAAACCTTTAAGAAGTACTAGAAGCAATTAACGTACTCATTCTCATAAGTTTCCTTATTCCTAGGTTGTTTTCTTCTCGGCTGATCTCCTTGGCCTTCTATTCTTTGTTTCTTTCCTTTGAAAATTTCTTTCGCATCCCTTTTGTTCGCCTAGATGGGTAGGTTCAAGCACCTTGTAAATTCTCTGGCCAGTATTGAGGGTTTTAGAGCCAAGTGCCACATTCCCCAAGGAGTAGCCCTGCGGTATTGTCCCCAGACCGGATAGTCACAGATGGAGAAGAAAAGGAAGTTGTCATTCCTATGATCGCTTTCATAGAAGGAGGAATGACACTTCCCATGGGTAGGGTGACCCGAGACTATCTAATCAACCACAGGTTGTGCCCCCACCAGTGCGCTCCTAACCTATTTAGAGTCTTAGGCAGAGTAGATGCTCTCAATGAGCAGATGGGCCTGGCACTCACGTGGCACGATGTCGTTCACATGTATGAGTGCCACTCACTTGCCAATGTAGGATATTATCTCAAGTCCTAGTCCACCATTGTTAGGTTGGTGTCATGCCTCCCCAAGTCTAACAAGGACATGAAGAACGACTACTTGATCGCCTCTGGGGAATGGCATAATGGTCTTCACTACCCAATTCGGAAGGGAAAACCAGGTGGGATACCTCAAAGAGATGGAGGGGTCTTGGAATGCGACAATTACAACGTATACGCAAGGTGGGTGTCCTGAGAAGGCCTTGTAATTGTTTTCAGACAAGAATAGATTAGGAGTTTATGTGAGTGAGGTCATGTTCGCAACGTTCTTGGGTCTTATGGTGCAATGTTGGCACTTTGTCTTTCGAGACAAGTTCATGGGCTTACTGTGAAATATGGATGTGGGTTGATCGGGGTGGCTTTGGGTTGTAGGTGTGGGTTGATTGTATATTGTGTTGGGATATATTATTTTGTTGTATTATTTATATTATTTTAATGTGTTGTATGTTAAAATAGAACTTTTGATGTTGGGTGTATTATAAAGTGAGTTATTAAAATAAATAAAGTATGTTTTTGAGTTACTAAAAGTTATATTTTTTAATACCTTGCTGTGAATGCTTTAATAAGTAATTTTAGGAAATTAGTTTCGAAATTTAAAATCTATAATTTTTTATCACTACAAAAAAAAAAAAAAGGATCGAACAATTCCACAACCTTGCAAAGAAATGGAACATTAATCAGACAGTATCCCTAACAAATGATATAATTTACAAGGGTATATGTTATGTTACCAATAGATATTAGACAATAGAATAAATATTTTGAATTAGGGTATGTTTGATACCCTATAATAAGTCTCGTAATGGAATGTTTATTCTTGTAATAGGTCCCATAATGTAATAGCAATTGTGATAATTAAGCTACATGTTTGGTTAGAAGACCTACATGTGTATGTTGCTCCTTATATATTGTTTGTTAATTCTTAGTATCAATGAAATAAAAAACCAATTGCTTTCTATAAAAAAAAAAAAAAAAAAGTTGTGGAATGCTTATTCACATGGAATAGTTATTTGATGGTTTGGCTATATTTTTATTACATTAAATAGCTATTTCTTAAATTGAAGAATAGTAATTCCTCTCTAAAAAAGATGTATTAACTATTCCTTAATATATATGTAATAACTTTAAAATTTATTATTTTTACAAAAATACAAACCATTTCTATGTGCATTATTAAATATTATAAAATTATTATATTTCCAAAAAATACAAATTTTTGCTTTTATTCCTACTTCACAAGCAAACACATTAATAAAAAATAAAAATAAATTTTTTTTTTATAGAAATATTAATAAGTGTAGGGATGGTAGGCCCAGGAATGCACATCTACATATATATTGGGCCGAGGGCCCAATCTGAGGATATGAATGATCTGAGGACGGTTAAACACCTTCCTAAGAACCCGTGTTGGTAAGTAAAGAGGTGAGGCCTGATCATAACCATCTGAGAAAGCTGTCCGAGGAGGAATACATCCTCGATAAGGCAAAGCCGAGATTAGAAGGTGGGTTTGACACCAGGGGCAACGGTCCAGACTACTCCACTAATGTGGATAAGTATACAAAAGGAACATGACAGAGGGAGGCCATGAAATATCTCAAGAGAAAGCTGTTACCACCGCATTAAATACTCCGCAGTTAACTTTCTGGCTGCACTAATGTAGAGAAGACCCCTAAACAGTGCTGCATTGGCTACCCCAATGCATAAAGGAGCTAAGAGGGTGTCTAATAGGATAAGCACTCAAGTAGTGGCTTGCATGATCAACAAATGGAATGCCAAGATCGTCTAAGGAGAACTATATAATGGAAGAGACCCTCCAAGAAGAAAGGATCGAGAATTAGAGAGAAAAACACTATAGCAATCAAGAAATGAACTTGTAATCAAGCTTGAGAGAAATATATAAGAATTGAATGCATGTTTAGTATCTATGCTTTGTTGTTTCTCTTTGCATCGTGTTTCTATATTGGATATGCATACATCCTTATGCTATTGTGCTTCATTGAATGCATGTTCAGATGATCATTTGCTTTGTTATGTGATCATTGTAGCCATTTCTTTATGACTGTTTTGCTGTATGATCAAGTTGCTCACATGTTTCACATCATGTTTACTTGATCGCAATTTTTTTGTTATATTATACTTGTCCTTTTATTACTTGCTTTACCTCGAAGGTCTAATGTATTTTGTGCAAATGTTTCATGTTACAGGTATATATGTTTCAAGTTCATCAGAGCTCTTATGATTCATGATAGGGGGAGTGATATGATAGGGGACGAAAGAGAGAAAGAGCTTTGTGTTATATTAACTATGTTTTTGCTTTGCTCATAGTTCATGATTATGCTTAGCTATTTAAAATATTTTTATTTTGTACCTTTGCTTTGTAGCATAGTACTTGTTTTGTCATGCATTACTTTAAGTACTATCACTCTTGTGCCCTAGCAGGATCTTGTTCCTAGATGCATACATGTTTTGTGCATTGGATATTTAAGCTTATTAGCTTGCATGTCCGAACGTTCATTCCATATGTGAATGAGCATTGTGGTCACTATTCTATAGTGATTGCTTGTATGGTCAAGTCATGGTTTATTGTTTTATTCCATTTTGCTTGATCGCATTGTGCTTGCTTTATATACATTACAAGTTTTTCTACATACAATGATCAAATTATGTTGTTGTGTTTCAGGAGATACTTGTTCTTATGATTCAAGAGTTTCATAGATTCTAAAGTTAGGTGTGAGTGAGTTTTGTTCAACTATTCCCAACTCACATGTTAAGTCTAGAATTTATTTTAGGGTTTTATCACGGAATAGCCAAAGGGAGAGATTGTAAGGTTGAATTTAATCAACCATCTTGTTGACTTTATTCCGTGTCAAATTTGCTTCTATTTTAGCAATTAGTAACCATGTATTTTGGTAAGAATCATGTAAGGGTAGTGAGTGAGAGAGTGTGAAGAAATGCTCAAAACTGTGCAGTGAAGTAGGGACTCACGGCTAGATCTCGCAAGTGGCTCGTGGCTTGCAAGCTGCCAGAAGATGCACACGATTGAAGCATGTAAAGAAGCTAAACTGTCATGCTAGCTGTAGTACTACAGGACAAAAAGTTCAGTCTGGCCATTCAGTTAGTTCGCGGCTTGGACTCGTGACTCAGTCAAGTCGCGAGGCCAAGTCACCAGTCCACTCTGTTATGAAAAAATGACTCTTCGCATTCCTTTCTCACTCTAATATAAATACCCCTTATACCCACGAAATGTAGAGAGCTTCCAGAGAGAATTTTTAGAGAGAAACCCTAAAGAAAAACAAGATTGACTCATTCACAATCTTTACATAGTGACTCTTCAAATTCCTCAACTCTCACCCTCTCCATTGTTACATCCTTAAGAGGTTCATTAGTCAAAACTTTTCTCACCATACCCATATCTGTGAGAAGGCTTTTTGGTGCTTTGGGAAGCAGTTAGGAAGGGACCAATTCACATTGGTTGATACTATGGGTTATAGCGGAATCCGGTAAGCTAAAGAAGACAAAGGTTTGGCGCAACCTCGTTGAAGCAAGAAGTTTGGAAGGCTTAGGTACACTGAGTAGATTAGGCTTGGAGGGTCTTATATTGTTCATGTATCCCAACTTCATTCTTTAGGGGATTATTGATCGCTTGGAGGGCGGCGAAGAGGTTTTACGCCGAGGGCTTCGGTTTCCTCTTTGATAACGCATCGCTGTGTTGTCCTTGTATTTGCATCTCTCTTCCCTTTATTTTTACCATTTAATTACTGCTATGGTTGTGATTATTTATGGTTTAGATTGTTTATCAATTCTGTTTTAGCTTATGTTCATATTCCGTACAAATATTGTTTGATAATAAGCTAGAACTGATCATTTGTAAATTGGGAGTATAAACGTTCAAGGTGTTTTATACATTATTTGAACATTCACCCTCTCTTGTTGGGCAGGGGAGGCCATCATGCCACTCCCCTGATATGATCAAAAAATCTTTTTTTAGGCTCTTATTAGAATCAGAGAGGCATTGGATAAGCCTAACCTCTACATAACTAGATTTTAGGTAATGCCCCTGCCCCGTTAAGTGATGGAGGTTGTAAATCCAATTGACGTCGTGATGTGTAAGGTTTAGGCCCATCCTCTCATTGGGATTCTCATCCCTCCTTCTATGAAGGCAATCATTGGGATCACCACTTCTCCTTCTTGCCTTTTCTCATGCCATTCCCCATTACAGTATCTAATGGCAACCCCTGGCAGAATCCTATACTAAACTCTAAAGTTCTTTAACCCCTCCTCAGAGTCTACCAAATGAGCGAATCTACCCATTCCTAAGAAAATTTTAGAGGCGCTAAGAAGATAAGGAGAGGAAAGAAGAGCCGAGGAGGAAAGTACGCAAAGAAAAGAAAGTGTATAGAAAAATAAAGTGTAAAGGTTTGTGAAGAATTATAGAAAGAAGAAAAGTATCCTCGGACAGGCTTCTGGTATTTGTAAGGGCATGAGTGAGTTGGGAAAGTTCGTAGGTTCAATGTATGTGCGTTAAAGTGAAGTGAATGCTAAAGTGAGACGAGTGATTGATTTGAGTGATATTTATATCAAAGAAAAAGTTACAAGCAGGAAAATTCCCGCCCAAGTTCCAGCAGAATCCTCTACCATTAAATCCGCATTGCGCTATAGAATGTGGGGAACATGGAGCCATAAAAATTTAATGAGAGATAGTCTCGAATGCCGAAGCGTCAGGAACGGGCCTTGAGTAGTTAAAAAGGGGATCTGTATCGTCAAAGGTGATGTAAAATGGGCACAGAGGAGCTATCATTACATCGAAATCCTCCTTTCCTCCCGATGAGTCAGAAAGAAGAATCTCGAGGGGCTATTGTAGGGATGGTAGGCCCAAGAATGCACATCTACATATATATTGGGCCGGGGTCCTAATCTAAGGACATGAATAGTCCGAGGAAAGTTAAACACCTTCCTAAGAACCCGTGTTGGTAAGTAAAGAGGTGAGGTTTGATCATAACCATCCGAGAAGGCTGTTCAAGGAGGAATACTTCCTCGACAGGGCAAAGCCGAGGTCAAAAGGTGCGGTCTGACACCAGGGGCAACGGTCTGTACTACTCCACTAATGTGGATAAGTATCCAGAAGGAACAGGATAGAGGAAGGCCATGAAATATCTCAAGGAAAAGCTGCTACCACTGCATTATATGCTCTGCAACTAACTTTCTAACTGCATTAATGTGGAAAAGACTCCTGAACAGTGCTGCATTGACTGCCCCAACGCATAGAGGGGCTAAGAGGGAGTCCGATGGGACAAGCACTGAAGTAGTAACTTGAATGATCAACAAGTAGAAGGCCAGGATCGTCTGAGGAGAACTATATAATGGAAGAGACCCTCCATGAAGAAAGGATCGAGAATTAGAGAGAAAAACACTATAGCAATTAAGAACTGAACTTGTAATCAAGCTTGAGAGAAATATATAAGAACTGATCTCCTCAGACTGTGCTGAGGATGGTTTTTTTTAGTTTAAACTTGTCTATCTTCATTCTATTGTCATCAAGATCTACTTTCCTTGTTGTCTGATTCACTAAAACCCAGTTTTCCAACCCACTCTCTACAAATTCATTATTTTGGGTTTTTTGGGCCTAAGTCCATCCATCGTTTGGGCTAGAGACTCAAACTGCGTCCTTACAATGAGAATAGTGAATACATTACATCACTTTTTATTCCCAATAATACAAATTATCATTCCTAATGTAATTATCATTTAGTGTATCAAATGTACCCTTAATGATTTAGCTCTTGTTAAATACTGCATAATTTGGCATATTTGCCCCCATTCATAAGAAAAAAATGGTTATTTTGCAAACTTGTATATATATATATATATATACATACATATATATATATATATATATATATATATATATATATATATATATATATATATATATATATCTCAATAATTGGAGGAGAGGAATTTGAACCCTAAATATCTTCATTGAAAAAACCAAGAGGTTTCTTTATATTGCAACTCATAAATGACATCATAAAAATCACTAATATTATTTCTCAAGTTTTACAATGAAAATCTCAAGATATTCTAAACACTATGCATCTTATTTAAAATAGTAGGGGAAGTTACATTTTACAACCTTAAACTATATCTCAAATTACACTTTGCATCTTGAACTCTCAAAATGTATGGTTAGCAATTTAAACTATAACGTATAACTCATGTTACACTTTGCACCCCGTCATCAATTATGTCGTTATCTTAGACGACATCATGTGAAAAAAACTCAATTGCCTCTTTTCTCAAACTCTTAAAAATAAAATTGAAATTATATTTTAAAACCCTAAACTATACTTGTAATTATATTGTGTGCCCTAAACTTTTGTTTTCCATCCAAAATAATAGTAGAATTGACAACAAGTGCAGAATATAACACGTGTTATAGTTTAGGGATGCTAATCATGAGTTCTGAAAGTTTATGGTATAAAATATAATTTGAGGTATAGTTTAGAGTGCTAAAGTGTAATTACCAAAAATAATAATGAATTGATTGGAAAAATGCAAGAAACTAGATGAGATTTTTTGTCTCATCATATGAAAGAAAAATCATTTTTTGAGCAACACAAAATATTCTCGGTTTAAGTGCTTAGTATGTTGGAAGGCATTATCAAGAACATGATGTGGAGTATTATTATTATTATTATTGTTGCCTTAATTGATTTAATAAGGATACAATGGAATTACTTAACCTAGCTTAGGTGTGGATCGATCCTATTGTTTGAATTTTTTTGTTATGTTTGATATTAATAACATTTGAAAGCTTATTAACAAGTTTTATTTTAAAGAAAGTGTTTATTTTGAAAAAGAATATATCATGGGTTTGGCTTGCATTCAATACTCTTGTGTATTAGATGCAACATATATAGGCACACACATATCTTAAAATATTCCATATGCTAGAGTACCGGAGAGAAGCCTTACCAATGTTTCACGAGCACCCTCATATGTTACCTTCAAAAAGTTAAAAAAATAAAAGAAAAAAGAAAATATTATGACCAATATCGTTGGAAGCATTCCTTTATTTCTTTTTCTACTTTCATATGAACTTATGATAGGCAAGCCAACATGCAGATATTCTAGAATTAGATCAAAGGAACATCCAACTGCAAGAATACACCAAAATAGAACAAGTAAAGTACCTTAAAAACCAAGGATTTAGATATATATATACTTCACTTTTTTGGAGAATAAAGAGGCAATTAGTACCAGTGGAAAGCAAACATACGTACCAAGCTTGGTTTATGTGCCCCCACGTGCTCCCACCACGTGCAAAGTGAACAATGACCACGTAGTTATTGAATGCTCGTTAGTCTCCAGGAATCAAATCTTAGGGCTTTCTTAGAAATAAAGTCTCAGAATGCTACTAGTGAATTAGAGCAAGAAAGGATTAGGTGAGGGACAGAGAAGTTCTGAGCAGGTGTGTTTTTTACGTAAAATTATATATATATATATATATATATATATATATATATATATGTGTGTGTGTTCGTGTGTTTTTCTCTTTTTATGGGTCCACGTGTCCAGTAATCCGATGACAATATGAAAATGGGTTTATTTTTAATATAACACTAGCCGGTCTTGGTGGTAACATTCTATGGTATATATTGTTCTTTTTTAATAGTAGTATTTTTGTAAGAGAGTTTCAATCTATAGTGTTTGTTCTTAATGATAATTCTTTATCATTAGACCAAGACATCAATCGATTTTTGATGTAAACGAGAATTGAATCTTAAATTTCTTATTCAACTATTAAAAACTTTACTAGTTAAAAACTTAAAATAATAAAGGTCTGATAATCATAACTAGTTTAGCGTGCTCATGAAATTTGCCTTGACAATCCTCAGTATATGTAATATGTAATGTGGGTTTTGGGTTAACAAATTCCATCACAATTAAGGATTCAGTATTTCTTATGATGTTATGTTGAAGTCCAAGATATATATACCAGTAAGTATGCAGTGTGCTCAATACTAAGCTTGATCGATCTTTTAGCTTTTAAAAATAATTTTGATCATTTTTATTTTATTTTAGTAGTATTTTTTAATATGTATAACATAGAGGGATTAAACCTTCGACACAAATCCTATCAAAAGAGCATAACGCCATATGATCATTAAGCCTTTTGGAAAAGCTTGATTAGTATTGTTTTGTTCAAGCAAAAGTTCATCTAATATAATTTCCATTAATTACAGCATAAGTTTAACCATCGTATTAATGGGATTTGTTAGGGTTGATATATGTGTTGGCAAATCATAGTGTCAAAGCATGTCAAAATTGGGTTATATTAAAAGACTTAAAATTGACTCTGGGTCATAAATTGCTCATAGACAACAAAGTTTCAATCTTCTCAAAGTCCAAGATTTGATCATATTTCTAAGTAAAACTTGTTTTATTAAAAAGTAGACATTTAGAGCTTCAAAACAGAAATATGGACGAAGATCCCTATACAATAAAATATATTATGAAGGGCGCCCCATCATCAAATGCATCCTCTTCTTCCCCATATGGAACTCTAATCCAAGAAGCCAAGTTTATCTTTCACTCCTATAGTTGGATTAGTTTTTCACACACTAAATATAAGGGCAATAAGGAAACTCATAATCATGCAAGATTTGCAAAAAGATGTTTTAGATTTTATAGTATGGATGGCGCATACTTCACCATAATTTCAAGCTGTAATTCAAATGATATAGTTGTTTCTTCATAATAAAAGTACTTATTTTCTTCTATAAAAAAAATAAAATAAAAATTTAAGGCCCCCTTAAATTAGCTAATATAATGTATTGTCTATCTGTTTTACAATGAATTTTTAATGAAAAAAAAATTCATTTCTTTGAATGTTGTGCATATTGTTAACACGCTTTACTATATTTGTGTTAGTTTAAGAGTATAAAACATGGAAAGTGACTAAACTCTTCCTTTCTTTGTCTATCAAAACCAAAACCAGAACTAATAGTTTTTACAAATTCATTATTGAAATCCAATGTTCATTACCAGAAAATATATTAAATGTCATTAAGATAGACAAAAATGATCTAAAATATAAAATTTATCATGATATATTTTTGATTGTTTAGATTTATTTCCAAAAAGTTTTACAAATAGATGAAAATACAATAATTAATGTACTAAATTATATAAAAATGCTATAGATTCTTTTTCACATTCATCTATCGCTTACAGAATAATACTAACAATGTTTGTTGTAGTAGCGTTTGCATAAAAAAGTTTTTTAAAACTGGAATTGGTTATATTTTATATAAGATTGACTATATATGCTACGAGAAAAAGTAAGTAGGTTAGTCATATTACTGACTAAATAGGAGAATTTGAACACAAAGTAATTGAAAAGACCCCATTTAAAGTTGTTTTCTTATAATCCAAAGTGCGTTGAGCTAGCTGACCCTCCAACAATACTAGTAGATCGATCAATTGGCTTCTCTTTCAGTCTGCATGCATACAGAATGGACAAGAAGTGAACATTCAAGTAATGTGAGGGCGAGATACTTTGGCCAAGCTAACACTTTTTTTTTTTTTTTTATTGAAAACTTTTTAAAAACTGAGATAATGATGAGTCAAATGCTGCATTGATTTGCAAGATTAAAGAAGTCGATACGTGCAAGACGGCAAATGGACGTGCAGGGCCGTCCATTGTCGAGGTTAAGATTTTCATGGAATCCATTTTTATGTATAATATCCTCTAAATTAGCAACATAGTTTATATATATATCGTGGAATCCAACAAATCTCATCCATAAAATCAAATATTAATTAGTTTATATATGGTCAACAATGTTGACCATATATATTGATCTCATTAATTTTAAGATACCAACTTGATTATTGTAATAACCGATACGATTAGCAGAGATGTAACCTGGCCTGCAGACAGTGAATATTAATTAATTGATTCAACCAGTGCTATTGATTCAAAGGCTATGATCTAATCCTAAGAAGTGAAGGATCCCGGTGATCCCACAATACCGTATAACTTTTTACTTGGATCTTTTATATATAGTCGTTATTAGCTGATCCCACGGACCACAGTAAAGTGTATATCATGCAACGCTAGCTGCATGTAGTCAAACTAATAATAAAGCATTTTGCAAAGACTGCATTATCTGCATCTGCATCTGCATCTGCATGTGATGGTGACTGGTGGAATATCATTGTATTATCCGACACCTATCCCTCTTATCTCCTGCCGTCTCACTATTTCTTTATTATTTATTGTTCACGAAGCAACCTCTGAATTACTCCATGTCCTCCATCTATGTTTGGACTCTGGATGAGACAAATGGAATATAATGCGAGTGCTGAGCCACACCGCTCGGTCTAGCCAGATTTAATGCTTTCTTTCAACCATAATCCATTCAATCATCCAATATATATATATATATATATATATATATAGCTACAACCTCCAAGTTAAAAAAAAAAAAAAATATATATATATATATATATATTTATTTATTAAAATTTTAAAGGACTATTACATTTTAAGAACATGATAAGCTTTTCTATTTTTAGACTAATAAGTAATAACATGAGTTAAAGATTTGAACATAGGATTATTAAGCTACAAGATTTTTGACAACACTAAATTATTAATTATGTTCTATGTTTTATGAAAATATAAAGGGTTATGCTAACGAGTGCCCTTAAAGCATTGGTTAACAATCCAGTTAAAAAAAAATTTATGGAAAAAGAAAAAAAAAAGTAATTAATGTTTTGACGCATTTTTTCATTTTCCATAAAAATGATGTCAAAATTTTCCTAAAATGAATTATTAACTAATACCCTAAGAACACTCGTTAGCATTTTTCAAATATAAATACACTTATTTATAGTTTATTGGATTGCGTGTATAAATTCAATGTGTTTGTGTCTATTTATAATTGTACACATTTTGACTTTATTTTAAAATATATATATATAAATAAATGTCACTAGAAATTATATTATTGTGGTTTTAATGCCTATCTTGGTAACGCTTTATGCTAAGTAATATAGACTTTGATGGGCCTTCAACGGTTTATACAACTGGTCTTGTAACCATCTGAGGTATTATTTGCTACATTGAATGTCTTCTTTACCTTCGTCAGTGATGTGGACTCATTGATAGGGATATATGAATATCTGAGATGGGCGGAGCCAGGAGTTATATCAAGGGGGGGCGAAGTATAAACAAATTTTTTTTTTTTTTTTGAAAATTCAAACTAGCATCCATTTTGTCATTTTGTGTAACAAATAGAAAGACACGAATAATTATTTTTTAATAAATTACAAAACAATTATCTATCAAAAAGGAATATAACATTATTTTAAATCTCAAAAATCCATAACTAAAATAATTATTTCAAACCAAGTATGACAATTGTTAACCATAAATTTATAATTTGGAATAGTTTGAGCAAAGTATCATACACCACTTTCTTATACATTAAAAAATCTCATTAGGAACTTAAGTAATTGTGTCTATGTGCATCAACCATTGAACTGTGTAGTGTGTCATGACTCATGACTCGCTTAAGTGTGACATTTTTAATCTTACTATCTACTAATTGCTAAACGTAACAATAAACATTCCACTAAACAAAAAGACAAAACATCTCAACTGAATTAATTTTTCAACTACAACAGAGCAATTCCCAAAACACGTTATACGCCACTTTATAACTATTAAAAAAAAAACCAACTCATTTCAAAGTCAAATAAAGTGAAGCGGTAATAAACTAATAATGCTGTTCAGAGAAAGAGATTAAACAATAAGAAATTAACGACACGAAAAGAAAGACAGAGCAACTCAGCAAAAAAAAGAAAAAAAAAAAGAAAAAACAAACATACAAAACAAAAAACAAAGATAAAAACTAGAGTTAGAGAGATTGGACACACAGTCTCATTGATGAAGCAGAAATGGCAACAGTGACATGAGTGGATCAAAGAGGGCAAAATCACACACTCTCTCTCTTTGTTTGATTGGTATTTGCATAATCTTTCTTAGGAAAATTTTTTCTTTAAAATTAACATGGTTGAAATTGAACTGTTGATTCAAAGATCTGATCAATTCAGATCTAATAAAATTATTAAGGGATTTTTTCTTGTTTATTTGGGCTTTACTTTTTTTGTTGTTTGGGTTAAAGTTTTTTTGGTAAAAGAGGTCAAGCCATCAAGGTTATATTTTGGGTGGGTAGAGGGGGGCAAGAACAATTTTCTTAAGCCCAAATTCAAAAAACTTATAAAATATTATATACTTCTCTTTTGTTTTATAAATTCCAGGGGGGGCCACTGCCCCCCAAGGTCATCAAATAGCTCCGTCCCTGAATATCTCGTTGTGACAAAGGGTTTGTTGGTCTCATCAAAAATCATGAAAAAAAAAAAAAGAGGGAGAGATAACCCATTACTTTATTAGTTTTATGACCTTAGATTATCTATCAATATTAAATATTTTATTTTCGTTTAAAATATAAATAAGTACAAGTTTTGCAGAACAAATTAAAGAAGTGAGATATATTAGTAGAGTATTATTTTGAAATAGAGAATCATATTGTGGAGGTATAGGAGTGACTAGAAACATTGTATTTTTGTAGTATTTGTAGCCTATAGTACAAAACGCAAAAGACAAAATAATGCAGAGGGCAGAATGAGATGAGACAACAACTAGAATACTGCCACGTACGTCGTAGTGGACGAATAGAGCTGAAAGTTGGCTTAATTTATGTACGGAATGGAACCGACATTGAATGCTGATATTCAAAAATAGAATTATATGATATGATCTTAATCCGGTGGGCGGTGAAGGAAGCGCACATGGATTTTACTTTTTATGACAGACTCGACCTGCCTGCTGTTTTTGTGTTTAATTACCTTTATTATTATTATTACTATGTGTTGTTCACGTTTACTAACCTTGATGCACACGAGGGTGTATCAACCGTTTAACAACATCCACTCTAGTCTTGTCCTTCCCATCACCAAGGCGGTAAAAAAGTCGAGCTTTTTCAAGTAGTACATGTTCAAGTTTGACTTGTTAGGAAAAATTAAAAACTCGAGTTTGGCTTGAACTTGTGATAAGCCTAAAAATAATGTTTAAACTTAAACTCATGGGAAAGCCAAAAAGTTTGAGCTTGACTTGGCTTGGCTTGATTAATTAGTCAAGCCAAACTCAAATTTAATATCAAGCTCAAACTCAAACTTAAGTCAAGTTTTTGAACTTGAGATCTAAAAAAATTACATTATTAAATACTTAAATCTCTAAAATTAAGAAAAATAAAATAGTATACTCATTTTATCATATATCTAGTCTTACTTATGATTAGCTATTATTCAAATTAATAATTTCCATAATTAAATTCATTCATTCATCATTTCTTGTCTACAGCATCAACAATAGTTCAAAATATCTATTTGTAACTATTATGAATGAGAAAATACTAACATGTTTCATAATTTTACTTTAGATGATTGATAGGGAAGTATCATATGTGGTCTACTTAATTATTTATTTATTTTTAAATGTAACTATAGTCTAAAGTAGTTCTTGATCAGTTTAAAGGGAATGAAAAAATTAAGGTAATATAGGTAGTGGTCTCATGTTAGTCATGTCATTATTAAGATATGTGTAATGAGTATATTTAGCTAACACATATAAACTTATAAATGAGTCTATGTTTGAATTGTTGTGTATCAAGCCTAATAGCTCACGAGTTTGTTCATGAATAAATTTTTTTGCTTGGGCTCAGCTTGTTTATTAAACGAGTTTAGAACTAAAACTCAAGTTTGGTTGATTTATAAACAAACAAACATGAACAAGCTTTTTATCGACCTGAGCCTGAGTTGTTCATGATTGGCTTAGTTCATTTACAGCCCTATCAATCACTGTGTTCCAAAATCCAAATCCAGAATGAATAAATAGAAATACTATAGAGAGCAAAACTTATTTATGACTTAAAAAAAACTTTTACGTCAATTATAATTGAACCCATATATGTGTAATTATAACTATTTTTAATTATATCGTATGCACGGGTTAGATTTGGCTTACCCTCAATACATTTTTAACTGGATATATCATTATATTTTAAATATACAATGACAAGTGATAATGAGTTTTAATTTCCACATTTTATTTAGTTAGTGGTTGATGTGGCAATCTCTCATTAAAACAAAAAGGAGATTCATTTTAAAAAGTATTGGAAGTAAGCGAAAACTGCACGAGTTATAAACTATATATATAATTAAAGTAAAAATTGAGAGAAAATTCAATTAAATTTTAAATCGTTATCTAATTTTGCGCCACATGTCTTATTTAAGTTTTTTTAATTTTTGATCTTGATGAGTTATTGTACAAAAAACGAAAAGTCTAATATAAATAAACCATAAAAAAAATGTAAACTCATGTCTATATCTAAACAAAATAGAGAGAATAAAACTTATTTATGACTTATAAAATGTATAACTCTTATGTCAAGTATAATTGAACCCATATATATGTGTAATTATAACTATTTTTAATTATATCGTATCCATGAGTTGGGTTTGACTTACCTTCAATACATTTTTAACTGGACATGTCCTTTTATTTTAAATATACAATGACAAGTGGTAGTGAGTTTTTATCTTCATATTTTATTTAGTTAGTGGTTGATATGACAATCTTTCATTAAAATAAAGAAGATTTATTTTTAAAAGTATTGAAAATAAGTCAAACCTGCACGGATTATACACTCTATATATATATATATATATATATATATATATATATATATATATATATAAAAGACGTTGTAGGTCTTTGCCCAAGAAATATTGCTGTGGCCATCAAAGAACACAAATATCCCCCACATGTTCAACTATCATTGCTTACACAATTTATGGTTAACTGTCTAAAATTTGCTTGTATTTAATACTGTGTAATCAAATTTAGTAGTAAAAAAAAAATGGTTGAAGGGTCCCAATATTGGCCTTTTAGACCAAGTATTACTATAAGGTTTTTTGTAATATATGTTATAGGTGACTTTAACTGTAAGGTTGTTTGAGTACTACATGTGTTGTTTCCATGATTGATTGACCTTTATTTATAATAAATTTGTTTAAACTCAAGTATATGATGCGTGAGTTCCAGTTAATTTAACTGATAAATTATTTTATTGTCGAATAAGAAATCTAAGACTTACTACCCATTTATATGTACAACAACAATCACATATATATTAGCTTGATAATAATTAAAGAAAAATCATCATGGAGTGATAGCACCAAATAATTATATAAGTTGCTACTGACTAGACATAGGATAGGGTAGATATGGTTGATAATTGAGCAACAAATGTAATGTTGAATATTAATACATACATATATATATATATATATATATATATATATTTATTTATTTATATATTTATATATATTCAACGTATCATTATCTCATTCAAATTGATGCAATTTATGCCAATAAGCACGACTTGTTCAACATAAGAAGCTACCCTTTTTGTTGTTTCCTAAAATAAATGCTCTCTCTCTCTCTGAATATCTCAAAAGACACTTTTATACTAGTTTTTAAGGGTTTTTTTTTTTTTTTAATTATCTATTTATCCTTGTAAATTATACTTCTAATGCTAAATAACTCATTCAACTTTAGATTGAAGCAGTATCTTCTTTGGACCTTAAAGGGTGTCAATTTGATTATCTTGCCAATGTATTTTCCTTGAATATTACCAAACTAGGATCACGTCTGATGCAATCAAAACTCAAGTATAGTTCATATTGATTTTCAAGTACGGATAAGGTTCTAAAAAAGTACACACCAACATAAAAATGAATAATTGTGTCCTTAATATTCATTCTACATATTAATTAAGTATAATTTCCATCATTTTTGTTTTTAGAGGATGATTTAGAACTCATTAATACATATGCATTTTACAGTAGAGGACCACTGACAATTATTTGGGCTAGTTACAACTTACAAGGCCCGAACCTGTCCTCAACCTAATGGTGGGCCAAATTCACCGCTAGTTGAGGTTTAATACTAGTTCAGAACAGGGTAGATGCAAAAACCCATCATTCTCCAATTCTTCTGATATATGTAGCTGGAGGCTGAGAGAGAGGATCCAATTATCTAGTGGACTGGGTTTACCTGGTCATGGTGGAGAATGGAGATGTCATGTGAATATCTTCTCTTCAATTGAAGAAAACATTCTGGGCCCTGTTGATTTTTGGGTCAAACTAATTAAGGAATGAAAAAGTTATAATATATGATACACGTTAGTTACCCCAAAACCATGGGCATAACTGCAAAAGGGAGGCATGCCATGTCTATTCAAGATTATTAGGTTGTGCTGCCTTTAGAGACAGTGTGGAATTGACTCAATTCGCCGGAGGATGATGGACTTGTGGTCATCGCATATATGTTGTGGACAGGGATGAGACATTAGAGCTTTGTGCCTTGTGTGGGTTAGGCCATGGTTAAGTGGAGAGCAAGCTGTGTCAGGGTTGTGTTGCCTCTAATTAGTGTGTAGCGTAGCATGTTGGACTCTCTGGAAAAAATGTATTTTCAGATATGGGCCGGCCATATGGCTTGTATGACCAAGTGGATTTAGTTACATATATACGGCCATGTTTGTTTATGTACTGTGTGGGCTATATGGCTAGACTTGAAGGTTGGCATTGCATGGGCTAAAGCTCGATGTTAAGTAGTGTGGATGGGTTACCAGGTTGATTGGGAAGGCTTGTGATGATCTAAAACATGTGCACAGTGCACAGGCTATGCGCCCATGTGTTTAGCAGGTGACAACAATTTGGTGTGGCAATTAATTATTAGGAATCTCATGTAGAAGCAGACTTTGTGAATGTGCTAGCAGTATGGAAAATACTCCAAAAAGCATTCCGCGGTTCTATTCAGGAGGCAGTTCTCATGATGTGGCAAACAAACATGTAGGTGGGCAAGAACTCGGCCTATGCTGGGCCCAAGCCTGGAACTTAAGAAGGGTTCAGCCCACACCAAACCCAAGCTCGAGGCCATTAAGGGTAAGTTCAGCCCAAGTTTAACAAGTGCCAAGCTTCCATATAAATCAATGCGTTCCCGGCTAACATGCCCAAGCATGACTCACTATCCCTAAAGAAAGAAGATAATGTCTTGGGAAAATCAACCCACTGAACAGTGGCAGAGTCAGGAATTTATCTTTGGGGGCGCCATATATATATATATATATATATATTTTTTTTTTTTGTATGAAATGTAAAATAGTAATATACAATACTTCATAACTCAATTTTTTCCCTTTTATTTGTTAAAATAATTGTTAAAATATCTATATGTTCATTTTAAAGATAGTGAATGTTTAATTATTGTAATTTGTTGACACATATATTTATAGATTGTATTTTTATTTAAATGAAAATTATATTTATTTTTAGACTTTCTTAAATATGTATGTATATTATTAGGTATAGATGGGCAAAATGATAAGGTTATTTGAAAACTATCAAATTATTTAAGATATTTTCAAAAAAAAAATTTATTTTTTTCAAAATTTTTGGGGGGGCCCAGGCCCCCCTTGGTCATCAAGTGGCTCCGCCACTGCCACCGAATACAAGATTCGGAGTCAGGTACAAATTACAACAAAAAAAAAATCATCTTGACAACATAGCTGTAGGCCTCATCATTGATGCATGATTAGACATGCTAAAATAGTAACTTAGACTCAGAATACTACCCAGGCCCTATAAGTGGAGGGACCCATAGACAAGCCAAAGATTCTCTAATCATAACATGCCCACTAAGGGCAAGTCCATAAAAATGGACGAAGTGAGATAAAGAAGGGGTTGGAACATTCTTTCTAGGGGGGAGGGAAAACATTGGAGAAAAGAGAGAAGTGAGCAACTAATATTTGGGAAGGGTTATCCTGCTCGGGACACACTAAAGGGCACCTCCGTTGCCTAAGCTTCTTCTTGGGTAGTCAAGTTCACAATAAATAGTCACTGCATAACCGTTTCAAACCACCATTCACCAGCCAAATTCCTTTTGGGAATTCCCATTGTGGGCTATACCCAAAACAAAACATAAATTAATTGAGGGTCCAAGCCCAATGAGCCCAAAACCATTGGGATTCCACCACCACAAAACATATAATACAAGAGCATTTACTTGGCAACTAACTACTACCATTGCATTATTTTCATTACATTATAAATCTTAGGCTGTTGGGAGTGACAAAGTCGTGTGTAAGCTAGGCAAACGTCAAAGTGTGCTTTGTTGGGAAACATTGTAACTCTATGAGATTGTAAGCCACGGTGGCAATGATTAGGCCTAAGGTAGATTTTGGTAAAAAAATAAATAAATTATAGATGCGTTTGTAAGCTTTATAGTTTATACAATTACTAATATTAATTTTATTAACAAAAAAAAAAAACTATTATTGTTGAATTATAATATTATGAAAAATGTTGTATATATATGATTGTATTACTATCAAAAGTACTACAAAATATAACAATTAACATTCACATCTGGGGTTGTATAAAAATTGCTATTTTACATTCTAAGAAGCTACTTTATCTATTATACTATCCCATTTTACAATACACTCAACATCCTAATTTTTATTTTTCCATACAACACAATAAAATAATATAACTACATCATAAAATATTATAAATCTCTCATCTCTCTACCTCTCTATCCCCTTCATTTATCCAGCAGGACCAACACTGCCGGTTCAAACACATCCCTAGCCACTAGCCATCGAAACCAAAACAACCAATCCATGTCGATTCAAAGAAGCCCCAACCACCATACACATCCCAGCACCACTGAAACAACCAACCCACACTGATTCAAAGAAGCCCCAACCACTAAAACAACATAGCACCACTGAAAACCCATATCGATTTAAAGTCAAACAAGCCCCAACCACCGAAACTAACCCAGCACCACCGAAATCAAGCCAAACCACACCAATTCAAACCAACCCACCACCGATTCAAGCAAGTCCCAGCCACCAAAACCAACCCAGCACCACCAAAATCAAGCTAGACCACCACTAATTTAAACCCAAAATCATTGTATCAACTTCTTTACCTTTCTTCACAGTAGACCAGGTTCTTGTTCTTCTCGAGTTTGAATATTTGGTTCTAAGCATTTCAGCCCATGGACTATCATTTTCTTTATGCATCCTCCAATTCAGCTTGGCTAAAAGGGCAAAATTTTTGGGTTTTGCTGCAGCTAACCCAAGACCTCCCTCTTTCTTAGGTCTAGTGATCTTAGCCCAACTAATAGTGTGTAGTTTCCTTTTTTCCACTGAAGATCCCTACACAAAGTTTCTACTTGCTCTATCAATGGCTTCAAGGTTTTTTCTAAGTAACATAGTTCCTTGCATGACATAAGCTGGGATAGCTGACAAAACCGACTGAGTGAAGACCACTCTCCTAGCAAAGGATAGTAGATGTGCTTTCCAACCACTTAATCTCCTTTGTACTCTTTCAATAACAAAATCAAACTCTTGATTTGTTGTACCAGGAAGCTTCAATGGGAATCTTGGATACTTCCCAAGATTTAGAGCTGAGTGAAGGTCCAAACAAGAGTATAATTCTTCCCTCCTTTCCCCGAAGACATTTGGTGAGAAATAAACCCAAGACTTTCCATTATTTACCTTTTGCCTAGATAGCTCACAAAAACTATCAAGTGCTTCTTTTATACTTGTGTAGTTTTTCTTATCAGCTTTCCCAAAGAGAATTAGATCATCCGCAAAGAACAAGTGGGAGAAGGCTAGCCCACCCCTAGATGCCTTCACTGGGTCCCATAATTTTGAGTCACACTTATCTTTTATCATAAATCCAAGAACCTCCATGCACATTATGAAGATGTAAGGAGATAAGGGATCACCTTGCCTTATGCCTCTCATCGGATGTGATTCTTCCAAAGCTCCTCCATTGAACAAAACTGCCACACTGGAGGATGAAATACAACTCATTATCACATTAATAAGGTAGTCTGGTATGTTAAATAGTTTGAGAGTATCCCGGACAAAGCTCCATTCCAATCTATCATAAGCCTTCTCAAGGTCTATTTTGATCACCATGTATCCCACATTTCCTTTCTTTCTACTTATAGTATGAAGAATTTCTTAAGTTATAATGACATTGTCCAAACCTCTTCTACCCGGAACAAAGGCAACTTGCATTAGGGAGATGAGATTGGACAAAAAGGATCTAAGTCTAGCAACTATAATCTTCATGATAATCTTATAAATTGTATTACACAAACTTATTGAGTGGAAGCTACCAAGTCTATCAGCTCCTATGTGTTTAGGAATGAGAGTTATCAATATTTTATTTATGTGCTCCGGTATTTTACCAATAGTAAATGCCCCTTTTACTATATTTGTAACTGTTTCTCCAACTAGTAGCCAAAACCATTAAAAGAACCTAGCGTGTAGCCCATCAGGACCCGGAGCCTTGAAAGGTTTTAAAGACCACAATACCTCTTTCACTTCTTGATAAAAAACAAAGCATGACAACTCTGCATCATCTTCCTATGATTTTTGCACTAGCCAGTTTGGAATGTTCCAAGACCTCCTGTATCCTATCTCCATCCCAGAGGTGAACAAAGATATGAATCCTTCCCTGATGTGGTTTGCTACGTTAGTTGCTTCAGTCAACCACATTTTATTTCTATCCTGCAAAGTTAGAATCCTATTTCGTTTCCTTCTGGCCAAGGTAGAGGTATGGTAAAAGGAGGTGTTATGATCCTCACTAACCATCCACTTAACTCTTGACTTCATAGCACAAAATTCTTTCTCTAATTTCTGAATTTTAGCATATTCTTTTCTCAGGTTCTTCTCCAGCTCAACAAGGAATTGAGACGGTTTGATACTCATGGCAACCTAAATACCATTCAGTTTGGCTTCAATTTTTTTCTTTCTCGCAAAAATATTCTCAAACACCTCTTTATTCCATTTTCTTACCGAAGTGGTGAACTCATTAACAGCTACATTTAGAGATTCTGCATTGGTCCAGGACTTCCGTACAACATTAGGAAAATCCAGGTGAGCTAACCACCCTGGCTGAAACCTAAAAGGTCGAGGGAGGTTAAGAGAGGTACTATATTCCAATTCAACCCAAATAGGGATGTGCTCAGAATTATTCTTGTCATATGCTTCACACTAGCTTCTGGATAAAGATGTCTCTAGTTGACATTATAGAAACTTCTATCCAGTCTCTCTTGAATAAGTTCAGTCACTCCTCTTAAATTAGACCAGGTATATCAAGCACCACTGAATCCCATGTCCATCATTCCACACAAATCCAAACATTCCTGGAATTTCATGGCCCTTCTAATATTCATTGGCTGCCCACCAAATTGTTCACTACTCATTAGCACTTCATTGAAATCACCTATCATTACCCAAGGCAACTCATGGTTAGTAGCAACATTAGCAAGATTACTCCATAATATAGACCTCTCACGAAATCTAGGACTAGCATATATTGCAAATAATAACCAAGAAAAGTTGGAATTATTGACCTTCACTGTGGCATGAATCTCCTGCTTAGTAGAAGCTAAGTGGTTGATTTCCACTATGTCAAAATTTCACAGAATCCAAAATCCCCCAACATAACCTAAGGTAGGTGTATGAATAGCTTCATCAAAAGGAAGCTTATCAGAAATTTCTTTAGTACAATCTCCTCCAACTCTAGTCTCCGTAACAATAAAAATGTCTGGCGAGTTCTCCTTTACCATGTCTATAATTGTTTAGCTAAATTTTGGGCTCAGAGCCCCCCTACAGTTCCATACCATGATATTCATCATTAATTGAGTCATTGGAGGAGGACAATTGTCAACAACTGGTTTGGAAACCTCCTGCTTTAGCATTTCCCCCCTGACTTCTTCAGAAAGCAGTTGGAGAACTCCTCTCCGCTCATTAGCAACAATGAATGCTCCAGGACTCTCATCTCTTTCTCGCATGACTTGATCATGAGGCTAATGTTTCTTGTAGGATGAAATACTAGGACTTGCTTCTTGAATTGCATATTCCCTACCCAGCTTGTTATCATTGGTGAATCTACCATTACTCTGTCCTCTGTTATTTCGACCATCGGAACCAATCCGCATAAGGTTGATAGAGGATAAGGGAGGGACATCATTTTCCATATGGGGGAATTTCTCTTTGCTGGTGTTGGTTTGCCCATGAGGAAAATCCACCACGGGTTTGGCTAGGACTGCCATGCTGGGTCTAAAAAGGGGAGAGAGCCTTACTGTAGGCTTGTCGGAGTCAATGGGAAGATAAACTTCCATGCTCTCATCAGATCCAGATCAAACCATCCCATGATTTCTATGGGGCTCCTCCGAATCATGTTTACCATTGAATTTGATAACTCTATTACTTTCCCTTTTAAATTGATTGCCCATGATTTCCGATCCTCCATCCTTGGCGAGTGTTAAAATACCACCCTCTAAAAGCTCACCTTTGATTGTTGATAAGCTAGACTTTAGTTTGGCAATAGGGCTGTTCTTAGTAAAAGACCTGATAGGGAGATTTTTTGCTTTCTTTTTTGTTTTGCTATGAGAAACCCTAGATAGTAGACTTGTGACTGGTGAGGCCTTAGTACCCCTATTCTTCCTGACATGTCCTTTGCATGTCGTGAATTGTAGATCAATCTTAGCTGACTGCCACTTGTGGTGTTGCTATCTCAAAGTCGAGTCTTTGCATGGACACTAGCTTGTGTTCAGGTCTCAAGCCATATTCTTACACTTAATTATTTAAAACATTCAACTCAATAATCGAGTAAATGTGTGTGTGTGTGTGTGTGTGTGTTTTTGGGGGAGGGGGGGGGGGGGGGGGTGGTGGGGTTTGAGCAATCCTAAGTCCAAATTAACATTCATTGAGGATAAAAACGAAAAAGAAAAAAAAGAAGGGAAGAAGGTAGCACGGGAAGCACGTGAGGAAAGTCACATGTTATTCTTTTATTGTTTTGGTTGCAAAAGTCACATGTTATTCTTGGTTGAATGTTACATGTTAAGAGTATTGTAGATGATGATGATGATGATACCTCCAGTTATCAGTTATGGCAGCAGCACAGGCAGAGGAATCATGGTGGTGCTGGTGAGTGGTGAGTCTCATCATAACTCATAAGCCACTGCCTTTGCAGAGCAGCCATAGCCGCAGGATTTGTTTAACACCCCCATTAACTACATTTTATAATAATTATTATTATTTTTATACTTTTTACTTATTTATTATATATAATACACTTCTTAATAATAGTGCTGAACTGGCCGGAATCAAATACATATATACTCTCATGAGTCTCTGATATATAACTTATAAACACCCCCAAAATATAAATAAAAACAAAAACAAAAAAGATCCACTCTTTCTCTCTGTCTAAACTGTAAAGTCCAATCGTAATCTCAAATCCCTGCCAGTAAATCAAACCAAAGTTCATTCACTTTTCCCAATTTTACCCCTTTCTCTATTTCTTTCTAATTAATCTTATTTAATTTAATTTAATTTTTTTGGTTTTGTGGGTATTTTGCAGATTCTCAAAGAGACTGAAAATCTGAGCAGAAAGCAAAGCGCCAGTCTTTTTTATTTTATTTTTTTGATAATAATAAAGAAAGGATGAGAACAGAGAAGGGTAATCATCAGGAAGACGAGGAGTACGAGGATGAAGATTTCACCTCCAAGAAAGATGCCACTTCTTCCACGCCTAATAACAACAACAACAACAACAACAACAACAACACCGCCACCAACAACAAAGGTTTCTACTTTCTCTCCTATTCTAGACTAACCCTTTTGTTTTTTTCGTTTTCACGTATGTTAGATCCATTTCTGAGAGATCCCTTTTACCTAGTGCCAGGTTATGTAATAAATAATTGATGTTCTTATACAGACTGCAATTTCTTTTGGGCTGACGCTAACTACGTAGGTTAATCTTATTGAAATTCTTGTTGCCCCTGGAATTTGGAAACTGATATGGACGTTGGTCCCTTAAAAGTTTGGATTTTTCTTGTCTATGGTATACACTTTCTATTGATGAGGATATTGATATTTGTTTTAAAATTGTTTTGGAAAATGGGTGAAATTTTTAAACTTTGTTTTTTCTTCTATGGGGTCAATTTTATTTTTTTGGAATACTGGGGTTGACTAATGACTGCATTTTTTTATTCTTTCTCCGTTTGAAATTTGGAATCCCTATGTGGGGATATTGACTATGAAACCAGATGCTAAGAACAATGATAAGGCTAGTGCCATACGATCGAAACATTCAGTCACGGAGCAGCGGAGGAGGAGCAAAATCAACGAGAGGTATATTTGAGTCCCTCAACAATGTTTGTACAGTAAGCATTTTGATAACCATGATTTTAAGAGCTAATTAATAAAAATTCTATATTTTGATGGATATTGGCCTTGTGTGGTTATTGGATTTAGCTGCCATACTTCTTATGAAGTCTTTCTTAGTGTGTCTACGCATTCCTTATCTCATGAATACCTAATATTAAATAGGCCAAACCATAAGAATTTTTGTTACAGGTAGCCTATAACTCAAAGTGGGGTTTTTTTCTGTAGGCTTTATTGCTCTTTATATTTTTGTTGATGTCATTAACTTTATCTTGCAGTCACTTTGATTTGTAGTAATAGACATTAAATCAACAAACTTTATGATATGTGATTGTGATGGAGTCAACATTTTTTTTTCCCATTGTGCCATATTTCATCAATTTCTTATACTCAATTTATAATTGGATGGTGCATTGATGATGCCTTTGTTCATCAATCTTGTTTTCTATGGCAAGAAAATGAAGGTGCTAACACGTGCAATTGGATTAGCCTTTTATAATTCCAGAGCAGAGGAAACTTCTTTATCTGTTGTAATAGAGATAGTATGCCATTTTAAAAAAAAAAAATTCTGAATAGTATAGTTGGATTACACAATTCACAGTTTGACATTATTTTTGTCCCAAGTGGCATTGGTTCCAACATTATGGGGGCATTTTTTGCTTCAAGGCCAAGGACTAGACCGGTTGGAGCCTTAGGCATATTTGCTTGTCCCACATTGGAAAGATTTCCTCCCCCTTTCTACCTTATAAGGCATGAACCAATGGTTGAAGAGTATCATTAGTTCTTCAACCATTGGTTCATGCCTTATAAGGTAGAAAGGGGGAGGAAATATTTCCAATGTGGAACCAATGGTTGAAGAGTATCATTAGTTCTTCAACCATTGGTTCATGCCTTATAAGGTAGAAAGGGGGAGAAAATCTTTCCAATGTGGGACAAGCAAATATGCCTAAGGCTCCAACCGGTCTAGCCCTTGGCCTTGAAGCAAAAAATGCCCCCACAAACATAATTGGTATTCGTCCTAAAATTAATTTCATTATCTGATTTAATGGTTTTTGT
This sequence comes from Quercus agrifolia, assembly GCA_029955455.1. Lineage (NCBI taxonomy): Eukaryota > Viridiplantae > Streptophyta > Magnoliopsida > Fagales > Fagaceae > Quercus > Quercus agrifolia. The sequence continues at coordinate 301,717 of JARQAD010000005.1, forward strand.
GGGTCTTTTACGGCATTCTCAATGATTCTATAGATATACTTTTGATAAGCAACTAGTAATGAGATTCACCATTCATCTGAACTTTGAAGCCGTTCATATCATATCTTTACCTTGTAAAAATTATTGCACTTATGTTTATAAATGTATAGAATTACTTTAATAGTGCGGCTTGAGTAGGAAAAACAGATACTACTTGTGAAGTTTGGATGGTTCTGTTCTTTTTGAGGTGAAAATTGTACATTGTAGTGGGGTGGCACCAACTGGTTTAGTTACATGTCAAACTGGTCAAATTCGTAACTGAAAACATGATAGGTTGCTCAACTAATAGATCTTTTATGAATAAAGATGTTTGAATGTGTAGTTTATATATATATTATCCATTTATTGTTGCCACCCCTTTTACTTATATATATATATATATATATATATAAAATGGTGAAGCTTAATCTTTTTTCTTTCAGATTCCAGATATTGAGAGATCTTATACCCAATAGTGATCAAAAGAGAGATACGGCATCATTCCTATTAGAGGTACCTTATTAGTGAAAAATCTATAACAAATTTGTTAAACTTTTAGTTGTTATTTTATTAGTGGAAACTATAACAAATTTGTTAAAATTTGCTCTTTTTTTTTTTGTGCTTAATTTGACTGATGGTCAGTGTGCCATTTCAGGTGATTGAGTATGTTCAATATTTACAAGAAAGGGTACAGAAGTATGAAGGTTCTTACCAGGGATGGAGTTCTGAGCCCACAAAGTTGATGCCATGGGTAAAGTCCTGATACTTGGCTTCCACAATGTTTGTGTTTAAGGATGACCTGCATGCTTGTTTCTTAGTGAATTCTCATGTGTAAATATTGAATACAAATTTTCTACTTGTTAATATGGAATTGACCCATGCATTTTTCAAGTTTAAAGAAGCCTTCTGTAGTGGGACTGATATATGAAGAGAATCTCATCACATGGTCCCTCTTATGGTGGATGATGTTATGCTTTTAGTAAATAACTCTTTTCTGTAGTAAGATATATGGTTTCATATGTTTCCTTTCACATATAAAAATATTTTTTCTTATGAATGTATAGGTCATAAATGTATGCAATTTATGGGTAGAAAATTTTAATGCATATAAAATTATCTTTAAAGTTTCATAATCCAAAAAAAGTAGGTAAAATTTGAGACCTAGAATAAAATAAATTTGAAAATGTTATTTGCCTTAGATTTTTTTAAGTTTTGGTCTTGTGTGAATGTATGATGACTAAGCCTTGTCAAAGTTGATACATTGGTGTTAATGCCGTTGCTTGGGGCTCGAACAGTCCTAAAATTAAAAACTTCTTTATTCTGTATTTGTTTCATTCTTTTTATTCTGTATTTGTTTGATTCTGAAATATTGAATAACATAACATATTCATTGACTGGTTTAAGTGATGGGCTAGTATCTGGTTAATGATTGGTTCTGTTCACCGCTGATGGAATCTTCCTGGTGATGAAGAGGAATCAAAGGATGCATTTGATTTGAATAGGATGCTTGTTTTCTTGTTGAAATTATTGTCACTGTTAACTTGTTCACTCACCTGCTTGAGACAGAGAAATAGTCATTGGCGTGTTCAGAATTTTGTTGGTCACCCTCAAACCATAAAAAACGGTTCTGGTCTGGGGACAACTTTTCCTGGGAAGTTTGATGAGAATAATGTCTCTATAACCCCAACCATGCTTACAAGCACTCAGAATCCTGTAGAATCTGATCCTAGCAGAGATATCACCTGCAAACCAATGGATCGACAACCAGAGTTAGCAAACAAGGGATTACCTCTGCCCATTCCTCTGCAGGCAAACGTGCCTATTTCTGTCAGAGGTGATGGTGTGCAAGCCCATCCTCTTCAGGGATTGGTTTCTGATGCACAATCAACTCAGTCTCCCATGACCAGTGAAACACTGAACCAACAGGAGGAGCTGATAATTGAAGGGGGAACAATTAGCATCTCAAGTGTTTACTCTCAAGGGTGGGTAATCATAGAAATCTGTTGTGTATAGTTTCAAAAAAAATTATGATGCTTCTTGAGATTTAGATATATTTGGTATACCAACTTTATAGTTAGACTACTATTTATACTTATCAAAAAAAAAGTTAAGACTACTATTTATATATAGAGTTCCTTCTTTTCTTTTTTTCCTTTCTTTTTTCCCTCCAGTTGAGTTCTTGTACCTATATATTCTTGCCTCAGTTTTGGTACTTCTCCTTGATAAATCTGCTTGTGCATTTTCTGTGTTAGCTTGTTTTACTTCTGACTGTTTTGGGAAGCTCCACAAGCTTAGTCATTAGTTACTTTAGTAAGGCTTCTCTTGTGGGGATAGTACCTTAAGCAATCTTACTCATAGTAAGAGTGAACCAAACTCACATTCTTTCAGAAATCAATTTCAATAGTTTTTAAAAAGGCTTCTATACATTTCTAGTGTTAAAGATGTAATGTTCTGGTTGTTCAAATTTTGGTTAGGTATGGATGATGTTATCCATGTCTATTTTTCATGTTTGACACCTACTATGATTTGATATTTAGACATTTTAAGCATTGGGTTTGAGAAATTTATAATTTAGGTTTATAATCACGTATAAAATCAAAGAGCCTGATTTTCTTGTTACTCTATAGATGTTGAATCAGGCTGTTTTGGAATTGTATCGTCATTCTTGTTTATTTCTTGGGTCTAAAATACTATTTATGCCCTCCAAGTTTGGGGTCACTTCTAAATCAGTCCCTTGACTATGGAAACTAGCAATTTACACCCTCAAGTATTACAACAATGTAAATTTGCCCTTTCTGTAACATCCATTAGAATATTATCGTTACCCACCTATAAATGATGTCATTTTGAATAGAAAAATACAAGAAACATTTTTTTAGGTGGGGTTAACGGCAAAAATGCGACGGACTGATTCAGAAGTAATCCTGCACTTCAAGGGTGTAAAGTAAATTTTAGCCCCTTTTTTTCATAAATTTATTTTTCAAAATTTTATTAATTAATTTATCAATCAGAAGATGGATGGCTGAGAATGTTGTCTGGTCCTCATCTGCTTATTGTTGTTGTGGAATAATTTCCATTGTGGATTTTTAATGGTGTCCTTCATCTTTCTTGGTTTTCATTCTAAATATCTTTTCAACTATAATTATTTTGTTCTGTGATTTCTGCATAGAGATTCATAGATTGGTCAAACTATTTTGCCCACTATGGATTTTGGCTAGGCGTGGCTAGCAAGAATTTTTATTTTTATTTTATTTTATTTTTTCCAATTAAAAATACTTTATTGCTGACAGAACTTACATCATCTGGTGCCAATGCATGCGTACATTATTTTGCTCAAAGCCTTTTCATGGAATTGAGTGCTAAAAGTATACGCTGATGAGTGATTGATTTTGGTGATGGTCAGGTTATTGAACACTTTGACACAAGCACTGCAGAGTGCAGGTGTTGATCTATCACAGGCCAGCGTCTCAGTGCAGATTGATCTTGGGAAGCGAGCAAATAGAGGGATGACTTCTGGAACATCAATTGCTAAGGTATAAATAATAAATTAGGTAATTGTGTTTCATGTAGAGTTGGTTAAACAGGAAGTCCTTTTACTTCTTCCTGTTGCCACTTCTCTCTATTTTTTTTCCTCCCCATCCCTGAAAGTGGAGGGATTTTTTTTTTTTTTTTTTTTTTTAAATTATTTTATCACTGACCTCTTTTACAGTGATCTTTTGGACTTAAATAATGGTTCTTTCGTTTTCCAGGATCATGAGAATCCCCCATCTAGCCACCAAGCAATGACACATCTTACTGATGCTGGCAGCAGAGAGGACTCAGATCAAGCTCAAAAGCGGCTAAGAACATAAAACTAGTATGGGAATTTCATGAATCTTCTCTTTCTTCTAGATTTCTTATTTACTTTCTATAGAGCCAGCTCCTGGTTATTGTACATGCTGTGTCTTCAGTTATCTTGAGTTTTTACACTTTCCATGGGATCCATGACCCAATCTGTTCCATAAATTACAAATTCTTTTTTGGGGAGTTCCTTCTATGAATCTGTTCAAGCAGTGCCATTGCCTGTATTTTTTTTTTTTTTTTTTGGGGTATCATACATAATCTCAAATGCATCAAATTAAATTCTCTGTACGTAGCCTGTTTTTTCATGTCTTCTGCATTTCTTTGTTTCTCACATTTCTTCAACACAGGGCACCTTTTTCTGTCACAACTCACAATTACACCTTGCTTCATCAAACCAAGTAAAAAACTCTCCATTATTAAAGCCTTCTTTTGAGACAGACGTTTATAAGTGAAGTAGTGAACCCCTCCTGGAATATTTTGAACAGCTATGAGCAAGCAAAACTAAAACCAGGAAGCATTGAATGCAGTAATGGTTGGTAATGTTAATATGACTTGTAGCACTTTGAATTTGCTCCATAGTACGTTGTCCTGCACCTGGGTCCTCCATGATAAATCTCAAAGGCTTGGGTTCAAAACTTCCCCTAGAAACAGCCAAATCAACAACTGGTTTCAAATCCACCACGACTTTGCATTTGTATATCCCAACACCAACAAACAGAAAGCCAGGAGCAAATGCTGGGTCCCTGGGTTGGACTCATAAAAAGTGTCGTTAGTATTTCAGAAAAGAATGTGTTATCTGCCAAAGTCAATCATTGGGTCTTTGAACTTTGAAGTTTGAACCCATCACAGCCACCATAATTTTCATCATTGTTTAAATCATAACTCCTTAAAAGCCTCATCATATCGCCTTCATCTTCCTAAAGAAAAAACCCATTAAACCACAAATTTCCATGCTCTAAACCTCATCTGTTCTTTTTACTTCCAACCATCTTTGTTGTTAAAATATTCTCTTATTCCATGTTCAAGCGTCAAATATCCGTCATCATTGTAATGAAAAAATATATATTATGATCTTGTGAGTGACTAGGGATCAGCATTTACATATTAGAAAAATGTCCAAATGATATATTCTCAGCAATTGCTAAGCGGCTCAAACATCAAACTGAATGTGACTGTTTCTTATAAAAGTATAAAAGCAACATCATTTTACATGTGTTATAGAATATACAAATCACAGAAGTTGATGGAAAACATTACTAATTAATATGATTAACATATCCCTGCCATCCTTATTGTTTTATAATTACAATCAGTACTATCATTTTAGTCATTGCTATTAATTATTAATTGTCAGGGAGACTTTGTGTTACAAACTGATGTATCAAGTTTTAGGCCAATTGAATTATGTACTTCTGCAGCAAAAAAGGGTAGAAAAAAAGTGACAAATGTTGTTTTTGAAAAATATTTTTAAAAGTAACACTTTTTTGGTTTTAGTTACCAAGCTAATGCAATACTGGCCTATCCCAAAGGCCCAAAGCTCCAACCCTGACCGAACAGGAACTCAAACACAGGCAGAAGTGTTTCCATTTTGATCACAGGAGATGTTACAGCATGTGGCAAACAAGAATATTAGTGGATTCCAAAAATAAACTACGTTCAGTAATTCATAACGAGCATCATGTACTCTTTGAATTTTTACCAACTGGCGGCAAACATTCCTGTGGATTACTATAGAAGTAATCTTCATGCATGGGATTCTCAGGAACCTCCATCCTCTGAGTAGGGCTACCCATTTGATCAGCATGACCTGTCTTCACTTCCTGGGAGACTTCATCCCAGTTCAGTGCTCCCTTCTTGTACCGATCGGTCACGTTCACTAGAAGTTGTGCATCTAGAGAAATTGTTATCTTGTACCCCAAGTATCTACAAAAAAATTGAACCACAAATAAACCTTGTGCATGTTAGATGAATTGAAGGGTCATCAAAACGCAATGATGAATTCTAAGGACTAAATGATTAATTGGTACAATACCGTCGATGGCCTTGAACCAGTTTTGCCATGTTTCCTCCATAGGTCGGCACAAAAGTGTCACTTTCTATTGCTATAATGTAATCCAATGCAGCCTTCATGTTTGAATGTTTCCGGAAGGGTTTAAGGTCGGAGTTTGCCAACAATGTATCCTTTTTAACCTGTTTCACACGACAAATAAACAATAGGTAAGCAAGTGATGACCATGTATTAATGCAAATATTATAGTATTGAAGTTGTCCTGCATCAAGCTATGTTGATCAACTCACTAGATTTGGAAAAGCTGCTCTCAGAGCTGCCATTCTCCTCTCTCCCCCGTATATATTGCCGGACGCAATATAAATTTGGATACTAGGGTCAATGTCCAATGCCTGCAATGCAAGTGCAGTTTCCTCGGGAGTTAAAGGGCACCCGCCCACTTTTCTTTTCAATCCAGAATTTATTACTTTTTGTCCCCACCATGGGGTGGCATATCTGACAAGACATTGTGTATAGAATTTACATGCCAGTAATGTTAGAAAAATTACATTTTTCACAGAATTTAGTATGATTTGCGGTGATTAAAGCAACATTATTTTCATTCTCTTTCAACACTTGTTACTTTTATTTTTCACCAATTATAATAGCAAGAGTTGTGAAAAATGTTTATTATGCACCAATGACAATAGCAGGAGTTGTGAAAAATGTTGTTTTTAAACTTGTTTATACGTTGTACATTTACAGAAAGTGATGCTAAAAGGATTTTAAGAAATCAAGGTTCATTTTTATTTCTTGGATCGTTAAGAAACAAAGACAACTCACCTCAGTTTTGTGAGTTCATCAGCTTCTGTCTCATTGCAACCTTCATTACAGCCAGAGAATGCTAACATGTCCATTTCATATCTGAGATGAAGAACTAAAAAGGGACCTCTTTGCCTCAGAAGCTTGACAATCTTCTTCCCTACTTCTGCTATTGTGGGAGTAAATCTCAGAGCTTCATAGTTCACTTGGCAGCGCAGCTTTTGAAACTCTATAGGAATCCCATTATTTACAAGCCGAAAATCAGTCTTATTGAAATGCACAACTTCCTGCTCTTTTATCTTGGGAAGAATCTGCATGGAAACATACATATACATAAATCATAAGAGCAGGAAAAGCTTATACGCACAACTCCTTGCAAATCAACCTGGTAGTAATAATAGTCCAAATTGGACCATGAATGGGGTTCCATCGTATAAATTGAATCATTCTTCACTCTTCTCTTCTGCTCATCAGGTAACTGTTTCAATATCCGAACCTCATCTCTCAGAGATGTAATGAAATAGTTCACGTCAAATATATCTTGGAATTGACTGCCATTCAACAAAAGAATTCATTAAGAATTTTTTTTTTTAATATGATATTCATATGAATTGATATATACATTTTTGACATTTCTAAGTTTGAAAAGATCATACTGATACAAGAATCAATACATTCCAAAAAGAGTTTTTTTTTGGGGGGCAGCAATAAGAAATAAATAGAATTGTTTAAAAAAAGAAAGAAAGAAATAGAATTAGATGAGTTGCATCCTCTTCATTTGAATTAGATCAATTTCATGGTTCAGATATTACAAATTTAAAATACATTTAATCCTACATCAATTGACATGAAAAAAAAAAAAAAAAAACCATTTTTTTAAGGACAATAAGAAAGAAAATTTGACTTTGAAATAAAGAGGATTTTGTTGTTTTGGTATCGACTCACCTGCTATCATGCCAAAGGGAGGTACTGTCCAATTCAGGAACCACAAGCGTGACGTTCAAATATTTTGCAATTGCAACCATGTCACAAATCTGTGTAGCATAACCAAATCAAGGCTAATGATTCAGCAGGCACTCATAGTGGCTACATTTAAGAAATTTAGTGATTCCAAAGGAATGTGAAGCTGCATGCGGTAAAAAGGATGTAAAAGCAGTAAAGCACTTACACCAGCTCTCATTTGATTCAATCCTCCATTGGCCGAAATCATCAGATATCCATTGTTTTCATAAACTCCTATGAATAATTTCAGATTGAATTACCAAGATGGTGATCCTCAACTCATTTCATAATTAATTAGAAAAATAATAGAAAAGCATATCTTCCCTGATGACTTGAATAACGTTATTGTTTTCTATATGTTAAGGTTGCATTGCATTAATCATCACAAGTAAAACAAGTATATATATCACATACGCACTTTGAGGAGTAGTGTCAATGTGTTGAGAAGACCACAGGATCAAAAACCTGGGTGTCATGGTCTTGCTCGGTGCTCTCAGCTGGACTGTACGGATGCACAGCAGCAACAACGTTGTGGCTCCAACCACACACAAGTTAAATTGATCAAAAAGCGATACTCCTACAATCCAACTCTTTATCTTTTCAACTTTGATCCCTCCCATACTCAACCCCTTCAATTATATGTATTTTTTTAAAATATAAATTATGTAGCAACATGCAGTAATAAGGTCTTACTACATATACAATTGTAGTAAGAACTTATTTTGATTGGAAAAGTTATTATGCCGAATTAAGGTGGTTTCCTTACCAGATTCTGGTTATAATATCCAGAAAACTGGTTTTAGGAGCCACCGGCATACAGAACAATGCAAGAAATAGTATTGCCTTTAAAGAAATAGAGAAAGCTCCTATACGGTTTCAGAGAATTAGCTTGCAGTGATCCATCACCAATTCACCATCAACAAATTGACAGAAGGAGAAAAATAAAAGTGTCATCCATCAGACACATCAGTCGCAGCCAATTGTCCACGTTGCTCCATTTCCTTTTATGGAGAGGGACCATAAAACATCTTACTCTCCCTACCTAGGACTCATAGGCTTGAACTATATATATGCATGTGGCAAAGAGTAGATTACACCCTATGGGTGTGCAGCTAACCCCCTATTCTGCCAAAACCAAAACCGACCTAATCCAACTCAATCTGTCAAGGTAGGTCAGTTTTTAGAGATTGGTGGGTTTGGTTGGATTGTCAAAATATATTTTTTTGGTGGGTTAGGTTGGGTGTGGGTTATTAAAATCACAAATCCGCCTAACCTAACTCGACCTACCTATATTTAATATGTATCTAAAAAATATATTATATGATTTTATCATTTACTCTTTTGTTTATTAATTGAATTAGGATAAAATTATATAATATCCTACTAACTATAGAATATTAAAACTAGTTCATGTTTATTTTGTTTCTCAACTGAGTTGAGATATAACTATTTAATATCTTACTAACTAAATCAAATATAATTTGGTTTGATTATTTTTGTTGATTTGACGCACTACCAATATAAATCTACTATTATTTGTATTGGTTTAAACTTTGGAGTACTAATAAAATAGTATGTGTTAGATTGGTACTATGCTCAGGTTTATTAGGGCATAAATTTGTTTTTATTTGTGTTGGTGCTCTACTAATGCTCAATAATAATAATAATAATAATAAAAAGGGCCAACCCATGGGTTCAACCATATCTAGGTGGGTCGGTCTGCGTCATTTAAAATTTTAGTACTGCGTCATTTAAAATTTTAAATGACATGAATATATTGTTAAGTATAGAACATAAAATCTAAATCATGAAATAGAAAATGGAGAGGATAATGTGCATCATGTTGGAACTTCCGATTGACTCCAAAAGCCTCTTAAAGATTTTCTTTATTGTAGTAACTTATTGCGCTCTTATGTTTTCAACTTTAACTATTCAATTATACAATCATCGTTGTATATCTCGCAATCTATACTCATCCGGTGTGCGAAGAATTGGTATTGATTTCTATCAACAGGGTTTAAGGCAAAATAGCCTACCAACATCATTTTTAGTTTTTGAAATTTACCTTTTATACTTAATGATAGTAGGGTAAAAAACCTAGGCATAGCCGATGTTCTAGAGTTAAAATACATCAACCTTAATTCTCGATTGATCAAGCCTCAATCTAGAGATTTCAAACTTCGATTGATTAAAGGTTGATCGATGGGTGCTTGAAACTTGCTTTTTTTTATTTTATTGTGCTACTTCTTGAACAAATTATCTTGAATATGGTTGAACGCACTATATACACATTTGACTATTACAAGTATGGGATTTGCCAATCTAAAACCTAACAAAAAATATGACACTCCTCTGTAACTAATATGGTCCCTTGTCCCAACGACATTGATGATGTACAAAAATCGTCAGTGAGTTGATCATCTACATACGTGCCAATGGGTGCACTTGAAGAACAAAAGAGAATAACCAATTAAAGGGCATCGGTAGGGTACTGGCCAAAGACCCTTCGAAGGTTAAGTCAGTGATGGAAGAATCTCCAAGAACTCAATAGTGCAAGAGCTAGAGAGAATTCACGTACCTTAATTTGTGAGGGTTTTGGGGTTTTTATAGTAGCATAGAGCTGACCTCAATTTCTTGATAGAGAAGGTATTTCCTTATGGAGAAGATCTTTTCCAACGTCCATATATTGTGGGATTCTTTCCTTGTAGGGATCCCTCAGATTATGGTGGAACCTAGAAATGCAAGGCATTCCCATATTAGGTTCCTTGGAGAATACTCAGGTCATGTGGCATTGCCACCCTTCTCCGTCAGGTTCGTCCACCTTAAAGAGTTCGTCCCCATTAAAGGGTCCATCCACTTTAAAAGGCCCGTCCGTCTCTCAACTTTCTGTTCAAGATGAGACTCCGTCTACTAGGTCTTTGATTGTCAGGCTATCCGGACCGTCTCTAGGTGTCACTGTCGCTTTATTATTAGCTTAGCAAATTGGATCTATCTGTTATGGGATTTATCCTTATCAACCGTTAAGGTAGAGCATGTCGTGTGGTGTCAAGGAAGGTGCCTGACGACCACTGGGTCCCTGACGACCTATTGATACGTGACGACCGTCAGGCTGGAGCGTGTCGCACGGTGTTAAGATACCTGATGACCATTGGGCACCTGACGACCCCTTGGTACCTGACGACCCATTGATACGTGATGACCGTTAGGGCGGAACGTGTCACGTGATGTCAGGGAAGGTACTTGACGACCCCTCGGTACATGATGACCATTTGATACGTGACGACTATTAGAGCGGAACATGTCGCACGGTGACAGGGAAGGTACCTGACGACCGTTGGGTACTTAACGACTGTTGGGTACTTGACGACCCATTGATACATGACGACTGTCAGAGCAGAGTGTGCCGCACAGTGTTAGGGAATGTACTTGACGACCATTGGGTACTTGACGACTCCTTGGTATCTGACGACTAATTGATACGTGACGACCGTCAAGGCAGAGCATGCCACGCTGTGTCAGGGAGGGTACCTGACGACCTCTTAGTACTTGACGACCCATTGATACGTGACAATACTTTTGGTGACCAAAGATTCTTTTGGTAAGTTCATGATGCTTTTGGTAATTGAAGACTCTAGGGTGTTAGAAAAAATTTTCTAACTAGTGAAAATATTCCCTATCAGACACCATTGATGAATATTGTTAGTTGCTTATGAGTTTTCAAATTCAAATGGAAAGATGATGTCTCCATAATATTTAGTTACAAAAAGGTATAATCTATGGAAGGATTAGACTATGATGATAACTTTCAAACCTATGAATTAGAGGACTAACCTCTTTTTGATGAGAGGTAAAAAGAATACTCAAGGTGGGGCCTACTTGCACCAACGTTATCCTATTCAAATTGGTCAAAAACATGCATGGTTAAGGAGAAATTATTCGCTCCCATAAAAGGAATCCTCCATCCTCTTACATGAAATGTGTGGTTTTTTTGTTGGACGTCATGTTGAATTATCAGTATTAAATATTTCAATTGCAAAACCTATATCAATCATGGAAATGAATAGGAAAATTGAATACATTAATGAGTGCATCACTTTTATTCTCATTAGAGACATCACTTTTGAGTTTGAGTCTAATTATATTATATTAAAATTTAAAACTTCTTCTTATCCTCCATCCTCTCACATGGAATGTGTGGTTTTTTGTTGGACGTCATGTTGAATTTTTCCATTATCATTATTAAATATTTCAATTGCAAAACTTACATCAATCATGAAAATGAATAGGAAAATTGAATACATTAATGAGTGCATCACATTTATTCTTGTTAGAGACAGCACTTTTGAGTTTGAGTCTAATTATATTATTATTATTATTATTATTATTATTATTTGTGTATGTGGAACTTCCATGGCTCCAAGTGCGTCATTTGTGTTTGTAATGCACATTGTCCATAACTCAAAGAGCACGCATCTCATCCTTGCCTAACATGAAAGGGATCACAATCACCACTTAAAAGATCTTGCCATCATCATTATTCAAATTAAGATATTTTTTTAGAAAAATAATAATTCAATAGTTGAAAAAAAGAAATTCAAACATTAAATGTCTCTTTTGAAAATGTCAAAAGGTACTAATTGAGTAGTAGCTCTTGCCACTTGAATTCAAATTTTACATAACATATAGAGACATTATTTAACCTAAAATTTTAAATCTATAGATTTAAGCTCAATTATGTTATATTAATTTCCTTTTTTGTTTTTGTTTTTGTGTGTGTGTGTGTGTGTGTGGGGGGGGGGGGGGGGGGGGGCGGGGGGGGGGGAGGTTCAATTTTGTTACAGGATGTACATTTTTGGAGCCCTGGAACATCACAGCTGCATGTGGGGGACTAGACCCTACTAGTTTAATCCAACTAGTATGACTTCAATCTCTATTAGCATGGAAAGAATGTAGAATGACTTCAATCTCTATTAGATATCTGAAAATGGTCAGAAGGTTTGAAATGATACGCCACTGCAAGAAAGCACTATCAGATGTGCATTAAGTTTGCAACATAGTTTACCTGGCTGCCTTGCCAAGGTGTTAAGGTGATAAAGCTAAGATTCAAACTTTTAAGAGATGTCAAACATACGCATGTGACTATCACCAAACTAGCAAAGGGTGATATGACATGCTTGACATTGTTAGAAAAGCACAACAGAAAATAATTTTATTTTTTATGAATTTCAAGGAGCATTGCTTTATGCTGCAAAAAAGATGGAATAACAAAAGAAAATTGATATCACATATCAATGAATCCAACTACAAATAGTTGCTGCATAAGTAACTCTGGATTAAACATAGATTCATGTAACTCAAAATCCCCTTTGCATAACGTACTCATACAGCAAAGCTACGTATTCCTCCAGATGATGATACTTAGGTTGATCTTGCAAAACATACAAGAACACTGCATCTGACCAAATTCACTTTATAAGCAGGTTTTCTGACCTCACGTTAAACTATCCATGCACTATAGTTTGCAGACACTGAAGAATGATAAATTGCAACTGCTATCAGGCTAAGAATTTAAAAAACAAGCCTTAACAACCTGCAATCATAACAGCACAAAACAAAACGGTTTACAATCTTGATAGGTCTAAATTTAACAGTGGAAGATAAACTGGTACCATTCAATCACTGTGTGAAATACACAAAGGATAATTTTTCATGGGCAAGTAAAATCAGAAACCTCGTCCCGCAAAGAAATTTGAAATAAAGAAAGAAAAACCAAATCAAAAGAAAAGATAGCGTGACACTAAAGTTCCACTACCTCAGCCAGAGGCAGAGTCTGTAGTGGTTGCCTCTTGTCTGGGTTTTTTCTTTTCAGGAGGGGGGCCATCTCTCCGTCTTTCATACCTTCTACTCTCATATTTTGAATTACTGCGTTTAGGTTGATAAGTAGGGTATTTGCAAGGAATGATCTCCCCATTGATATACTTATCCCCTAAAACAAAAGATATAACGTAAAAACAAAAAAAAAGATTAGAAACATCATCATGGCATCATTACAATATACAGACATAACAAAAACTATGTGTCAATTTAGAAATAAAGCACAGGAATCACCTCCATAGTCTTTATTTTTTACGTCTATGTATGAGTCTGGCAATACCCAGAGAACACCAGGCAATCCTACAATGATGAGGTTGAAAATACATTAGAAAGAAGCAAAATCAACAAAACCCATATAATGGTCAAAAGACAAGTGCTTGACATAGGTATTTACCCTTGAATTTCTCAGATGTCTCTTCATCAACAGTGCACTGAAATCCAGTGTACGTGGTGGTGCTGAAAGCATACATATTCTTCTTTGCTTCTTCCATGCTGACACACAAACACAGGTTCCATGTTTATGAAATAACAGTAATGGAAAAAATGCCACCTACTACAGCTACAATTACAGTATTAATATCAATAATAGAAGAATGTCTTTTTTTATCACTGCCCATTTAGAATATGGATCTTAATTCTGTGACCAGGAAGATCTTTAAATAGAAGGAAAATAATAACATTATTCTGAGATAGGTAGATAGAGGGAGAGGAGGTGGGGTTTGAACCATAGATATGGAGCACCACATAGGATGCCATTACCAGTGATGAGTGGAGTGTTTTTCTGAGGTATTTAATGATTCAAAATTAAGAAATCTTACATCCTTTGGAAACCAAAATTGTTTCAATTTAGGTGCAGGAAAGAAACTAAAATACTTGGGGAAAAAAATGCTAACAAAAAAATTCAACCATGTGTCAGATTGCAAATAAGCAACCCTATCTTGAGAAAGGTGGCAGTACCCCAAATGAAGCAAAAGAAATCAGAGGCATAATCCCAAGAGATTACATATGAAATTTCAAATTTGCGGAACCCAACGACCTTGTATCCATCAACAGATGTAGTTGGTAAACAAACAAATTCCTCAAACAATTTCTAGCACTGGAGAACAATGAAAATGAAAAGGCACACAGCCACAAAATCCAGTTTCAACTCATAATTTTCTTCAAAATCATCACTTTCTTTTTTATTGTTAAGTTACACACACCCATTGGGATTTGAACTCACAAGCTTACCCTCCACCCTATTCTTATGATAGAAGGATGTCCCATTTGAGCCAAAGCTCATTGGGCTACCTTCAAAGTAATCACTTGCAAATAACTTTGCCATTTACCTAATTACCTATCGTTTTTAGTAACTTATTCCTTCCTAAAATAACAACACCCAAGCCTTAGCCCCAAAATTTTTATGGTTGGCTAATTGGCTATGGATCCTCAAATCACTCTTTCTCAATGGTGCATTAATCACTCACCTTTAAACATGACTAAATCATTGCAAGCGACTCTCTCTCGTCTTCTCATCATTAATGGACACACCAATGTTTAAGCAAGTTTCCTCAATTCAAATCTTATCTTTCCGTGCATTTCCACTTATTCATCTTAACATTCTCATTTGGTATTTCTTGAGTATCAAGTCTTACAACTCTATCTCTATTTCTACTTTAACTAAACTTTCCTAGTTAATGGGAAGCCTTATAGTCTAAAGCCTCCTGCCAAAATTTTAAATTGAGTTTAACTCCATGCCTAGTTTCATGCACTAAAATTAGATCATCTAAAAAGGCCGTACACCTAGGCAGTTCCTCTTAAATCAATTTAGTGAGCTCTTCCATTGCTAATGCAAAGAGATGTGGACTTAATTGCAATCCTTGATGCAAACCTATAATGATAGGAAACTCACTTATGACACCTCATCGCCTCCACATGTTCTCACACTAGTTGCAACTCTGCCATACATATCCTCAATCAACTTGATATACTTTACAGGAACTCATTTCTTTTCCAAAACTCACCACATAACCTCTCTAGGACCCTGTCATATACATTCTCTAAGTCACCTAAATAACTTTTTATCATTTACCCAATTGCTTATCATTTTAGTAACATCTTTCTTAGCAAGAAAATGGGTGAACAAAAAAAACCCAAATTTCTCATTGAACTCCATTCAAAATCATAACTTGAAAATACCCTTTTCTCATTTACCCAATTATATATCAATTCAGTATCATCTCTTGGGAAAAGAAAAAAAAATCCAAACTTTCATAATAATGCATTTTTTTTTCCCACACACACACACATACACGCAAACATGGGCACACTAGAAATATCATAGTAAAAATAAATAAATAAATAAATAAACCGAACCTGCCCAAGACAGTGGCGAGGGTATTAAGGTAAGTGTCAATCATTTGCTCCCTAGTTGGGGCAGGGTCTTTAGGGAACTCCATGACTATGAGCCAATGGTTATAGTCGCACCCAGGTAGCATAATGGTCTCTCTGGGCTCATTGCTATTGCTACTGCTTCTTCTAGTTGAGAAATCTCCATCCACGGCTGCTACTCTGATGGAGGGCCGAGATTTGGTGGCAAGAGTTGGGTTCCAGTGAGGGAGACTGCAGCACTGGATGTGGAGACTAGATGTGGGAGTGAAGGGTTTGGAGTGAGAAAGTAGGGTTAAGGGTTTAGGGAGAAGACTAGAAGAGAGTGTAAATGTTGCCATTGGAAAACTACTTTGTTTTGTTTGACAGAAAAATGGGAAAAAGGATTTGTCGCTATAGGGATAACTGATAAGGAAGAGCTGGGGAGGAGAGTTTTGTTTTGTGGGGTTTGAATGAGACGGTGGCGTTTTGGAGTTGAGCAGAGAAGGTATTTGCTTTTGTTTTCGGGGTTGTGAGGCCAATGGGGAAGTGTGTGTGTGTGTTAAGTTGGAACAGAAGGCCCAAGTTTGTAGCATGGATTTTGGGTTAGGTTAGTAGGCAAATTTTGAGTTTGTGTAACATATTGGAGGAGAATCCAAGTGGGCCAACTCGAGTTGGCTCAATTGGGCTTAGAGCAGGGACGGAACCAGTAGCGGCCAAGGGGGCCCGGCCCCCCATACTCCACCCAAAAATATATATAGCATATATATATATATACCCATATTCAACTTGGGCCCAAGAAAAAATAGAATTCGGCCCCCTTTGCTGTCAAAAACTTGGCCCTCTCCACAAAATAAAATTAAAACTCAGCCTAAACAACACCACAATCCAAATCTAACCCAAACAATATCAAAACCCAATCCAAACAACAACAATCATATACTCAAAAAAAAAAAAAAAAAAAAAAAAAAAAAAAAAAAAAAAACCCAACCTAAACAAAAATTTAGCCATATTAAGTATTAATAACTGAAATTCCAAAAGAAATAAAGAGAACTGAAATAGTCAAGAAAGAGAGAGAGAGTAGAGATGGCAATTTTACCTTGCCCCGCTTGACCTGTCTCTCCCCGCGGGGGTTTTCCCCACCCCGCAAAGGTGGTGGGTTTTCAAGCATTTTTTTATTAATGAAATAGGTTTTATTAAAAAAAATTTAATAACTTTGGGCAAATCAACAAAAACTAAAGTTTTGCGGGATGAGTCGGGGCTTCGTGGGGCCCCAAGGGGTGGGGATAAGGTAAGAAAATTTTTCTCATCATGCGGGGCAGGGCAGGGATGGGGGAAGACAAAACCATACGGGTCAGGGGCGAAGATCCCATCCTTCGGCCCTGCCCCGCCCCCATTGCCATCCCTAAGAGAGAGAGTTATAAGTCAAACCAGCTATGACCAAACTAGGCTAATTGGTGACGCCCAGTGCATCACATTGCTCACCATCTCTTCATTTTCTCACTTAATCAAAATTTTGAGCCTCTTACTAGATGTTGACTGGCGGTGAACAACAATAGGAACAATTCTGAAACTTCACATGAACAACAATATGAATGGGAAGTGGTTATGAAACTTCATAGGCTGAAATGACTGAAACTGTTTAAGAGAGGGCCAAAATGGCCAAATACCACTATTTGGCATCCAAAAATAAATAAAAATGTAGAGATCTACCACTATTTGTGAACTATATAGGAATATACCACTATTTTGGAACTCAAGTTCCTTAAACTCAAGTTTGAGGTGGAACTTGAGTTTCATTAAAAATTGCCACAATGGCATGCTGAGGTGGATTAGGAACTCAGCTCCAAGAGCTCGAGTTTTATGTTAATATAACTCGAGCTCTTCAAGCTCAAGTACTATAAAAATAAATTATGACACATAAATGCATCTTTGGGAACAAAATAACACATTGGAACTCAAAAACAATGACAAATGAAGTGGAAATTCCATATCCACCTAACCATAGAATTATGACCAAAAAGTTAAAAACAAGAAAAGTAACATAAAAACCAAAGTCCCAGTACTAAAATCTTGTAGTGTATGCTATGAGAACTAGAGTAGCAAGAAAAAAAAAGGAAGGAAAGGAAAGCTGATGTTGTTGAGCAAGAAATTGGAGTTAGACATTTCTAGTGGGATCAAACACAGATGGATAATTGGGAAATTAAAAATCGAATAAAAAAGACATGAACCCCAAAGGAGCAACTGTAGATGCAAATGGGTATTTGCGAAAGGAATCGGAAAGACATGAACCCAAAAATTAAATCCTATGGGTGCAGCCCAGACTCTTTCCGATGAGAGTGGGATTTGTGGTTGAGTAAGCTTCGCTTAAGTTTGGCATGGTGGCCATGGTGGTGAAGTAGCAAATTTGGGGTTTTGGGAGATTGGTAGAGGAGGGAGAGTGAGACTGAGAACAAGATGAGTTTATCATTTAAGCAAAACTTGTTGTTATATAACTCGGGTTTTATTTTACAATGAACTCGAGTTTTCTTAACTTGAGTTTTCTCAGTGGATGCCACAATGGCAGATTTTAATGGAACTCGAGTTACATGGCAAACTCGAGTTTGATGATTATTTTCATAATATTTTAGTTAGTTGTCTAGCATACAAAAAACCATCCAGTAAACTAGCATCTTGAGTGTTTAAAACTCAAGTTCTAAAATAGAACTTGAGTT
Source organism: Quercus agrifolia (assembly GCA_029955455.1). Classification (NCBI taxonomy): domain Eukaryota; kingdom Viridiplantae; phylum Streptophyta; class Magnoliopsida; order Fagales; family Fagaceae; genus Quercus; species Quercus agrifolia. Next base: position 320,323 of record JARQAD010000005.1, read on the forward strand.
TCTAAGTCTCGAGTTGCAAGTGGTGGCATCTGATGTGGAAAAAAATCCACGTGGAACTTAAGTTTTTAAGACTCGAGTTCCACCATATTATTTCCCACCATCTATTCTTCTTCTTCTTCTTCTTCCTCTTCTCCACCCAACGTCTATTCTTCTCCAGCCAAATCGTCCACGCAGCGTTTGTTCTTCTCCAACCAGATTATCTTCCTTTGTTCTTCTTTGAAGCTCCAGATCGTCTTCCTCTTCCTCTGTTCTTCTTTAGATCTACAGATTGTCCTCTTCCTCTATTCTTCTTCGTATCTGGTTCTTTTGCTTCTGGTTTTATGGAACTCAAGTTCCATGTGGATAAATTTTTCCACCTCTACAATCCGAACTCGAGTCTTTAGGGCTTGAGTTTGTCACTGAACTTGAGCTTCATGGACTCAAGATGCTAGTTTCCTAAATGGTTTCAAATCTGTGCTTACTAACAAAATAGTCTCTGAAAATTATGCTAGATGGAAAATATCCCCTGAGTTTATCACTTAAGCAAAACTCGCTATTATAGAACTCGGGTTTTATTTTACAATGAACTCAAGTTTTCTCAGCAGGTGCCACAATGGTAGATTTTAATGTTAGAACTCGAGTTCCAAAATAATGGTATTTTCTAAGAGCTAAACATTTGAACTTTGAAAGTGTATAGATTTTTTTCTTAGGAAGTTGTGAAAGACTATTAGAAATGTGTGGAGAAAAAAAAAAGGCATATGGGACTATGGGAAGCATAAAAAAAGGGGTACAAGTTGGCAATTAATTACTTTTTGATTCTTTCATTTACAGATTTACCCATTATAGTTTTTAAATTGTTCAAATATTTTTATCAATCACTTTCCTTCCACCATCTTCTCAAAAAAAAAAAAATCACTTTCCTTCCCCTAAGTCATCAACACGTCTCTACCTCATATTTATTACTTCTCAAGTATTTTTAGCTATGAAAGTTGTGTTTTTTGTTTTTGTTGGTAGATGATTGCATCTTACTATAATATATTAAGAAACAATAATTTTTTGTATTTATATCTTGGTTGATACTTTGTTATTACTATATAAATGTTTATTTCAATTTTTTTTTCTCTTAACTCCCCCCCCCCCCCAATTGAAAATCCTAGGCTTGTCCCTGGTTTAGAGATTCATGATATATACAACTTTTTTTTTTTTTCAAATTTTCATTTGTATTCTTTCTTTGTCCAACAGTGTAGTTCTTCTTCTCCATGGTGTGAAAGTAAACATATGTTAATGGCTTTTTTTGTTTTTTGTTTTTTGTTTTTCTTTATTTAGTATTTACAACAAGGGCGAAAAAGGGATTCAAATCAAAATTCTATCTATAAGGAAAATCGGACAGTGTTATTGAATTATAATCTCTTAATGCCTTTTTTTTTTTTTGTACTTAAAGACACAATCAAGACCTCCACAAATTAGACATCTTTTTTGACCAAGTCTATGTGAATTCTGCATAATAATTCCTTTTTCTTTTTTTTTTCTTTTTTTTTTTTGGTCTAATCTTCCACTTCCCCGCCTCTAAAAAAATTGTGTAGAATCACGTACAAACCAAAACCTAATAATCATTTATATTGCAAGCATTTTAATACCCTTAATTTTTTCTCTTGCTAGAGGTGAAGTTTTATGGTTCAAGTTTAAGAGCTTCAGACTCAAACTTCTCAAAAAAAATAAATGAATAAACAAAATTTAGAGGTAAGACTGTCTCCCACACCTTCCTTTAGACCCCACAAAATGAGAATTTTGTAGTTATGGGGATAAGGAAGAGTTGGGGAGGAGATTTTTATTTTGTGGGGTTTGAGTGAGACGATGTCATTTTGGGGGTTGAGGATAATGGGTTGTTGTTGTTGTTGTTGTTGTTTTAGGGGTTGTGAACCCAATGGTAGAACATATTACATACACATTTTGAACATGGTTGAACACGTTACATATACATTTGACTATTACAAGTCATGGGATTTGCCAATCAAAAACCTAACTAAAAATATGACAGTCTTCTCCATAACCAATATGGTCCCTTGTCCCAACGACACCATTGATGAATATTGTTAGTTGCTTATGAGTTTTCAAATTGAAATGCAAAGATGATGCATCCATAACATTTGGTTACAAAAATGTATATTCTATGGAAGGATTAGACTATGATGATAATTACTTTCTAACCCATAAATTAGAGGACTAACCTCTTTTTAATGATAGGTAAAAAGAATACACAAGGTGGGGCCAACTTGCACCAACATTATCCTATTCAAATTGGTCAAAAACATGCATGGTCAAGGAGAAATTATTCGCTCACATAAAAGGAATCATTCATCATCTCACATGGAATGTGTGGTTTTCTATTGGACGTCATGTTGAATTTTTCCATTATCAATATTAAATATTTCAATTGCAAAACCTATATCAATCAAGAAAATGAATAGGAAATTGAATACATTAATGAGTGCATCATATTTATTTTCATTGGAGACACAACACTTTTGAGTTTGAGTCTAATCATATTATATTAAAATTCAAAATTCCTTATTATTATTATTATTATTATTATTATTTGTGTATGTGGAACTTCCATGGCTCCAAGTGTGTCATTTGTGTTTGTGATGCACATTGTCCATAACTCAAAGAGCACACATCTCATCATTGTCTAACGTGAAAGGGATCACAATCACCACCTTAAAGATCTTGCCATCATCATTATTCAAATTAAGGGTTTTTTTTTTTTTTTTTTAAATTCGATAGTTGAAAAAAGAAAATTCAAACATTGAATGTCTCTTTTGATTGAAAATGTCAAAAGGTACTAATTGAGCTACTATGACTCTTGACACTTGAATTTAAATTTTATATAACATATAGAGATGTTATTTAACCTAAAATTTTAAATATATAGATTTAAGCTCAATTATGTTATATTATTTTTTTTTAATTTTTTTTTGGGACGGGGCCTACCGTGAATGTATGTTCATCACATTTCCAAGGTATTGCACATTGATTAGATAACCAAATCGCATATGAAAAGGAAAAAAAAAAAGAAAATTTAGTTCAATTTTGTTACAGGATGTACATTTTTGGAGTCTTGGAACATGAGCTACATGTGGGGACGACTAGACCCTTCTAGTTTAATCCAAAAGAACATCACTATTCACTATCATGCACTCTTTGATTTTTTAACAAATGGTGGCAAACATTCCTGTGGATTAGTATAGAAATAATCTTCTTCCTTGGGCTTCCCAAGAATCTCCATTCTTCTTGTTGGGCTACCCATGCGATCAGCATGACCTGTCTTGACTGCTTGGGAGAATTCGTCCCAGCTCATTGTTCCATTCTTGTACTCATCTATCAAATTTACTATAAGCCCTCTGTCTAAATTAATTGTTGTCTTGAACCCCAAGTATCTGCAAAAGAATTATTGAATCACACAAATTTTGAGTTAATTAGATGGATTAATGTCACTCTTGGCCATAATATATATCTCTTACATTTAATTAAGTGCTAATGGCTAAATCATCTGTACGTAAATTACCGTCGATGGCCTTCCACAACTCTTGCCATGTTTCCTCCATATGTTGGCACAAAAATGTCACTTTCTATTGCTACTATATAATCCAACGCTGCCATCATGTTTGAATGTTTCCGAAAGGGTTTAAGGTCTGAGGGTGGCAGCAAAGTTTCCTTTTTGATCTGTTTCACGTCAAAACACAATTGATATAACTATAACCAAAGCCTACCATACTGCAACTGCATGCATGCAAACCTTACCCTAACAATTTACAACCATCCATAAATTTAGGTTCACAAAATTTTTTTTTTTTTTGAAATTAATTGTTGAGGTGACATATTGTGATTAATATTAATAAATAAAAATAATGTCAATACTGACTTATGTAAAAATAATATTGTTCTAATCACAATTTATTAAATTAATAGTTGTGAAAAAAATTATAAAAATTTGTATTTCTAGCATTACTCTACTCCTCAAACTAGGTTCAATCAACTTACCAAATTTGGAAAAATTGATCTCACAGCTGCCATTCTCCTCTCTCCCCCATATATATTTCCAGCAGCAATATAAACCTGGATACTAGGATCAATATCCAATGCCCTCATTGTGAGTGCAGTTTCCTCGGGGGTTAAGGGACAACCGCCAAATTTTCTTTTCTTCTCCGAGTCTATTTCTTTTTCTTTCCACCATGGGTAGGCATATCTGATAACACGTACACAATTTTTTTCATTGGAAATTAGGAAAACAATGTTGAACAATGGATTCTTCCCAAAAAAAAAAAGATTTATTTACTATTGGAGCCATTAAGAAATGAAAATCACTCACCTCATTTTTGTCAATTCATTAATTTCTGCGTCATTGCAACCTTCAGTACAACCAGAGAACGCTAACATGTCCATTTCATATCTGAGATGAAGAGCTAAGAAAGGGCCTTTTTGCCTCAGAAGCTTGACAATCTTCTTGCCCATTTCTTCTATTGGTGTAGTGAATCTCAGAGCTTCATAGTTCACTCGGCAGCGCAGCTTTTGGACCTCCTCAGCAATCCCATTATTTGCAAGCCTAGAATCAGACTTGGTGAAATGCATGATTCCATGCCTTTTTATCATTGGAAGAATCTGCTTGAAAATAATAGGAATTTAGACCTAAGAAATTGCAGGAAAAAAAAAAAAAAAAGAAGTTACCCAGCTAGCAATGATATATTAGAAGTTGGGAACCAACCGTTTGATAGTAATAGGACATATTGGACCAACTAGCGGGTGGCATGGAAAAGAAGCAAGGTAAGTATTCCATTATCTTCAGCTCTTTAGGCAGATCTTTCAATATCCGAACTTCGTCTCTCAAAGATGTAATGAAGTAATCCACATCAAATAAATCTTGGAATTTACTGCCATATTGAATAAAGGGATTTATTTTCATTTTTATTTTTTCTAATGATATAACATAAGGTCAAAAACTTAGACATGTGGATATAATCCATAATTATTTTGATGTGTTAATATTTAAATCACTAGAATAAAATTGTACTTAAGAAGTTAATTTATTATGTTATTAATGTAGAACCAATCATATTTATTATCACGTTAATTTGTAGACATTTTGTATTAAAATTCGTACTTTTAACATTTTCCAATTCAAAATTAGCTAAGTGATTAATTAAATTAAATCAAAGAAGCTAGTTAATATGAATTGACCTACCTGCTATCATTCCAAAAGGAGGTTTTATCCAACTCAGGAACTATAAGTGTGACATTCAGATATCTTGCAATGGCAACCATGTCACAAATCTGTATATGTACACCATAAAAAGAATCATGGCAATTCATCATCACTCATCAGATACATTTGTGGGAATATTTAAGATACCTAGCTAGCTATTTCACCCCCAAGGAAAGTGAACTTTGAATGCAATAAGAATTGGCTGCAAATGCAGAGCAAAGTACTTACACCAGCTCGCATTTGATTCAATCCTCCATTAGTCGAAACTATCAGATATCCATTGCTCTCATAAACTCCTGAAGATAATGGCTGAAAGATTTCAGATTAATAAGAACAAAGATAAAAAAATTTTAAAAATAGTCATTCAATTATAAAAAAGCAATAGCAGATTGTGCTTAAATTGTGCCATATATTTAATTATTTATATATATTGTTACTACATATATGCACCATGCAGGCGTCCAGATATATAATATCTTTTCTATAAATGAGAGGTAATACCATAAGCCATAAGATCTTCTTTTAAGTTAAAATTGTTGAAACATAGCTTTGATATCATGTTGAAGTACAGGAAGAAGAAAATAAAATGATGTTCTCTACAATATCATTCAATTACATATATATTAGTAACATTATAACAGAATACCTTGTTTAATCTATCTATGTAACATGACTAACATATTACGTGTTTCTCTATTATCTGATTTTGAACAATTAATCATAATATGTGAAACAAGAATTGCACTCACTTTCCGGTGGAACATCGACTTGATGAAAAGAAAGGGACGCGAACAGCCTCGGCGTCATAGTCTTGCTAAGTGTTCTCAGCTGCACTACACAGGTGCCCAACAGCAACAATATTGTTGCAACTCCAATTATCCACAAGTTTAATCGAGCTATAGACAGAGCTGCAGTCCAGCTCTTAAGCTTTTCAGCTTTGATCCTTTCCATAATCAAGCTCTTCAGCTTCTCTCCCGTAATCAAACCCTTCAAATTCTCAGCTTTGAGTTCTCCAATGCGCCGAACCTCCATATTACGGGGTTTTTCCTTCACCTCTCCGACTTTGGATTCTTCAAATTCAACTTTGTTGTAATCCATCTCCTCAAGTCCTTTCTTTCTTGCTACTTCTAATCTTCTCTTTATTACAGATTGGTACTATATGTAACAAAACACATAATAAGAATGTCACGTAAAACCTGCAGTAATAAGGTATGTATGCATATTAGACCATGCATATAGAGAAGAATGACATATCAGAAGAGAAATCTTACAACAATAAAGAGAAGGAAAAACATGCAATCAATGGTAGGTGTGGAAATCTTTATAGGTTTGGCAAGCATGCAATGCAAAGCCTTCTATGCAGTTTTGGAAATCCTTATAGTCGTCCCATAAGGTCTTTGTATCTCTCAATTTATAGTGTCATTCATCATACACACAAATGTAGCTAGTTTTTAGCCACGTTTCTGCTTTTCATTAGGTTGAGAGTGACCGAATGCATACAATTGAGTTTATTTCATTACCCTACGAAAAATTTCAGAAAATTATAGTTATGAATCATTTGAATGGAATAAATTAGGAGTTGGACAATAGTGAAGATGGTCGTTTTGGGAATAAAGTTGATTGCTACTTGATATGTCAAGGTTTTTAAAGCAGATGTAATATATTTATGATAGAATAGCAATATTGTATATGTAATGAGATATTATGTATAAAAAAAATGTCAAAATCATTAATTTAATATGATTTTTAGGAGACATAAAATTTCATCAGCTACGTATGAAATGTGGACTTTGATGAATGATGTGTCTCAAGTCTCAATCCTCTTACTTAAAAGCTAATTAACATTGCGCAATTAGAATAGAATGATATAAACTAATAATAAATAATAATTAAAAACAAAAAAAAAAAAAAACAAAAACCAAAAAAAAAAAATAGAAAGATATCAGCCGAGAGAGATTGAAGTTAAGAAGCCAATTAATTATACATTTAATGGTAATAGAGTAAATGCACGGCCTGACCTATATATCAATGGATACAGAGATATGGGACCACGTAACCATCAATATTTATTTGCTTCAATATTTCAAAATTGATTACAAGAAAATAATAGTAATTAATAAAGATTGCTTTAATGCATTTAACAAAATTGTGAGTTGTTATCAAAATTTTAAACAAAATTGCGACTCTTATTATCATGTGATACTGTGACCGTCCTCATATTATTTGGATTCAAGTGTAATCCCTACCACTTTCACACCATAAATAAATAAAAGAAGGGTTACGCTAATGAATGTCCTTAGGGCACTGATTAACAATTCATTTTAGAAAAATTTTGACACAACTTTTATGGGAAATGGAAAAAACTATTAAAATATTTTTTTTTCCTTAAAAATTTTCTTTAAATAAATTATTAACCATTACCCTAAAACATTCATTAGCATTTCTCATAAAAGAAAATGCTATTTATTCTCATCAGTTCATTATTCTACGTTTTAAAGTAATGAAGAATTTAATGATGTCTAGCTAGCTAGCTAGTATTCTATGATAATCTCTTTTGGATCTCCATAACATTCAGTTTATTAGCCTTAGCAATAGATGTCCTGCATTTATATGCTTATATTTGAACAGTTGAATCATATAGATCATAAAATATGAATATGCATACATCAAAATCAAGATTATGGCTCACTTCAAATCGGATTTATGAGTTTGTGAAACCAATTCATTTATAAATAAGAATTAGATAAATTCAATGAGTTCTGCCATTAGCAGCAACCACACAACAAAGATAAATTCCATTAGTTGATAATATCATGTCTTATGAAATAAAGGTCATTCATTTCAATCTCCAAATTATCTTTTTCCAAAGATTAAACATTGCTCATTCAAAAAACTAAATGTTCAAGGCTCTTGTTTAGCTGATTAGTGATTACACATCAGACATTGAAACCTTAGTAAGTGGACAAGCAAGACCAAGCCATAGGTCTCATTTTTCTCCTTTATGGATGAAGGACTCTTCTTTTCTCTTCTCTGGCTGATTACACGTTAAAGTCTATGCTAGTGAATGAGTAAGACTAGACCCCTTGGGCCACTGGTCTCATTTTTCTTCTTTATAGTCGAAATAACTCTTCTTTGTCTCATTACACATCAGACCTTGAAGCCCAAGTTAGCGGAGGAGCAAGATCTAGCCCCTAATTAATTAGATCACAGATCTTCTTTTTTCTAGAGCGAGAGAACTCTCTTTTGGCTAATTATACATTGAGCCTTGAGGCCAATTCAATGGATGAACAAGACCCAACCCCTTTAGGCCATATCTTGTTTCTCTAACGCCCTATTTGGCCATTGAGGCACAGAGGACGAAAATCTTGCGGCAATTTATTATTAGTAAGCGCGTTAAGACCCACTAAAACCATATGCAAATCAATCTAACCAGGGCCAAACCCATTTTTGCAATAATTATCACAATGCATTAGATTTATACACCTTCTTACAACAAGTGGATTCCATAACCATGTGAAACTCATACACTGTGAAACATTAACTAGCCCTAGAGACATCATCAAAGTTAGAGATGGTTACCAATAATAATCTTTTGTAGTAAATGTATGCATCATCTCTTTTATAATATGTGAATTTTATAGTTGTTTGAAACTCACACAATATGAGAGAAAAGATACATATATCCAATAAATATGAATATGACTCGTTATATAATGAAAAAGAATTGTATTAATATTGATATGAAATAAATTTTTGCAATATATTAATATGATTTTTCTCTTTTCAAATATCTACTAAAAATTTACAAAACCAAGGCAGAGGCTTATCCGCTCATGTATCTATGTAATGTTTCATAATCGTAAGGTTGCACCAAACCAACACCAAAAATTTACACTCTTGGGGTTATAAGGCCTGAAGAAGCCTTAATTAAAATATATAAATATATAAAAAAAAAAAAATATATATATATATATATATATATTATGGGCATAATAATGCTTTCTTCCCCAATCATATCAAGTCACTCGTATAATATTCCATACAGTATATTGGTGGCCGCCACTTTGACAGAAGAATACATTGACACACACAGACACACACACACATATATATATAGCACCCATTCATTGGATTGTTATATGCATGACTTGAGACCCCAGTTAAAAAAGATACATCTTCCTTCTCTCGTGCAGGGTATTGAATTTTGATTCCAAAGTTGAAAAGCAGGTATTCCATATAAGTAATGCTAGAGTCATAAGATAGCCATTAATTTCTACTAGGTTGTCTTGGGCTGATTGCAAAAATGTTTGTTAAAAAGGATGACAGAATTGGATCTTGGACTGGCCAATGAACCTTTTCCGGTTTCTTGCAACATCCACATATTCATGATCTTGTGCTTAAACCATTTTTAAATACTTCACCACAATAGGATTCAACAATAGAAGGAATAAGGATCAATATTCAAAAAAAACTTGTTCAATTAAATTGAATGTTCTTGCATAATTTATGTATAAGCATTTGCAGGGTACTCTACACAAATTAGATTTGACAACCGTATTTTCAAATCTCACCAGCCAACACCATGAAAAACAAAACGAAACATTTTCTTTTCCAATCTTGTAAGAAAGAGCACTTTTTTTGGGCTAAATGTCAGAGAGAGCTCCTTATTAAACTTGAAAGAAGAACCGGATGTAGACCATGATAATTGATAACGATCCACAAATCGCCAGGAGTATCATCATGCACTTCATGGTTCATCAATTGTTGACAAACATTCCTGTGGATTTGTATAGAAGTAATCCTCTTCCTTGGGTTTACCCGGAACCTCGGATCTTCTAATTGGATTCCCCATGCGATCTGCATGAGCTGCCTTCACTGATACAGAGAATTCATCCCAGTTCAGTGTTCCATTGTTGTACTGATCTATCAGTTCCACAAGAACCTCTCTATCTAGAAGGATTGTTTTCTTGAATCCTAAGTATCTGAAGAAAAGAAAAAAGAAAAAGAATTAGCATATATAAATGTGTAGTATGAGATGAATAATGTCAAAATATATATATAGTTGAAATAACGTAGATTTGATTGATTCAAATGGGAAACGAAGAAATGATGTATTGGGATGAGTAAATAATAGGTGGATATTATACCTTCTGTGGCCTTCAACAACTTTCGCCATGTTTCCTCCATATGTTGGGACAAATATGTCACTTTCTATTGCAACACGGTAATCTATTGCTGCCATCTGGTTTGAATGGTTTTGGAAGGGCCTAAGGTCCGATGGGTCCAGTAATGTCTCCTTCCTCACCTGTTTCACATGAAAAAAAAAGACGTGTGTAAAACCTATCATGCCATATACGAGAACAAATTATGCATTGGAATTGGTTTATTTGTTGAAAATGGATAAAAAGTTTTAAAAGACCATACGTAATCTAATAGGCAAGATAAACTTTAAGGAAAAGGAAAGGAAAAAAAAAAAAAAAAAAACCTAAAATTTGCATTCGTTGGGCATTGTTGTAGAAAGTATAACTTTAATGATAAAGCTTTTGCTATAAAATTAAAAAGCTTTTTATAGTTTTTTAAGTGTTTAATAAATTATAGTGAATAATATATTTTTAGTTCTGAACTTATAAAGTATGAATAGTGAACTCTTAAGGCGTTTTTTTTTTTTTTTTTTTCTCCAAATGACAACTTTAAAATGCTTTTTTAATGGGTTGTTAAACACTCTAATTTTTGGCTTATAGTTGTTAAACAACTATAAGTTGTTTTTCAAGGTTCAAGATACTAACAATATTTGGAAAAGCTTCTCTGAGAGTTGCCAATCTCCTTTCTCCCTTGTATATTTGTCCAGCAGCTATATACACTTGAATATTACGATCAATATCCAATGCCCGCAATGCCAGTGTAGTTTCCTCAGGAGTCAGAGGGCATAGACCAGCTTGCCTTTTCTTTACAGAATCAATTTCTTTTTCTTTCCACCAAGGGTAAGCATATCTATTTACACACAAAAAATTTATCCCTTTAGTAAATGAATGAGACATATATAGATATCAAAACGTGCTATCATATAGGCCAGCTAGAAGATTGAAGATAGATTGGTCTCACCTCATTTTAGTGGTCTCTTCAATCTCTTCTTCATTGCAACCTTCTATACAACCTGAGAAGGCTACCATATCCATTTCATATCTGAGATGAAGAACTAAGAAAGGCCCTCTTTCCCTCAGAATACTAACAATCTTCTTGGCCACTTCCTCAATTTTGGGAGCAAACTTTAAAGCCTCATAATTTACTCGACAGCGTAGTTTTTGAACCTCTTCAGGAATTCCATTATTAGCAAGCCTAGCATCAGTTTTTTGGAAATGCACCACTTCGTACGTTTTTATGCGTTGAAGGATCTGTATGCAAACATACACATATATAATAAAATTAGTCTTTACAGCATATATGAGTCCCAGCCTTGGATGTAAGAGTGATGTTAAGAAATTACAAATTTTATTATATAAGATTTATAAACAAACGTGTTAACTTTTAAATACAACATAAAAAAATAAATAAATAAGGAATTTATTTATTATTTTATTGATGTGTCACAAATCGATTTTATTTTCATGTTATTTAAAAAAATTGATAGTAATTTTGGCAATTTCCTTGATGAGAAGGTGTTCAATCATAAGACGTGAGGTGACAAATAAGAAACCAACCGTAGTATAATAATATGTCATGTTTGACCAACTAATGGGTGGCATGGAAAAGAGGGATTCTTCTTCCACTTTCTTCTTTTGGGCAGGAGGCAGCTCTCTCAATATCCGAACCTCATCTCTCAAAGAGTGATGAAATAATCCACATCAAATATATCTGGAAATTGACTGCATGCCATATCAAGCAATCAAAATTTAGTTAAGAACTAAACTAATGGAAAGAATAACTCCATTATTTCATCGATCCAAAATTCAAAGCTTGATGAGAGACTAAAATTTGTTTCACTTACCTGTAGTCATTCCAAAAGGAGGTGTTATCCAATTCTGGAACTATAAGCGTGACATTCATGTATCTTGCAATGGCAACCATGTCACAAATCTGTGAAGAACAGCAGTAAGCATGAGAAGCTTTATATGGGGCAACATGTAATAGATGGATCAACGCCAAAAGGAATTAATAATATTTACTTACTCCAGCTCGCATCTGATTCAATCCTCCATTGCATGAAACCATCAGATACCCATTGTTATCATAAACTCCTGACAACAGATGACACCGTCTAAGATGAATTGCCGCTACGTTTGAATAAAGACGTAACAATAAAATGAAAGGATGTAACTACAAATAATAGGCCTAGCTAGAGGTGTGTAATATCTAAACATGAGCATGATTCACCTGTAACACCATATATAAGATGTCCAAAAAAAGATGATGCATATATAATTCAATCTGAAAAACATGTAGCTAATTGTGCTTTCCATGCATGCAAAAACCGTATGACATCCTACCCATAAAAATAGTCACTTGTATATATGCAGGAAAAAAAAAATTCATTTCATAATTTAAATTAAAATATTAATTTAATTTCATGTCATTTAAAATAATCTAATATTACATAAATTATTAGATATACGAAATAAAATACTAATCGTGAAATATCAAATGAAATTGAGAGGTAGGACTATTTTATGTTAGAATGGGTTCCATTTGAGTAGTATTTTTTTTTTTTTTTTTTTTTTGATTAATCCACTTGATTAGTTGAAACACCACTCATGCTTAGGTGAAATAAAACCATGTCAAAACTAAAAACTATGTAAAAGTACCGATTGACTCTTCAGTATTTTAGACTGCCGCCCCTATATGTAATTCTTGCGTAGAAACTCCCATGGTAAAAAAAAACCCTAGTATTTTAAAAATATTTTTATATATATACCCACACTCATATTCAGAAAACATTATATATATATATATATATATATATATATATATATATATATATATATATATATATATATATATATATATATATATATATACACTAGATACTCAAACAGATGGAAACTTCAACAAAAATAAAAAATAAAAATAAAGGGCTTAAAAAGTTGAAAAAAGAATGTCCAAAACTACTTGATAATGATAGTTAGGTCCCTAATTTTGGTAATTGCAAAATAATCACAGGTCAAATAAAGCAGAGAAATTACTTTCTGGTGGAAGAGAGTATGCAAGCCGAGTGTTGAACATCCTTGGGCTCAACGTTCCAGCTATAGCTCTCATCTGCATTGCAATAGCCCACAGCAACATCATGGTCATGGCTCGAACTGCCCACAGTTTCAACCATGCCAATCTAGACCTAGCAACCATCATAGTACCCTTCAACTTTTCAGCTTTCATACCCGCTTTGATCAAACTCTTCAACTTTTCAGCTTTGATCCCTCCAATGATCATACTCTTCAGTATTTCAGCTTTGACCACACCCATATACCTCAACTTTATTTTACCATATGGCTTCTCCTTCTCCTTCTCCTTCTCGGAATCCTCAAACCCATTCTTGTTGTAATCCATCTCTAATTAATATACTTGGTTCCTTCTTTTCTTCTCTATTATATATATATATATAAGCTTATCGAAAATTCTATATGAAGTACTAAAGCCTTCTAAAAATTATTTAAAGAAGTGAAATAATATTGGTTTCAATAATTTTGAGATATAAAAAATAAAAAAACAATAAAATAAAAAAAAGGTGTTTAAGGTGGACTGTCTGACCAGGTTTCCGGGATATAGGAGGAAAGCTGGTTTTTAGGGCTATAAGGGCATGCAAGAAGAATGCGAGAATGTTTGGGTTTTAAAGAAGGAAAGATGGGATTCTATTCATCCACTTGTTTGCCACGTTGTTTTGGTTTCTTTTTCTTGTGGAATTAATATTTAATATGCATGCTTCATTAATAATTAATTTTCTTATTTAAATGATTGAGACCTCCTCTCCTTTCTTCTTTATTTTCTATTCTTTAGAGGCTTGTATATGCTTATAGAAAGGTTTTTTTTTTTTTTTTTTTCATATAAGGGACCGATGTCCTCTCTCAATCTTTTAGCTCTATTATTCCACTCCTTGCTCATGACATATCAGAAATCCTATAAACTAATAACAGAGGTAGAACTAGAAATTTTTGCTTATGGGGCTGACCCCTATTTTTATAGGTGCCTTTAAAAATGTTTAATAGTTATAGTTAATATAAATTATTTATAAAATTTAAAAAAAAAAAAAAAATTGGGGGCCATGGCCCTCAATCTTGGCTATAGTTCTGCCCTTGACCATTAGTATGGTAGATAAAACTTGGAACTTCAAAGTTTATAGTACATACTTTAAGTCTATTGAACCCACCACTTGAGTGTCCTTAAAAGGACATATGCTTATGAATAACAACATAGGGATTTACTCAAAAAATATTAGTATATGAAAGTTGGCCATAAGCTTAGTTGGACATATCAGAAATCCTATAAACTAATAGCTGGGGCAGAACTAGAAATTTTTGCTTATGGGGCCAACCCCTATTTTTATAGGTTATCGTTAAAAATGTTTAATAGTTATAGTTAATATAAATTATTTAAAAAAAAAAAAAAATTTGGGGGCCATGGCCCTCACTCTTGGCTATAGTTCCGCCCTTGACTATTAGTATGGTAGATAGAACTTGAAATTTCAGAGTTTATAGCACATCTTTTAAGTTTATTGAACCCACCACCTGAGTGTTCTTAAAAGAATATATGCTTATGAACAACAACACAAGGATTTACTCAAAAAATACTAGTATATGAAAGTTGGCCATAAGCTTAGTTAAATTTGATTGAAATATTGTCTTCTAGATTACCTTTGAAAGAAAAATTAACCTTAACTATTAATTGGAATCAAGCCTACAATATACATATACTATTTTTTTTTCCTAGACAAATAAATCGAGGAGGTTGGTGGTATTCGAACCTCAGCGCCCAAGCACCATCCCTGAAACCTTCATGACAATTAATTAAGTATTATAGAATTTGAACTTATAGCACTAATGAGTTTTAATTTTTATGCCGGAATTCAATCTCAAGTCCCTTATATTATGATAAAAAAATTTACCATTTAAAATAAGTTGAATATTTTGTTTGATCTATAAAATGGGGATTGTGTACACTATGTTTGAATGAAACAGAGAAAAGGGAATTAAATATGGTCCAATCACTTTCTTTTATCCTTGGTTTTTACCGTCGGGTTTGGTCCAATTAGTCTATAATACTGAATGAAGCACGATAATGCACCAAGAAAATATGTTCTTTGTTGTAACTTTTGCAATTGCTTACACCAATTAATAAATAAATAAATAATTGATTAAAAAAAAGAAATGTATAAAATAATTTTCAAGATCATCAATTCAAATTTTCGACATGATTGTCAGAAATTATTATTAACTGGCTAGCAATTTCATCAACAATTTGTCTCAACCGACTAATAAAAACTGTTTTTTTTTTTTTTTAAATTTATAGTAACAGCAAATAGATGGGTTGACTCAATTATTACTTGAAGTCGTGTAACTATCCATATTTATGTACCACAATTTAAGATTGAAATCAATATAGTAGTAAACATTAATAAGGTTGTTATAGTGCATTGAACAAAAATTGCGACCGCGTTTTGAAACATTGATTACGTGAAGTACACTGCATGTGATGGATGCTCTTTAAATCAAAGTCTCTCTCTCACAATGTTGCATGGTGAAAATCCAAACAAGGTCCATGACTCAATGCATCTCTTTTATATAAGTGCGTTGTTCATCACCAAAAAGTAAAATAAAGAGTCAAATAGTCTGATATAGTATTCAATATGTAAATGAACCGGCCGATTGGTCTTACGAGAATCCATAATCAACCCCATAAGATTTGAGATTATGATCTTATTGTTGTGGTAACACTAGTTGTTTTTCAAATAAATCAAAATCCTTACCCTTAAAGAGCCGGGTTGAATTTTTAATTACATATTATCGTCTTTGCATAGTTTTTGTTTGTAAACTTCATGCAATAGGCATGTAAAAGGAGCACTTGGCGAAGTCCAAAGATCATAATCAATTTCTTCCAAGGCACCCTTCACGTGAGAGAACAAGAGAATTGGTCCCTTTCACATTTTTGTGTGGCTGCCGCTGGTTCCTTGGTGGCATAGTCTTCTTTTGGCAACAATAATGTTTACATGAAGGACATTGAGCACTCGTTTGAAACGTGCTTATAAACCATTTTCTTCTTCTTCTTCTTCTTCTTTTTATTTTTTTATTTTTTATTTTTTTTTAGAGGGTTTCAACCTATGACATCCGCTTCTGATGATAGTTTTTATCAGATTTTACCAATTGAGCTAACTGAAACCCACTTACTTATAAACCAACTAATTACTTATTTTTCCCACTATTTGTGAATCCCACATGAATTACTTACTTATTTTGTTTAACTATTGCTTATTTTACTTATCATTTGCAGATTCCACATAAATCACTTACATATTTTATTTAACTTAGTACTTTTTATCTACAATACTTTAAAGATAGATAAGTTGTTTCCAAATGGGTACTCATCTATCTGTGTTGCAAGAGTGACCAGTTCCAATCAAATTATTCCATAATCTCAGTATTAGGTTTGATGAAAGCACACTAGCATTGTATTTTAATAGGTTGCAGTCAAATCATGTCATGAATCCAATTATTATGTTTGATAGCAAGAGCGCTGTGATTGCATTTTAAACTATTTCATTCAAACTACTATATGAATCCTTTCTTTTTATTTTCAAATCCTCCCATGGTTTATGCCATAAGGATATGCATTACAACTCTGATCATATTTCAAGGAGCAATTACAGTCCCAGTAATTTTGAAGGGAATGCAAGGTTACATGATGCATCTTTTATTTATAGGTACTAGGAAAATTCAGAAAATAAAGTATACATTACTGCCAAGAGAACAAGGAAAATTATGCCTATCATAACTACTGCAACCGTTACCAACAACACCGACTTTATTGTAATAAATATATAAAAATAACAGTACTCAAAATCCAAACAATGTTTATGGCAGGGTAAAGCGTGAGAATGGGCTCAAACATGTGTTAGTCAAGAGGCCAAAATGAGCAAATAACCATAAAATACTAACTATATATTTAGTAGTTCTAGTTTTTAAACTATATTTTTTTTTAGCAATTCGAGTCTAAGAGACTCGATTTAGGGTCCATAAATCAAGTTTTTGGGACTCGATTTTTATGGGTTGTTCACGTCTGATGTAGCACTTTTTCCATGTGGCATTTACATGAAAATCAAGTCTTAGAGACTCGATTTCCAACCAAAAATAATTATTATTAATCACCCAAAACGCAGAAACAAAAAAGCTCAGGAAAGAAAAAAAAAGAAAGAGAATAAGAAGAAATGGAGACCCAAGCCGCTGCACGACCCAGGTCGCAGCGCGACCCAAACCTCGCGCGACCCAGCGCGACCTAAGTCGCGCGCAACCCCTGTTTCTGGGTTTTTTTTTTTTTTTTTTTCTTTCTTTCTTCTCTGATGAACACATATTCTTCTCTGGGTTTTTTTTTTTTTTTTTTTTTTCTGATGAACACACATTTTCTGTTGGTATATTTTCTTTTGTTGTTGTCGCTGCAGATTTGTTTGTATTTCATTTTAGTTGTAAATCGAGTCTTAGAGACTCGATTTCCATGTAGACGCCACGTGGAAAAAGTGCCACATCAGAGTAAACAAGCCATAAAAATCGAGTCCCAAAAACTCGATTTATGGACCCTAAATCAAGTCTCTTAGACTCGAATTGCTAGAAAAAAATATAGTTTGGAAACTAGAACTACTAAATATATAGTTAGGATTTTATGGTTATTTAGCCATTTTGGCCTAGTCAAGATCAAGGTTTTGAAACCCGGACCGGACCGTACGGTCCGACCGGAAAAACCTCAAACCGTTCAGTTTTACGGTCTGTTTAGGGTGAAGAATCGTTCCATACAAAAAAAGCAGGGACCCGCACAGACCGCGGTCCAATCGCCCGGTTCTGTGAACCGTGACCGGTTTTTGAGGTTCAGACGGTTTCTTTTTGTTTCAGCTTTTCCAATGAATTTTGGCCAATACACCGGTATGAATTTATGATCAGATCTAGAGGAAATGAAAGAACATGAAGAGAACAAAGATCGGAAGGAGATTTGATAATTTCAGATCCTGAACAAAGAGATTTGTAAGGAAAAAAAAAGAAAGAACCAGAGATCAAAAAAACACAAACTACATTAGATCAAAAAATAAAAAACAGTTGCCGATCACACTTGCTCAGCAAATAAACAGTCTGCGCCAAAACCAACTCCACACTTGCTTAGTAAATAAACAGTAAACACAAACTACATCAGATTAAAAAAAAAAAAAAAAACAAATTACAATAACACGTATCTTCGTCTTCTGCCAACACAGTCGCCGATCACGCTTTGTCTTCTACTGCTGCTTCTTCTTCTTCTTTCTTCTTTCTTCTTTCTTTTTTCCGTTGATGGAACTCTGTAATTTCCTCTCTTTCTCTGAGGTATGCGTTTCTCTTTCTTTCTTGTTACTTTTTTACTCATTTGAATTCCTAAGTCCCTGTCCCTGACGTGGCTAACTTGGATCTTAGAAATGATGAAAAGTTTTAATTTTTTTAATAAAAGCAAAAAAAATTTCAGCCATAAGATGTAGATATTTTTTCAGCTGGCCAACGTGATGTAACATGATTGATAGGTGCATTAAATATTTTAAGCATTTTTAATAGTAATGTTGTATTTTGAGAGATGCTACATCCACAATATTTTTACAATAAATCACATGTGGTTAGTTGTTATTGGTTCAAATTTGAAACTAACATTAAGATTACTTTTTTGTCCCAACGATAACAACCTGTCACTTGAGATTTGTTGTAAAAATGTTATGAACATATCATTTCTCTAATATTTTACACAATTTTTTGCTATAATTTGACACAAGGCAACAAATTACACGTGATTAGTTGTTATTGGTTAAAAATTTGAAACTAATACTAAGATTACTTTTTTGCCCCAACGATAACAACCAGCACTTAGAATTTGTTGTAAAAATATTGTGGACATATCATTTCTCTAATATTTTATACAATTTTTTGCTATAATTTGACACAAGGCAAGTGTGAGTAATGAAAAAAAAATTATGGGTTTACATCTCTACCACTCACATCTCATCACGTGGCAAATTGTGGTAAAATTTGTATAAAATGTTATATTCCTATTATTGCTCTAATTTTAATTAATATTTACAGTTAAACATATAATAATTATTAAATAATTCATTCTCAAAAAAATTTATTTCAATTTAAAATTATTAAATAATTTATTTTTATTTTATTTGAGTGTCTTTCTCATTCTTATATTATAATAATAATAATAATAATAATTATTATTATTATTATTATTATTACTACAAGTTTAACTAATCAATATATAAATAAATAAATAGATATTATATTTAAATTTGCTTAGAATTTGATATTTCTTATTTGTCTTGTAAAAGTTATGATATGAAAATATATATTTGAAATATAGATATTTATATTTAATTAGATTATTTTAGTTAAATTTTCTATTTATACTAATTTAATATATTTATTTATATTAAAATAATTATTAAATTAATTATGACGTCATCACGGTTCAACCCCGGTTCGATCTCGGTTCGACCTCAAAACCCTTAAACCTCTCCTTTTTACGGTTCAATAAACGGTCCCGGTCTAAAACCCATAGTCAAGATGTCAAATCTAACATAACATTACATACATCTCAGGCCAGAAAGCGCCACAATTGAATCACTTACAGGCTAGCAATATCCTAGTAACTAAATTAACAGAGTATTAGCATGACGATTAGTATTTATCACCATTCCATTTATGAGAAGAAACTGGACCATAAGAAATCCACCACTTAGGAATCTCTCTGTTGTCCTTGAAATTGTGAGTTTGAAGCCATCTGAACCATAAAAGAAGAAATGATTGGCCACAGTTAAAAAGACTCTTATATCTTTATTAGGAGAAGCTTGTGAATATCTCAAACCAAAAGTTCCTAAATTCATAGAACTCTGTTATTGCAAACAAAGAGTATGTGGATCTCTCGCCTACTTGACTACTTCCCATTCTGTACAGAGAAAAGTAAATCCATGCATAATACAAATTGAGACATTTCAGGAGACAGCCCTTAAATCAAAGATGCAAATTAAGAATTATGCCAAAAAAACATGTACCTTTGTCTTTCATTTTGCCTGCAGGCTCTGTGGTTCAGCCTGCTTATGGAAGCCTTTGCAAAACAAGAAAGAGTAGATCCTGGCAATTATTGAGCCAAGAAAAGTCTGTCTTTACTTGGACTCAAAAAAAATTCTTCCATTGATTTGTGATAGCTTTTACACAGCAAGCTTATTTTGTTTATTTGTTGTTCCACATCCCTAAAACTTTCATCAGAAAAGCATAATCATAAGCCATTTCCTCACATTGAACATAGCGGCCACCTTCACCAAAATGTCCTCCAGTCATATTTGCCTTCAGAATGACCGCACGAGAACATTCAAAACATGTACTATCTCGCACTTTCGCCACCCATTTTGCAGCTTCCCAAACTCCAACCCTGACAATGAAAATTAAGGCTACCCATATAAGTTTATGACTATAACCTATGTACGTATGTCTATATACTAAAACAACAAAATTCAATGTATGTAAATATGACAATGAAAAGCAGAAGATATAAATTTGCCTTGAGTCATTAAAAGATGCTGTAACAAGCATTGATGGATAACAGGCATCACAAGTAACGTTATCATAAGGAGAATAACTCAAAATAGACTCGAATTGGGACTGTATCTGAGGATTCCCAAATTCTTCATAATCTAGTATGGTAAGAGGCAAACTAGGATCCAACAATGTGTTGCATACATCCAGAAATGGAACCTGATACAAAAATTACACGAACATCAGTGCCAAAAATTTAAAAATAATAAAAACTAATAATTTACATTCATATTAAGTAATAAAAAAGCACAAAGGATATCATTATAAACTTCAAAGTATGTATATATACTAGTTCAACTAAAACATGGTTTATCAAACGCAAATTATTTCTAAACTTTGGAATTCTATCTTTGTTTCCATCTCCTTATCAATCCTAGAGCATGAGAATCTTGATGGTAAAATCTACATATAACAACAATCTACTTCACTGGATCAAAACATTGACAACTAGATGGTAAAAAATTTTGCTTTAAGGGCGAACCTTCAAAATGGCAGCACGAAATAGATCTGGGTACATATTGATAGCTGCCCCCACAACTAGACATCCAGCACTAAATCCAATTGCACCAACTCGATCTCTATGAACATAGCCCTCATTAACCAGGTAGTCCGCACATGCTACAAAATCATATACAGAATTCTTTTTGTTCAGCCCACTGCCAGACTTATGCCACGAAGAATCATCACCACCACCACCCCTGCCCACACATAATTTCGTGTGTCATTTATAAAACATCTAAAGCATCAGCAGCAATGCAACAGACATCTTACTTCAGCCAAGAAGGTAACTATCAAGTGGCATCTTAAGTGCAATTTCAAGTATACACTTGAGCTCAGTATTGGTAGTAAACATGAATATATGCTTATTCTCAAAATACAAACACTTTTTTTTGGACATATATACAAGACAAGTTTACATAATATCAGATGCAAGCAGGCAAAAAGTTCTTCAATATGCAAGTTCAAAAATATCAACCAGCCCTCTTCTAGCCTTTGAGATTGAGAATTCATAGCAAATTCCAAAAGTAGTTATGAGCAACTTTGAAAACACTAGCAATCTGATTGTTTTGATTTCATGCATAGTTTTTTTTTTTTTTTTTTTTTTTTTGCGGAACAATGCATGCATAGAGTTAATATTGGTTAATGCACACTTAAAAATCAGTGCCACAGTGATCAAAGAAAATAGAAATAAACGTAATGTGGGGAGCCAACCTCACATCAGCAAACGCCACCACCCAACCACAATCAAGTAAACTCAGGCGGTTTGAACACCAGCTTTTTTCTAAAACTTCACCGTATGCCCCATAGCCATGTAAAACTCCAGGAGATTGACCTTTCTGCCAGGATTTTTGGGCATACAAGATGGTCAAGGGAATCCTGACACCATCATAGGAAACAACTTCCTTCCTTTCACAACAATACGCACTCGAAAAGTCCTTCCATCTCTCTGATTCAAAATCCAGGACATTTTCTTTCTCATTTTGCAAGCGAAATGTATCTGCATCATATGCTGGTAAGCATGTTCTATTACCAGAAACACCTTTCACTTCTTCTTGCTGCACAATCAAGTATTTCTGTCTCGACATGTCATAGTCAACAATCACATCAGGCATCTGTGCATTCGAAAATAAAGGATAAGAATTTTAGATCTAAATCAATGAGCATACCTAATTCAAAAGTATCTGAGAATAGTAGAATTAACATAACAAATTCAATTGGATTCCTCTGAAGTTGACAAAATTCATTTTAAGTTAACATGAGAATATGTCAGGACCATTGAACTTTGATAGTTTCACCAATCAAAATCCACTGCTTTTATTTTTCAAAAATTTAAACTGCGATTTAAATGCAATTATAAATAGTAAAGGGGGATTTCTAACCATTCCAAAACAGCTGAAGATTATTTTTAGCTCTCTTTCTGTCAAATTTTTCAAAATATAACTCGAAAGAGTATTTTTACATGAGAATGTTGATCAAGAATAAAACCTAGACTGGAATAAGTTTGGTTTAAGTCTCTTGAACACAGAAGTCCCAATGTAGCAGAGATATTCGCCTGATTGCCAAAACAAATACTTTAAACAGGCAAAGAACAGATAAGAAAGGAAAACTGAAGGAGACGACTATGTCGACTAGTGAGACCAGAATAGTGGTGATAACAAAAAGATCTTCAATTGCTAGTATTCAAATCTAGAAAATAGAAAAATGTGACTAGATAGACAATTAGACACAAAGAAAATGATGTAGTACAGAGCTAGATGAATAAGCATAACTAAATCCAGATAAAACACAAGTTTAGAGAATTTGTGCAGGGAATTGTTAAATATGTCATCTTAATGGCAAGACACCACATCAAAGAGCCACAGAAATTCTTCTAAGTTTCCATATGATAGATTACTAGAAAGAGGAAGAGCAAGAAAAAAACGTGTGCGCGGGGGAGAGAGAGAGAGAGAGAAACATAATGTATTATGCTGATTAGAAGTCATACCACTGGTGATGAAAGCACCACACGGTATACTGAGCTCATGAAGTCATGGTTTGAACCTGGAACAACAGTACATAGATTTGAAGGCAGAGGAAAATACCATGGATTAAGATCGTCAACCTCCATTTGATGCTGCAAAACAACTCAAGATGAATAGAACATTAATTAAAAATACATTTGCACTCATAAGGAGCATTTGATATATATATATATATATATATATATATTCTCTTCTGTGAGTAGATCATGTGTATAAATATAATCAACCATAACATAATCTTAACTGGACTTAAAAATATCTCAGAAAGATGAAAGCCCAGCATTTGTAAACCTGATGTTTAATGATCCAGGGTCCCTTATATGACTAAATAAATTGGCTTATCCAAAGAAAAATGACTAAATAAATTATATCTGACCATATTTGCATATAAACACACTTTTTTTTTTTTTTTTTTTGATAAGTAATAAGGAATATTATTGAAAAAAAAAAGCAAGAGAAACGTTCACGGTAGTGAACAAAGGAAAAGAAGAAACAAAAAGACAAAAGCATCCCCTAATCTATTCTAATAGATGACAGAAAATCCAAAAGGGTAGAACTATCCGAATAACCCCAACAATGAGACCAATCAAAGAGGGTCCGCTGGCAAAACTCTAATAATTGAACCACAATTTTTCCCTCGTCCTCAAAAGACCGCCTATTCCACTGGCAAAACTCTATAAACACACTTTTTTTTATATGTAGAAAGAGTGGTCAAAAGCACATATATAAATCCATGTGTTGCACTTGTTTTCATTCATTGCATATTCTTTGATGGTCTCCTTTTTATATATCTACATGAACATAAAATACATCATTTGCATGTGCAGTTCTGCTCCACAAATCTGTTGTTTATAGAAGAATAGGCTAAACCATTTTATCACATGGCTTGTTACAGTAATTTTTCATAAAATTAGGAACATGATATAGATTCCTCAATGTCTATGGATGAGCAAATCCAGAAATCTATTCTTTACATTTTTTAACTTTCAAATTTATCATTTCTTTCTCTCTTATACTGGGAGACATTCATTTTAACATGATAACCTTCAACATTATAAAGTATAAAAGGCAAACATAGAATATTATTACTCTGTTCTTTTCATATTTTTATTAGTAAAGCGTAACTTTTTTTGATAAGTAAATTAAATAAATAAATAAATAAAACTTTATGCTTTACCAATGAAAATATGAGAAGAACAGAGTAATGAAGCAGAAATAGTAATACCTTATGATTAAAGTTAATAGGCAAATTGACAGAACACAACATAGGAAAACCATTCTTATTGACAGAAAGCACCAGATGTCGGTTATAAATGTCCATATCTTGTAAGCTCATATCTCCACCTGGAAGGATGACATTCTAAAAGGAAAATGGATGTATGTGAAAGATGACAAAATGGATAGATAATAAATAAACATTCAAATTAAACCCCACACTTTTAGAAATTTCAAATAAACCTTAAAACTTTCAAAATGTTTCAATTCAAACCATAAACTGATTTACAATGGTGTTAATGGAAAATGCTTAAACAAAGGAATGTCATGTACTTATTTCAAAACATTCCCCTATTATATATGAATATTATTTTACTCTAAGCCACGTGGGGTCATTTTGTTTAAGCATTTTCCTTTAATGGCTTCACATGTAATATGTTTGAATTGAAATCCTTTTAAAAGTGTAGTTTAATTTAAAACTTTTGAAAGTGTACAGTTTAATTTAAAACCACTTCAAAACTATGTGGTTTTTTTTTTTCTTTTTTTTTCCCCCGACAAGTACATATGAGGTTTAAAATTTAATTTAGCCTTTAGAAAATATACATAGGATGGTCACCAAAACTTCACCTGCCAATTAGCTGACTGTATATCTTCAACTGAGCATTTAGCCAGGTAATAGTTTCCACCAGAACACTCATTATTCTCACTCAAAGGAGCATTTGTAAGAATATAGAAGAAACCATAGTGATGTTCCAAAAAATACTGTATGCCACAAACACGCTCATGAATTTGGAGCAAGCCACCTAATGGATTGGCAGCATCAATTACATAAACCTGTCATAAACGCAATGAATGATAAGTCTCACTGTATGAGAATAGACTCAATATAAATGCTCGAAAGGGGAAAACATTTATATATGTAAGTTCCTTCCTCGGATGAAGTCCTTGAATTTGAATTCACAGTTATGAACTTGCCATCTTTTGTGCTTGTTATGTCCACACAAAAGCTGGAATCACTTTCGGTAAACACCGGGACATCATCCATATCGGGACATCCTAATTTTGTACGGAGAACCCTGCCAAAAAAATATATAAAACATAGGTGAGAAAGTATATTGACCCCCAGGAAAAAAAATATTAAGAATAGTCACCTTGCCTGTAAGGTCGTTGATTATCATCTGCTATTGTATAAAACAGAGTATTGCCATCTTGAGCCCATGCCAAGCTAACAACCCCATCAACTTGTATATTTGAAACAACGCACCCACTTCTAAGGTCCTTAATTTGAAGCATGAATCGTTCACTGCCAGTAATATCAAGTGTGTATGCCAGAAAATTGTGGTCTGGTGAAATTCGACATGTACCCACATGCACATAACCTGCAATTTTGAGAACCAATATAACAATGTTAGCTTAACAAAAGAAAAAGGAAAGGAAAAACCAAACACAATGTATACTTGAATCTTTTTTTTTTTTAGGTATATACTTGAATCAATATTGAAAAAAAATATTGCCATAAAAGCATAGCTAATGGTCCAAGGTATGACTTTCACAATTCAATTCCATGAGGTATATTAACATGGAGTAATGGATGTATTAAAATTTAAAGATGCATTTTTCTTCATTCTTTGCTTTAAAATCTAAGAATTTGGAAATGAAAATCAATTACATCTTCTAGCTCAGCATGAATACTAAATAGATAAAATGAACTAGGCTGTGTAGCATTAACCAATGGAAAGACGCATCTAAGTTTTAGAATAGCTTTCTAGTGAGGCTACAAAAAATAAGTATCTGTGAAAAGGAAGCCACTTTGCCAAATATTTATGAGAAAATATATATTAATCTTATTCTCACATAAAGAACAAAGAAGAAAAAAAAAAAAAACTTGCCATATTGTTCTGCAATTTTATTCCAGTCTAGCAAAGGTTCCTCCCTTCCAAATCCTCCTCTTGCATAATGAAGGAAAGTATTCAGCCAACCACTCTTCTCAGTATCTAACCTCCTACACAGAACTGGGTATTCCTTCCCCTCTGGAATGTATTGGTAATACAACCTGCTCAAGAGGTTATAAAACAAAATTATAAATTTAAAAGAATTGGCACTCGATTAAAGCACAACCAATAAATGAACAAGCACAATATCAAAGTTGGTACGAGTCTAAGACATTAACATCCTCATCACTCACTGCATTTTCCCCTTGTGGCACTTACATGGAATCCAAGTCCAAACATATTAGACAATGCTCTCATTTTTTACACCTAGAAGCACTAATACAAAATAATCAAATTCACACCATAGCACAGAAAAATCAAATAGCATCCCTACCAATAACAAGAATACTTGTATATAACCATCAATGGGAACCAAACTTTATTATAAAAACCAATGCAAGCTATTAAAATGGCTTAAATACATTGTTGGTACCTAAGATGTGGCCAAACTACAAAACTGACAGGTCATTACTATGTTAGAATCATTAGAGACCAAAGGGCTCAATTTAAATTTGTTAGGGACTAAAAACTCAAGATTAAAAAAAATCACTTTTAAGTTTGTTAAGGGACTAAATGCGATTACAGGAAAAAGTTTAGAGTTTAGGGAGCAAGAATGTATTTTGACCAATTAAAAATTCATAAAGGTGAAAACTTTGGTGAAAAGAGGAAATGGGATTGGTGAGAAATGAATGAACAAACCAGGGTCCCCAGCGCTCAGGAGGAGTGGAAATGGAAGTGGGCATTCGGCTTTTCATCTCTGAAAAGAGTGTGCGTTGGAGGTGGTGGGTGTCAGCCATGAAAGCTTCAGCGTATGAGTTCTCTTGGGTGAGGTAGTGAGAGAGATCAGGGTCGTTGGTGTTGGACATCCAATGGTAAGGATCTTGCCACGTCCTTCCATGAGCGGAGACAGTGAATGGGACTTTCTTTGGGATTGGTGGGGTTTGTTGGGGTGGCGAGTAGGATGGATGCTCTCTACCTCTGCAGAGGGAGGAGAATAGGGAGGAAGATATGTGGGGTATTAAGAAAACAGAGAGCTGTTTGATTGAGCACTTGGGATTTAGGAGGGAGGCAAGAGCCATAGAGCTTGGAGGTTGGAGATTATGGAGTATGGAGTATCGACTGGAGGGACTAGGAACTAGACAAGAGCCAGTGGGTTTCGCTTTTGACTTCACCTAGAGGCTCAAGAACTAAAAGTGCTTCTTTTTTTCTTTTCTTTTTTGAGAAGGAAAAAGTGTTTTATTGTGTTCAAAAAATAGGAGTGTTCTATTGAAAAAGAAATAAATAATAACATTGAGAGGTTCTAAAAGAAAAGGGTAATATTAAAAAATGATTATGAGGAAGTTTAATCAAGGGAGAGGAGACCAGTTATAGTACCCCATCTTCCCTATTGGAAATCCCTCACAAAATTTTGCAACCTTGTAAGTTTTTTTTTTTTTTTTTTTTAAATTTAATGTTTTACTTTTTTTTATCTTTTTAATTATTTATTCAATTACTAGGATTAAAAGTCAATTTTTTTATTTTAAAAGTATACTTTTGAACAGTATTGGAACTAAGTAGGTAGGAATGACAACAAAGCGGGTATAAGACGGGTTTCCTATTCCCCGCCTCTGCTCCACTTCCTTTTCAGGGTGAGTTTTGTTCCCGCCCCATTCTAACAAGTCCCACGGGTACCCATCTCACCACACCCAAATTTTATATATATATAATTTATTAAAAGTTTATTTTGAATGCATTAAATCAAAACTCATAAAACATTAAAAAACAAGTTCAAACATTACAAAACCTTCTCAAAACATAACAAAACAATAATCCAAGTAATAAGAAGTACAAAAACAATTCAAACACAGCAATACAACAATTAAAAATATAAACAAAGTAAATATTAAAACATAAAAGTATAAATTCAATAATACAATATAAAAAAAAATCATAAATTTAAAGTTAGAATGCTAAAAACACATATGTATGTCTTATAAAAAACTTATAAGAATATTTTTTAAATTGTCATCCCTACAACTAAGGTAAGGCACCGAATTTCAATCCAATTTCATTAGTCCACAAGGGTTTTTTGGGGTGTCTCACTACTAATTTATTTTGATGCAATGTTTTGAAAAATGAATTTTGATTTAGGACCCATAGAATTGTTTATGTGGCCATCTCATAACTAAAGGAGGTATTTGTGGAGGATTTTCATACCCAAAAAAAAATTAATGTTATACTTTAGGTTTCTCAATTAAATTTATATACATGATTGAATTCATTTTTTTTATTGGACAACAATTGTTATGAATTATGCTAGAGACACAACTTTTGACACAACTTTGTGCCATAACTTGCAACATGGCGAGTTGTGATTGATAAAGGTGTGTCCCCACATGGCCCATTGACATACCCTTACCAATCACAACTCATCATGTGGCGAGTTGTGACACAAAGTTGTGTTCCTAGCATAATTCAATTGTTATTGAAAAAGATAACACTATTTGTATTTCATTAGTCAATGTAAATTAGAAAACTTAAAAGAATCATACCTAAGTTTTGCCATTTTGTTAATAGGAGTTTGATTTGTTACATGTGTCATTAAGGTAACATGAGCCAATCTTGAACATCATTGCACATCATCCGCATTATAGTAACTTATCCATAATTAATGGACAACCAAAAGCATTTCTTATGGTTCATCTAATTGTTGCATTGCCACAATCTCAATAACTTAGCTTATCAATCACCCAAATCACATTTATGGTGACTGAGTATTCTTTTCTTTTCTTTTTTTATTATAAAGGATGTCATTACTGTAAAAACAAATTAAAAATACAAAATTGTGAGCTCCAATTTGGAGAGGTACGGTAGAATTTGAAATTTTTGGCTAGCTTGCGATTTGCGTGATGTAAGATGTTTTTGCACTCGGATAAAATTACAAATGCCTAACCTAATGTAAATGCTTCCATCTAGATCAAGTTCCAGGTGACTTGTCAATCCACTCAGTGAATTTCGAGATTTTGTCTTGATCTTTCATTGGTGCTTTTTTAGTCCTATTTTACAAAATGATCATGGGTTAAAAGTTATGTATTAATAACAGCTAAAGCGTACCTACGGCATAAATGGCCTAAGTCACCTCTAGCGAGATATGATTGTGGATATTCAATCACTTATGTCACCTTCTCCGTGTGAGACTACGACTCTCTCTCCCTCTCTCTCCCCCACACACACACAGCGCAAAACAGAAAGCTTCTGTCTACCCCGATGAATGAGACAGTGAAAGATAGCGAGGGGCTTTACTCTCCTGTCCGTTCATTCACGTATATAGAAACTCATTTTAGCTTCAAGCAGCACAAACGAACACCACTTCAGGCTTGTATAAGTGGGCTTCGACTCCGCTACAATATCATATACCGCACGAGTTGTTATGCATATTCTTGCAAATCTTCATGCAATCAATATGTCAAGCTAGCATAAATCAGTATGCACTTGTAGGTTTTCTAGCATAAAAAGAACCATGTAATATAAGAATAAACATAATAAATTCATCTATACAAGGCATGTAAAGGTCCAGCTTTCCCAAATTTGTTCACTAACAACCTAAAACAGGCATCATAGCTAGCCACTATTTATAGCACTAAAACAAATAAAAGAACACAGATGATATCTAATTCAGTTTTGCCAACCAAAGTCACTGCACCCCCTAAGAAATCACAATATTAAGTTTGAGATGTAGCATCTACTGATCCTTTTTCCCTTCAATGGTCGTTACTATTAGTTACAGATGCAAGTCTTTGCCTTTACTTCATATTTCCCTCGAATTGGCAGTCTTCTAACCTCTTGCAGCTGCTGCTTTCTTCATTTGTGCTTCATCTTCAACATCCTGTAATTGCCAATAAGATTTCAAAGAATTTTCAAGGTAACAATCATTTGACGCAGGCTTCTAGTTAAAAGACATTTATCTATAAGATTGTTGGTCAAATTAAGATGGATGCTTTTTCCTCAATATGCAAAAGAAGTGAAATCAAGGTGAAGCATAAGTCAATGATTTTAAAAATGTGATGAAAGGAAAGTGAATCAAGAAATAAGTAAAGCTTACTGAATTGCCAATCTTGTCAAAATCATCATCAAAGCTTTCCTCACCATCATCTGAAAGACCATGTAAGATAATCAACCAACTGAATAGAAAAGTCATAAGACTCATAACTCAATATTCACCACATTTTTTATTTCATCAGATATGTTTTACTTAACATGCACCAAATTATTCAAAAGTTAAATGACAATACATTGCAAATCTTGTACACATATTGTCCATAACTTCACTGAGAAAATATTGACCATTGATCAAAAGAGCCAGCCATACATTAACACCTTACTACTTTTTTCCCACATTAATTTGATAAATTACATAGAGGTAAGACATTGGTGCGATGGCAAGTGCCCTCTGTCCAAGCAATGTGTCACAGGTTTGAGTCCAGGAATTAGGCTCTCCTAGACCCCACAAAAGCAGGAGCCCTGAGCACTAGTACCCCCTTTTTTCTATTGATCAATTACACATACTCCCAATGGGTCTTCAAGCATGACCCCACCCTCCACCCAATTCTTATAGGTGAAAGAAGTGCCATTTGAATCAGACCTCATTGGGAAGCCAAACACCTAAGAATTGTAAGCAATATGTAATATGTAAGTGCCTAGAGTCCATAAAAATAGAATAATTGAATAAGCTTATTATTTTTTATTAAATTTTAAATGTATCCATCTATTTTATTAAGTATTTGAAAATTTAAGGGTATTTGTCCTGTTATTATGTTGCCACATTGTTTCTCTATATGACATATGCAAAACAATGGACTGAAAGACATTCATATCCCACAATTCTAATTCTGTATTGGACAATGAACTCAAAAGATCACTTCCATAAAAAAATAAGGGCAATTGATCAAATGGGAGACCATAAATATTTTGATATTAATAAACTCTATGGGAATGCATGCTAAACCTGCTAGTGTGCACATCTAGATTCCATGCAAAATTATGCTGTAGTTTATACTAAGACTAGAATGTAATTAATGCAACACTAAAACATGTCACAAACAGATGAAGGGAAATTCTAAATTGCAATTGAGGCTGTTGAACATGACCACATGTCAACAAGGAAGTATACCTCCACCCCCATCACTGTCTTCAAGATCTCCCAAAAGAAATTTATCCAAGTCCTGCTCAGCTGAAGCATTGGAAGTTTGACCCTTCAAGCTCTTCTCCACCCCTTCTGCTTTCTCATTTTCTTCAGAAGCTTGTTTCGCTTTATCATCTTTTATGTCCTCTGCTGCTTTGAGCTTAAGCTCCTCCATGTATTGCTTCTCAAACCTAAGAGTAAGTTTATAACCATTGTAAGAAAAGATATTAGTTTTAAATAGTCCAAGTTAAACCAAAATACAAAGAGAGAACAATCCATGGCTCCTTTGATTCACCACTTCGGAAAATGGAGATTTTGAGAAACAATAAATTAGTATCTACTTCCAATAATGCATCAAAAATAAATTTAAAATCTTGTGGGAATCGATCAATAAAGCAAAAATGCTTCTCTCAAATAAACTGCTACTTACGGGGCCACATGGCTGTTCACAAGTGTGAAATATATTTTCCAGAATCTTCTTTCTTTCATAACACGTGGGCATAATTCATATCTTAATCTTGAAATTTCCTGTGAAAAAAAAAAAAAAAAAATTATTGAATGTTTTGCTTCTGTAGTATATAGCATCACCTTATTAACACGTATAATCTGGTAAATCCCAGGACAATACAAATTTATTCGTTAAAACCCATTCAAAAAAACACAAAATTTATCTCAATATCATTTTGCATTTACTTGGAGAAGTTAAAAACTTAAAGTGCAATGAAAACAAAAAGAACAGAACTAATGAAGTATCAACAAATCAACAATTTTAACTTCAACTTTGAGCAACATTTTGGTGAAATCAAGTTTTTTCCCTAACCACTGCTATAATATAAAACTTCCAGTCATAAAATCAGAATTTTCTCAGCTTATTAGCCTGATCAAAACAAGCAACAGTTCAAAAAAAGACAAGTTTGCGGATTTCTCTCCTTCCAAATATAGGCATAAAGTTTTAACACAGAACAACAACATTCATGATACCAACACCACTAACCATGAAATCACATAATCCCTTAAAATTAAAAGATAAATATATTTTAGATTTTGGTCCCTCAATTTGAGAGTGATCGCTTTTAAACTAAAAACCAATCTGTTATCACTATGCTAAACACATTAAGACTAAAAGCAATCATTTTAAGTTTGCTAGAAACCAAAAGCAATCAATTTTAAGTTGTTAAGGACTAAAAAACTGACTACTTTAAGCTTCAGGAACTGAAATCGGTCATGAGACAAAAAAGTAAAACTAAGGTATATGAATTGAATTTATGCAAAATTGAGATTGAGCATGGAAAAAGAAAAGCATAGAAGAGAAATTTTATGAACCAACTTTAACAGTAGTGAGAACAATTGTAGCGTGCTTCTCCTGCCACTCCGTCAGATCTTTACGCACATTCGACACCGTGGTCGTCACGTCAGACGCCTCTGCTTCCTCTGCAAATTTCAAAAGCGTTCCTTTTTTCCATCAAATCACAAAATTCAGAAAACGGCAATTGAGTTGAATTAGTATCTACCTTGGATTGGGAAGTTCTGGAATGTAGTAGAAGTGAGGCCCTTGACGAAGTCTCTCAGATCGTCAGTGACACCGAAAGCGCGGAGCTCCGATTCGGAGTAGGAAGCGGAGGCGGACGAGGAGGCGGAAGAATTTCCGAGCGAAGAGAGCTGAGCGGGGATAATGTCGGAGAGGGAGAGAGACTTGATCTGCTGAATCTGAATCTGATCGAGCGCGGCGGATTTGATCTGATCGGCCTTCTTGGAAGCCTCGGCAGCAAGCTCCATGGATTTCTTGGTGGTTTCGGTGACCAAATCGGAAATGTTAACGGAACTCGTGAGAGTCTGAGATCTCCTCGCCGCTTCTTCTGCCAAGCCTTTCGCTCTCTTCCAAATGTCCTCCATTGTTGATTTTTCTGAATCTGAATTTCTTTGTTTGAGTTGTTTGTGTTACTTTTGTTTTGTTAGAGATAAAGATGAGGCAGTGAAGATTGATTAGTAGAAAGACGTTGATGATAAATAGGGATCTTTGTTGTTTGTTTCGCTTTCTGTTTCTGTTTCTGTTTCTGTGTTTCTGTTTCACTCCATCACGCAAAAACGCGCCGTTTTAGCTCTGGAGTCTCGTCTCAAAAATTATAAGTCAACTCTAACGGAACTAGCGGGCTCCAGCTTTGGGCCTTGTGGGGTTTGGAGAGTTTTATTCTTTCTAAACCCAATCCAAAATCCTAATTCTCTAACTCAACTCAACCCAATTCAATTCAATCTGATAGGATTGAGTTGAGTGAATGAGTGACTTGAGTCATTAAAATGGCAATTGACACTCTTTTTCAATTATTTATTCTTCAAAATTGAATACCAATAAAACCTTTGTTTCTTTCTCTTTGCTATCATTGTAGTTAAACCTCTTTTCAATTTCATCCTTAATGATGAAAATGAAGAGAGTATTCTTATGGTTGGAATTAAATGATTAAGAATTTAAATAATTAAAACTCATTTATTCCATGTAGGATACATTTGGCAAAAGATGACACTTTTAATGGTAGCTATTTACTACAAATAACCACTCATACCTTGATTTTTTGGCTGAAAATAACTACCACTTATTGCCTACAAGTGGAAGATTGGATATTACAAGAACTCACTTCAACATTAGCTAACAACGTAGTCCTTTATCAAGAGAGATCAATCCATGCTCGTAACAATGGCAGTCGACAGAGCCAGGAATTTATATTTGGGGGGTCGAATAAAAAAGAAAATGATAAATATTTTTTCTCAGTATATGTTATAGGGTTCAATTAATGATGCCTTAATGCATTTGTTAAGGTTAATGTTAAGTACTTTATAAGTTATAACTTATAACTCAATAAAGTTTACCTTGTCCATAAACCATAAACCTTGATTTTAAGATTGAATTATAGACCATTAAATATAAAAATTAAGATTAAAAATTACTAATAAGTTAAAATTAGTCTCTCTCTCTCTCTCTCTCTCTCTCTCTCATACTCTTCTTCTCTCTTGTTCCTCAATTTTCAGTCTTCACTCTTTGACTCTCTAATCCCTCTCACTCTAAAACCTCTCTTACTCTCTCATCCCTCTCTTCTCTCTCTAGTGGTCTTTGTGGCGGTAAGGTGGTGTGGGTAAGTGGTGGTTCATGGGTTTTGGTGTGGGTAAGTGGTGGTTTGTGGGTTTTGGTGTGGATCGGTGTTGGAGTCTCTCCCTTCTCTCTCTCTCGTGGTCTTTGTGGCGGCGCCATGGTGTGGGTAAGTGGTCATTCATGGGTTTTGGTGTGGATCAACATTAAAGGGTTTGGGTTTTCTCTCTCAAGGTGTTTGTGGTGGTGCCGTGGTGTAGGTTAGGGATGGTTAGGTTTTTGATCGGTGGTGGTGGGTTTTCTGTGGGGGTGGTTGGTGGTGGACGATCACAAAGCCATATAGAGGAGCAAAATTTTTTTCTTGCTAAGGCCTATGAATTTGGGGATTTTCTTAAGAGGATGTTTTGATTGATTGGGTTTTGCTTTTGGATTAGGATTAGAATTTTGAGTTTAGAGGCTTTTAAGGGTTTAGGTTTTCTCTCCCATGGTGTTTGTGGCAATGTCGTGGTGTGGGTTAGGGGTGGTTAGGTTTCGATTGGCAGTGGTGGGTTTGCTGTGGGGGTGGTTGGTGGTGGACAGTCACAAAGCCATAAAAAGGAGAAAATGGTTTTTCTTGCTGAGGTCTGTGAATTTGGGGGCTCGGTTAAGAGGATGTTTTGATTGATTGGGTTTTGGTTTTAGATTAGGATTTTGAATTGAGAGGCTGATTTTTTGTCACAATTCTTGATTCTTGATTGCATGTTCTGTGGTTTGGGTTTAAATTTGTTGTGTTTTCCTCCTCATTCAATGAAAGTGAGTTTTGATTGTTGGTTTCATTCAAGCATTTTTTTTTCTTGTTTGTTTACTAAGAAAGTTCTTGTTCTTCATATAGAGATTTTTTAAATCCAAGTCAAAGAAACAAAAGAGAGAGAGAGTTAGAGAGAGCGATGAGAGGTGAGTTAATAGTGTTATAGTCCGTTTGGACTTAAGGACTGAAATGGTTAGTTTTGAATTATTTTGGACCTGGTTGGCATTAACCCAAATCTCTTGGATAGTTAGTGAAATTTACCCTATAATTTAATAAAAGAATAAGAATAAAGAATAAAAGAAGAGTTTGTTAACCATACACATGTTCCTCTTGAAATTGGAGAGAAAAAGCCTTTACCACTTAGCACTAAAAATGAGACAAACAAAACAAACTGAAGCAAAGAACTAAAGAAGAAAGAAAAAACACAACAATGGTGGTGCAGTTTTTTGAGGATCAAGAAGAAATGTGCACAACAATACAATCTTCTTTCGTGATTAAAACAACAGTAAGCCAGTGAAGTTATTTTTTATTGAGGAAGAGGGAAATTTGAAACCCTTTTTTGTCTCCTTTTTGTTAATTTTTTTTCCTTTTTTGTCTCCTTTTTTTGTGAGATAATTGTTAAAATTATGTGTATGTTTTAGATTTTCTTATAAAATTACTACATTTTTTTGAAAAGATAATACTATTTAGGGATATATAACAAATTTAATAGGCAGATTGGGGGGGGGGGGGGGGGAGGGGGAGCTTATTTACTTTGATTTTGTTTTTAAATTTTCTAGAACTCATATATAGGATCATATACTTTAATTTTTTTCAAAAAATTTGGGGGAGGCAAGGCCCCCTTCAGCCAAGGTTTTTAGACCCAGACCGGACCATATGGTCCAACTCGGTTAACTTCAACCCCTCACCATCACGGTTTTTTTAACCACTAAAACCATTCTATACCAAAAAGTTAGGAAACCGTTCGAACTGGGGTTGAACCTCACGGTTCTCAAAACTATGAATGGTTCTCACGGTTCCTCCCACAAAAATCTTCATGTGAAAATGGCCGGTGGCTGGGCTGGTTCATCGCCGCCAAAATCTCAAACCTTAGATAGATGTTAGATCTACCATTGATAGATCAGTTTGCTTGGGAAGAAAGTTGAAACAGGAAGAGATGTGAGCTCTAATCAATTTTTTGTACGAGAGATTGAGAGGTGAGATTCTCAAAAAAGAAAGAAAGAAAGGAAACAGAGACAGAGAGGAGGGGAGAAAGACAAGTTGAGAAGAGATCCAACATGTTTGTGTTTCTTAGAGCTTGTTTGTTACTGTTGTTTAAACAATAGTTTTCAATGTTTAAACAACATTACACGTATTTTCACATACTTTTTCACCCACACGTATTTCCAAAAAATATAAATAATGTTACTAGAAATCTCTTATCAAACGGGCCCTTATTGTGTGGGGATGAGATAGAGATGAGATCTTTTATATTTTTTAAACAAAAAAAATTCCATAGCCACACACTTGTTTTCATGTTACTTTGACATGTTTTTTAGTTTTGAGAAACGTGTTTTAGACTTTTAGTTGAATACCTGCTACAATTTCAAACTTAAATATATATATATATATATATATAGTTTTTTTTTTTTAATGAAATAAACTTTACTTTTTGAAGGCCTTTGAATGTATATAAATAT
Source organism: Quercus agrifolia (assembly GCA_029955455.1). NCBI lineage: Eukaryota > Viridiplantae > Streptophyta > Magnoliopsida > Fagales > Fagaceae > Quercus > Quercus agrifolia. The sequence continues at coordinate 357,796 of JARQAD010000005.1, forward strand.
AATACGTGTAATGTTATTTATAGTTTCAACTCTGTGCTATGGATGAATTATGTAAACTTTAAATGCATTAGTTTTGGCTAATTATATTAGTAAATTACAAATTTAATAGAATATCTTAAATAATTAGAGGATGTTTATTAATCTTTGTAGTAAATTATGAGAAATATCTTCTAATCTTTAATCAAGATATATTTTTAACATCTTTAAATACTGTTTTTGTTAAGATTGTTAAAATTTACATAATTATTTTTATTTATTTTCATATTAATTAATTATTAAATTAATTATGATATCATTACGGTTTGACCTCGATCCGACCCAGGTCGAACCTCAAAAATCTTGAATCTCTTCCTTTTATGGTTTGTTAAACGGTCTGAGTTTAAAAACCATGCCTTCGGCTCCAATGTGGCTCCGCCACCATTGGCTTGTAGGGATGTCAATGCCCCTAGCATGACTATCTAAGTGTGGGCAAGTAATGATTAGGCTTTTGTAATCTATTTATTAGTCTTGGATATGCCAATTAAAACATGGTACCAAAAGTACCTTGTTATGGTGTTGGGGTAAACACAACCACAGATTATAAAGGGGATGATAATCTAGTGAATGATTCATTTGGTGACAACCATGATAGACCAAGATACCATACCTAATAGATGGGATCAAGAGTATTAAAAAAAAAAAAAAAAAAAAAAAAAAAGAGATGGAACAACTGGTACACTTAATAGATGATAGGATAGCACACGTCAAGTTCTTATTGCGCCTTTTTCATTAACTTTGGCTAGAAATCTTCTTGTAACTGTCTTGAGGTAACTACTATCTTTCACATGCTTCTCACTGTTCTCACTTAAGGAAAACCGCTCGAAGTAACTGCTATACTTTAGTATCCAATAGATTAATGTCATCTCTATCTTCTTTGGGCTTCAGTCTAATGTTAATTTACTAATGACATGACAGTCTTTGTTGGCATTTCTTTTCCACACGGCTAGCTCATTCTTATCATGCCATATGCTCAATTTATAAATTAATTATTATTTGTCCAAACAGGTGAGGAACATAGGAAATTTGTTGAGAAGTGTCAGTTGGGTGAAAAGTGGAAGAAGATATGAAGGAGAAGAAGAGTTGGATGCCAGAAGATGATAAGAATGATAGGCTCTAATACCAAATTCAACTGCACTAGATTTGATAAATTTGTCACTCACATAATCTGCTGAGTGTTGTATGTATATATTTATAGTGTATAGGAGATAGGGGTAGGTTAATAGGGAGAAGCTTCTCTTAAAGTTTTGAACTCCTCATGGGTGGGAAATTTATAAGTGGAATCTATATTCTAATATCATATATACAAAGAATTAGTTTCTTTCCTCTCAAATATTTGAACCCACTGCCTTATTCATGTTTAAGAAAAAGAGATACCACTTGATTTTTTATTTTTTTGGTTGAAAAAAAGGTAACATCGCAGGTTAATCAATCTAAATTCACACTGAGTCATCGATACTTACGTCAAACATAGAAAATTATAACCTGAAATTTTCTTCGAGAACTCTTATAGCTTTGATTTGTAATCTTTATTGGGGTTGCACTAGCAAATTTAGTGAATCTTAAAGTTATGAATGGATTTAAGTTTATGAAATAAACAAGTCACCTAGCATGGCCACATATATAGTTGCAGCATGAGTCATATAGCTGGGTGAAGATTTCAATCCCAATATTCTTCAAGTAATTCTTATAGCTAGTATTAGAGTTAGTGAATAGTGAGTGAGGTGGACTCATAAATGGGGTTAGACTATTAGAGCAATCCCACTAGTCAATGTAAAATACAAAAAGTGGTGAGTTTTACACATTTTTGTTAAAAAACTACTCACATCAATGGATCTATATTTACATTGTTACTGTAATTTTGCATTTTAATATTTTATTAGTTTTTTCTCTCACCATCAGACCTCCACACTCTCTCTCGCTTCGCTCTTCCACTGCATCTCTTCTTTTCCATCTCACTCTCTCTCTACAACCGATCAATCCGTCCACTCACTAACACAACCCAGCACCACCTAACAACCACCACCACCACAACATTACAATACATAATAATTCGACCTCAAAATCAACGGAAAATCAAACACACCCACACAAGACACACCAATAGAGAGAGAGAGTATTGTTGCGAACTTGTGGTTGTGGGTCGGTGCTTGAGGGTCGACTGGAACATGTCTCGGTGCTTGTGAAGGAGGTCGAAGTTTGTGGGTCGACTAGAATGAGTTTCTATGCTTGACACTACTTGTGGAGATGGATGCTTTTGGCGGCTTGGGGTTTGAATAGAGGGAGAGGCGGTCTAACCGTGAGGGAGAGAGGGAGAGGTGATTTGAGCAAAGAAGAAGAAGAAATAGTGGCGGCAGTGGAGAGAGAAGAAACATATTGTGGGTTTGGATGAGAGAGGGGTGAGAGGTGAGACCATGAGAGAGATTAGATCTGAGAGTTACTGCGTTTTTACTTTTAGATGTGAGAGGAGAGAGAGAGAGAGAGATATTAAATGAAAATACTAGTAAAAAGAGAATAATACCGATTATTTAAATAAAATAAAGGTATATAATAGATAAATTGATGTGAGTGTTTTTGAGAAGTAATTGAATAAAATAAAATAAAAATGTAAATTTTTATTATAAAATAAACAGAAACCTTAAAAGAAACTGATATTAATACTCTTAGAAATTTCTAATCCTAAGTCTCGTGCCCCATATTCACACAATAAAATATGCAAATTAAACTAGAGAACATGCAAACACGATTGTCTGGTAATTAGAATGGGTGAGCAGGAGTCCATGATTAAATAATTGGAATGCTAAAATCTATTAGAGGGTCAAACATTCGTACTACTATCTTACCATAGAAAGGTGTTCCCTCTCGATAGCAACAACAAAGTCCAAAAGTACATCACATGCGCCAAGATGTATGGCGTGACAACGTAACATAGGGTTTAATACCGAGGTTGAAACTTGAACTTCCACTTCCCATCAATCAAATACAATACAAATTAAACTTGTTTACTATAATCAAGCACGTACTGTTGGTTTCCAACTAATACAAACCTGTTTGTAACTCGTGAGACTGTGGGGTTCGTGTTTGTGAGCCCAATATTTGACTAGTATTTAGAAAGAAAAAAGTTGATCGATAAGACAAATATAGAATTAACTTGTACGCACCGGTAGGGGTAGGGTCCTCCTTTTGTGGGGTTTTAAAACAAAATCTTAGAATTTTGCTCCGTAATGTCGGCCACAATACACAATAGAAGAAGACACATTCCTCAATTCCCTAATTACAATAACATTACTTTCGCCAAAACTGTATCCAAAAAGTGACTTAAGTAGCTTGTTGATCTGTACTTGTACTCTGGGAATGAAATCCGATACCCTTGCCTCAGCTTGATCCCATGTTTCATGGAGTAACCGGTATGGACTTGTTATGTATGGGAGGTCTTCTTCTAACACTGGAATAATCCATTGTATAAAACTCTGACTCATCTGCACCTCTCTCCACCCATTCTCTCCATGTCCCTTTGTTTCCATGCACCACACTATTAACTTGCTCCTTATTATTATGCTTTGCCTGCTTACCTGGACATGTCCCATCAAATAATTAGTAATTAAAACATGTCACTGAACCATGTTTAGCACATAATTAATTAGATATTGTTACGTGAGAATTGGCACTTTTCCACATTTTACTCATCGATCTTAAACATCAATATCAATAATAATAATAAAAATGTAGACAGTGTGCGTAAGATTCTGGAAGTAATGTGTATCAACCAGTGTGACAGTTTAGTCACATATGTGCCAGATTTTCACTGTCAACTTTTATACTACCTTCTTAACATTTTGTTATTGGTTTATTAATTTCTTTTTACCTAACCCATAAAAAGGTGTTAAATTTTTTGATGAAGTTAGTTATTTTGAAAAGTACTGCCGCACATCCTATGGTAGTCATTTCACAAATATAAGTGTTTGTAGAATGTGAGAGACCAGAGCCAGGGTTTAAGTTTTTAAGAGAGAGTTTCATACACATATACAGTTAAATTAGATTAGAGTAAAATTTTAATTTTGTATTAAAAAAAAAAGTTATTCGAAAAGTATTGTTTAGAAGCTAAACCGAAATTAAGTACTAGCTTAAATTAATTTTATTTTCTTTCCTCAAATACCTAGCCTAATTAATAAGACACCAGAAACTTAATAATACTGCTAATCCTCTAAATTAATACTGAAGAACTAATTTGCAAGCTAGCTACAAAAACTTCATCTGTTCTGCTTCTAAAATAACTGGCTAATAATATATGTCTTGGGGAACGAAGCATTTGGTCAATAGAGAAAAAAATAAGGGAGAAAATAAAGGGGTTGCTCGAGTGGGAGGAAATATTCAACAATTTCATTTGTGAATTCCAGAGCCCTGAACAAGGTGCACCATTTCAGAATATGGCCCTATTATATACTCATAATAGAAAGGCCAAGAAATGCTATTTGCAAATCTAATATTGCAAGAATATTCATGTCAAGGCTACGAAAAAATCCTACTGTAAATTTTTTGTGCACCTGAGAAAAGGCTACTACTTTGATGCTATTAAATAGAAGCCCAGGGTCACTGTTTCTTACATTACATATCAATATATATCCCATATTGCCATAGCTTTGTTTTCCAACACTTTCCCTCTATGATGACAAAGCTATGTAACTTTTGTACTTAGGGAATTTTATTTTGTGATATAAATTAAGTAGGTGATCACCTGCAACATATTCCTTATTGTATGATGTGGAATCTTTACCTCCATATTCTTTAACCTGTTTCTCAGCAAAATAAGAGAGGAGTTAAGAAACATAGAGATGTCTAAGAATCAAATAACAAGATTTTTCGATTCTCTCAAATGGGTTCTTACCGTTACTTCCTCAAAGAGTCTGAGCTTTCTCGGCAGTGCAGGGAGAGAATAATGCTGGAGTTCATTGGCTGCCAGCAGTAATGCAAAGTAATGAGATCATAAACCTTAAAAGAGAGGAAGAGTATTGGTAGAGAGAGAGAGAGAGAGAGAGAGAGAGAGAGATTTTACCCTTTTCATATGATGGTTGCACCTGAATTTGTAAAGAAGCAGATGGTGTTAGCAAAGCCAAGAGAACAAAACACAGCGTAGTCATAACTATCATCAGCTCCATTACTTGCTAGCTAGGAGGCTTGCATGAAAAACTTATATGGGATTGATTCTATATCAACTAAGGGAGGAAATGGGTTTGATTTATATCCACCAACTCATCAAGGGAAGAAAGCCACGAGAGAGACAGAGAGGGGGGGCATACACAAAACACAAAATAGAGAGTTCCAAAACAAGTACATGGAAATCTCATCCCTTTTTAGAAAGGCTTCACGCCTTTGGGGTTGGTTTTATCACCTAATCTTGTAGGGCCCTCAGTTTCTATCATGCTAATTTATGTGAAGGACGAACAACAGCTCAATTTTTCTTTGCCCAAATGGTGAAAGAAAATATTTGATAATTCCATGGTGATGTGCTTCAAAATTATCTTCCCTCTACTTTTTCTTATCTAAAAGGGACTAGGCCTGTTTCAAAAATAAATAAATAAATAAAAGGGACTAGGCCACCTCATGTGTCCTTGAATCATTTAATAGTCACTTATGTCCTTTTATGCTTTAGGGGGTACTGTAAGTAAGAAATTAAGAATTGTGTATCACCTTTACACTTCCAACAACTGCCAATTAGAAACCCTACTTTCAGGGGTAATGACATAACACCATGTTTTGTGTTTACCAGGTAAGTTGAACTTGAATACTCCAAGAAAGTTCATTAGGTATATCGTAAGTTATAGGGTTTAGTTTGGCTCCAAAATGAATTACTTAAGTGAATAGAAATACTAATAAATTGAAGTAATTATTTAATATTCCAGGAATATAGACATGATATTTTCTCATCTCACATAATATTGTAGGGATTATTAACTAAATTTATAATGGAATTCACAATTCATATAAGATTAAAGAGTATTGTAATTATGAGTACCTAATAACTTTCAATAAATTGATGCTGCTTCTTTAGTAATTCAGGTAATCATTTTCCTTGTTTTACTCAATTTCCAATATTATATAACTAGAGCTAACATTTGGATATCTAGTCTGTTGGAATATGTTAGGATATTGCAAATAATATGTAGTTCATGGTTTACTATGGGCGAAAATGGCCAAATAACCATAAAATCCTAACTATATAGTTAGTAAGCCGGTTCTGAAATTATATTATTTATTAGCATCTCGAGTCTAAGAGACTCGATTTTGGCCTATAAAACGAGTCTTTGAGACTCGATTTCCATGGTCTGATGTGGCATTTATTTCCTATCTAGAAATTGAGTCTCTAAGGCTTGATTTATATACCAACAAAATTTAAAAAAAATTTAAGTCTCTTGTACAAGCCGAAATACACAAAAAAAAAAGAAAAAAAAAAAAAAAGAAATCCACAATCACAACAATCAGATTAGAGGGGAGAAAGAATCTAGAGACTCAAAACCATGTTGAACGAATCTGATTCCCGACCATCAGTCTAAGATAATATGAGGTGACTTGGGCGGTGCGCTACCTGGGTCGTGTGCGACCTAGGCCGCGCGCTGCTTGGGTTGTGCGCGACTTGGGTGAAAAAAACCCAGGCAACGCGCCGCCCAGGTCACGCGCGACCTCGGCCGCGCGTAGAGAATGCGAGGCCTGGGTCGCGCGTGACCTAGGCGGCGCGCACCTGGGTGAAAAAAACCCAGGTCACGTGCAACCCAGGCCGCGCGTTGCCTGGGTTTCTCTGATGTTCTGGCTTCTTTTGTTTTTTTTTTTTTTTTCTTCTCTGGGTTTTCTCTGATATGTTCTAGGTTCTTCTCTATATTTTTCCATGTGGTTGCCACGTGGAAAAATAAGCCACATTAGACCACATCAGACCATGGAAATCGAGTCTCTTAGACTCGAGATGCTAGTAAATAATATAGTTTCAGAACCAGCCTACTAACTATATAGTTAGGATTTTATGGCCATTTGGCCATTTTCGCCTTTACTATGGGTTATCGTAATTTTGTAATCATGATTTTAGGACTACCATTCTAAACCTAACATATTCCTTTATATTCTTTACACGACGTTCATTGTTATATATATATTTTTAATATAGCAAAGATATGGTCACTCATGGCTTTCCATTGTGAATCATGTAAGTCATCAAGCTATATCACGTTAAATTCTCTTGCTTTTGCTCTTTCTCTCTAACATTTTCATAGCCAAGTTCTCCATTTCTTTGATATAGTCACTCATAGGGATGGCAATTTTGCCCCGTCTTACTTGACTTGTCCCACTTAGGTTTTCTCCTCCTTGCAAGGGTGACAGGGTGGGGATGGGGCAAGATTTTAGCCCCACACCACAGGGCAATGTGGGGATGGATTTAGACTTTTTAACTCATCCTGCCTTATACCCGCCCTGCGTTGATAAATTTTATAATTGTAAACTTTTCATATCTTAAAACTCTACTATTTAAACAAATATATCAATATTAGCTTATTTTATTATACTCAACGTGACTCTTTGCCTCTATTTTGTTATTTGTTATACTATGAGATTTTTGTTTTTGTTGTGATATTATCTTATTGAACACTTGGATAATATTATTAAGTTGTTGCTAAAAATTAGAATTTAGTTGTAATTTTAATTATATTTTTATTAATGAAACATGTTTTATTAAAAAAAATTGTAATAATTATGGAGCAAATTAACAAAAAGTAGAGTTTTAGAAGGTGAGGTAGGGCTTCGCGAGCCCCCATAGGGCTGAGATGGTGCAAGAAAATTTTTCCTATCATGGTCACATGGAGCAAAACAGAAATGAGGTAAGACTAAACCATGCGGAATAGGGTCAAAGACCTCATCCTTCTACCCGCCCGGCCCATTGTCATCCCTAGTCACTCATGATACTTTGATTTGCCGACACATTCATTTTCCAATATTCAATGTTAGCCATCATCATCAACCATCGTAGTCCATCATTGTCAACATTTGTCCCACATCACTCTTTACATTCAAGATCTGAAATTTCAAACTAAAGTTTCTAGCTTTAATGATATAATACTTAGCCTTATTCCTGTAAATGGCCTATATTGAATTCATTGTAACAGATATTTTTAATATAATATATATGTAGTCTCTTAGGACTTACTGTTAAGGACTTAGGCCATTAAGCTAAACTATATAGATTCCCTTACTTTTACTCTCTCTCTTTAATATTTCATTTCCCTTTTTATTCTATTTTATCAAGTTAATTAGTTTCTTTTATTAGGGGAAAATAATCTTTTACACAAGTCAGTTTATAAAAACATAGTGGGTAAAATACTGTGTGAAAGAAAGAGTGCCCTTTTTATTATTGTCATCTACATATCTTTCATTTTATTTTACCAACCAAAGGTAGGCAACAGCTTAACTTCTGCTCGAATTAATTACATGAATTTCGAATCACAAATTTAAAATGTTTTCTTGCATTTGCTCCTAGACTTCTCCTCGAATTCCTCCAGGAAAAACGACTGTATGTATGTATGTGTATAACAGGTCCTTTTCATGAGCAAAGACGAGTAGATGAATTCAGTTACTAAACATTTAAAATAGTAATTAATTATTAGCCTAACAAATGTCTTCAACTAATCAAGTCACACTGGCTTTTGAAAAACACTTAGAATTACCAGCCTTCTACATACATCTGCTTATATTCATTCCTGTCCCTTTTTCACATGGCAAAGAATTGAAGATTATTACAAAGTGTTGGATTGTTGAACCTACTTCCCTATTTTAAGCAAATTTTGGTACGTTTGGCTGAGCTTCTTCTTTTTTTAAGAAAATAAATTGTCTCAAAGTACAACTTATAACTTTAATAAATAAATAAAAAAAAAATACTTAAGCAAATAATCGAAATTACCATTTTCCTTAGACAAGTTACAGCCCACTTTTATTTTATGAGCCCAACTCCCCCTTCTTTGTTGCACTAAACTCTTCGCTTCCAACGGCCCTGTAAAGTTCCAGAATTTCCTCAATCTTTTGTGGCATTTGGTGATGATAGAACAATGCGAGGGGGACAAAATTGCTACGGTTATCACAGTTGCTTTAAATAGTGTTCTCACTTCTCTCACTGACTTGATGAATATGGGGCTGCAAATTAGTCCTAACAGTTCCTATTCATCAGGACTTTGAGGCCAAATGGATTCCACCCTCGGCTCCATTTTTCAAGGTTAACGTTGATGGGCTGTTTTCACTGCACAGAAGGAAGCAGGCTTGGGAGTTCTTAGCCATTGACTCTTGGGCTAAGGCTTTGGTTTTTTTTTTTTTGGTGTAAGAGGCTTTGGTTTTCAGTTTGCCAGAGATGTGGGAATCCAAGAGTTTGTCATTGAAGGCGACTCTTTCATTATTTCTCAGGCATTAGGCGAGCAAACTTCTTCCCCTTCCTCTTTGGCCCCAGTAATCTATGGCATGATGTCTTCCATCCATGGGTTATGTTGAGTTGAGTTTTTGCAGGAAAGGTGATAGATCCACACACTTAGTAGTAAAACATGCTTTAGGCATTGATGATTTCTCCGCTTGGATTGAAGAGCATCATTGTTTCTTAGAACAAGTTCTTTAGTAGGATGTAATTTCAATTTTTCATTCTAAATAAAGTTCATAGTCTTCCAATAAAAATTATTAAAAAAAATCAAAGCACGGTGCAATGACATCATTAGGAAAATAATTTTAGTAGCCTATGAGAACTGATTCCCCCCTTAACGAATGCCTAGAGCTTTTTGATTATATGATTATATGAAAGAATCCAATGTCAAATACTGACAAGAGGTTTCAAATGCTGAACCTAATGAAACTCATAAGACCTTAGGAACTACTAGTATTAAGTGAACCACATGGTTTTGAAAACTATATTCTTCAAGTCGTGAGTTAACTTGGTGCATGAATCGTCCTTTTTGTGGCTACTACCATCTAGAAATACTTCAAACATGGTTTGTAATTCTATAGCAAAAGGGCCTGAGAACTTAAAAGTCTAACCTAGTTTGTAGTTGTGGTCCTTCTTAACTTATTTTTCTATGTAATGCACTATTTTTTTTGAAGTGGACAAAATTTACCTCCAAACCAATTTAAATTAATCTCCTCTAACCAATTATATGGCGATTTATAAGATTATTTATGTGTATATTATTTAAACAAGTCACATGATTCATTAAAAAATTTATATGACTAAAACTACACACGAATAGTCTTTTCAATCCCCACATAGTTAGTTATAGGAAAATAGCTCCAAATTGGTTTGGAGCTAACTTTTTCCTTTTTAAGTATATTTATTTACTTTCAAAAAATCAAACAAATAATAATTCAAACCTTTTGTCTTTGCTAAAAAAAAAAAAGCCATTGTCTTGAAGAATATATCTTAAACCATAGTACTATCTACTATGAAATATGATACTGATACATTCAACTTACAAAAGGACACAATATCAATCTACTCAAGTTTCCCACTCTTGGTTCGAACTTTTGACAACACTAGGTGCAACCCACCCTTGGCTTCCCTTAATTCTAACAGAGGGAGGGGAAAGTAGAGAAGGTTAGGCGAAGGTAGTCAGAATGTGCTAAAATTAAGAATATTCTATTTACCTTTACTTCTCTTTTTCTCTTTACTCTCTTCTCTTCTCCTTCCATCCAAACATATGGGTAGAGATGAGGGGTCGATTTGGGGGACACCATCTCTGTGAACAATACATGTACAATTGCTCTTGCATTACCTTTCGAGTAGCTACTTTCCATAGCCTAGAGCTAGTTGAAGTTTAAATACTACTCCAACTGCATATTAGGATTTGCAATATTTCAAATTGTATTCCTCTTTGCTTTAGTCTCAAATTGTATTTAGATAAGCATTTATTCTTATTTTTTAGGATTAGATTTTAATGGTTCTCATTCTTGACCATTTATATAGGTTGAAGGCATTAACAAGAATTAAGCAGAAAATTAACCCCCTAATGTCTTTCTTATCATATGGAGCTTCATTTACTAGGTAAGAGTGGATAATTGAATCCCAGCACAAATACCATCACACAGGATAGGGATGCCAATCGGGGTCTAGAGCTGCTGTTAAGAGCTGGTTCCATTCCCTTGGAAACATCAATTGCTACTCTGAAGAGCTAGTTCAAAAGAATGACAGGAAAAGAAAAAAAATTAAAAGTTGCTTGATTCCAAACGCTTTAAGATTTAGGGAACTTTGCTTCATATTGAATTGTTAACAATGGATGGAACTTTACTGCAGGGATGTCTAACAATAGTTACAGTGTACCCTATTCACCTTAAATTGGTCAGAAATATGCGTATGAAAACTTTTCGTGGAGGACTAGGTCTATGGCTAACTGATAAAGTTATATTGCACTCCATCAATTAACTATTTGAAACCTTAAAGTTTAATTTGTTACACTAACTACGTCAGAGAAAAATTAGATTCAGATAATGAAAAAATATAGGACATTGCTTACATCTCAGTTGGCATGCATGGGGCCAAACTCAAAGCATGACACTAAGAACCTACTGCACAATACACACCACGCCAGAAAAGAGGATGTATATATTTATAAAATTAGAAAAGGGTAAATTTTGAATGATGTATAAAATTAGATTCTAGACCTATGGATAGAGAAGAAGCATTTAGAATCTACAGCAAAGAAGGCCCTGCCTCCAACCTCTATGCTTTCGGAAGCACCTCTGGTCAGCTTTTGCCATTCGAACCGGACTACTATTCCATTCAGACTGTAATCTGTAGGCATGATAAGCAAATACAAGGTGTTATGGATTTGGATATATAGAGACAATAAATAACCAGAGGTAAGGAGTTTAAAGTTAATTACACAGGAAAGGCAAAGGAACGAGTGCTGGTTGTGCTGCTATCTGATCGAAGAGAGACGCTGCCAGAATAAGTGACTGGCCCAGAGAAGTTTATAAGACTTGATAAAGTACCTACTGCAGAGAAACTTTCCTCTCCCTGACTGGCCGCAGAAAAACTGACCTCTCCCTGACCATGTTGAAGTTGCCTTGAAACTGTCTGAGTATCAGGAATTCCATTTTCAAGCTCTGACATCTTTTTTGTTTCAAGACCACTGTCACCATTTTCAAGACTCAACTTTCTTCCACTAACTGCAGGTGCTAAAGAGTCAAAATCAAAAGTGATGCTCCCATTTTCAACCTTACTATTGTAATATAACTCATTGGAGACACTGCTACCGTTTGTTTCTTCCGCAGGGCTTGCCAACATTTGATCCCCACTACTATTGTTTAATTCTTCCACTGCAGAAACCAAAGTTGTGCTTGCCAACACTGAATCCCCCCTGCTACTGTTTGATTCTTCACTAGCAGAAACCAAAGTTGAGTTTGCCAATATTGAATCCTCGCTACTATTGTTTGATTCTTCTGTGGCAGAAATCAAAACATGGTTTTCCAAGATTGCTTCTTCACCAGAAACCTGCATTTAAACCATTACAATCAGCATTGGACTTTGAAATGCCAACCTCTCTCAAGCGTAAACAATATTTCACCCAACAACAAACTGTAAGATCCAACTTCTAGTGCCTGTCTATCCCACGATATGACCACTAATATGAACAATTTATGTTGTCATTGTTGGAGACTGAATGATTGCCACCTTCACATCACTAAAAGATTTTATTATTATTTTAAGAGAAAAGGTTCATAGTATGGATTGAAATATTATGCAACAATGAGACCTATTTTATGCCCGAAATCTCATGCAAGTAGTTGTGTGCCAGAATCCCTGTCAATGAAATAATTTTCCATTGAAAGGAAGCTTTGTCCACTACCATGATAAGATGATAAACACTTCCAAGATAGTGGATCTTAACAAAGGTGTAAATCAGCTATTATTACCAGTTGTTTTGGCATATTACACAAAAACTTTGGCTAATAGATGAATACCTGGAAGGGCTGTTGTTCAACTTCATCATTGTTCGAAGACTTGTAGTGGGAAGTATATGTGTTCATATCTACAATTGGAAGCTTCTCTCCGGGCAAAAACATCTCTTTGGAGACATCATTCGCAATAGTATCAGTGGAGTCTTCCCCTGTTTTCATCAAATCCTTGGGATCACATTGATTAGTTGAATCCTTATTAGAATCATTTTCTGCTGAAAACTTCAAAGCATCTGGAATGGACGTATCAATATCTTCTTTTTCTTTCACCATTTCTTTGTTTTTATCCTTCTCAGCAGGCAGAAAGATGCAAAGAGTTTTCTCATCTGTACCACTCTCAAACAGGATCTTCTCCTGGGAAGGCACTCCTTCATCAATGCATATGTCTTTCACAACATGGTAAGTACTCTCTTTGTAGCAAACTGTCAACTCTGGCAGTTCACATTCCATAATGCTTTTGTCCATAACAACATCCGAGTGATTGTCAAATGGTCCTGTTTCTCTGGATGAATGAATAGGTGATGCAACAAAATCTCTGACCTCGTCTTGGTTTTCAATTTTTAAATCATCCATGCTCAGGGAGCAATCAAAGTTTGTTGCAGTCCAACCATCTCTGTCATCTAAGTCATATGGTAATCCCCCAGTACCCTTCTCATTGCCCTTTAAGTCACATGAGAGCCTCTTTTGATTTTCCTTCATTATCAGGTTTCCTGACTTCATAGCAGTATGTATAGCATTGTCATTGTATTCAAAAGGCTTAGAATCAGGCTTATGACCAAGAGTCGAATGGCAAAACACTGGTTCACTATCTGCAAGTACATTAATATGTGGAATGCCAGTGAATACTGAAACCAGGAACATAAATATAGTCATACACACATCATTCAGGTCCTGTATCATATTGAGGAACTTGAGTGCATAGAAAATAAATCCAGTGACAATTTAGAGCTTGAAAATTTAATTGATAGAACATTTAAAGACACAATTAACTTAGGATAGAACAGTAAGCCCACAAGTTCTCAGCCAAACCATAAGTTATAATCACTCATCCTCTGACATATGAGGTATTAGTAATAGAAAAGGATGACCAAAAGTGACTATACACGACATATTTAACTTTACCGCCATGTCAAGCAATATTCACCGCTAAATTCAATAAACGGTGCATGGAATTCAAGTACCTCTGAGAAGTCAAATTACCAAGTGAATACTCTATTCATCAAAGGAGATAAATTTAGAATATAATTTATCAAGGTTCCTTGAATTCACAAAGAGGACTCCAGAATCCACCAGAAAAAAGAATAAGAAATAACTTCTATGAAGGTATTACTAGTCTACTACTAATTTATAGTAAAGAAGTCTTAGGGTGGCTAGGAGACCCTTAGAAAACCCAAATTCGTGTTAGGCACAAAATTAGGCTAAAAATAGGAAAATTCACCAAAAATGTTATTCTTAAGCAGATCCTAATTCATAGTTTACCATATAAGTACCCAATCTTGATTAAAATACTCCCAAAAACTCTAAAATAAGTAAATAAAGCCCTATTCTAGAAAATTGAAAGTTGTTATTGTAGTTGTTATTATTATTATATTCTATCCAACATCATAATGTCACATATTAAACTTGTTCAAGCCACCCATGAGGCGGAGACAAACTTATATAAGAGCTGCAAGCTGTAAGGATGAGAGGGGAAAAAAAAGAAATCCCAGATGCATGAGTTACACAAAAGAACAGAATCAAAGAAGAGGAAGATTGTGTTCTTACCAAGTTTCATGGTTTACATGAACTGGGAGAGGAGAGAAATTTCCAGAGTAACTGTGTTTGATATTAGAAGCTTACAACAATTCTGGTAGGTGCAAGAAACTGAAGTGATCCTGCTCATCAAACGCAAGACAATGTAGGAAAGTAATATTAAATAACCTTATTTAAAAAAAAAAAATACATAAAAAATTAACAATAGAGAAATCAATTGAACAATAAGATGTTCAAGTTCAAAAGGAGAAACAATTAGACCTTAATTGCTCTCTGCAATGAAAAAAAAAGCATTACCTAGTATTATTTTCACACACTCTAAATAAACAAATTTAATGGTCTCACAAACTGAAAAAAAATAGTGCAAATCCAAATGATACAACTGGAAAGAACCAAGAATGTAAAACAAGGGTCAGAAACAGAACAGCAATGAAAACATCATGCTCCTAGAACTTGTTACGATCACATTATTGAAGTGCAAAGTTCCATGATGTTGGACATAACCACCCCCCCAAAACTATACCTAATCTTTAACAAAAAAGAGAAAGCATAGGTTCCGATCATTGCTTTTATGATAATTAAAGTATATGTCTATTAATAGCCAATTCTCAGCTGAGCAGCCATGATAATAACTAAACACAAAAAAGACAGATGCAACTTGCTAAGTTTTCAACATAGATAACACTGAAACATTATTAAATTAAATTAAGGGCAAAGCAATGCTAATTGATGATTCTGGATTGGCTAAAAAATGGGTAAAGTACAGTTCCTTAGGTAAGTACACTAGGCACGCAATTAATATTGGTTTAATGTTATTTTTGTGTTTTATTGATGAATAAGGAACCTAATGTACTGCATCCAATGAACCGTAACAAAAATATTCTCCACAAAAACAAACACGTTTCCAATAAATTGAACAAAAAAAGTGTTAACAGTAATAGAACAATTAAATGATTCCATGGCACAGGGAAAAAAAAAACTATTGGCTAACTTTGTTCCTTTTCAAAAAATTTACCATAAATAAAATAAATAAAAAACTTTCGGCTAATTGTGTGGAATCTAGAGCCCGTTTTCAACATACTAAAAGACAAGGAAAAGTTAAAAACTTTTAGAAAGCTTCTGTAAACTTTCAACAGCAAAATCATAACCCAATTCTTATTTTTTAATAATAAAGGATTATCTATGAAAAGGAGTATGACACTAGGCTCTACCGAATTCCCACCGTCTTTTTGTCTGATAGCTCTGACTAGATCTAATTCATTGCAATTAAAAAAAAAACACCACCAAGAATAGAAATCCAAAAGGCTAACTGAGAAAAATCCCAGATGGGTTTCACTGTAAAAAACCAAAATTATAGAATTTCAGAGATCTGAATCGGATCCCAACAAACTCAGAGACCCAAAAGAGTGAAAAAGATAGAGATCAAACAAATAGGAGAAAGAAGTTGTTTTATAAAGTAAATGTAATACCTTTATGACCAGCGCTAGCTATATGGGACATATAAGCAAGCCCTTTCTGTTTCTCACTTTCAGAACATACAATATCCACGAACTCTCACTGCAGCCAAAAATCCAACAGTTCAAAAAATCTGAAAAACAACAACAACAGAGTTCTCTTTTGTTGGTAAAGAGAGAGAGAGAAAGAGACAAGTTTGATTGGTAGAGAAAAATAAAAAAGAATAAGAGATAGAAATAAAAGAGAATCAATATCAAAGGGAAAGCCGGCGAGTATTTGAAGCAGAAAGAGCAAAAGAAAGCAAAAAAGAGAAGAGTGGTGGTGATGGTGGAGGTGGTGGTGGGGGTGTTATTGTTAAGTAGCAAAAAGAAAAGAATAAATATACCTGGGAGTTTTTTTTTTTTTTTTTTTCTTCTTTTATAAATTAGAAAAGGTCTAAAAACTAAAAAGGTCAACTGGGGTGGAGAGAGGTCTCTCTCTCTCTCCCTGCAATTAATACTATTTCATATATATAGAGATGTAGTGAGAGAGAGCAACAAAATAAAAGGCTCCCTAATTAAAACCTCAGTTTTTGCATTTAATTTCTCACCAATATCAAATCGTATCAGTATCTCTCACTTTCCAAAATTTGAACTCACCTCACCTCTGTGCATTTACCCCTTGTCTTTTCTTCTTCTTTTTTTCCTATCATTCAATTTCCCGGAAAGTCCTTTCCTCCACGCCAAACACCATAAGACGAGAAACCCTTTTCGTTTTGAGGCCTTGTCCCTCTCCTTATCTAACAAAAGTCCAAACTTGATGTTGGAGAACCTGAGTTACATACAGCTCTCTCTCTTTCTCTCTCTCTCTCTCCGTCAGTGAAAAAAGTCAAAACCCGAATGAATGAGTGATGTGGGAACAGACTAGAGTTTTGTCTGTCTGTTTGTTTGTTTGTTTGATAGTTTAGCTATGGATGTTTGGTTGGCCGGAGAAAAAGGAAGGACGGGGGGAAATACACACAATCACAGAGACAGAGAAAGAGAGAGAATTATTGGTCTGTTGAATTACTCTGTTGTTGTATGAATTATGTTTCATATATCTCGATGACTCTCTCTCCAGCTCTGTCAGTTTCGAAAAAAAAATATGTGTTCATAAACTTATAATTATAGTTAATCTTGTCACATATTTGTTATAATGTTATTGTAAACTTTGATATACACCCTTTGAATGATTTAATATGTAAGTTAAAACTATAAAATCGTGTTTTTATAATTCTGTACGTAGCCTGCAAATAGCAAGTGTACCATAATAACGAGGAAATTGTTATTCTATAAACTAGTCGCGAACCCGTGCGATGCACGGGAAAATTAATAACTAAGTTCCGAAATAGTGTTATTTATTTATTTTTAAGATTGTTAAATAATACATGAGTATTTAACAACCTCAAACTACTGGTAGGCATCCTACATCTATTATCAATTGCATCATTTCTTTCATGAAATTTAAGGTCTCTATCATTTTTTTTAACATAATCCCTTCTATTATTCAGTCTGTTTGCAAAATCCTGGTAATCTTAGTTGTTTATTCCTTGTTCTTGTCATCATCAATGTGCTTTAAAAATCACATTTAGGAGTATCATTTGAAAAGTCATATATGGTGCAATTAATAAACAGTAGAAAGGGAGCACAACATGCAAACACAAGAATGCTTTACATATCTTTAAATAAACTACATCCATTTAAATAAATAAAAAAACATATTAAAAGAAAAACATTAAGGACCTTGAAGTTTGTGAAATAAGGTTATAATGTTATTACATATAAAGTTATTCTTCAGCCCTGTCTCAGTCTTGTGTGCACTGCAAGCAATAGCTGGAGCATTTGAATCAACTGCAGTCTTTTCTTTTCAAGGCAACACTTGCAGTGGTACCCCACATTCCATCTTGCCTTTGGATGGTTTTCCTCAAAGGTTGCTATTAGAGATATTTGAAATCACGGTAACAGCCATAGCCTATTGAGATTACAGAGATAGAGAGAGGGGGAGTGCATTATCGGGTTCAAAGTAATTCTAAGTTCAAACTAAGTAAAATATTTAACTAAAATACCGTGCTAAAAATAAAAATTAAAAATATTGTTGAGGTGTAAAATTGTGAAGACTCCAAAGGTGAGGTGGCACACTCTTAAGAGGCCAACTTTTTATCAACATTTGAATTTACCTTGCAACTTTCTATTAACATGAAGCAAACAAACACAACCTATGTTAATATTTCTCACTAAGTGCTTTTTTAAGAATCTGCCAATAACTACCAAAACATCCTGGACTTTGCATCAATTCCTAGTACAATGCCAACAATTACCAATTATCACAATACAGCTAACACTAAGTACAATAAAAGCATAATGCATATTAGCATGTACAACAACAACAACAAAATTCACAAACAGCAGCACCAGGCCTTAGTATAGCAGCACACAGTAGCAATAATGTTAGTTTGAATACTGGAAAATGAAGATTAGCCTTATGACCATAGGAACAACATAGAAAGCCTATTGACTAAAACCTTATCTTCTTTCCTTTTTTTTGGTAAGTGAAAAACTTTATCTTCTTTCTAAATCATTTTATTTCAAATTACTGAAGCTCACCCTTCCAAGGGTTCAAAAGAATGATGATAGTGAAGCATAAGCAGTTGTGAACAGTTGTCGGCCTAATTAAACCATCAACACAATAATTAGACTACAAATATGAGTTATATTAATAATTATTTTTCACAAAATTAAATCCAAAAAAAAAAATAACAAATAACAAAACCTAAATAATATTTAACACAAACTTTTGTTGTTAAAAATACCTGTACTGGTAGTGGTTCTTGCAGTATATGAAGGTCAAGAGGCAGGGTTGAAGGTGGGTGATGATTTGACATGGTAGTAGTTTGACAGTCCTAGAATTTCTCTCTTAATCTCTCTCCATCCATCTCTATGTGCACATTAGCGATTACCTTTATCGGCTACAAAATCATAATAAGAAATTATATTAAAAAATTAATGAGATGGAAACAAACGAACAAACCCAATTAATTGAACAAATTCTAAGGTGTGATTAGACTATTATAATCTAAATCGACTTTTGAAACCAACAATACTCAAACTAAAAGCAATTCAAATATAAACCAATTAGTAAAACTAAATAAAAATTAAAACGATTCAAGAATATCTAATGCTATTCATACTAAAATGGATTTAGTCGGAGAGAGAGAGAGTGACCTTCTTGGAGGAGTTGGCTAATTCCGTCGTCAGGGAAGAGAAAGGCTCAAATGGGAGTGGAGACTGAGTATTGAGGAGATGGAAAGAACAACAACTCTAACTCTTGCTCGTCCATCGCTTACTCTCCGATATCCCTATACGTGTGTAAGAAGAATAAAAACAACTGTTGCGGCAATCACAAGAGGTTAAGAAGTTTAAATCAGTTTTGGCCATTCATTGTATCTTTTGGATTGTGTCAAAGATGGGTATAATTTGATTAATAAATTATAAAATGAGAGAAGATATCTAACCTTTGGAAATAAAGTACAGAGAGGCAGTGAGAGGGAGGAGAACAAATAGAAAGAGAGGGAGAAGAAAGAAATGGTTTTTTTTGGGGGGGGGGGGTGTTGTGGGAAGAAGAAGAACTATGCAACTTGAGAAGTTTAAAAGACATGTTAGAGTCTAAAATAATAAGCGCTTCACTTTTTTTTTTATTGTTAATGGTGAAAATATATTTGACATCAAAATATTCTGTAAAATAGCATTTTGGGACAATCTACAATCTGGCCTTACTTAGAAAATAGCAAGGCATCAAAACCAACTACCCATAATGTCCTTCCCCCACCCCCAAGAAGAATCCGACTAAATAGCAAGGAAAATTAATCACCAAGGTTAACTCCTCTTACCATGAAAACAAAATTGAAGTCAACAGAACTAAAATATGAAAACCCTGAGAAGAAAGCTTCTTCAAAGTATCTAGTATTCTCAAGCCCGGAAATAGAATAAAACAAAAAGCTAAATAATAAGCGCTTCACTTAATCCCAAAAGACCCAGTTGTTCTATGTTATGGCAACATAGCAATGAAAAATAACTCGCAATTTGCCCATTAGATTCAACAATCAATATATCATCTTGGATGATAGTAAAGTCTTAGGAAATATGCCTCAAAAATAGATATAGAAGAAGGAAAAACACAAAGAATCAAACAAAACCTCTCATAAATCTAGATGCTACTCTTAAAGAAGATTCAGATCAAACTAAGATACAAAATAAATAGAGACTAAACATGAAACCAAAGCTTGAGATAGCCTAGAAACTTTAATTAAATAAATAAAAAAAAACAATAATAATAATGGGCTCATATTAGTACAAATAGAGCATAAACTGAGAATTCTTATGTTGGAGGACATCAAACACCGAAACTACACAATTAAAAATTTGCTAAAATAGCAACCCAAAAAACCAAAAGTAGATCAAACCAACAGAATTCCCCAATTTCACTCCCCCTTACAAATAACAGAACAGATAAGTGGGAAAACAAAACTTGAAAATTAAAGTGACATGATTAAGTTTAAAAGATCACTAACCATTAATACTCAGATAGGATTTCATCTTCTAGGGGTTTTCCCCCATATCAATAAATAGAGAGGAAAAGGGGTATGAACTAAAATTCCTAAATTGACAACAAACCATAATTGAAGAGAATATTAGAAAAAGAAATTAATACCTTTGTTGTGATGAAATTAGAATCTCGACATTGTGAAAAATTTTACTTCATCTCTGCAAAGAAACTGAATGATTTAAATCCAAAGAGACAAATTAAAAAATATATATATAAACGAAAACATTTAATAAGTCACATTAGAATCCTATTTTCTACGCCCTAATTTCTGAATTTAAATCTAGAACCAAAGCCAATTGAAATTGTAAAATTACCTTTTAGATTTGTTTAAAAAAAAAAAAAAAATCTGAGAAAGAATGGGAACCCATTGGAGGTATTGTTTATGGGTGGAGGAAGTTTTTTTATCAGAGAAAGAGTAGGAACCCATCAGCGGCAGTGTTTATGGGCGGAGGAGATTACCTTTTGAGAGGAAGTAGGCCACAACCCGAAAATCAAAGAGAGAAAGCTTTGCGTCTAGGTTTTCCATTTTTGGGTTCCTGCGTATGGGTCTTGCAGTGTTTGAAGGAGAGACAGAGTAAGAGACTGAGAAATAGGTTTTTGTAAAAAAAAAAAAAATTCAGAGAAAGAATGGGAACCCATCGAAGGGATTGTTTATGGGTGGAGGAAGTTTTTTTATCAGAGAAAGAGTAGGAACCCATCAGCGGCAGTGTTTATGGGCGGAGGAGATTACCTTTTGAGAGGAAGTAGGCCACAACCCGAAAATCAAAGAGAGAAAGCTCTGCATCTAGGTTTTCCGTTTTTGGGTTCCTGCGTATGGGTCTTGCAGTGTTTGAAGAAGAGACAGAGTAAGAGACTGAGAAATAGGTTTTTGTTGGTGTTTTGTTTAGGAGTTGGTGAGAGTAAATTTTATCGGGTTTGTTTTAGGGAGAAATAGTTAAGGGTTTTAGTTTTTTTTTTTTTTTTTTAATAATTTTTTTTTTCTATTTTTTTTTTATTTATGTTGAGGTGGAAAATTGTGGGAGTTTCAAAAGTTTCGGTTTTATATATATATATATATAGATTATTTATATATATTATTATTATTATTATTAAAAATTATATTTCAGGATCTCTGATCAACTTTTTTTTTTTTTATAATTTTTTTTATATCAGTTATTTGAACTGGGTCCTACAACTAACGAGTTTCTTACGAGCTTCATCCTTCAATCTCCTCCAAATAGGTTGTGAATTGTGATATTCAACCACCGTTTCTATTCGTAGGCGGTAGGCCTTAGTTCTAAGCACGAATTGACCATCATTCAATGCCCGCCTCACCTGTGCTTATAGTTCATTAAGTAATGACCAAACCTTTTTTTTTGTTTAAGTCCTTAGAGCATCCATAGCAGTGAAACTAAAAATTTAGTTTTTTACCTCTACCAAAATTACTTTATCTATTATACCTACACATATACTGCAGCAGTGAATCTATTTTAACTATCAACACAATAAAATAATATAAACCTCATAATAAAATAATATATCCTCTACAATAATATAATATATCCCACTACCCAAAAAAACAACTCAACACCATCCACAACCACCTCTACCATCAGCCACAGCCACAACCACAGCCACAACCACCACTAAACACAACCAAACCCATAGGAAAAAAAAAAAAATCAAACATCATTCCACCACCACAACCAAAATCCACAAACCCACTATCAAAATCCACAAACCCACTATCAAAATCATCCACCACCACTACCATAGCTAAAATCAACCACCACCACCACAGCCACCAAACCCATATGAAAATACATTAAAAAAAAAAAAAACTCAATCACAACAGAGAGAGAGGCACGGACTGGGCGATGGGGCTTAGGGAGATCGGCGAGTTAGGTTGGCGATGGGCTTGGGGTGGGTCGGCGATGGGGCTTGGGGTGCGACGGCGAGTTGAGAGAGAGAGAGGTGAGAGTGACTATGTCGAGCTTCGGATGAGGCACGAATGAGGCGGCGGGTCGAGCTTTGGCACAGATGAGGCGGTGGTGGGTCAAGCTTCGGCTGGGACGGCGTCGGTCAGCTTGAGAGATGGTGAGATGGTGAGAGTGAACCAGATAGTTTCAGAGGTGAGATAGAGAGATGGGAGCTTGAGAGTGATGAGAGAAAAGACGGTGAGATGAAGAATAAAAGAATGAAAAAGAAAAAACAGTCTAGGATTATTTTAATCGGAGTGCTCAATAAATTTTTTTTTTGTTTTTTTAGATGCGTGCTAAAGTGCACATCTATAGATAGATGTGCACTGTAGCAAATCAGCAAAAAATTATAGCTTTGCCTCCACTGCTGCAAGGCATTTTTGGTATATTGGTGGAGCTAAAATAGCATTATAGCTTTTTAGCTCCACTGCTGTGAATGCTCTTATGTACCGTTAGGAATGAGAGTGATCATGACTAAATTTTATCTCTATTTTGAAAAGGAAAGCTCCCAAAAGTTTTACATGCCCTTCATGTTTAATGAGGTTTGTAATTTGTTTGTGTTTAATGTTATAATTTTTCATTCATCTCAATTTGAAACGTTTCTCTCTTCTATTCAATTAAACTACACGCATAGTGATTTTTATTTTAGATATAAAAAATACATTTATTAAAAAAAAAAAAAGTACAAACAAATGTGAAGAGAAAACCATTCAAACACCAACATAAATAAATCATTAAAAAGAAAAAAAAAAGTACATTAAAAGTCACTTTTTTTTAATAATTCAAAAATAAAGAAGAAGAGATTTGAAAAAAAAAAAAAAAACATGAGATTAGAATTTAGAAGAAAGGAAACCGAAAAAAATAAAAGAAAAAGAGAGAAACGCTTAAGTCTTGATAAAGGGGAAAAAAAGTGAAAACGTTGGGCTTAGTGGTCCTATTTTATAGCCAAAAAAAAAATGTGTGTCTTTATTTTATATATATAATTTTTATTTTGAAAATATAATTTATAAGTGGATAAAGCAATTTGAAAATCAACAGGAAAGTGACCCTATATTTTAGGCAATGTTTTAGTGAAAGTTAGAGTTGTATTTTTACTAGATTGTCTTTTAATTTTGTCTCTACTTAAACATAAAGGCATAAGGGTATCTTTGAACCCAAAAAAAAAAAGAGGATTCCAAACAAAAGAACCCTTTTAAATAGTAGTATAGATGACCAATACAAACCCCAATTAGATTCAAGCATATACACATTTTAGTTATTGGGAGTGCCCAAGGGTTTTATCTATTACAATCACCCAAATAATCCTATTTTTCCTCCATGGCGCGATAAGAAGCTAAAAGATCTACTACATTAATTCATGTTTCAAACATAAGCATTTCCCTTACAATTATGTTTTGTTAATCCACCCTCCCTTCGTAGTTTGGTCCCAAATATCAACAACAACATCCTCTAACTCCCATGTATGTGATTAAACCCTGTGGTGGCAAATTGGAGCCTAGAGGTGGCAATTTGTGTTCACGAATTAGGTTCATGTCATGTTGAACCATGAGTATTTGGCTATATGGGTTTACCCAAACTCGACTTGTTTAGTAAACGTGTCACAACTCCTCAACACTAACACGACTTGTTTATTAAACATGTCAACCCAACACAACACATTTAATCCATTTAATTAACAAGTCATGTAAAGATCAATACAAATGACCGGTTTAATAATCTGTTTGATTAATATGTCATACCTAACCTGAATAATTTATTATCAATTCTTATATATCTAAAATTAAAATACAATTACAATCATAAATATAGTAATAAACATATAATTACAACCATAAATTAAGCAATAATAACAACAACAAAAAAATGCTAATACTTTTATAAACTAAATAGGTCAAACGGATTCGCATGTTGAGCACGACTCATTTATTAAATGTGTTAGTTGTGTCGACCAAAATATGATCCAAACTCGTTTAGTCTCAACACATGACCTGTTTATAAACGAGTTAATCATGTTGAGTTCACAGGTTAGGTTAGATTTTGTCACCCCAATGGAGTCTAGTTAGATAAGATTACAAGAGTTGCATGTGTTAGTGTTAATTAGTTACTAGTAAATAGACTAGTTTGAGCTAATTAAAAATTAAGCACGTGTATCACATTAATTACTTGAACATGTAAAATTAGTAAGCCAATAATATTGAGCCACATGGGCCAAATAAAATAAGGAAAATGATGTGTAAATAATTGCTTGTAATTCATATTTGTGAATCAAGAACACACTTTTGTGCTTGTACTCATGATTCGTGAATTAGTCTAGCTTGGAGGAAGAGACTCTCAAAATAATCTCAATTGGAGGTAACTTTGTTGAATAAATTACAAAATCTTTCAACCGTTCCACCATCCTTTGTATGCAAACCCTAATCTATATGCATCGTCATTTGTATTTGCACTTCAATTCCTAAACATTAGTTGCAATTACATCCAAGTACCATCTTCAAACATCCACATCCCTCTAAATCCATGCTAAACCCGAAACTTCCAAGGCCTAAACACTAAGGGGGAGTTTGATTTGCTATGATGTGCCCTTAATGTGATGCACATTACGATAATGTGACATTAAGGTTTTTGGTTTATTCTATTTTTTCTAACATTACCATAATCTAAAATTACATAATAAATCACATTACCTTTATCTCATCACCTTCCTAAAAAATGTAATGTTGTATTCTTGTATTAAGATTACATTAATATAAAATTATAATAATGTAATATTACAATGTCATGTAACATCATGGCGAACCAAATGCTCCCTAACTATAGTCTTCAACACACCACAATCTTACATCAAACTCAAACTCCATATCATTCCTAAGCCATACTTAAGACCTCATGTTCATCAAAACCCTAAATTCTCATATTTCCTTTCGAGACGCCGCTTAAATCTCCTTAAGAATACCAAACTTCATTTATCTTCTTTACACTTTTTCTTGATATTGTGTACAATAAAATTATGAATTCTGATGAGGAGAAAAATCACCATTGTCCAAAAGAAGAGAGAGCCAACTTTGTCCATCAAGACAACTTCGTCCATGTGACGAACGACTACAGCATACATTAAATGAGTTCCCTATAAATGACATGAGTAATGATTAATGCGCTAGAGAGGAAAGAGCATAACCGATAGACCAATGGATAGACTAATGGACAGAAGACCATTGAAGTCTATTACGCCTCCACATTCATTACGGATGATTATTAAGATTTTCTATCTCTTGATGGATGAGTTAAATGCTATTCAATGCAAGGCGTAACGTATAGACATCAATGACGGATGAAGCCATAAAAGACATTCAATACCTAAGACAGCTAAGGAGTAACGTACGGGCACAAACAGACGAATAGCCGTTGGCAAAGAATAAAAGCCGGCCATTAATACCAATGACTCCATATCTCATGAATGCAGATATTTATTCAGACAATGAAGACAAGGGCTATAAAACCCACACAAACCAAAGGCAAAGGTACACAAAACTCTCACCCTAAAAACTATTCTCAAGTTGAATTCTTTTGCAATATACTTCAATTGAATCCCATTCTAACTTAATCAACAGAGGGTGTTTGGCAAACACCACATCAGTGTGTCCATATTTCTCTATCTCATATTTTATTGCAGGTTCGTCTCTAGACGAAGCCAAAAGGTTCGTCTCTAGACGAAGCCAACAGCTTCGTCGTTAGCTTCGTCCATCTATATTGACAAGCCAAAGAAGAACAACACTAACAGGTTCATCTCTGGATGAAGCCAACACCTTCGTCCATCTGTATTGACGAGGAGTTCATACTGACGATTTTTCACATCATCAGTTTGATGCCATCTGTGGGGAACATTTGCAAAGCCATACATTTTCCATTTTCTTAACAAAATAATTCCTCTCGATACTAGTTGGATTCCACAGCACAACAAATTTACAGGGTCTCACAACTTCTGTGTTGAAATCGTCCTTCTACACAGAAGAAGAACTCAACTGACGATTTTCTGCATCACTAGTAGGAACCGAGTAATTAGCCATCATTTTACTCCTAAGATAAACAGCCATATGATCCAAACTAGATCAATGAAATTAGTCAATCCAGAAATTGGAAATCCCCCCACCGCTATAAAGAAGTAGCTATAAATGCTTTTGGCTGCCATTGAACGACTTACCCAATAGAATGAAGCCCTAGTGCAATAGAATCAAGCACTGGAAGTACGAATCGAACAACTGTGAAAGCGACGACCTGAAGCCAACAACCACTAAGAGCGTAGTAACCATCACCAGTCAGGGAATGACTATCGCAAGGAAGACGAGGCTGAGAGCAACATACCTAGTAGGCGGACTTGGAAGAGGAAATGCATCACCTCGCGAACCAGAAGCTGGCAACGCACGTGGGAGGTTGAGATGAAGGCAATGAAGGATAGGATGGATCTTATGATGAATGCCATGAAAGGACGAACATTAACGCTTAACGACCGGGTACATTGTATTGACACTCCCTTCACAGCATAAGTCACATTTTTCCCTCTATCGCCTAAGTTCCAAATGTTGTTCTTGGAGACTTATGATGGGATAAAAGACCTACTTGACCATCTTGAATCTTTCAAGACTCTCATGCACCTCCAAGGCATCCCTGATGAGATAATGTGTTGAGCCTTTCTTACCACCATGAAAGGGCTAGCGTGAGTTTGGTTCAGCAAGATCAAGCCAAACTCTATGTCAACCTTCAAGGAATTAAGCAATAGTTTCGTCACCCAAATTATCGAGGGGGGGGAGGGGGGGAAGGCATAAACACTCAACACATGCTCTAATGCAAATCAGGTAACGGGAAGACGAGAGCCTGAGATTGTATGTGACCCGATTCAACAAGGAAGCCCTACTTATAAACGAAGCAGATGAGATGGTCCTTATAACAGTTTTCTCTAGTGAGCTCAAAGAAAGAGAATTCATCTTCTCTGTGCTGAAGAATGAGCCAAAAACCATGGATGATATGCTTTTTAAAGCCACAAAGTACATGAATGCGGAAGACGCACTGATTGCTCATAAGGATGAAAATTGTCAGAGGAAGAGAAAGCGCAGAAGTCACCCAAAATGACACTAGAAAGAAGACCTCTTGGTACAATGGAAGAGAGATGACAAAAAGGAAAGGCCTCCAACCGGGCGAATCATCAACTTCACCCCACTAAATACTCCACTAGATCAAGTATTAATGCAGATCAGTGACGACCCTACACTTAATTTGCCAGAAAAGCTGAAAGGGGACCTAGACAAGCAATCCAGGGATTGTCGCTTTCATCATGACCATGGACACAATACTTCCGAATGCTACGAGCTAAAAAGTCAAATCATAGCCCTTATTAGAAAAGGGAAGTTGCAGCGATTTATCAGAGGTGGACCTAGGATACAACCTCTACAAGGACCAGAGCAACTAGGCAGAGCAGAAGAGCGGCCTAGAGCACCCTTTGAGGGATAAGAATGATCACAGGTGGCACTGCAAGATTGATGGCAAAGCGGAAGAACGACTTAAAGCACCCCTTAAAGACCAAAGATTGATGGTAGAACCAAAAGAGGAGCTAGAAAGTCTCTTTGGATGACAACCACCCAACAAGAGACATTTGACGAGTAGAAGCTACCTTGTCCTTGAAATGCCAAACACTTTACTACTATTAGTTGACTCCTTCACTCCTTGCAACCATGTTTACATTTACTTTGTTTGCATTTCCTTTGCATACATTGCTTATAAGTGTCATGTTTTGACGCAACTTATAGTTTGATGTTATTTTCTTATTTAAGACTTAACTTACTTTCTGTGAGCTTACCATTCGAATAAAAACATTTTCTCCCCATGTGATGCATTGGGTAGAAGGAACCGAACGACCAAAGTTGCCTAGGGTGGACGGTCTAAAAACTCTAAACACAAAGTCGCCTACGGGTGGACAAACGACCAAAGTCGCCTACATGTGGACTGTCTAAAGACTCTAAACACAAAGTCGCCTATGGATGGATAGATGACCAAAGTCGCCTATGGGTGGACAATTCAAACAAAGTCACCTACAGGTGGACAAAAGACCAAAGTCACCTATGGGTGGACGGTCTAAACAAAAGTCGCCTACGAGTGGACAGTCCAAACACCATTGTTATTCTCTTGTAGATCTCCGACTTATTCATGTTAGATTTTGGCTGGACGAACTTATCGACTAACGAAAGTGGCTTCATCACCTTTCATATTCCAATCATGCCTATACAGAAAATGGTAGGAATATGGGGCAACTGATGACGAGAAAATCACCCTCGTCCAAAAGAAGAGAAAGCCAGCTTCATCCATTAAGACAACTTCGTCCATGTGACGAACTACTACAGCATACATTAAATGAGTTCCTCATAAATGACATATGTAACGGTTAACACGCTAGACAGGAGAAAGCGTAACTGATAGACCAATGGACAGAAGACCATTGAAGTTTATTACGCCTCCACATTCGTTACTGATGAATTATTAAGATTGTCTATCTCTTGACGGACGAATTAAACGCTATTCAATACAAGGCATAACGTACAGACATCAATAACAGATGAAGCCATAAAAGACATTCAATGCCTAAGACAGCTAAGGAGTAACGTATGGGCACCAATGGATGAATAGCCATTGGCAGACAATAAAAGCCAGCCATTAATACCAACAGCTCCATATCTCATGAATGCAGATATTCATTCAGACAATGAAGACAAGGGCTATAAAAACCTACACAAACTAAAGGTAAACATACACATAACTCTCACCCCAGAAACTATTCTCAAGTTGAATTTTTATGCAATATACTTCAATTGAATCTCATTTTAACTTAATCATTGGAAGGTGTTTGGCAAGAACCACATCGATGTGTCCATATTTCTCCATCTCATGTCTTATTGGAAGTTCGTCTTTGGTCGAAGCTAATAGCTTTGTCCATCTGTATTGACAAGCCAGAGAAGAACAACACTAACAAGTTCGTCTCTGGATGAAGCCAACGCCTTCGTCCATCTGTATCAACGAGGAGTTCATACTAATAATTTTTCACATCATCAAATTCTTATAATTGTCCTCTTAGACTTTGACATAATTATCAAATTGTTCTTTAGAATTTTGATCAAAATAATCAACCCTTCAACATCAATATGTGACAAATTAGTGCATGTTCTTTCTACCATGTGATTTCATTCTAGCACATATTTTACTATAAAAAAAGTGTTGCAAGAAAACATTGCAAAACATTTTGCAGCGTTTTTTTTTTTTTTGGGAGTTTTGAAGCGTTTTGTGACCGTTGCAATAGAACCAATTTCCTATAGTGATATAAAGTCAAACAATAAACAAATATCAAGAAAGGTATAACAAATCAAAATGAATTAATACATGCAAACCAATGAATTATTGATAAGTATGTTTTTTTTTTTGGTTAAAAGGATAGATATTATAACAACCAACAACAAAGATTACAAGCTGCCCATAGAGGCAAGAGTACTGGCAACATGCCTATAATAGTACAACCCATTTTTATCAGTCTAACAAAATATACAAATTAGCAGAGGGGTAATCAAGTATGTTTTCAATTTAAAAGAATATACATTATAACTCATAATTAATTATTTTAAAAAAATAAAATGACACATAATTTAATGCTTATTATTACTTGCTTTTGCAGCATTGGCTAATAGGACCTTGACTTGGGAAATTACTAAAATATTTGTGACCATGTGAAAATACTGCAAACCATGCACTGTGATAACAGTGAGGGTCAACATTGCAATCCTTCTTTTGATTGAATTGGACAGTGAAGAAGGTTGATGTGTCATTTTTGTAATATCAAAAAAGCCCAAAAAGCCAAAACAAATCGTCTTATATATAATATATTTCTTTCTATCAATCAAAGGAATGAAAATCAATCAATCAATCAAGGATTTTGAATGAAACAAACGACATGGTACAATTTGGATTTTGAATTTCAGACTGGAGTTGCCAATTGCCAGGTCCCAAAGTCCCATCCCTGTGCAATTTCACTATTGAGTATCATATTCACAAGTTCGCATCATTCTATATATAATAAAAAAAAGGGTGTAAAATTTACTTAATTTTACTTTAAAATGACTTGTATCAATCTATTTATAAAATTGTAAATTTACAAGTTTATTATAGTAATAATGTAAATTTATACTAATATTATTAATTTTATATTTAACTGTTTATTATTTTTTACGTATTTCTAGAATAAAGAAAAAGAGTGTATAACAGTTATTGTGAAGGAAGAAAAAAAAACAATTTAAAAAATTAAGAAAAATTAATATTTTAATGAAATTTAGGGTTTGTTTGGAACAATTTTTTTAAATAGAAAAAAAAAAGTAAATTTTTATGCTAATATAAACATAAATTTTTATACGAAACTCACACAAATGCTCTAACTCTTTTATTTTAATTATTAGTACTCTTTTACAATTTTAGTAATAATTCTTAATAAATTAATTTTAAAGTCTCAATTGCTATATGTAAAATAATCATAGATGCTCTTTATATATATATATGTGTGTGTGTGTGTGTGTGTGTGTGTGTGTGTGTGTGTGTGTGTGTGTGTGTGTGTGTGTGTGTGTTGGGGGGGGGGGGGTTGGAGTAAAAGACTCGAATCTTGAATATTTTTATTATAAATACTAAATACTAATATGTGTTAATTGATTAACAAAATGCTTGGCCAAAAATCTCGTTGTTCAATTAATTAGACATTATAAATTTGAATTCAACTTCTCCTTTCTCATAAGTTTTGTAAAATTTTGGTTCAAATCAACTCTCATAAAATTATCATGTGCAATTGACTAAACTTATTTTCTTGAAGGCACAAATAATTAAGCCAATTAAGCTAACTACAATTACTAACAAGTATTGAATTTTAGTTAGTTCAACTGGTAAAGTTTTAAATGGTTGAATAAGAGATATGAGGTACAATACCTGCCTACACCAAAAATCAATTAATGTCATGGTCTGATGATAAAAAATACCATCATTAGAAACGGATGTCATATGTTGAACTCTATAAGGAAAAAAGAAAAAGAAAAAAGTGACCAACAAGTGACCATTTGGGTAAAGGTAAAAAGCTTTTTGCTTATTGGCTTTTGTCTCACCCTTTTTGTAAATAATATAACTTTTGGTTTTATTAAAAATAAGATAGCTTTTATCTTTTTGTCATACATCTAAAAAAAGTTAGATTATTACGGTTATCATAAACTATATCTTTTGATACACAGTGCAAATAACCTATCAAAAATTGAAGATTACCCAATCAAAAACACATCTAGAGAGCATGCAATACATGCTACATAATGAAACCATATCTAGAGTATGCCACCTGATAGATGATGCAAAAACAAGACTCAAAGCTTTTAGATGTGGGGAAGTACCTAGTTTATGTCAGTAGAGAAAACAATCCTAGCAATTTTTAGTATTTTGGAATAGATTTCAATTAACTCAAATGATAAAATTTATTGTCGTTAAATAAAAGATTTAAAGATTCAAATTCTACTTACACTAAAAAACAATTGATGACTTCAGTTGATAAGAAACAACAAGCATCAAGTGTTTTGAAATTTTATACTATCTATTTTAAAACGAAAAAAAAAAAAATTAGTATTATGGCAGCACTTTGCATCGCTATTTTGTCCACGCAATTGCAAATAAACAGTAAACCCGTGGATCTTGGTCATCACTTTTCTTTTTGGACCAGCTTCTTACCTAATTTCACACACACTTCCAATGTCCTTTCCTTTTCTGCAAGGAGTTGATAGCAACAAGCTCTTGCTATATTGTTACTTGTTAGAGGAATGCTTTCATGCTCAATTGCCCATTGGATTGTGTTGTGCAAATGCTTTTGGTTTAGTCAAGAATAATCAAGATCACCAATATTATATTAAATCAATACTGCTGGTATCGTGTAATTAAATTGTGCATTAATCAACTGTGCCTTCCTTTTTTTCCTAATAATCATCAGCTGTTCCTCTTTTTTGTTATTTGAAGGAAATTTCCAAATAATTTGGTCCTAACTTGTGAAAAAAGAAATTATCTTGATCCCTCTACTTGGATTTTGGCTTTATCCAACTTCAACAACGGATTTTTTTGAGTTAACTTAAACAGGGGATTAATTTTTTTTTTTTTTTAAATTATGATTTACTTCAACGAATAGCAGAAACAAGCAAGCATTTTCATTCTCAAAAAAGAAAAAAGAAAAAAAGAAGCAAGCATTTCAAGCACAATAAAAATAATACAAGGATTCGTTAACGAAGTGAAAAAATCTGATTCATCCCACCTACACGATTTTAATATTAACTTGCACATTTGCACATGATTTTACCATCGGTCTGCTCATTAATTATGTATATATTTATGAAGAAGATATCATGTTGTGATCCAAGAAACATTGTTTAATCTTAATTCTATATTAAACTTACAAAAACTTGTTTGATCAGAACTAAGTCGTTACAATTAATATTTTCTCAAATGAAATGATAAAATTTTCTTGCATAATGAACATGATGTAGATTTGTCATGCAAGCTTGGTTTTCGATTATCACACTGTGTGGATTGAAAGTTGAAACTGATCCAGATCAGATTCTGTCTCTTTTAGTGGGATACATGGGCTACAGGATAGAAGTAGGTAGGAAAGATAGGCAAGTATAGCTAGGCTTTGATCCATGTTTCAACTTTCAACTTTTAATGAGGTGGACTTGAACTAACTTGCGTGTGTAAGATTGCACGGATGTTGTCCACAAAATTAAAAATGTGTGGGATAGTTACACACGATTTGTACAAAACGCACGATATCACGTCAGTTAAAATTGTGTTTTAAAGATACACTTTCAAGTGTATGTGAGAGTGCGCAATAAATAGTATGTAATAAGGATTAACCATTTACAAATATACAACAAAACAAACCCCCATCAGCACAAACCACTTTAATTTTTCACTTATCCACAACCACAGTTTCAAACAATCCCCATGTCAACGCCAATACTCACATCACATGCCACCATCAAAGCAAAGGTATTAATTATGTATAATAGAATACTGAAATTGGTGTTTTCAATACCATCCAAATGGAGTTCTCAGTTCTCTGCATTCGGGGGAAAAAAACAATGAGTTTTCTGCTTTTTACAATCACTTTTTAGGTATCAAATAAAGTATGAAGACAAATAAGAGAAAGTTAGCTACCCTAGCTTCAGTGTTTTTTTTTAGACAACGGATCGTGACTTTTCACATAATACTATATAATAGCTAATAAGAAGAAAGTCATGAACCATATATACTATATCACATGCACTTCATAAAAAATAAAAAGATAAAAAAAAAAAAAACTAACAGATGTGCAATTAATATTTGCTTATTTTACCACAACTATCATATAGAGTATAGATAGGCTTTTACTTGCTAATAACATATTGTTATTCTTACGCCTGTGGGTGACATTGCTCACTATATAATTAAAAAATTCCTTGACATGCTCGACATGGCAAAGCTCATGAAGTAATATATATATTGATACCAACTTTGTTTTTATTTTTATAATACGTTAATATAGTAGAATTATTAAATATGTAAATGGCTAGCAAGAGTGTTTGACCTATGACTTTTCTATGAGATTGAATGATTGATAACAAATACAAAAAGGGAGGCTCTCTCGCACGGGGATCTCAACTCACACTCACACGTAAGCAAACGCAGTTTCCTCTTCTTTATAAATTTTTTTTTTTTTTTTTTGATCGCATCCTCTTCTTTGTAATTAATTCTCTTTCTTGGGAGTGTAGTTAATTTAATGTGTACAAATTAGATAGATTTAATTACTCCTCTTCTTAATTCTTATCAGCTTCTGTCGTCATCATTCCATGTTCTCATTTCTTATTAATTAAGGACAACAGTATTGATAAACATAAATACTGCTCATAGCTCCTATATGTAATCCTCACCTACCAATCTCTTATTAAATACTAATAATTTTAAAAAATACCGTTCATGATAATCAGATAGTACAATTATGCCAATAAATGAAAAGAGAAAAATACTTTTCAAAATCAAATAAATTACCATAACGTATCCCATCTCCTACATTAAATGTAAATGGAATTCCATGGTGTTACTCAGAGATTTAATAATGACTACTCCTTTTCACATTGGTATGTTATAAATGTGGAGAAAGCAACGATGGAGGAAAATACTAAAAGGATTTCGGAGTGGGTCCTAATAATAAAAGAGAACACCTACTTATAATATGCCTTCTTCATGTTTTCATGTGTTAAAATTGATGGGGACGAATTACACTTATCTACTTCGGATTAAAAATTAAATATGAAGACGAAAGTCGTATTTTCATTTAATGAGATAATTAACTCCATAGGAGTATAGGACATTCACAGCTCAAACTGCCACCTTTAATTTGCTCCACATATTATTTTAGTTATACAGTTCTTGTGACCTAAATGAATATCAATGAAATGCAGAGATTTCAGTCATTTTAATATTCTCTCATCTTAATTGCAAACCTTCTTTTTGTGTGTTTTGAAAGCCTCCCTAAGTTTATTTTAACCAACCTATGGGTTTTAATTAGCTCAACTAATAAAATTTATTGTCGTCGAGTAAGAGATCTAATAATTCACGTGGGTGTAATAAGTGCAGGGGTGGCTCAACCATTAAACCATTTAAGTAATAGCCTAAAGCCCCTTAAAATAGAATATATTACTATATCTCTCTGTCTTATAATAATATTGCACAAAAATAATATTATAAAAAAGTAAAGCTTCTCACTTAGAAAAAAGGAGAAGAAGACATGTTCTATTGATTGGCCGATAGAATGTTTTGCCTATACATCTTCGAATGTAAAAAATTTAATCAAGACCCAAAAATGTAATGAATAAAAATAATTTTTAAATATTTTATTTATACATTTTACTATGTTTGCGGTAATTTAAGAATATATAAAAATTTTTTAATCTTCCTAAAATTTTACATTTCGTTTCTCTCTATCAAAAATTAAATTAAAATTAATAGTTTTTGATACAAATTCATTACTAAAATCTATTGTTCAATAACTAAAATCTAACATTACCATGAGAAACATTGATTATCCAAAGTATGATAGTTATTATGATAATGATTGTTATGACATTTTTAAAATTAAAAATTTTTAAGTACGTTTTATAAATATATGGAAATAGTCCAATTAATCTATTAAATTATATAAAAATGTTGGATTATTTAATTCATGTATCTCTTATAAAATATTAAGTAATAATATATTTCACATTTGTGTCTAACCCCGAAATATATTGAATCGGCCCTAAACTAGGCCATATTTTGTGGATCATGAATTTGAGTGAGATTTGAAAAGAATATGTTTTAAGCTAAATTGAGGTATTAAATAGAAATGATACTGTTTAAAATTTACAAGTTTTATTTTTTATTTTTATTTTTTTTAATGTTGCTTTTTATTTCAAATATTATATGCATATGAAAAATCTTCATAGAAATGTGACCATATTTGCATAAAAGGCATTTAACATGCCAATAACAAAGTTAATATTTCATGATTTTTGATATGATTATAGTAGTATTAATAATCAATTTAATCAAGGCTAAAGTTGTTAAAAAACAAACAAATATCAAATTGATGGCTTTACAAAGAAGTGTTCAACAAATACCACCATTGAAATATTGGAAAAAATTAATAACTTTTCATAAATGGCGAGAGTGTTTGACATCAAGAACATATGTCAACTGTTGAACAATGTGCTAGAGGATAGTCATGGAGAGCTGCTTCGGAGCTTATCGAGCAAGGCTGAGGCAAGCGCGGGGAATGCAGTTTTAGGAACATGTTTTCAAGTTGTCTTTGCGACAAAGACGTCAAATATTGAAAGAAACGGTCACTCATTTGAAAAATCAACTTGATGGTGAGCAAAATCAAATTGGGAGAAATGAAATTAGTGAAGCTTTTGCAAATCAAATCACAATGTAACTGTGCACTTTTAGTATGTTGTTTTTAATTGAGTGTATGGAGTATATGTCTTATCTTTCTTCCATAAAATGTAATTTTCTTTTTCAATTCAGTTTCACAGCTTCCTTGTCAATCATTGTGAACTTGTTATTGGATCATGGACTAGTGATTTGGTATTATAGTTAGACTAGTGATTGTGAACTTGTTATTGGACCATGGACGAAGCTCTAATTTGATATTAGATGGGGCATTCCAAGAAGAATCTTTTTTCTTTAGAGTATTGCTTATAAGTTGTCTGACACTATCTAAAAGCTGTAAAAAACAATTACATTTTATTTTTCTGTAAAAGATTTTTATAAAATATTTCCTAAATTAATGTACATATTCCATAAATCATTCGTTAACTTTTCTCGAGGATTATAACAATGCCCAGGATTGAAATAAATGGAGCTTATCCAATCTAAAACTGATGGCTAAAATTAGAGAAAGAACAACCGAAAATGATTGCACCACTGACTCCACGGTACATTTGCTAGCTACATGATATGAATGCTATTGAATACAGTAGTTTTTATCAAATTTTGATTCCTTTGCTGAAATAACTCCTACAAATTAATGAAATCTCCCTTCATTGATGGAGGGCAATAAGTTTCTTTTTCAAAGGACTATAGCCTATAGGAGTATTATATTGCATGTAGGACAAAGCATGATATTCAATGCTATTCAATTATGTCTGTTAAGTTGTGATATTTTTATTTAAGTTTATGAATTTTAGTGTTTAAGATTTTATTTCCTTCGTTTTGGTGTTTTTAATATTTTCTTAATCAAAATTGAGTCCTTGGATATTAGATAGGATTTGTTTAAGAATATTTTTATTTGAAAAATAAGTTTTGTTTTAGAAAGTTCATTTTCTTTTATCTTGTTGATTTCAGAGTTCTTGTGAATTCAATCAACTTATAGCCTTAAGGTTTTATATGTAGTTAGAACAATATCTACCGGTATTACACTTTTCGCTCTATGTCAATATTAAGAGCTTTTTCAAGAAATAAAATAAAATAAAATAAATGTGGGGATTTTCTATTGGGGGAGTAGAATTTTGTAGCTTAGTCATTTTTCACTGTTTTTGTAGGAAGTAGGGCTAAGAAAATGTAACCTAGTGCTACTTCTTCACTCAAAAAGATAGAAATATTGACCCAAAAAAAAAGAAAAAAAAAAGAAAAGGAGAAAGAAAAGAATGATATTGTTTTGTTTTTAAATTTTAATCTTTCCCTTGATTGGGGTGGTTTTTTTTAATAGATCGTTGACGAAAAAAGAGCAAGGTTATTAGGATATAAAAAATTTCACATCCTTTTTTTACAACATGATAAAGTGGTAAATTAAGATTAGAGTAATAACACTTCTACATACATACTGACACCACTTTAATTAAGACAATTTTTTTTTGGAGAAAGTTTCAACTTATGACGTTTACTTCTAATGATAACTCTTTATTATTAGACCAAGACACCAATTAGTTTTTGGTGTAAGTGGGGATTGAACCTTAGATTTCTTATTCAACTATCAGAAACTTTACCAGTTGAGATAACTGGAACTCACAATTAAGACAATTCAAAGCAATATGCATCAACAATTATGAAAAATGTTTATATAAAATTTTATGCCTCTATTCATTGGAAGACAAAAGCTATTGTTAAGTGACCAAACCTATTTTTGATAAAGCCAACCATATCAATGTAGGTGAACATTGCAAATTACATGTAGGACCAAGACAAGAAAAGTATTTTGGGCAATAGGAAAAACATTGGGACTTTAGGAGTTAGAAGTCATATTGTATGATGTTCAACTCTGAACTCAAGACTCCCACACAAAGGCGACAAAAGCAGCCAAGAATATATATATATATATTTGCAAATTACAAAACAAACCAGGTACAGGACAATCTCTGCCTGCCTACTCTAGTGCCTCCCTTGATGAATTTTGCTCACAATGAGACAAAACCTGCTCCAGCTGTGCCCAAATTTATTTTGTTGGGTCTTAGTGTTATAAATTAACTCAAATTCTTATACATTATACATCATAGTTTGGACATATTGGGCTCTGTACCTGTCCCTTTTGTGAAGGGGACCTGGTCGGCCAATGTGGGATACTGGTCAAGCATAACTTTAAATTCCTTTTTCCTTAAGCTCCTCGGTTTTGGATTTGGATTTTTCTACCAGAAGAAGATAGTACCACCTCCATGCGCAACGACAAATCCCAGAAATTGCTTTCAAGATCAGACATATGTAGCACTTACATAGTTACATTACATATTATTTTAAACAAATCCAGACACCATGTTATTATTTTAGCCATATATATATACTTAAAGTTCAATGTCAACGAATAGGATTAATTTCAGCCGTTGGATTTGGTTTTGAGTCTTTTGACTTCTTAACATACTTAGGAGTTTCTGCAAAAAATGAGCTGGTGGTGAACAATATTAGAAGCTGCCAATTAGCATCGGAATGCATGCTTCTCCCAAAAGTTATTATTAATCCGACACTAAATAAAGAAGGGTCTGGTTAATGAGTAATTCTTAGGTATTCCCGGAGCACAGAGAATGGTGCTCTCTCCTCTCACATTTATGGTGAGGTCCGTTCATTAAATTCATAGTGAGGTCCACCATGAATGTGAGAGGAGGGAGCACCATTTTACTATACTCCGAGACTACCTAAGAATTTTTCCCAGTTAATAGGCATCTTTATGTATCCATTAAGGTTGAATTTTATAATGCAGTTGATTGACGTTTTATAGGGATTTGTTTGAACCACTTATAGTTTAAGATGTATTTTTTTATTAGCTTTTGTTACCTTATAATATTATTAAAACCCTTTTGAAGTCCTCTTAATAAGTGCACATGAATATCTGTTAATAAAAACCATAACGGACGCATAGTGCCATCTTTTAAAATGACTTGGCAAATTTGTTATGGCATAACAATTATTTTATCAACAAACATACAAAGTATGACTAGTTTGTTCTCCAATCAAAATTTTTACATTACTTGAAATTTGCATGATGCAAAACATATGGATACGTCTTTCTGTATATATTTTTTTAATTAACTCATTTTATATGTGTAAGGACAAAACTTAAGTGTAATTAATTCCTTAAGTATTGTACTTTAAGCTTCTCAATTAAAATCAATCATATGGTTGTATTGGTCAATGTAATCATATGATTGTATTTAATTTAATTAAGAAATCTAAGAATAAGACATAATAAATTGTTTCTAAGTTTTGTGCTATTTATAATAAAGAAATGTCTATTACACACACTCACTTACACACTTAGTTTTTTTAACTGAAATTGTGACTTAGGCTGTGTTTGTTTCGGGTTAAAATGAAAGTTGGAAAACATTTTACACCGTCATGTGTGTTTGGGAGCACATGTAAAACTCGTTCAAAGGGAAAATAAAATCCTTTGACCATAAAATGAGAGCCCTTCAACTGTAAAATCATTTACACATTCGATTTACCTTCAAACCAAGTTTTACGAATTGAAAACCGAGAGAGAGAGAGAGAGAGAGAGAGAGAGAGAGAGAGAGAGAGAGAGAGAGAGAGAGAGAGAGAGAGAGAGAGAGAGAGAGAGAGAGAGAGAGAGAGAGAAAAAAAACAAAAATTGTTACCAAACATAACCTAAGTGTGTGTATTAAGTGTAAGTAAATATGTATGAACTAGTTTTATTTAAATAAGACCTCCGTTTCCATAAAAAAAAAAAAAAGAAGTAAAATAGAGGTTACTCTTTGTAATATATTGCTCTAAAGTCTAAAGCGGTATAGGAATATAAAATAAAAGAAAAGAAAGAAAGAAAGAAAAAACAAATTTCTCTTCTCTTACATTTGTGGACTTCACGCAATAATCAATCTGGAAAAAAAAAACAAAAACAAAAGGAGAAAAAAGAGGGAGGTCTGCATACTCCATGTCTAATTGTCTATGTTCTAGATCTCTCAGCCAACTGGACTAGAGCACGTTTGCGGTTCAAATTTACTATTGGTCTAAAAATTAGAAAAAAAGAAGAAGCAAAAGATAGCAATAGCAATAGGGACTTGATTGATGTCTCTGCATGTCAACAAAAATCGTGATTATTCTTCCTTAATATAATCTGTGTTGGGGGTTATGTAAAGGAATC
This sequence comes from Quercus agrifolia, assembly GCA_029955455.1. Lineage (NCBI taxonomy): Eukaryota > Viridiplantae > Streptophyta > Magnoliopsida > Fagales > Fagaceae > Quercus > Quercus agrifolia. Next base: position 398,773 of record JARQAD010000005.1, read on the forward strand.
ATGTAGTATTACCCACGTAACGTTAACGACAATTAAGGACAACATAATGTCATCTATTACTATTGCTATTGGAAACATAATCACCACAACTGTAACAATAACAACAAACATAGAATTTAAGGTCACCTTGTTGATGGGGACAACCATAGGCAGCTAAGGTACAATCACTTTGCCTTAGGTAGGTGCTGACTTTCATCTCTCTCTCTCTCTCTCTCTCAACCGTACATTTGGTTTGAGTGGAGCAATACAAAAAATACAACCATTTTCTCAACATATACTAGAATAACATGTTTTTTTTTACTTAGGGTCTTTGTGGGGATAATTTATGGGTTGTGTTAATGGGTATTGCAAGGTGCCCATTAACAATAATTTTTTTGACTTTTTTATAACGATTTTTTTATATATATTTTTTACAACTTTATTTTATTTTTTTAGTTTTATAAGTAGTTTTATATCTTTTTATTTTATTTATTTCATTCTTTTTTATTATATAGGACCCATATTAGAGAAATTTTAACAAATATCCCACGGTACTTGTTAACATTTTTCATAATTTATTTAATTTTTTGTTGAAAGTGTGCTAAAGTGTACTTATACCTTAATTTTTTTTTTTAAAAAAAGTAAAAAAATACGGGAAAAAGTAAAATTTTAAAAAATTATACATAAAAACTAAAAACTAAAAGTTGAAGCTGATGCCAATCGAGCTCTTAGTCTACCAATGATAAAACACTTATGAAAGAATTGCAAAAAAAATTTGATCCATTAATTTGAGTCCGGTCAAGAAGGAAGTTATTCAGAGGTCATGGCTGAGAATTGGAAGGAAAGGCCAGAGGCAGAGAGTCTGCGAAGGAAAGCAATGTTATTATACGCTACATCCTAGGCTACGGGCAGTCTATTTATTAGTTATATCTTGTGAAGGCTTTGTCTTTGTCTCTGTCTCTGTCTCTTTGGATGACTTTTTATTAAAGCCTTCAATCCAGCTGCCTGTTGCTAATTTGAATAAAAGCTTCTACTTTGTGTCTTTGTCAAACTAGTCAAAACATCCAACCCACAGCTTCAAAAGAAATTGCAACTGTAGGTGCATTTGCTCTCAACCCTAATCAGTGGTGGAAATTTGGTTTACTAAAAGTAAAGAGTTCTAAAAAACACCTACTTTTACATCACCTTAAATAAAAATATGTGTTAAATAAATTATAACACCAATAGAATTATAAATATCCACATTCTTTTTTGGTAAATATGGTGTTTTTTTTTTCTTAGCAAAGTGAAGCTACCATTAAAAGTTTCAAATGTCCATAAAAGAGCGATGAAAATGAGCTAACTCCCACTCAAATCATAATTCAAGACATCATTTTTCATATAGGCCATTAAGTTTTTTAGGAATTATCACAAAGCTAATGAAAATAGATACTTCCTCTTACTGTAAGCTCTTCACGATTTATCTCCACCATGGTCTATCATATCATATGAGGCCGACAATTCAGCACACACAGAAGAAGCCATGCCGCATTTTCTAACGAGCCCAATTATTTAACAGTTCATATTTATTGTCTGTACTCTCTAGTGAGCCCATTAGTACAGCAGGGCTTAAATTTCCTTAAGTACCCCATAAGCTAAATTTCATGCAAAGCACATAATTTCCAGCCGGTCTTTGTTTAATTTTTCTATTTAGTAAACACACACATTTATAGGCCTTTTTTTGTTTGTTTTGTTTTTAATTGTGATTAAAACTGATTGGAAAAATAATAAGTGCAAGTCGTACAGAGTACCAACATTTGTTTTTCAGCCTGTGCTTTTCTCACAACAAACATCAACTGCAACCTTGCCAATGGTTTCGTAGTCCGATTGACACTATCCCGTCCCTCAGTTCCCATATCACAGGTTTGACCCGCCTTCCCCTCCCTCCTCTCCCCCCCCCCCCCCAAAAAAAAAAAAAAACCTACAACCTTCAATCATACAACATTGAGTGGGTACTTTATTAAGCAACAAGCACTATTTGCAATTTTAACAGGCACTAACATTGTCATCAAGCTGCATGCATTGCAATTTAGTTCAGCAGCAACATAATAGGTCATAAGGGCACTGAATATATAGGTATCACATTAGAGTTATAAAAATAAAATAACAAAATCTTGCAGAGTAAATGTAAACGGTTCACACCACTGTAAGTTTGTAATCCACCCTGACAATATCCAAGATCAAATCAATATGCAAAATGGCATAGCAAAATACATTTAACTACCAAGCAATGCCAATTTACACGTTGATCTAATTTTCCTTTGGCTAAAGTAACGCCAGCAAATTTAACTAAATGCTTCTAGCTGTGGTTTCTGTAGACTGTAGATTATGTAAAACTATATATAAGAGTATAATAATTCACCAAGTAATTGACAAAACCCTTTTCTGAAAATTAAGCTGTTCACAGAGCCGCTCTTGAACAATCAATAGAAGTCATTTGGTTTGCCAATTTTAACGTTCTGCTCACCTAGGAACCCTGTTATAGCATTCTTCTGCCAGCTCTTGAAACTCCTGCAATAAAAAAGTAAAATGAAGCAATCTAATGGGTGATGGAATAATTTCTACAAGAGACAGGGGAACCTAACAGATCATGTTTTATGTAATTATATATGTACTAAAGTATATCTCATTAAATATATATATATATATAAGCATATAACATTTAGAGGATGAGAAATACACAAATATAAGCTTTATAGGTGACCACTAATAATCATCAACTTTAAATTTCCATCTAATAAACTTTCATGTAGAGGAACTGAGGGAGAAATACTCTAAAGTTCTGGGATTGGAATACTCTCAACAATCAACAGTCCATAATATATACACTAAAAGGTGTGTGTTCTCTTATTTTCTTCTTTTATGTACATTTTTTTGAGAGGTCCCGCATAAGTAGTGATACATCACCAGAAAAGTGGTGAAAATGGTACAAGCAACGGTAATTTAGCTGACACTGATTTCAATATGCAAATAAGACATAAAAATTAATAAATTGTGATTTACATGTGTTATAATAATGAGTTGATAACGTTAACTTTCAGTATGCAGCAACTACATTAAAGTTTCAAGCTTCTGATTATAGTTTTAGATCTCAGAAACCACCAAATGCAATTTTAGCACTACCAATACATCCAAGCTCTATATGGATAAACAAACATATAATGCTTTCCATACACAAACAAAAATTCTCAGTAATCTTACTTGTGATCAAGATGAGCTAGAATTTCTCCACCAGGGAAAGCCAATTTTGTGGCCTCCAATGAAGCTTTAATTGATTCTTTCCAAGTCCCACCAATTTCTTTTGAATTTGTTTCTACTTTTGACAGGTTTGGGTCTTCCATTGGCAAGGAATATCCAGATAGTAGGTGGCCCACCCACACACCATCTTTCCTATAATTAAAAACAGTGAGACGGCTTATTGCTAGAGTAGACAAAATCTATTTCTCTATGCCAATTGTCAACACATTCATCCAAAAGGCATAATAACAGTTAGACTAAATGAGTTCTCAAAAAACTAAGCCAAAAAAACAGAAGGGAAGAGTTCTCAGAAATCAAAATCATATTATGGTGCAAAATGATCAAACAAATTGATGCAAATATTACTGTGCCATAAAAAAAAGAGCCAACGAAGATAAAAGTTGCTGGATGACTATAACTTACAGAACTATGTCCATATGCCGGGGTGCATAATGTCCACCACCTATCCCGAGAAGAACTTTGTTCTTATCATTCTCCCTAGGACACCACAAAATTTAAAAAAAAAAAAATGATGTTATTGAAGTATCATCAATGAAAGAAGAATTTTGTCAACTGAGAGCATAACATCATCCATAAATCATGTCATATTATCAATCTCTAAATAAGGAATGGGCAATTATAAGAAAATATGAACATGACAACAAGACAAAGTGAAGTTAGAGAAGTGTAATTCCCATTAAAGAGAACAAAGGCTCACCGCAAACATTAACCAAGTGAGCCATCACACTAATAAGAATGCATACAAAGTCACAAATGGAAAATCATAAAACAGTACAGAAATAAAGGAAGGAATATGGGTATTAAACATGAAACTAGTCCACCATATAAAAGAGTGTAAACAATAAGCCCTTGTATCAAAAATTCCTTAAGAAATAGTGTAATGACAACTGCTACACTTATCACCATACCTGCTCCAGTTTCCCACAGCAGCCCCTCCTCCAAGTCCAAGTCCTTCCCAAATTAACTGCAAGCACCAATTCATCAAAATTTCAGTGAAAAGAAAAAACCAAAACACTATTATATCACTTCTTATAGCCTATTACCGTAATACAGAATGAACAGATTTAACATAAAATTGAGAAATACGTGGTTAGGAATAAGTAAGGCAGAGAAGTATAAGGAAATACATCTAGTCATAAAATTTTAGTGCCTCATTTGCAAAATTGGGTGGTTAAATTAACACATGAACTTTGATCATGACTAATAGTGATTAGAAATGCAAATCACAGATAATAAAATAAGAGCCAAAACAAAGCAGGGAAATTATTGTTTATCAGTAGCTGATGCTTCACTCAACTAGAGCAATAACTTGAGCTGCATCCTGCCTTTTCCAGTACTCCTCTGTACTACCTATATCAACCACAAGAAACGAATAAAACAAAAAATATGAGTTTCAAACATGAACTCAAAAAAACAAAACAAATTATATGTATTATAGGATTGGCAAAATCATAAAAATGTGCAGTACCATCTGACAACTAGCACTGATTAAAGATACAAATTTTCTCTTCTAGGCCAATGAAACTATACCATCCCACTTCAAACATCCATACCATGTTATCAGATTTTTCTTAGATCATCAATATTCACTTTCAGAAAGGTCATTTGACAATAAAGTTTTAACAGAAGAAGCAAAAGAAAGGCCAAGTACTAGGAAGGTAGTTTCCTTAAAACCAGTGAAAGGAACAAGAGACACCAAGAAATATACACCCAGGAGACACCAAGTCTAATCATCTAGTCATTCATGAGAGATGAAAATTGAAGAGGATGAAAAACTAGACCTATTGTAGGTTGGTTGAGATAAAAGATGTGTGCTTTGGAAGGACAAGTACATGCTGCCACTGGATACCTATCAAGTACATGGATATTATAAATAGTGGGATATAAGCTCAGTGATACATTATGAACCAAAAGATTGTCTGATGAAGAAAAGGCAAAAAAGAAAAAGAGAAGAGAGATGATGTTTTGAAAGACACATGGCAGAAAAGATAAAGCACAAAAAAAAAAAAAATAATAATAATAATAATAATAAGGAAAAGAAAAGAAAAGGGATAACGAATGTAATTGTGAAGAACTACTCAAACATTGATTAAGGGCAAGAATAGGGAAAGTTGGACTAAGAATAGCGTTGATCAAGTACGATGGAGACCAATGGACCATGCATGTAGGAGTTTTCAAATTCACCTAAGAAGAAGAAGTTTGCCTTTTAAGCTTATTAAGTTTTCTTAGCTTATAACCATAACTAGGCTTTGCATTTAGAGCAAAACCCAGGAAAACAATTTTAACTGATCTATTACTTTGCAAAAAAATCGTAAACATGAAAATAACTTAAGAAAAGACACGATAGGAACAACAGTGAATTGAAATATACTGAGTTGTACAATAAAGCAAACATTTCTACTGGAAGTAGAAAAAAACCGAGAGAGAGAGAGAGAGAGGAGACAAACCAATCTCAATGAACATAGTAGGCTTATTAGTGAATGGTCCATGGTGAGTACCCTCCAAAGTAATCTACATTTCAGTAACACACAAGTTTATTTTAGAAAGAGATCACTCACTCACAGACAGTGACAGACATAGAGAGAGCAGAACAATATAGCATAAATGGGAAAAAAGAGAAAGAGAAACCTCAAACTCAGGAACCAAATTATGAGAAGAAGCAATGTTCTTTAAGAGCCTGAGCCAAGGACCTATCCTGGGATTGGGTAGCGCCGCCCATCCAGGCTTCCCACCTTGTGGAGGAACATCACCTTCCTTCAAGTGAGGTACCCCTGCATCAGTTTCAGTATGATGTGATCCATTAGCATCAGTTTCAAAAATAAAAAAGAAAGCCCAGATAGAGTACCAATGGGGTGAACGGTGAGGGCAGGGCGATTTGAAACGGCGGTGTGTTTGCTGAGGAAGATGATCTCATGGACAGACTCGCCGGTGAGCTGTTCCCAACGGAGGTCCAAGTTGTCCTCGTTCACTATGAAATTGTCATGCTGCAATAGCCTCACTCCTTCATTGGTGAAGCTCTTGATGTGCTCCTCCTCCTATCATATGCATATATATATTATTATGAATATGATTTGATTATATGACAAAACAAAGAAAGTAATAGAAATAGGAAGCTTAGCTAAGGTGTACCTGGAAGGAGGGGCCAGGGTTCCAGCCAGGCATGGCAAGAAGCGCTTTCGCTGGGTTTATGGATGCTGGGTCCGTAGTCGTCGCCACCACCAGTGTCACCATCTCTCTCTCTCTCTCTCTCTCTCTCTGTTTCTCTCAAATTTGTGTAATTACAAGATGCGCACAGTACAGAACACTAATCATCAATTTTTGGGCAATGTATATATTAAGGGGGAAAAAAAAAAAACTAAGTGCCGCACGCAGTTTTGGTGTCGGCTTGTAAATGAATTCCCTCATCTCATCTCATTTTTGGGCAAATGCATGTATTTAAGAAAAAAAAAAAAAAGAATGATAGGATGATGATGATGCTGCCCAGGATCGAACTGGAGACCTTCAGTGTGTAAGACTGACGTGATAACCACTACACCACAGCATCAAGTTTGTTTCTTTACTCTACAAACAATATCTCTCAAGCCTATCAAACCTAGTAGTAAAGTGGTATTATTAATTTATTCCTTCCAAAGCAGAAGCAAAAGCAAAAGCAAAAGCAAAAGCAGAGAGAGATGTGTTTTTATGTGTTGTTTTTTAGTTTAGAAGAAGAAACAAAGAATTGATGTATTACTCCTACTCGGCTGTAATCCACAGGCTTCGTTTCATGGCATCCAAACCCCACCACCTCCTCCCCCTACCAAACTGTATAATTACCCTCTCTCATTCCCTAGTAGTTGTGAGTAGTATTTCTTTCAATTAACTATCTTTATTTCTCAACAACAGCAGCAGCAACAGCAGTTGCAGCGAAGAGGGCAAGGACAATGGCAACTGACTCTTCCTCTTCCTCACCCATCAAAGACGCTTTCACCAAATACACCCAATACCTCAACACCCTCGTACGTCTCTCTCTCTCTCTCTCTCTCTTCTTTACTACTGCTTCATTAATTTTTGTAAAACCCCTCATTGTCTAATGGACTGACATGCCCATTTCCAATGGGGGTTTTCAACTTCAATTTTTGTTAATATTTTAATGGATACTCACCTGCCCAACAATGGTTTCTCAGCTACACCTATATATAACTTCTTTTATTCTACTAATATTTATTAACATTGCCTAAGTAAGTCTAAGATTAAGACTGTTATCAGATGGGGGGGAAAAAGTTCAGACTTTTCATGTCATAGCATTGGGTTTGTTGGTAAAGTCCAGTGGCACTCATCATTGTACTTTCTTATCCCCCATTATAAGAGGACGGGGCATTGTCTTTGATTGAGGAAGGGAAAGGAATAATGAATAAGGTTAGGTCCAAAGTTTCATACTTTCATATATTGTTCTTGAAGGGAGTAATGCACTTTGAAGTTTTGAAAGAAAATTAAGAAACTTGATTAATAGAGGAAGCACTATCTACAATTTACTAGTATTACTGGTTGGTATTGACTTTTGGGGACATTTCTTCCTAGGGTGATTGAGTTGGTTGCAGAAACTTTTCACAGATTGTGGTTTTAGTGATTTGTCGCTTATCTTCTACAAAAGTAGTAGGAGGAAAACTTTATGGAGGGGCTTGTACTTGGAATGGAATGCCTTTGCCAAGCAACAATTATACTGAGTTGAATTCTGCTGGTTCATGGTCTGTAGAGTTAGTATTGAATACTGTTATGGTGTAGGGGGTGAAGGTCAAACTGGAATGGAATGATTGAAGTAGTTTGACTTAAGGGTGGGAGTCAAAACTCAAAGGGATTTAACTTTTCCCTTCCGTCTTCTCTTATCTTACCAAAGCAGTAGCAATAAACATTGTTCCAGAGGCTACATGTATTGGAATTATGCCAAAGTGATGATTTTGCTAAGTTCATCATGCAGAATAGCAGCTGAACTCTGCCACTTCCACCTCTAATCTGGGGAAATCGGGGTTTGGGTTTGATATAGAAAGGGCTAGAGACAATTACAGTTTGCTATTGGAAATTATCCGGAATAAAATTAAGAGTTTAATTGACTAATAATTTGTTCACAGATCTGATTTAATATAATCTTTAGATTGATGAGAGAGAGAAATATTAAAGGGGCAAGTCAGAGTAATAGAGAGATGGTAAGGAAATCATATGATACCCTGAGCTGTCAATTCTCAATAATCTATCTACCACATACAGTCAGTTACCTTGGAGGTTTATTGGGCCAAATAGTCTTATTGAATTGAGTAGGGGCCAAAAGACTAGTTTTGGGGTACAATTGTGCATAATTCTTCTCTGACCGGCCCATTGCTACAACATCAGTTGAGCTGAACTATTCATTTTTTATAAGCACAGAATTTATCCAGCCAACTCTAATTTCTTATTGTTATACCACTCAAATAAAAAATGTGGCTGGAATTATGATGATGCAAGGATCCAACAGTTAATGGTCATTTTCTGGACATTGTTTTGATTGTATGATGCAACCTGGATGCTAGCCTGAAACTTACACATTTAGTTGCCTAAATCAATGAATATATTTTGTATGGCCTAGAAATCAGAAAATTAACCATAATAAGGAGGCTTATGTGGCTGATATCATGAAGTTCTCCAACGGAGTTTTGTATTGGGATTTGAGTTTCATTAGAGCTATTCAAGATAGAGAATTGGAGTCTTTATCCATTTTCATGGAAAGTATTCATGGAGTTCCATCAAGGGGAGTTGGGGAGGATAAGATTTGCTGGATGCTTACTAAGAAAAGGGGTTTTGAGGTTAGTTCATATTACCAGGTTTTGATTGGAAGTGGTGATCAATCCTTCCCTTGGAAGTCTATATAGAAGTCTAAGGTTCCGTCTAAAGTTGCTTTTTTTGTTTGGATTGCAGCTTTGGGGAAGATTTTGACAATTGATAATTTATGGCCGCTGAAAATTTGGATTTTAGATTGGTGTTTTATGTGTAAAAGCAACGGAGAATTAGTAAATCACCTCCTTATCCATTGTTCTATTGCTACGGAATTGTGGGCTATGGTGTTCTCCTTGTTTGGTATTCATTGGGTTATGCCAAAAACGGTAGTTGACCTTTTAGCTTGTTGGCAAGGGAATTTTGGGCGACATTGGAATGATGTTATATGGATGCGGTGCATTTGGCAGAAAAGAAGAACAGGAGTTTTGAGTATTTTGAAAGGACAAGTCCTGATCTTAAAATCTTCTGCTTCAAAACCTTATTAGATTGGTTGTTTGTAATAGGCTGTTATTCTATTTTTTTGATTTTTTCTTTGATGGATGCTTGTAATTTGTGTGTTTAATTGTTTTTTTTTTTTTTTTGATAAGTAATAAGTTTTATTGATATCAAAAAGGAAAAAAACAAAAAGTGTGTTTGATTGTTTCTTGTCCCTAGTGTATACTTCTTGTATACTTGGGTGACTCTTTTTTTGATATTCTAATAAAATTTTCTCATCACTTATCAAATATATATATAGATATAGGGTTCAGCTTTGATCATCATAATAGCAACTGTTAAAGAGTTCAAAATTGAGGTTTGATTGCATCTTCCCCATGTTTGGTGACAAACGACAAATTTGATTTGTCCATGTGTGGTTTTGGTGGGTTTAGGATTAGGAGAATTTGTACATCTTGGGTTTAAAACTTGGAAGAAGAGTTAAGGTTCAGAAGAGAAAATATTTGATTTATGGTTGAAAAGAGAATGAAAATGAACATAATAGAACATTTTTAAAGACCCATAAACTATATAAGACTTACTTATTAATAAAGGAAAACCCATGGCCCATAACTATGGTCTATTCAAAACAATTGTAGAATTACTAAAATACCCTTGACTCTAGAATAACCAAATAAAATATCCATGGAAACTTATTCTTAGGCTTTTCCTTAACCTTAGGCTTCCAAAGAGGATATTCTTAACTGTGCTATGGTTGCATCATCCTTTGGGATTGTCCAGAAGATTCACTTATTTCAGCTATTAGCTAAAGATGTTGGGACTTTCCATTTGTAATACTTATCAGTCATGCATCATCTACTTTACTTTTCTATCAAGATTACTCGAAATCTTTATTTGTTGATCCAATTTATGCAGTCTTATCCTTGATGGTCCGCCACATTGTGTGCCAAATATGTGGGTTGTCAATTTATGTGTGTAAACAGCATGAGGAAGTGAACAATGTGGGAGTTGTAGGGTAAACATTGTATGGTAGATCATTGTTGTCAAGCACTTATCCTAACTTTTAGCTGCTTGATTAGGCACTGTGCTTTATGTTAATAATTGTTTGAGTGGATGTGGATATTGCATGAAGTTGTATAGATGCATTGGGTGTACTAGGCTTGTGCTGCTTCTAGCACTTTTTAGTGACTTTAAAAATTAAAAAATTGTGAGAAGCTGGATCACTATACAAGATGTGGATACATTCTGCAACATAAACAAATCTTCTAGATTCTTGGATAATAAAAATTACTGCCATTTGAGGTTTGCTACAATTTATAGGCACTGCTCATTATATTAACTATTAAATCATATTGTCTTTGTAGAATGAGAAACGTGAAAGAGTGGTGAAAGCAAGTCGTGATATCACCATCAACAGCAAAAAGGTCATATTTCAGGTGCACAGGTAATGAGTTCATTTTTCTTTCTTTCTTTTTCTGTGGGGTTTTTTTTTTTTTTTTTGGGTGGGGGGAGGGGGTTCAAATCCAAGTGAGACATCTTGCCTCTTTAGTGTTGCATGCTTTAATTTGTTTTTGATATGCCTTCCTTCTGATTACTTGCATATGTGTCTTTTCCTAATTACAACAAATGGTTGCATCACTTAGCCCAGGAGAAAAAAGGGATCTGTTGTTTCTCTTTTATCTTTCTGGGTTTGGTTTGTTCTTACAGTTTGTTCCTTACAACTTTTAGTAGGTATTTACCTGATCTAAGTGATGTGGCAATTTATCCTTATATTAGGTCTTCACTTATCTTGTTAGTATTCACTAACATGTTGGTGTTATAATTTCATATTAAACAGAATCAGTAAACACAACAGAGAAGAAGTTTTGGAGAAGGCAGAAAAGGACTTGAAAGCTGTGACAGATCAGTATATTTCTCGACTAGTGAAAGAACTGCATGGGACTGATTTCTGGAAGCTAAGACGAGCATACTCACCTGGGGTAGCCTCTTTGTGTCCTAACCTATGAAGGCCTGAAATATATAACTAAGTTGAACATTTATGCATGGCTGGTTGCAGGTACAAGAATACATCGAAGCTGCAACATTCTGTAGCTTTTGCAAAAGCGGGAATCTTTTGACTCTTGATGAGATAAATGCAACTTTGTTATCTCTTAGTGATCCATCTCTTGAGCCTTTGCAAATCAATGTCCTCGACTATCTCTTGGGGGTAATGGCCTCAGTTTTATGCTATTTTAACTATTTGTTTTTCTGGAAATGAGAAACTGATGATGGTTCTATGTCTGAATGGGACATCAATTGTGCAATGAGACATGTAAAGATCCACGATGATGTAGTTAATTCCTTGTGATAATTAAAGTTGTCAAATTGATCTATTTGACTTTCAAAATAATTAGAAATAAAATTGAAAAAAAAAGAGAGCTAACAGTCAAAAGATTACCCACTTTTTCTTTTTTCCTTTTTTGAGAATGGAATGCTCCTTGTTCTTGTACAGCTTGCAGACTTGACTGGAGAGCTGATGCGGTTGGCAATTGGCCGAATATCAGAAGGTGAACTTGAATTTGCTGAGAAGATATGCAGGTTTGTACGTGATATCTACAGGGAGCTGACTCTTCTTGTGCCACACATGGATGATAGTTATGATATGAAGACAAAGATGGATACAATGCTCCAAAGTGTGATGAAAATAGAGAATGGTAAATGAATAACAAATTTCTTGCCTAAAGTTGTAAGCATGACCAATTATATTTCATATAAATGTTCATATTCATCCTCTAGAGTATTAATAATGGACATGACTTAGTAAATAAAAACAAATTGTTATAGGTTTAAGACATGAGTCTTCATAATAGAACAGGGTTCTTGACAGATTGGAAATTATGAAAAAAAGTTATCAGCTGGGAGTATACTTATGAATTCTGTTTTTAAACGTGATCACCATATATATGCATCATTGCTCCTGGGCAGTGTGCTTCTGTGTGTGGATGCATCAGCACTTGTTAGGCTGATTAAAAAAAGAGGAGGGGGGTGGGGGAGGCAAACACAATGCACAAGGCTACTGCTTCTGTGGGGTTTGGGTGAGGTGCACTGCTTATGAATAAGCTTTGAACAAAAAAGGAGCTTTGATTGTGTTTGTAGCTCCTAATGGTTGGGAGAGGTTTCTTAAGTTTATGCCCATGAATGCCATCTACACATTGCATTCTTTAAAGTTTCTTACAGTGAAGAATGGTGTGATGGTAATGTAGCATGTATGATAAATTACCATGATTTTGTCCCCAAAAAAAAAGAAAAACCACAGACTTCTATGGGATTGGACCTGTGACTTTAGAACATTGACAAGAAATCAACAATGTTGATTGTGTGGCTTTGTTTTGACTTTTCAGCCCCCTCTCTACTTTTTACTATTATTTGTAAACTTGACTTTTTAAAATGGAAATGTTCTAAACGGTGAACGACTCAACTGTAGGATATTTTTTGGTTATTAAAAAAATTATAATATTAGCTTTAATCTTGCTTGCACTTGATTAATTGTATAAGATTTTGTCTGAATCATACAAAATTCCACTTCACTGGTTTTCATGTTTAACTTGTGTTGTTTTTGTAGCATGCTTTAGTGTTCATGTGAGAGGATCAGAGTACATTCCACTACTTGGATCCAGTGATCCAAGTTCCTTCTTATTGGGAGTGCCTGATATTGAACTATGAAGTAATTTCAACTTCTCCTTGTTTCTTTCTCTGTATTATTTTTTGGGTGCATGATATTTTCACTTAATTTTTCCTTTCTATTGTAGTTTTCCCTGTCTAAAGAGGAAAGGATTTTCTTCCAACCAGAAATTGATCATGGAACCTGACTACATGTCCATATGCCCGCTGATTTCATCAATTCTCCCTTTTCTAGTTACAATGCAAGAGGAGGAGAAAGGCTTTGCTTTATTGCTTGAATTAATGGAGTTCCTAGGTTTTGCTTAGTGAAGATAATTGTCTTACTTTTCTCTCATGAATAAATGGCAGATTTGGAGAAATTTAATTTGCCATTACCCTTTCATTTGCAGTACTAATGTGCCTTGTGTTGTTACACCATTTGTTTGGAGGGAATGGGAGAGGAGGAAAGGGGAAGGGATTGGATTTGACAAATTGTTGGGTACAAAAAGACGATGGAGGGGGGTTGGTCTAATGGGAATCCAATGAACCTTTAGTTCCAATGGTACTTTTTAGTTTTTACTCCTGTAATAAGGGGATTAAGGATAATGTTGTGGATTCATGACTTACAAGAATCGTGTATAACTTAAAATTAGCATAGTTGTGTAAAATTCTAATTTTATTTTCATTATTTAAACTATTACTTAAGGTCTAAAGGTAAAATAACAAGATTGTGTTGGGAAACTTGAATTTGCATGTATTTGGATTTGGATTTTAAATCAATAGTTTTTTTTTTCTTGATAAGAAATCAATAAATTTGAAATGCCTTAATTTCAAATTCATTAATTTTAAATATTATTTCAAAACCACAGATTTTAAAGGTTTAAAATCTTCGGTGGATTTCGTCAAATCCAAATATTTGATCTTTTAAAATTATCTAAACAATATAAAATGATTTTAATCACTCAAATCCAATTCACATACAACAAATTCATTTTTTCGACCATTTATCTTTTTTTCTATTTTAATCAATGTGAAAGAAATGTGGACTTCTTCCTTCACTCCTTCCTAGGGTACTTGCCTTCCTTCCTTTTCCTCTCCATCTCTCCTACCAAACAAAATTTCAAATTGTTATTAGAGTAACTTTGGTATCTATATGAAATAGCAAATAATTTTACCAAATGTTTTATATTTTTTTAGGTTCCATCCCCCTCCCCTTAAATCAATTATTGGCTTATATGATTGGCCCAAAGTCTCTTTCAACTGAAGCAATTAAACCACCGACTGTGTTTGCAGGAACGAAAAGGGGCCTTGTGATACAGAATGGAACAGCTGGGATATCAAGAAAATACTGTAGGAAATAAAATTGAATAATGCTATTCAAAATTTCAAATAGCCGTTGATCTTTTGTGTGGTGCTGGCATTTGCATCTCATTTGGCAGGTGGATCTGTGTCTCACTCACCTCATTAGCCATGCCCCAGCTGAAACCTGCAACGGTACACTGTACCATACACAAGGCTATTAGACTAAATCCTTAACCAAGAATAATTCATCTGTTTTCTTTGCATGCGACACCTAACCAAATTACATAGGTTAGGTGCCATATCCTCACTCTTTTGTTTTGCCGTTTCAGATTGTTAGTGTAGTAGGTCTGTAGTTGGAAAGTTTTGGAGTGTGCTGCTCGAAGATTGTTTGTTGTAACCTAAGCAGTATGGACATGGACATGATATAAAATAGTACACTACAATGCAACTTTTGAAAAATAAAGATACAGCAATTGAATATATTAATATGTACATATATAGGATATGGATATGACATGAAACGAGACACTACAATGTAATAAGGGACAGACCCAGGTGGGGGCTCGGTCTCCCTGGGTCCAAATCTTTTTTAGTTATTTTATATTTCATTTTTGTAGTTAGGTCACCTTCTCCCCAATCAGTCTAGCTAACTTAACCTAAGTCGCAACTATCCAATTCAAAAACTTAACAAAAACAATAAAAATATTTACAATGGTGATTGTATTTTAGCAAAAAAAAAAAAAAAAAAAAACTATTTTACCACCAAAGAACAAAAAAAATCAGTATTATTGAAGAAACTAAAACTAAATTTTTTGCAACTAAAATAAACTGGTATAAATACCAGTTGACTGTAGCAAGTTCTTAAAAATTAAATAAAATATTTTATTAAGATTATATCTCTTCTTTCAATCAAAAAACTTAAATTATCTCTCCTCCTTATTATTTTAATGAGTTGTTTATATTATTTTAAATGAAATGATGAAAAAATAGAACATTTGATATTGAGTGTATTGTAAAGTGAAGTGATAAAATAGATAAAAATAGCTTTTTGAGGTACTAAAAACTAAAATTTTTAGCACTACCACTATGAATGCTAACTTCAACACCAAAAAAAAAAAAAAAAATCATAGCCAGCCTAATATTAAAAAAAAAAAACTTTATTTTGTTTTGTTTTTGTCTTTCTTGGTAGATGATTGCATCTTAATGTATTTAAAAATAACAAATTTTGTGTATTTATACTTTTTTAATACTATATGGATGCCTATTTAATTTTTTTTTCTTTATACTCCAGCTCTTGCTAACTTAAAATCCTAGGTTCATCCATGAATGTAATTTTTGAAAAATAAGGACACATCACAATGGAGATACAACAATTGAATTAATTAATATGTACATAGGTATATTTTACGGTTATTTTAAGTTTTCAAAATAAATACCAATTATCAAAATCTTTAAAACCATATCTAAAACTTAAAAAAATTAAAAAAAATTTTCCTCCCAATATACTGAGACTCTGAGAGATGCAGAAATATTATCTCACATATTTGTGTTCATGCAGAGGATTTGGGAGTGTCTGCATTTCCAAAGTTGTAATGATAATACCTTGAATTGAACAACGGCATGCCCTTGTTCAATTCAAGGTATTATCATTTTTTAGCTATAAGAGAAAAAAAAGGAAAAAAGGTTATGTGCCGTATTCATTAGACATGTTCCGTGCTGAAGAAAATAACAGAGAAATTTAAAGCATGTGGGACCATTTTTGTTCTGAAGATCTAAAGCATATGGGACCATTTTGCTCTGAAGATGAATATCTACTTCAATAGTTTTAGGTTTTGTTTAAGAATAAATGATAAAAAGCTTTGGATCGAGGGGAATATTTATGTCATATAAATATATATTTTTTTCATTCATATCTACTAGTTTTGGACACAAGCAATGTTTGCCTGCAAGTCTGCAACGTTGTATAACGTTGTAAAATACACGAGCTCAAATACAGTTGGACATGTGCATATTGAAGTGGTCATAAATCAGAGATATAAGATCTCTTTGTGAATCAGAGTCCTAATACAGTTGTCACTTTGTTTACCACATTATAAACCAAGCAACAATTGTCTATGCCCCCAGAGCACAAACAACGCCCCTTCTTCAATAATGGCATTAAGTACTGGGCCTATTGCCACACCCATTCCAATATTGTTCATTAGGTTTTACTACTCTACTTTAGCGATGGAGTTTTTATGAATATATAGGGAAAACTATTTTCTATTTCATTCGCATGGAATTGGAAATAATGTATCTACAGACTACAATACTACAACTACAAGGTTTGTAAAATGGGGTTATTGAATTAATACTATATATGACACAAATACGAGGTAGATATTTCAGGATATTATATTGGACATTAATTATTTGGTTGATGACTAGTATGTTGTTAGCATTGGTGATGAGATGAGACAGTGTGCAATTAATATTCGAACCCCCCCATGACAACGTAAAATTAACACTGACCTTTAATTTCTCACGATCGAACAGCTTGCTCTCATGTTCATGTAGGGATGACAATGAGGTGGGGAGGGTGGGGCTGAATAATGGGGTCTTCGTTCCCGCCCTACATGGTTTTATCGTACCCCATTTCTACCCCGCCCAGCATAACGGAGAAAACTTTCTCACCACATCTCCGCCCCTTGGGGCCCCGCGAAACCCCGCCCACCTCGTAAAACTCTATTTTATGTTAATTTGCCCTACAACTAGTACAATTTTTTTAATGAAACCTCTTTCATTAATAAAAATATACTTGAAATTAAAACTAAATTTATCCCATCAAATCAAATCAATTTTTAGAAAACATTGAATAATATATTCAAGTGTTTAACAAGACAATCATAAAATTAAAAAAAAAAAAAAAAAAAATCATAGTATAACACATAACAAAATAAAGGCAAAGAACCACATTAGGTAGAATAAAATAAACTAATATTGATATGTTTGTTTAAAAAATAGTAGGGTTTTAGGGTATGGAAAAATTATAATTATAACCCTTAGCAAGGTGGTGTGGGGCGAGGTGGGTCTAAAAAGTCTAAACCCATCCTTGTCTTGCCCTATGGTGCGGGGTTAAAATCTTGCCCCATTTCCGCCCCATCACTTTTATGAGGCGGGGAAAACCCGCACGGGAAGAGGTGGGTTAAGCAGGGCAGGGCAAAATTGTCATCCTTATGTTTATGTGCCCTGCTTCTTTTTCTTCTTGGAGTTTAATCTATGCTCTCTCTCTCTCTCTCTCTCTCTCTCTCTCTCTCTCTATATATATATATATATATATATATATATATATATATTGAAAAAACTATATATATGTCATTGAATTTACGTACATTGAATCTTGTTGGCCTCTAAATAAAATAGTTGTTCTTTTACTCTATATATATAATAATAATAAAAGGTGTTTTTGGTTTATCCATGTCAATATGATTTTGGGTATGTTATATATATAATACCTGTGAATGTGATTGAATCATATAAATATAATAATCACCAGCACTAATTAAGCATCTCAGAAGCTCAAGTATTGATCGAGTGGATTATGAGTCCAATACAAAAAAATTGTCCTGTCCCAGCTTTTTTTTTCCGGTGTTTTTACAAATTGCCGTAATAGATAAGCTTGTACCAGCGCTTTTTGAAAACGCTGGTATAGGAAATCCTATTATGGCGGCTCAAAACTGGCGCTTTATAAAGCGCTGCAATAGGAGGCCTATAATGGCATTTTTCAAAAACGCTGGTATAGGAAGTCCAAAAGCGCTGGGATAGGGTTACTGATTTCCCTTAGGGGGAAAGACCTATCCAGGCGCTTTTAAAAGTGCTGGAATAGGGTCAACCTATTCTAGTGCTTCCAAAAGCGCTGTGACAGGTCCCTCCATTCTCTTATAAAGAGAGGCCTATCCCAGTGCTTTTGGAAGCGCTGGGATAAGTCCCTCATTCCCTTATAAAGAAAGACCTATCCCAGCGCTTTTTGAAGCACTGGAATAGGTTGACTTATTCCAACGCTTTTAAAAGCGTTGGGATAGGTCTCTCTTCATAAGAGAATGGAGAAACCTGTCCCAGCGCTTCCAAAAGCGTTGGGATAGGGTCCACCTATGGAAGCGTTGGGATAGGTCACCTATAGGGTTTTTTTTTTTTTTTTTACACAAGATAGAATTTCTACTCTAACCTAATCTAAGTATATATGTGTATGAAACTCCCTAATAGAGACTTGAACCCCGGTGCTTGCCCTAACAAGCACTTATACTTGTGGAGGGATTTGTTAATTATCAAATGACCAATACTCCCCTAAACCTAAAAAAAGACCAAGATACCCCCTAAAACATCGAAAAAGAGCAAAAACACCACGATACCTAGAAAAAGACCAATATACCCCCGAAACCTAATAAATGGCTGAAATACCCCCAAAACATCAAAAATGACCTAAGCACACCCTAAGGCATCGAAAATGACCGGAGTACCCCTTGTGTCTAAAAGTAGCCAAAATACCCTCGATTACTTGAATAAGAATAAAATACCCCCATAAGTCTGATAAATGACCAAAATGGCCCTAGAAAGACAAAAAAAATGTCCAAGAGGGTGCAGAGGTAAAGATAGATATGGTCAATCCAAGGTAGAGAGATTGAATCCATACCACAATAGTTGGTATGGATTCAATCCAAGGTAAAACTACTAGTTTTAAAGAGTTGAGGTAGGTCAAATTCTTTTAATTGGTCAGTATGTATTTCTGGCTATGAACATCCTGTTTGGTTTTATTTTGATATTTATCCTAGCATTACTGAGTAGCTCATGAACTACTACTTCCTCTCTATCCTCATTCCTTTTCAACTTTCTCATCTTTTACAATCTTTGTTTTTAGATTTTGTTCTCAATATAAAAACTAGTTTGAGTATGGAAAAAAAAATGTAGTTGTGATTTTATTTGCAATAAAACTAGGTTTGTAGTTTTTTATTTATTTATTTTATTTGCATTATATATCCACATTTAAGGAATGATAGAGGATTAGTCTTGCTACAATTTCTGTTGTGTGAGTGAAACTCATTTTATGTGGAAGTCTATGTACTGTGAACTTCCAAAGTCAATTTGCTCTTTATTTTGGAACTTAGCACAGGGATAAAATGAAATAATTTCTATGTTAAGTTTAAAGTGGGTTTATTCTATATGGTTTTTGTTTCAACCAAAGTTAAATTCTGGTTTTGGTGTTGTTTGTTTGCCCCTTGAAGCTTGGATGGTGGGAAAAATCTAAATTGGGATTAATTCATTGAATAAAAAAGATTAAATCAATTATATGTTATATTGTTCATGGCTGATGTGGGCTCTATAATTTGGTTAACACTTCCTAGCCTAATATACTAAGAATGAAAAAACCACAAAAAAAAAAAAAAAAATTATGAAGATGATAATAATTATTATTCTCACTACAGACTTTTGTTGTTGAGGAAGTAAATTGATGCATCATATTCATACCTTCTTTACTTTATCTTTATGCACTGGTTATCTTAGTAGTTTATAATTTAGACTTAGATTTTGCAGGATTAGTAGCTTGCTGTAAGTTTGGGTTCCTCTTTTCGTGAGGCGGGCAGTGAGTTGCTAAAGGGTGAGTAAAATATGCTTCATAATATCCTACTACTCTATAATTATATGTCAAAATTACTGTTGTGGTGGGTTGTTGATTTGGAGTAAGCAGGTGGCTTGCATGGTGATATAAGGTGGTCTACTTTTCATTATTGGGAGTGTTGATTGTTATTTCTTTAAAATGTGTTCTTAGTTGGCTATAGATTGAATTTTTATTTTGTACTTGTTTTATGTCTTTCATGGAAAATATGATTTGTAAAAGTGGCCAAAAGGCCATTTGGCAATAATTGAGAGGCATGAGATACATACTTGTGGTTCCAAAAGCTATGCCCAAACGGTTGATCTCCTTGTAAGAATTAAAATTTATATATTAGTAACATGCCAAAAAATTATCAAACTTAAATCATTTTGCGTTTTAAAGTAGAAGTAAATGTGTTTCAACACCGTCGCTCTATTTTTCTAAATGTAATGACATTGTTGTTGGAAAAAAAATAATGGAAAGCCAATAGACATGACAAATAATAAATGATTTTTTTTTCTTTTTTTTTTGGTTGTGTTGGACAAATAAGTAAATAATAAGATGCACCATATTTTAGGGTTAATAATATGGTGCTAGACCCCCAAGGACATTAGTTGTGGTTCAATTTGTCAAATCTAATAATTGCATGCTTATGCAAACAAGTTATTGATCTTTGCATTCAATAGTCCTATATTTGCTGATTTCCTTAGGCTTAGATCACCATTCTATCACCAAAATGGCATTAGGGTTTTCTAGGCAAACATGCACCATTTTTGGCATTAGAAAGTCTAATACATTGGATATGAAAGCTAAACTTTTTGACACTTTTGTGGTGGAATTTTCACATTTCTATTAACATAGAATTGTCAAAATTTGTTAGTAAAATGAGTCATAAACACGCACATCAAAAGCCTGTAAATGTGATGTGTGATAAATTATTAATGAGAGGAACCTTATATCTCACTTTACTCTTGATAGTGTAGTCAAAGATTGTTATATATGTTTTTTGCCTTTACAGCCACTTAAGAATTAGTTTCCTTTTAGCAAAATAAGACAATTGGGTTTATTTGAATTTGAGAAAGAAGTAGAAGAGAGGGGAAGGAAGGATGGAGAGACATAAAATATTGTGATTTGTAAGGCATAGTAATGGATTGATACTAGGGAAGTTTGCTTTTATGTACTGGTATGAAATAGCAAAACTTCACCACATTAAAATCCTTCTCATTGAGAACTAATATTGCAAGCCATTAAACTTTGAGTTGATTAGAAATAACTACAAGGTTTTTTGGGCATTGATTGTTCTAAAAGAAAGATTTTACCTTATTAAAATGTTTGCTTTCATGTTCCTCATCTCTCTTAACAAATAATATTGTGTTTAAAAAATCTATTTTCATTGCTGAAGGCTCATTAATGATTCTTAGAGCTTCCGGGAAGTTTCAGTTTTTGCTTTATTTCAATATGAGTTGAATTCAGTTGGAAAACAACAATTTTATATTAGTTGTGAATTAAAACTTCTCCTGTGCTTGCAAAACTAAGGCACGTTTGAGCTTCCCTTAAATTAGGTTTGGTTTGCCAAGTGTAGCAAACATAAATATATATACACACACTCACACACATATTCATTGTTCACTCTTTTGTTAAGTCAATTGAATGCTTAGGTCTTGTTCATTGGTTGATTCTAATATAGTAAAAACCTGCAAGCTTCTTTTGGCTCCTCCTATTATTCAAAACATTGGTTGGGGATCTATTTTTTACATATTTGGCCTTCTTGGACTAGCCTGGTAGGTAGCTCTTCTAAACTTATAAACCATTCCATTTACCTGCTTCTAATTTAGTGCAAGGAACTTATTAGTTATACATTAAGGAAATAAATATTTGTTCATTTGAAACAAAACAAAACAAAAAAAAAAAAAATTATATTCCTCTGTCTTACTATAACGCACTTGCTTGAGTGAATACTTGAATTAGTGTTGTAGGTTTTTTTGAATATGTTGATTTGAAAAAGTTGTGACTTTGTACCCTTTTTATTGCCACAAATTATGAAGGTTTATGGGGTTTCAATTTCTTAAAGAAGGAAATGCTTCATTCACTGTTGAACCCATTTCATGTGAGCACTAAATCCTTTTTTTTTTTTTTTTTGGCTTTATTTATTCTTTATGATTTGTGAGATAGCCCCAAAAAAATGGGGCTATCCCAGCGTTTTGAAAAGCGCTGGGATAGGGTCAAAATTCCTATCCCGGCGTTTTTTTTCCCGACGCTTCAGACCGCCGCTTTTTGAATGTGGGGATAAGGTCGTGCGGACCTGTACCAGCGCTTTTCAAAAGCGCGGGGATAGGTCTCGGCGCTTTCAAACCCTGTTTCGGCGTTTTTAAAAGCGCTAAGACAACCTTTATGAAAATGTGAATATAACCTATATCAGCGCTTTTGAAAAGCCTATACCAGCGCTTTTGAAAGCGCTAGCATAGGTAGTACCTATTCCAGCGCTTTCAAAAACGCTGGTATAGGTCTTGAATCAGTATAATTTAAAAGGACCTATGCCAGCGCTTTTGAAAGCGTTGGGACAGGTCTTGAATTAGTAAAATTTAAAAGGACCTATGCCAGCGCTTTCAAAAGCGCTGGTATAGGTCCTTTTTTTAAAAAAAAAAAATTTAATTTTATAGACCTGAAATATACCTACAATACATATTTTTCAATACATATTTTATAACACCTGTAATGAACCATAATTCATATTTTTACAAATAATAATGCAAAAACCAAAAACATAGATTAAAAGAATTTGATTCACAGATTTTTTACAATAATAATGCTAAGACTAAATGTGTAAGTTAAAAGAATTTGATTCACAAAAAGCCTAAGTCATGCCAATCACAGGACAAACCAATAACCTGAAGAACTCAACCTAGGCAACCACAAGATCAGCATCAATCTACCTGCACCATACCAATAAGAGAAATTACCACATTCAAATAAGCGATGACCTTGCAAACATAAAATGGCCCCAAATTGAACCACATTCAGCAACAATTGATCTCTATAGAAGTTTGGTGCAACAAGGAACAACAATTCCTTTTGAGGGAACAACATATTAAACAATGTATGCGCAAAAAGTGAAATCTAGAGAACTAGAAAAAAGTCATAAATTTTAGACCCATAATTACCGGCCAGCCAACAATAAGGGAAAGGAAACTTCATGTATTATGCTCCAATAGAAGAAACATATTGATTTACAGAATTGTAGCAAAAAAAAAATTGATCTACAAAAGCTTGCTACAACAAACACCTTTAAAAAAAAATAAATAAACCATGCACCCAAATCTATTAAATAAATGGAATGAAGTCATACCTGGACCATTCTTAATCTACCTGTCCCTCAACAAATGCCTTAAAAAGAAACCATGCACCAAGTCATTCCTAGAAAGCCTAACTCGTGTTATAGGATGAACCAAAAAAGCTATATTATTTTCCCTGGCAACCATATTAAGGTCAAAAACTTTGTTAATCTACCAGTCCCTCAACATCAACAGGCATTACCACATTCAAACTAAATGACCAAAATTTAAACAAGAGAAGACACAGAAACAAGAAGAATTGCAAGGGAAATTTCAAGCCCTCCCTAGGTGAGACATGAATTTATGGATGTGAAGGAAACCAAAGCCTAAGAAAAGAATTTACAGGCACAAGTATAAAAAAGAATTAAAACAATACAAAAAATTTATAATTCTTATGATTGCAAGAAAGAATAATGAAAGCAGGCAGGAAATAGAGCTTATCACCAAATGAAAAGTTCAGTTTATTAAAGCTGCTAAGCACAAACACAAAAAAATTTAAAAAAAAACTAGTTCCTGTAGACAAACAAAGAATAGATTTTTAACATGTGAATTGCAGAAGTTGCAGAACAACAAATGAAAGAACTATATATTTCAAATGAAATTAAATAAGCAAAAAGTTTTTTAAGTTCTCATGATTGCAAAAGAGAATGATGAAAGCAGGAGAAAAAGAGAATTTATCAACCTAATCAAACTTGGCTGCTTAAACTGCCAAGTACAGCAGAAGAAAAAAAAAACAGTTCTATATACATATAAGTAATAGAATTTTAACATGCACAGAGAATCACAGGAGTTGCAAAACAACAAATGAAAAAACAACTATATTTCAAAGAATGCAAAAATATAAAGATAAATCCTTTCTAATTTAGAAAGCCAAGCTCTTCTCTGTTGCTAGATATTGGGGGACAAGGAAATCAAGTAGCAACAATCCAAGTTAACAAATTACAATGCATACCAATGTAACTCCCAGAAATCCCACAAATGCCAGGAGAAGAGAAAGCAAAAGCGTTCCCTTAAGACACACTACAATTAAAATTGTGGACTACAACAATACTAAGCACTGCCAGATTAAGCTGTGAATTCATTATTGAAGTTGCCAACACATAATGACCAAAAATAAAATAAGACAGCAAGACAAAGGAAGAAAAATTGCAATAGAAATTTCAAACCCTCACTTTGCAAGACTTGGAATTATAATTCTTCTCGAAAATGAAACCTAGGAAATTCAGTCACAAACCCAAGTATTAGACAAAATTAAAACAACAAAAATGTATCCTTAAAATTATTGTGCTTGAAGGAGATAAAAACAAAGGGGAAGAAAAAGGGAGTTTATCGCCAAACTCAGCTGCTTAAGTTGTGAAGCACCCAAACAAAAACATCTTGCTTCTTGCATACAGACAATGTGACAATCCAAACTAGAAAAAGAGCTGCTAGCACAACATAACCAGGTTCCACTATAAGCAAGAAAACATCAATAGAAACAAGACAAGAAGACAAATGTACAAGTGCTATGTGAAAGATGACCACACGAGCAAACTGAAAAACAGAATTCCAGCTACATAGTTTGGAATAATTATAAATTATAAGATTTTACTTCTAAAGGAAAATATAAAAAATTTATAAAGAGCAAGACTACTCAAAAGCATGTTTCATCAAGAAGCAACCAAACAAAATCAACCTAGCTTAAGTACCACAAATGCATCACCACTTAAATTAAAAAAACTGACAAAGTAGACAAGCAAGATATCCAATCTCCAATAATAAAAATGTAGATTAAAATAATTAGTCATTATTATCATTATATATATAACAGAAAACCAAAAACCTCTTAAGGGTCAAGCAAGAAGTTAAGGAAGTATTAGGATCAAAAGCAAAAACTAAAACACAGCTGCAATAGAAGCCTGTTCTCAACCAATGTCAGTCCAACAAATTGTTTTTCTAACTCATGTGTATCTTACTCCAATACTTAAAACTTCAAATTAAGAAAAATAATAATGAAATCAAGACATAAAGAGAGCTTATTACCTGAGGTCCCCCATCAAACTTTGCCACCCAAGTAGATATACAACATGAAAATTTTTAAACACAAGAATTGGGGCAACAAAGCCATAAGCCCCAAAATATCACCCCCACACAATCCAATTATACAAACCACATCCAATATATCACTTGTTTTGACTTTTTAGTTTTCTTTTTCAAATTAGGTTAGAACTTAGAAACTATACAAATAATCCACACACCTATAAGTGCTGAAGTGCATGAAAAGGTACCATCTGGACCAATGGATCCAGTGGTTACTTGTTTGACTTTGACAACAAGAATCGGTGCAGCAGCAAATTAAAAAGACACTGGACATTATCCACACAATTAAAAAATAAAATAAAATAAAATACACTAACTACTTACCCAGTACTTTTTTTGGAGAGATAACCAGTACCTAATTAAACAATGATGCAATCCACACAACGAGAAGGAAAAAAAAAAATTTAAAAGAGAATAAAGTCAAACATAATTGTCTTTGCAAACAAACAGTAAAATACATACATATATTATTAATTATTAATTCATAACTTGGTGAATGAAGGTGATTGAGTTTCGTTGGAGTCAATTAACGTAAAGTCTTTTGACTTGTATTTGATAGCCACAGAGTGTTTAAACCTTAAAATTATTAAACTTTCACAATATACAATAGATATAAAGTATGATTGTGAAGTGTGAATGCATGGATTCTAAAGCTAGCAACTCAGTCAATAGATCAACTATATATTATATGTTTTAATATATAATATAATATGCTACATTTACTCAATCACACCCGACATAAAATATTCAAAAACCCTAGTGCTACATTTGCTCAATGAGATACAAAATAAATAATAAAAAACACAAAGCAAAAACCTCGTTTCTACTTTTTTTATTTCCACTCCTTCAAACAAAGTAACCAGCTCAGTTGCCCCCAAACAGTTATCAAACTAAAACTTAACTATAATACAAAATTAACTTAATTATGAACTCGATACTATCATAAAACCAAAGAAACAAAACCTATATCCATTTTTTTCCTACAATTTCTAAGCAACCAAACACGGATGAACAACAGTTTCAAACATGAAAAATCCCAAACTACATAGAATGAATAAACAAAGTAAATGAACAAGGACCTTTTTTGTGACCAGCAGCGAGCAGATCGATACGGCTCTTGTTCTTGTACATCTCCACACAAATCACAACCACACACAAGTCTCGATCACCATTAGGGACTCCAACTCTTTACAATGCCTAGAACAACAACAAAAAATGAATATTCAACATAAATAATCAAATGTCCATGTTTGCTGTTTGGTAGAAGAGAAAATTCTTATAAGACTCAACATTCAAAATCTCAGTTTCGTGCATTTTTCCCACTGACCAAACAGAACGTTAAAAAGGAAATTCTAAAAGGAACTTATTCGAATTTTTCTACCAAATTAAACCCTAACTATCAATCAAACGGTAAATTGTTTGAAAACGAAAACAGTTTGATTTGTGAAACATCGAAAATGAACTAAACTTTAACCAAAACCAAAACTAAAACCCATACAATCAACCAACAGTTACACAAAAATATGCACATAATCCAAACCAAACTTCAACCAAAATCAAAAATAAAAAACCAGAAATTTAACAACAAATATATATACAAATATTGCTACAAAATAGAAATGAGAGCTAGAGAGACTTACCTTGCTTTGTACAGAGGCAGATTAACAATTTCTAATGTAAACCTTAGAGAAAATTTTTGTTAGCACTACTGCCACCTATAGTTCCTCCAAAATAAAGCAAACTTTAACCAAAATCAAAAATAAAAAGCTAAAAAATGAACTAAACTTTAACCAAAACCAAAACTAAAACCCATACAATCAACCAACAGTTACACATAAATATACACATAACCCAAACCAAACTTCAGCCAAAATCAAAAATAAAAGACCAGAAATTTAACAACAAATATATATATACAAATATTGCTACAAAATAGAAATGAGAGCTAGAGAGACTTACCTTGCTTTGGGAAGGGTTTGTGGTTTTGGGTAATATTTTTGCGTTTGAAATTTCAGAAAAAAAATGGTGGGTTTTGAGTAAAGAAGAAGAGAGGAAGAGGGGAAATGGGTTAAGGAAGAGAGAGAAGGAGAGAAAATGTGGGTGAGAGCAAAACATCTGAAGCAAAGAAGAGGGAGACCAAAAACGAGAGGCCAAAGTGGTGGGAAGGTGAAAAAAATAAGTGGGAAGTCTGAAAATTTTTAAGTGGTACGAGGGACCTATCCCAGCGCTTTTAGAAGCGTTGGAATAGGCGGATCCTATTCCAGCGCTTTCAAAAGCGCTGGGACAGGCCTCTTTTCATAAGGGAATGGAGAGACCTGTCCTAGCGCTTTTAAAAGCGCTGGGACAGGTCTTTCTCATTCCTTTATCAGAATGACCTATCCCAGCACTTTTAGAAGCGCTGGAATAGGTGGACCCTATTCCAGCGCTTTCAAAAGCACTAGGACAGGCCTCTTTTCGTAAGGGAACAGAGAGACCTGTCCCAGCGCTTTTAAAAGCGCTGGGATAGGTCTTTCTCATTCCTTTATCAGAATGACCTATCCCAGCGTTTTGGAGAGACCTATCCCAGCGCTTTTAGAAGCACTGGAATAGGTGGACCCTATTCCAGCGCTTTCAAAAGCGCTGGGACAGGCCTCTTTTCATAAGGGAACGGAGAGACCTGTCCCAGCGCTTTTAGAAGCGCTGGAATAGATGGACCCTATTCCAGCGCTTTCAAAAGCGATGGGACAGGCCTCTTTTCATAAGATAATGGAGAGACCTGTCCCAGCGCTTTTAAAAGCGCTGGGACAGGTCTCTCTGTTCCCTTACGAAAAGAGGCCTGTCCCAGCGCTTTTGAAAGCGCTGGAATAGGGTCCACCTATTCCAGCGCTTCTAAAAGCGCTGGGATAGGTCTCTCCAAAACGCTGGGATAGGTCATTCTGATAAAGGAATGAGAAAGACCTGTCCCAGCGCCCTATTCCAGGGCTTTCAAAAGCGCTGGGACAGGCCTCTTTTCATAAGAAAATGGAGAGACCTGTCCCAGCGCTTTTAAAAGCGTTGGGAAAACTCATTCTCCATAATGGAAATCGGTAACCCTATCCCAGCGCTTTTGGGCTTCCTATACCAACGTTTTTGAAAAACGCCGCTATAGGCCTCCTATGGCAGCGCTTTGTAAAGCGCCGACAAAAAGCGCTGGTATAGGCTTATCTATTACGGCGGTTTGTAAAAACGTCGGGAAAAAAACGCTGGGACAGGAAGATTTTTTTGTAGTGGTGTGTGTGCGTGCATGCAAATAAGCTAATTGTTTTCCATATAGATGACATGAAGGAGACTGGTTAATTAGAACTAAGGGCATAGTATATTGCAAATGTTATGCATTTTAATCATTTCATGCAAAACTGTTGTTGGTCATGCCACCTGAAATAATTGCTCAGTAACGCAGAGAATAATCTATTTAAATGTCTAAGTTACAGTTACATGATTTTCAGAAGTAAGAACTTATCATGAGAATTTGTCATAATCCTTGTTACTTACCCTGTTTAGGTTTTCAGCTAATCAATAATGACTTCATTGCTGCTTCCACCATCACCTCCACTATTAACACATTGCCCTAGCCACCCACTGTCCAACCACTATATGAACACTATCATCATTACATAATCCCTTTGTTATTTTTTCTTAACTTTTGCTACCGTTAGCACCGTTTTTACTGCCATGTAATTTCCCCTGCCGCTCCCATCACTACTAAAACCTTTCATCACCAAGATTACTAGTGCGGTTGCCATGAGAACTACCAATACCTTTTCATGTATGTCACCAAATACTATTATCATTTTTATTCCTTCACACTAGTTTTTGTGGATAAGTATGCTAATATTTAATGGTATTTTGCAAAATACTTAAATGGACTTGTTAGATATTATTACTATTGTAATAAATAATACTCTGGCTGCTGATACTGACACTGATATTGATCCGTAATTCTTTAATCCTTGTGCTATAACCATAGAGGAAAGAGAATAGAGAAAGACGTGAGAGTATTACGTGATTCGGCCACAAGGCTTGTATCCATGGAACAAGAACCAAAGGGTTACATTTTCTTCATTCACTTGGATGATGAATCATTACAGTAGAACCCATTTTTATAATGGAAATTATATACACTACAATCACATTTTTGAATTAATTGCTTCAATCCTACGATTTTCTTTGGAAATCAATTTCTTGATTGATTCTAATACCATGATTTTCTCCAATAATCAAATGCCTTGATTTTGTCTTCACTAAGATGGAAAGTATATACTTTCCTACAACTATGTTTCCTATTATATCATTGCTTATATTTTTCTTAAGTTCATCTCCCACATTGCATGAATGTTTTTTTCCCCTTCTTTTAAATACCTTTCAGGGTCCCAGTCCACTTCTAGGACACAAATGGAGAATACATCTATGAGAGAGTTAGGTGGCTCATGGAAGGTATGAAGCAATTTTTTTTCTTTTCCTTCTTTGATGTTCTTTACTCTATTCTTTTTGTGGACTTGAAATGAGGTAAGAGATATTTCTTGGGACAGTGACTTAAATTACTAGGTCAATGGCAACCATCTCAATTAGCATTTTCAGTGCAATCCTTAAAAAACCATGATTTGTGGCTAAGATTCTGATATGCTATGCCAAATATGGTCAGTATATGTCAACCTAACACACTGCATATCTAACTATGGTGAACCTTTTGCTTGTGAAGGGAGGAGATGCCGTTTGGTAAGAAGACCATTGCTAAAAAATTAGAGATCTATTATTTAATTGTTATAAAGCAAGACTGATTCTCTGTATGTGTAATCAGCCTCTCTAAAAAGTGGGGGTAAGACTGCTTACCAACCACTTCTCCTAAAACCCCATTAAAGTGGGTGCTTTGTGGGTTGGATACAACCTTTTTAGACTCTTTTTAAAAAAAAAAAAAAAAAAATCTTATAACCTTTTTAGACATTAAAACAACTGATATTGACATCATCCAGTGTTTAGTGCAGATGTTACTTTAGGTCATACTTTGTCTCCTCGATTCCTTAAAAACAGGAGTTTTGTGCATTGGATAGAACCATTTTTAGACACTATAACAACTAATATTGACATCACCCCATGCTTAATACAAACGTTATTTTAGGTCATACTTTGTCATTCAGCAATTAGTGTCTCAGGTCATCTTTTGACATTATCAAGACTTCTTTTAAATTATATGAATATCTTTTCTTTTGACTTATATGAAGAAAGATAGTAAAATTCTTATTCATATATTGGGTAACTTTTATTTTATTGGTTTAGCGTCTGTTGATAACTTTTCAGATAACTCATGTAATTAGCCTTGGTTTTCTTTTGGATCTTGTATAAAAGGAAGTACCATGGAAGCCATTTTTCCAAAGTCAAGTTGTATCGGCGATGATATATACTCATTTTTGTGGAAGCTGGGGTCACTATACTTGTCTGTCTTGGCTTCCTACCTATTTTAGGTAAATTATGACTTTTTATTGGCTTATTGACCTTACTTTTGGCTATTTCTAGGAGTAGTGCCTTGAGACACTTTGCATCACCTTATCTGTTTCTTTTGTTACCTTCATTGGACATTGTTTATCCATTCTATGTTGTTAATTTTTTTTTTTTTTTAAGAAAATCTAATAGAACAACATTCACAAATAAGAACAATCGTACAAATACTTTTTACCTTGTAGAAATCATTGACATCACCTCTATGTTACATGCATTTGGTGTCCAAGTGTCTGATTCTTTTGTTTCTTAATGTTTTCTACCATTTTGGGGTGAACAAATGTCATACCCTTACACATGTCACATTGTGTCAACATGGGAAATGCAGGATGACGTGAAGGGTCATGATTCATCCTAATTTAAGCTTAATTTGAAATTAAGATGCTGAAGTTGTTAAACCAGTCAACAAGAAATGATAGATTTGTAATACACTTTTGTGTATACTCTTTTTTTCTTTTGATAAGTACACTTCTGTGTATAAAATTCTTTCTTTCTTTTCCTTTTAATTATTTTTGAGGCTGGGGTAGTTGGGAGGGTTTAACATTCTAGACATTTGGGATGTAATTATTGATATGGTGTAATTAAATATGTTTAGTTTGTTGGTTTAATGTGGTATTGTATTTGCTATTGGAAAATATGAATTGTGGTTCATTATAGGTGCTATAAAATATGTATTGGAAAATATGTATTTTAGGTACATTAAAAAAAAAAAAAAATTACAGGTGCTAAAAAAAAAAATGACCTATTCCGGCACTTTTGAAAGCGCTGGCATAGACTTTTTAAATTATATTGATTCAAGACCTATACCAGCGCTTTTGGGAACGCTGGAATAAGTGCTACCTATGCCAGCATTGGTATAGGTCTTTTAAATTATATTCGTTCAAGACTTATCCCAACAGTTTCGAAAGCGCTGGCATAGGCAGTACTTACTCCAGTGCCTTCAAAAGTGCTGGTATAAGGCTTGTAAATTATATTCATTCAAGACCTATTCCAGCGCTTTCAAAAGCGTTGGTATAGGTCTTGAATGAATATAATTTAAAAGGCCTATACCAGCGCTTTTGAAAGTGCTGGTATAGGGCATATGCCTTTCCCGACACTTTTGAAAAGCACTGGTACAAGTCCGATGACCCTTTACCGACAGTCACTACATGACGGTTTGAAGCACTAGGATAGGAATTTTGACCCTATCCCAGCGCTTTCTGGGGCTATCCCAACGGTTTTGAAAACGCTGGGATAGCCCCATTTTTTTGTAGTGGTCATATATATAGATCAATGATAGTCACATAGTACATTATCCTAGGGGCTTCAATAATGTATCAAATCCTACTTGCAATGCAAGACCTACATTATATAAATATATAACCGAAGCTTTTGAAGCTTCCATAATTTTCCACGTTAGCATTTATTTATTTATTTATTTAATTTTATTTATTTGTTTTGATTTTTTTTTCCAACCCATTTACTCACGTCAGCATTATTAATTTAAAAATAAAAATTAAATCTCATTATTTCCCCACCAAATACGCATTACAAAACTGGTACTTCTTCAAAACCTAAACCTAAAACCGATACTTCTTCAAAATCTCTTTTCTCTTCTCACATGCTAACATCACCATCCCCTAAATCTAAAACTCACCCTTTCCTTCCCCCAAAATCAAAACCCAAAACTTGGATTCTCCCGCCACCGCCACCACTGATTGCCACCACCACGGATTGCCGCCACTGCATCTTTTGGTTTTCCTATATTATGTAACTCATTCTCTACCTATTATTATTTTCAATTGAAAATCAAACTCCATGCCCAATGCCCAAGTACGCTTGCTTTCCTCTTTCTCTTTTCTCTGAATTTAAAATTTTCAATTGAAAGCAAACAGAGGAAAGGCAACCTACTTAATGATGAAAACAAAGAAAATATTTCTTTCTTTTTTTTTTTTTTTTTTTTAATAATTTGGAGATATGATTTAGGTTTTGGGTATTGTGGTTTGATTGGTTTTGATTTAGGAATAATAGATGCTTGACATTGATTTGTAAAGCCTTTGCTTTTTTTAGTTAGGGTTATTTTAGGCAAGGTACCGATGGTTGTTTTTCTTTGATTTTTTTAGATTCATTAGTTTAAATTATTTAACAAATTTACCATCTTTGGCTCATATATTTGTTTCACGTTGACCCATAAAGTTTATTTTGATGTTGAGATTGGTGGAAAGCCCGCTGGTAGTGCTCTATTTCATTACATTTCTTTTTTGTAAAAGAAAGAGACTTGCTTTGTTGGAAAAAAAAAAAGAGTATTTTACTTTGACATTGTAGAAGTATTTTGCCAATGCCATGTTGGAATTAGCTGTGAGTAATGGGTATCAAAAGTTGTGGAATTTAAGGATATAGTGTTGTTAGAGGAACTGTGATCATGGTTAATATGATACTCTTTAAATCTTTATGATCTGTCATCTTTCAGGTCGAATTGTGATGGGTCTTTTTGGGAAGGTAGTTCCAAAAACCGTAGGTATGATTGTGTATTATCTGTTTTGAAAACACTGGATTAGATGATAGATACAATACATCATCCTTTCAAACTTACTTTTGCACCCTTCATTTTGGATTGCAAATGCCTAAAAGAGGTATTGTATCATGTTTGAAATTTCACCTCAGTATCAGAGGATGTAGCTAACCAGTGTCTATAATCTCTCTCTGATTTGTTTCATTTGTTTCTCTTTTATTTTCTCAGGCCTTAAACTTAGACCCTATCCTCTCTCTCTAATCTCAGCCAAATCCATCACCACTCTCAATTTGCTTCTGTCGCTAATGTTGCATAAGATAATGTTTTGTATTTAACTCTTTATTATATAATATTTTCTCAAATTAGTCAGTGTTTTGAGACTTAGACCAATTCTTTTCTTAGTGCTATTTTATTACAATTTAGATGTCATGGAGTCAAACTTAATTTGTGTTGATAAAATTTTTGATCGGTTGATTACAATTATGCTTGATGCTCTATTCATTCTCTAACATAACAAAAGTTGTAAACTATACTTATCAAAGTTGCGTCAATGAATTTATGATTGCAAGGCTTCTTAGTTGGTGTTCTTTGAATTGTGGTTAGCCCATGATAGGAAACTTGATGGGATCTAGAATATGAATGATTAAGCTTTGGGTTTGTGGTTTAGTTGTTGCTTTAGTTAAATTTATATCCCAATTAGATTTTGGGTTTTCATGTGGTCTTTTAATATTGTGAGTGATTCCAGGCATATACAACCTACACAAAAGATCAACCTTAGGCAGCTTGCTGAGGTAAAAACAAAAAGCTATGTTGTTAGGGGCATAACCTTATAAATAAATTGTTGTATTTGTTATGTTTGTTTTCATATTTAGTGTCACAGTTTTGTTTTTGTTTTTGTTTTGTTTTGTTTTGTTTTGTTTTTTGTTTTTTTTTTTTGGAGAAAGAAGCTGAATAATATTATTAAAAAAGATCAGCTAAATCAGCCTGAAATATAGAAAAAAGTTATGGTGGAACATCCTCCATCCACACTAAAAGTTTGGAATATTAATAGCGTGTCTAGCCAAACTATGAGCAACGGAGTTCGGTTTTGCTATATTGGTAGTTCTAGCAATAATAAGTTGTGCAATGTGATATTGGCATCACTAATTTTTACTTGTTTTGGTACCCTTGCAACTTCTTGAAACATACAAATATATATATGCATTACTTAATCACACATCCCTACATTGTGCAATGCTTGAATGAATTTTTTAGAAGTTTTCTACTTTTATTTGTTATTGGCTAGAATTTGTGAGTTATTAAAAATAAATGGCATATATAGTAGGCAAGATCACCATTGAGCAATTGTAGGCAATGAGAGTTTTAGTAGGGATGGCATTAACAGAACAAGATCCTTGGTCCCTTTGTAAGTGTTTGTTTCCTATTAATTTGTTTCTTCTCTTTGATTTGTATGTTTTTGGGATATGCTTTTGGTGTTATTAAAATTGTTTTGGATATTAGGAATTGAAATTGTCTTGGATCTTGATAAAAGCTTATAGGAGTTGGGATTGTTAAATTAGCTTCACCATCCCATTTCAGTTTTCAATTTACTCTTCTACCATATTTTTAGATATCTATGCATATAGGACATAAATAAGAAAACTATAAAGTCAGTACTATTATTCAAATGATTATTCAAAATGAAAATGGCATTGACCTTTTTCAAAAGCCAAGAATTTTGTAGGTTTAATCAATATTGTTAGAGATAGTCGTGGTTCTCCTATATAGCCCATAGTGAATTAATTCCTTGCCAAGACCCATTGTGGATGGCTGCTACGGCTTTGTTGAGAGCATTACATTTCCTGGCATTAATTCACTTGAGGAACCATGCTTTAAGGAGATTTTAGATGTGTTAGAACATATTCATGCTTTTGTGTATTATGTAGAAAATGTATATTATAGGACAGTTTCTAAATAGTGTAATAAGTTAGACAATGCTTTGGCTAATCATGCCAAGGAGTTAAGGAACCTATACACTTGGAAAATTTTCAATAAAATTCTATCACTTTTGATTAATAATAATAATAAATAAATAAACTATTAGTTTAATTCAGTTTTTGTCATTTCTAAAAAATAAAGGTAGGATACTTAACCCAAGGTGAGATTTTATTCCTCGATTTTCTTCTTTCTAAACCCTAGAACCTACATCTTTTATGATTTCTAGACCTTTCCCTTCCCTTTAAAAGACCCAGATCTTGCTTTAACTCTCTGTTTGTAGTCTTTGTCATTCCAACCATAACATCATGAACTACAATGTCTCAAGTCTAGCCTTTGTTTAGTATGAACATGTGACTGTGACTCTTTTTTTTTTTTTTTTTTTTTTTTTTTTATTGTTTATTTCTTTATAGTTTTGATTATGAATACATTTCCTCTATAGTCTTGCTAGATTGCTCTGTCACTATATTCTCCCCCAAGATTTTTCCCTTTTAACTCACACCTTTTTAATTTTCATTATTAAATACCTATCTTTTTACATATCATCTGCATCTTTATTTATTTATTTATTTAAGGTTGTTTTTTTAGTTTAGAAGACCACACAGATTTTGACTCTTTTTTTCCCCTTTTGGATTGTTTTTTTTGTTTGGAAGACTGCACAAATTTTGACAACAATACCAAGCCACAAAGCCTTTGTGAACTGCACTCAGACATGCCTTTAGTTTTAGTTTTGCATAAACTTGAAACAAATGCCATAAATATCTAGATTTTTGGCTTTTGTATTCTTAATGTTTGAATAAAACCATATGGTACAATTTAAACATGTTTCACATAAGCTTCTGAGGTCTCAGGTCATGTTGTATTTATATATGGCAAAAGATAGTACCATTTTCCACCTTAGCACAATTCATACTGGTATTTTATTTATAACTTGGATATATTGAAGTTTTTTTGTGTGTGAATAATCTATTTTGTTATTTATTTCTGAATTTCATGATGAAAACCAATGGAATACTTATTTTCATGAAGATTATAAAAATGTTGAACTTTTTTAATAATTCAATAGTTGGTGTGGGGTTATTATGAAATTTATTGACATTAAGAGTGTTTGGTTTTACATTGTAAATCTTTGATGAATTGGTATAATTTGGTGTTATATTTGATACTAATTTGGAAAAAAATTAAGTAGCTTGAAGAAGTTGAGAAATGAGTCAACTTCTTCAAGCTTATGTGTCACAATCTAAAGAAGTCAACTATTGGTTAAACGTCTTCGATTTTATAATATATTTAAATAAGTCACATAACTCATTAATTATGTCATGTAGTGGATTCGAGAAATCTGTCTCTATATTAGTTTGGAAATAAACTTTTTCCTTATTCAAATTTCCTTCTTCCTTTATTATTATTATTATTATTATTTGGTTGGTTGAGCTGAATGAATGAGATTATTAAAGCATAAAAATAAAATAAAAATAAAAACCCAAAATGACTAGAAGGACTAGCCCATCTATTTCAATTGGAAACACCCACATAAGGATGGAGTGAGCCTCCAAGCCTAAGTGTGTTTGGTTTACGCGTCCACGTTTTGCGTTTGCGTTTTTGGCCTTTTTTTTTTTTTTTAGTAGCCGTGTTTTTTTGACTTTCTATTCATGTATAGTGCACACCAATGTACTATTCAACAACTTTTCAGCACATTTTCATTAAAAATGGGTCTCACGATACTATATTCATACATTTAAAAATTATTTTGTTATAGTATTTTCAGTTTTCAGTTTTCAGTTGTATCCAAATGAACCCTAAGGAGAAGCTAGCAGCCCATGCTAAATGGTTATGGGCCAACATATCAGTTCCTCCAGGAATAAAACCTACATCCCATGTATAAAACAAAAAAATTACAAGAGTATCTTTACCGGGGATCAAATTTTTCTAATTAAAAAAAAAAAAATTTCTAGATTTTTTATAATTACTGGGAGTTCTTAAATCCTATACATCCATTTTGGAAAGAGTCGATAGATTTTACCATATTATTAATATAAATAATAATAAAAAAGACGTTATCATTTTTTTTTTTTTTTTGTGCGTGTGTCTATTTTGATATATGGCATGGTAAAATAAATAGATAGGATTTTAGATATAAATATTGGATTTACCTAAAAAAATCTTAGCAAATATTCTAATCCCTTGATTAACCATGCAGTACTGGTATAGCTTATAGGTTCCGAACAAATTATTAGCTAGCTAGCTGCAAAATAAGATAACCATGATACATGTGTAGACAATGGCGGAGCCAGGAATTTAGGTTAGGGGGGACAAGATTAAAAGACAAGATTGGAAATAAAAAATTAATATAAAAAAATTAATCAATATTAATAACAAAATAAGTAAACAACTATATGATAATTTAATTGTCATACAAAATCTAACATAAAATGTAAACTTTAATTTATTTTTTCACACCTAGCTTATTTTACTCAATTGCTCTCAATGATCTTTCATATTTTGAAACCGCTGCATGATTTCTTCACACTTAATAGTCTTGAATATATCTTTCTCAATGTATGTAACTAAGCAATCATTCATCTACTGGTCTCCTATTTGATTGCATAATCGATTTTTAATTATGTTCATTGTTTAAAAAACTCTTTCAACAGTAGCTGTTGCAACTAGTAAGATCAATGCCAAAGTCACTAATGAGTAAACCAATGGATATGAAACATTCTTTTTCATTTCTACCATCTTTTCAACAAGCTGTCCAATTCCTCTAAATGTTGAAAACTCTTCAATGGGCTGCATGTCATGGATGTATATCTCAAGTTGGTTATCCAAGAAAGAAACTTGAGACATAAAAAAAATTCTACAGACAGTTTGGTCTAGTCCATCAAGTTTACCAAGTGGGACCCATTAATTTTATATATAGAATTGTAATAGGAGTAGAAGTCATCTACTACTACTGCTAGGAAAGCGGGAAAGATAATGTGAATTCACTTAATTGGGTTATTTATTTATTATTTATTATTTTTTGTCTTTAGTGTGGGGGGTTTATTTTTTATTTTTTATTTTTTGTCTTTAGTGTTGGGGGGGGGGGGGGGGGCATTTGAAATTTCAGGGGGGGCAGGTGCCCCCCCTCCCTCCGCCCCTGTGTGTAGATCAAGCTTATTTCTCACTGTTCTTTTTCAAAATATACTTTCAATTCCATCTTCACATCTCTAGGCCCGTCTACTTTTTGCTAATATATCTTTAGTCCCGTCTCAGCTGACTGCATACATCCACTTTCAAGTTCCTTCTTGTTGGGGGTGCCTGATATTGAACTATAAAGTAATTTTAGCTTCTCCTTGTCTCTTTCTCTGTATTAATTATTTTTTGGGTACGTGATATTTTCACTTATTTTTCCTTTCTATTGTAGTTTTCCCTGTCTATGGAGGAAAAGATTTTCTTCCAACCAGAAATTAATCGTGGAACCTGACTATATGTCCATATGCCTGCTAATTTCGTCGATAAATTTGAAATGTTCTAGTTTCAAATCCATTAATTTTAGATATTATTTTTGTTAATGTATATTATGTTATGTTATGGGCTTTAAGCCCAATTGCTTTATTTGTATAGCACACTTGTACTTATACTACACTTTACTTGTATCGCACACTTATGCCTCCTATATAAGGCACTGATGTATATTCTTTCATTGAGAAATACAATACAATCTTCCAGTATTTCTAACATAGTATCAGAGCCACTACTCTAACCTTTTTCTTAGCAGTCTTGTCTTTATTGGTGTTACTTCATTCTCAACATCACTTCTACCATCACAACAGTCGCTACAGCCTCTCGCCGTTGAACCTCCAACGTCTTCCAGTCATTGTCTTAAAGTTCCGGACCTGCAACCGCTGTCGTTGAGGAGTCCTACACTGCACAGACTACTACACGCATCGTCACCGCCATTGATATTGCACTGATTACATTTATAGAGGTATCACTAAGATCGTCTTCAGCCTATCTACACGTCAGTGAAAGCCTCGAAGTCACCGGAGTCTCCACGCACCCTCACGCGCCACCCAAAGATTCTGCGTCAACGCCTCACGCGCTCCACACGCTGACGAACTTCTTCACGCGCCGATGAACTTTCTTCACGCGTCGGGTACTTTCTTCACGCACCTCTACACGCCAGATCTGCACCAGCTGACGTCAGCCTTAGGTGACGTCATCAATGCCACGTCACCTGCTGACGTCATTACTGCCACATCACTTGCTGACGTAATCGACCACATCTGCTGACGTCACCTACCACGTCAGCTGACGTCATCATTGACTTCGACCGTTGACTTTGACTAAGGGTTGACTTTGATCGTTGACTTTTTGCCATAGTTGACTTTTGCAGTCCAGGTGCTCCTTACCCAGTTTTTCGCGTAGATTTCATTTTTGCAGTCTATTTTTGCATATTTTGCTTCTAAATGAAGAATAAGGATAGGTATTCTTCTTGTTGCAATAACTGTCGTCGACAATCCAACAAACGTTTTTGCAATTTTTGCAAACGTTTTGGCCACAGTATTGAGACTTGCTATCATCGCAACAAATTAGCTGTTTCAATTTCTGCCGCTACTGTTGCTAACACTGAGAATGTCCAACTAATGGCTCCCATCTCTGCAGAGTCTTAATCTTGTAGATCCACTTACAACCAACCACAGATTTCCCAGGAGGGAGAGTTACCAAGTCCCAAGTATGGTTTTTAGATAATGCATCAAACTCCTCTTTCATTGCAATTTGCCATAAAGGGTCAGTGGAAGCCTCACGATAGGTGTGAGGCTCGTGCAGTGTAGCAAGGGCAGTGTAACAATGATAGTCAAGTAAATGTGTAGGAACGAATCTTACCCGAGTTGAGTGACGAGATGGAATGTCTTGTGCATGATCATCAGGCGGAGCAAAAGCAGGGGACCCAAGCTCAGGGTTAGGTAGCTCGTCTTCAACCTGTTCAGACTCGCTCTGATGGGTCCATTGAACGCTACAAAGCTCATCTTGTTGCAAAAGGTTTCACACAAGAGTATGAGATTGATTATGAAGAGACCTTTGCTCTGGTTGCTCGTATCTCATCTGTTCGTGCCCTCTTAGCTGTTGCTACTACCAATAAATGAGATCTTTTTCAGATGGATGTCAAAAATGCATTCCTTAATGGAAATTTAAGTGAAGAAGTTTACATGCAACCTCCTCCTAGTCTCTTTGTTGAATCAAACAAAGTTTGTCACCTTCGACGTGCACTTTATGGCCTTAAACAAGCTCCACGAGCTTGGTTTGCCAAATTCAGCTCTACCATCTCTCGTTTGGGTTACATGGCCAATCATTATGATTCTGCCTTATTTCTTTGTCGCACTGACAAAGACACTATTTTATTTCTCCTGTATGTGGATGATATGATCATAACTGGTGATAACCTTAATGGCATTCAAGAACTTAAGGATTTTCTCAGTCAGCAGTTTGAGATGAAAGATCTTGGACATCTCAGCTACTTCTTGGGTCTTGAAATCACTCATTCTACATATGGACTTTATATTAATCAAGCCAAGTATGCTTTTGAACTATTGTCTTGAGTTGGACTCACTGATAGCAAGACTATTGACAATCCAGTTGAGCTTAATGCGCATCTGACTCTCACAGGAGGAAAACCATTGTCTAATCCTTCTCTTTACAGATGATTGGTTGGCAGCCTAGTTTATCTCACAGTCACTCGTCCAGACATCTCCTATGTTGTTCATCAGGTGAGCCAGTATCTGTCTACTCCATGATCTACTCACTATGCAGCTGTTCTGCGCATTCTTCGATACCTGAAAGACACTCTCTTCCATGGCATTTTCTACTCAGCTTAGTCTCCTCTTGTACTCCGTGCATTCTCTGATGCTAATTGGGCAGGGGATCCCACTGATCGCAGGTCCACTACAGGTTATTGCTTTCCCCTTGGTTCTTCTTTAATTTCTTGGCGAAGTAAGAAACAAACCTTTATGGCCCACTCCAGTACTAAAGCAGAATATCGTGCCATTGCTGATACCACATCTGAGCTCCTTTGGCTACGATGGTTTCTTAAGGATTTAGGTGTGTCCACATCCTCTGCCACTCCCCTTTATTGTGATAACTAGAGTGCCATTCATATTGCTCACAATGATGTCTTCCATGAACGGACTAAACACATTGAGATTGATTGTCATTTTATTCGGAATCATCTTGTCCATGGTGCTCTCAAGCTTTTCTCCATCTCCTCCAAAGATCAACTTGCAGATATCTTCACCAAGTCATTTCCTAAGGGTCGCACTCGTGATTTAGTGTACAACCTCAAGCTGGTCTCACATCCACCTTGAGTTTGAAGAGCGCTGTTAATGTATATTATGTTATGTTATGGGCTTTAGGCCCAACTGCTTTACTTGTATAGCACACTTGTACTTGTACTACACTTTACTTGTACCGCACACTTATGCCTCCTATATAAGGCACTGATGTATATTCTTTCATTGAGAAATACAATATAATCTTCCAGTATTTCTAACAATTTTTAAACCACAGATTTTAAAGGTTTAAAATTCTTAATGGATTTTGTCAAATTCAAATTCTTAATCTTTTAAAACTATCCAAACAAAGTAAAGATTTTAATCACCCAAATCCAATCCACATACCCAAATATTGCTATCCAAACATGTAACAAATTCATTTTCTCAATCATTATCTTTTCATTTATTTTAATCAACATGAAAGAAATGTGGGCTTCTTCCTTCACTCCTTCATAAGGTACTTACCTTTCTTCCTTTCACTCTCCTTCCCTCCTACCTAACATAACTTTCGGTTGTTATTATAGTAACATTGGTGTCTATATGAAACAACAAATAATTTTATCAATGTTTTTTTTTTTTCTTTTCCTTTTTTTGGTTCCATCCCCCTCCCCTTTAATCCATTGTTGGCTTATATGATTGGCTCAGAATATCTTCAACTGAGGCAGTTAAACCTTCGACTGTATTTATAAGGAAGAGGGACCTTGTGATATAAAATAGAACAACTGGGAAATTAAGAAAATAGGAAATAAAACTGAATAATGCTATTCAAAATTACAAATAGCCGTTGATCGTTTTCGTGGTGCTGGCATTTGCATCTTATTTGGTAGAAGGTGGAGCTGTCTTACTCTCACCTCATTAACCATGTGTCAGAAATCTGCGACGATATACAGTACACAAAGGCTATTAGAGTAAATCCCTAACACACAATAATTCATCTGTTTTTCTTTGCATGCGACTCCTAACCATATTACATAGATTAGGTGCCATATCCTTCGTACGTACACATATATATATGTATGTATGTATGTATATTAGGCTTCTCAATTTTCATGAACAGGGAAAATGGGCAATGCAGGCAGTACTCTATTAATTTGTTGTACTATTTCATATTCTTAGAGCATCTATAGTAGTGGGAGCCAAATTTTTAGCTTTTTAGCACCATAAAAAGTCATTTTATCTATTTGACCTTCTTATATCCAATAACAGTAGTTTTACTTTAGATTTTAACACAATAAAATAATATAAACACTACAATAAAATAATATTTCATTTAACTACCAAAATATAACCACAACCAAAAGTAGTGTAAACGCATGGTGAACATTGGGAGAGACACAGAGAGGTAGTGAGGAGAGAGACAAAAACAGTGTTAACACAATTTTATATATATATATATATATATATATATATATATATATACCTTTCAGCTACAGTACACAGTCTGTGGAGCCAAAAAATATAGCTTTGGCTCCACTATTGCAGGGTACATTTAGTGGTACTAAAAATAGCTATTTAACATTACTATTGCTAGTGCTCTTAGTGTCGGTGTAGCTGGTAAGTTTTGGAGTGTACTGCTGCTCAAAGATTGTTTGTTGTAAGTTGTAACCTAAGAAGTATGGATATGGACATGACACAAAATGGGACTCTACAAAACGACTATTTTTTGAAAAATAAGGACACATCATGATAAAGATAGAACAATTGAATTAATTAATATATACCTAGATATATTTTATGATTATTTTAAGTTTTCAAAATAGATAACAATTATCAATATCTTTAAATCCATATCTAAAATTTAAAGAAGAAAATATTTGAAATAAAAAAATTGTATTTTTTTCCTCCTAATATGTTGAGAGCACACGTGCACAAGCATCATATCTCACATATTTGTGTTCAGCACAGACACAGCGCAGAGGATTTGAGAATGTTTGTATTTCCAAGGTTGTAATGTGTCCTCGTTCAATTCAAGGTATTATCATTTTTTTTAGCAATAAATTAAAAAAATAAAAATAAAAAAACAAAAGGTTAGGTGCCGTATTCATTAGACATATTTTACATGCTTAAGAAAATGAAAGAGAGATTTAAAGAATATGGGACCATTTTGTTGTAAAGATGAATATCTACTTAAAGACTTTTTAGGTATTGTTTAAGAAT
Organism: Quercus agrifolia; assembly: GCA_029955455.1. Taxonomy (NCBI): domain Eukaryota; kingdom Viridiplantae; phylum Streptophyta; class Magnoliopsida; order Fagales; family Fagaceae; genus Quercus; species Quercus agrifolia. The sequence continues at coordinate 442,690 of JARQAD010000005.1, forward strand.
AAATGATATAAAGCGTTTGAGGAGAATATTTGTCATATTTTTTTTTTCATCCATATCTTCTAGTTTTGGACACACTCACACAAGCAATGTTTGCTTGCAACAATACATGATTACAATTGAACTTATTAGTGCACGTCTATAGTCGTAATTCGTAAACTATCATTATTGTAATAGTACTTTCATGAGTATTTCAAGTTTCAATTAGTGACGACTACTTATCAAAAAAGAAGTTTCAATTAGTGACAACTACTTATAAAAAAAAAAAAGTGTTTCAATTAGTGACAACTGATGTCATGACAACGATATTAAAAAGGTTGTTGTTTTGATTGTCATGACTTTGCCATCCAACTTCATAATTCGTATATAACTATTAGAATAGAAAGTTGAATTAACATTAGCTACCAGTCTTTCTCTCTATAGTTTATTTTGAGCTTGTAAATTGTAATAGCATGAACGTGATGAGAGGGTAATTGATTCTGCTTTAGTTAGATGCTTGCTCTCTTTCTTTTTGGTGACAGTAACATATTGGAAATGCAATTTAATTGTGAAACACTTAGGCCTCAATTAATTGGTGGAATCGCAATGAATTATATATAAAGAAAAAGTGCGAAAGGCAAAAAAAAAAAACAAAGTTCGAAAGGGGTCCGGTAACTGAAGGTACGTGCATGCATGCATGTGATATGAGTGGTACATTTCACACTGCCTTGAGGAAATATGAGTGATATGGCACTAGAAAAATATCATTATCGGACCCCTTCTTAATCTTTTGGAATTGACGTTTTTAACCTATATTATCAGTCTATTATTAGCAGCACTACAGTCTGATTAACGAGCTTTAATTTTTCTTTTGAAGTGACTATAGTGGATGGGTTGTTACTTTAATTGTTTGTACAAAATTTTTAGAGTATTTGGATTGCGTCTGCGTTTTCACGCAGTCGTGTTTTTGCCTTTTTTTTTTTTCTTTTTTAACCAGCGTCTATTGCATTGTTCATGGGACATGAACAGTGCAAATAGACAAATGAACAGTGTTTTTTTGTGTGAACAATAATTCAAAAATTATTTTTTTATTATTTTCAGTTTTCAGCAAAATAAGCGGTATTCAAATTCATACTTAATTATAACCTAAATGCTTAATAGAATCTCTCTTGTGAATCACAGTCCAAATGCAATTGTCACTTTGTTTATCAAATTTTTAAACCAAGCAACTTGTCTATGACTATGCCCCCGCAAGCCCCTTCAATGAAGTAGCTAGGGAAAACTATTTCGAAATAGAATATTCGCATATATATATATATATATATATATATGGAATTGGAAATAATAAATAATTTATAGGGACAAATGTATCTACAACTATTTGTCCCTATAATACTATGACCTAATTAAATTAATTCGACTTGATATTTCGGGATGGGACATTATTTGGTTGATGACTATGTTGTTAGCCTTGGTGATCAAATAGGGTTCAATATTCGGACCCCATGACAACGTAAAATTCATGCCTGCTTTGCTCACGAACAGCTTGCTCTCATGTTCATGTGCCCTTCTTGGAGATTAAAACTTGGTTATTCGATGCTCTTTTCAAGTTGCATCATAACTATTATTATTAATTCATTACTTATTATTATTTTCTAAAGCCTCTTTAATTATTATGTCAATGAATTTACGTTGAGATCTGGGTAGGCTTCCAAATAAAATAGCTGTTCTTTTACTCTAATTTCTCTACCCTAGATTATATAATAATAAAAGGTGTTTTTGGTTTATGCATGTCAATATGATTTTTGGTATGTCATGTACACCTGTGAATGTGATTATTGAATCATATAAATATAATAATCACCACTAAATTAAAGCATCTCTGAAAGCTCAAGTATTGAGTGGATTATGGGTCATATAGATCAATCATAGTCCCAAAAGTACGTTATCTTGGCTTCAATAATGTATCCTTCTTGCTCGACAGCTTCAATAATGTACGAGCGCAGGTCCCATACAACTATAGAAGGGTGTTTCTTTTTTTATGAACAACTATAGAAGTGTGTTGGATATGTCCAATACCATCATTTATATCTCTTCAGTTGTGCCTATATATCAGGGAGTGGACCTCTCACAGTTAAGAAGTGAGTCCCATGTACCTGTGGAATCCTTAGTATTTCCATACACTAATGTCCAATGCTCAAAGGAAAATCCAATTGCTGTAATCCATGCATGTCATTTCACAAAAGTTTGTCCACTAACGTTTCACAAATTTTGATTTTCATCTTTTTAATTAACAGGAATATTGTGGTCTCTTAATTAAAAAGCCTAGCATTAATGTCACTTCTATCCTCTTCTCTATTTTTTTGTTGGTTTGATGATGGAGCTCAACTACAACAATCTGGGTCTATCCTTGCTGTTTTTGTGAATCGAACAGCTAAGGGTCTCTCGACCAGAGTATAAAGCGATAAATAATATTAAAATCAGGGACGGAACTAAAATTTGAAATCGAGGGGGCAAATATAATTTTCTTGAGGAGGACAAATACAATTTTTCTTGGACTTATTTTCAAAAATCTTAAATATATACCTACTATTTAATATTTTAAAAAAATTGGGAGGGGGAGGGGGGAGGCCCCTCAACCTCAACATAGTTCCGTCCCTGATCAAAATCCATATGATATGACTTGACCTGATTTTTGTACTAACACCAGCCCCACTAGTATTGGACTGTTTTTAAATATTTGCTTCCAGCTCTGCGTTTAATTAAGTTCAACCTTCTATGTTTTTTGTTCTCTTGTGTTAATGTATATTATGTTATGTTATGGGCTTTAGGCCTAACTGCTTTACTTGTATAGCACACTTGTACTTGTACCGCACACTTATACCTCTTATATAAGGCACTGATGTATATTCTTTCATTGAGAAATACAATACAATCTTCCAGTATTTCTAATATGGTATCAGAGTCACAGCTCTGACCTTTTTCTTAGCAGTCTTGTCTTTATTAGTGTGACTCCTTTTTCAACATTGCTTCCACCATCACAACAACTACCGCAGCCTTTCGCTGTTGAACCTCTAACGTCACCCAGTCGTCGTCCTTAGGTTCCGGACCTGCAGCCGCCGTTGTTAAGAAGTTTCACACTGCATAGACCACTGCTGTTTGCATCACTGCTATAAACATTGCTCTGATTACGGTTTTGAAGATACCATAGAGATTGTCTTGCGCCGATCGACAAAATCATGAAAGCCTCAACGCCATTGGAGACCGCACGCACCCCCATGCGTCGCTCAAAGCTTCTGTACGGTTGATCACGCGCCTCCACGCGCCGACTCTTCAGATCACGCGTCATCACGCTCCCCCACGCGCTCTCATGCGTTCCATGAGCTTGCTGACGTCATTGTTGACATCATCCACGTCAGCCCTTGCTGCACCATTGCTAACGTCACCTGCTTGCGTCAGCCGCTGACCTCATCCTTTAACTCTGGGTATTTGACCATTGACTTCTAGGTTGACCGTTGACTTTGACCGGGCGTTGACTTTGACCGTTGACTTTTCTTCATGGTTGACTTTTCCTGTCCAGGTGCTCCTTACCCAGTTTTTCGCGTAGATTTCATTTTTGCAGTCTATTTTTGCATATTTTACTTCTAAATGAAGAATGAGGACAAGTCTTCTTCTTGTTGCAATAATTGTCGTCGACAATCCAGCAAACGTTTTTGCAATTTTTGCCACAGTATTGAGACTTGCTATCGTCGCAGCAAATCAGCTGTTTCAATTTCTGCTGCTACTGTTGCTAACACTGAGAGTGTCCAACCAATGGCTCCCATCTCTGCACAGTCTAAGTCTTCAAAACGCACTTTCACCATGTCCACAGATGACCTTAAAAATATCATCGTCAATGTCATTCGTATGGTTGGTAATGCATCTTACTCCTCTTCTTTCTCAGCTTTATCTAGTATGTCTCCCTCTTCTTGGCTTATGGGTTCCACTTGTTGCAATCACATGACACCTCACTCGTCCTTATTTTCTGAACTCAAACCTGCACCACACCCTCTCAATATTCGCAGAGCAAATGGCTCCACAATGTCTGGTCATAATATTGGTTCTGTTTCAACTTCCAACCTTTCGGTTCCTGGGGTCTTTAATGTTCCTGACCTTTCTTACAATTTATTTTCTGTGGGACAATTAGCTGAGTTGGGTTATCGCATTATATTTAATTATTATGAGTGTATTGTGAAGGATCCAAGGACGAGACAGGAACTTGGGACCGGTCCCAGAGCTTGGCGTATGTTTCCTGTGGACAACCTTCGTCTTCCACTTGTTGTTCCTGTTTCTGTTGCTGCAGCTGCTGCAGTTTCTTCAATTCCTTCCCTTGCACTTTGGCATGCTCAACTTGGTCATGCATCTTCCTCTCGGGTACAACAATTGGCTTCTAGAGGTTTGTTAGGTTCAATGTCTACAGAAAATTTTGATTGTGTCTCATGTCAGTTAGGAAAACAACCAGCTTTGTCTTTCAATTCTAGCGAATCAATATCCACTGATATCTTTGACCTTATTCATTCTGATGTTTGGGGGCCTTCCCCTGTCTCTAGTATTGGTGGATCTCGATATTTTGTTGTCTTTGTTGATGATTATTCCTGCTATAGCTGGATTTTTTATATGAAACATCGTTCTGAATTATTGCAAGTATATTCTAATTTTGCAAAAATTGTTGAAACTCAATTTTCCAAACATATCAAAATTTTTCGATCTGATAATGCTCTTGAGTACACTCAATATGCTTTCTAAGCTGTTTTGCGTTCTTATGGCACTGTTCATCACCTAACTTGTCCAGGTACCTCTCAGCAAAATGGTAAAGCCGAACAAAAACTTCGTCATATTCTTGACACTGTTTGTGCTCTCCTTCTCTCTACCAAAGTTCCTGCTCCTTTTTGGGGCGAAGCTGCTCTTCATGTTGTTCATGCTATTAATCGCATTCCAAGTCCTGTTATCCACAATCAAACTCTATATGAGCTCCTTTTTGGGTCACCTCCAGATTATCACCATCTTCACTCTTTTGGTTCTGCTTGTTTCATTCTTCTTCAGCCACATGAGCATAACAAACTTGAGCCTCGGTCAAGGCTTTGTTTTTTTCTTGGCTATGGCGAAACTCAAAAGGGGTATCGATGTTATGATCCTGTTTCTCATCGTCTTCGTGTCTCCCGCAATGTTGTCTTTTGGGAACGTCGCTCCTTTGTCGAGCTCTCTCACTTCCATGCCTCCCTATCTTCCTCCTCTATCTTAGATCTTTTTCCAGATGAGGCACATATTCCCTTTGTAATTGCTCCTGATCCTCCTGTAGTTGCTCCTGATCCTCCTGTAGTTGCTCCTGATTCTACTGTAGACTTCTCTATCCAACCACCAGATATCCTTGAGCCCTTTCCTAGTTCACCATTTAATGAACAGGTGGAAGATGAACAGGTTGAAGACGAGTTACCCAACCTTGAACTTGGGTCCCCTGCTCCTGCTTCGCCTAACGATCATGCACAAGACATTCCACCTCGTCACTCAACTCGGGTAAGATCCATTCCTACACATTTACTTGACTATCATTATTACACTGCCCTTGCTACACTACACGAGCCTTACACCTATCGTGAGGCTTCCACTGACCCTTTATGGCAGATTGCAATGAAAGAGGAGCTTGATGCATTATCTAAAAACCATACTTGGGACTTTGTGACTCTCCCCCCTGGAAATATGTGGTTGGTTGTAAATGGATCTACAAGATTAAGACTCACTCTGATGGGTCCATTGAGCGCTACAAATCTCGTCTTGTTGCAAAAGGTTTCACACAGGAGTATGGGATTGATTATGAAGAGACCTTTGCTTTGATTGCTCGTATCTCATCTGTTCATGCCCTCTTAGCTGTTGCTGCTACCAGTAAATGGGACCTTTTTCAGATGGATGTCAAAAATGCATTCCTTAATGGAAATTTAAGTGAAGAAGTTTACATGCAACCTCTTCCTGGTCTCTCTGTTGAATCAAACAAGGTTTGTCACCTTCGACGTGCACTTTATGGCCTTAAACAAGCTCCACAAGCTTGGTTTGCCAAATTCAACTCTACCATCTCTCGCTTGGGTTACATGGCCAGTCATTATGATTCTGCCTTATTTCTTCGTCGCACTAACAAAGGCACTATTTTACTTTTTCTGTATGTGGATGATATGATCATATCTGGTGATGACCTTAATGACATTCAAGAACTCAAGAATTTTCTCAGTCAGCAGTTTGAGATGAAAGATCTTGGACATCTCAGCTACTTCTTGGGTCTTGAAATCACTCATTCTACAAATGGACTTTATATTACTCAAGTCAAGTATGCTTATGAACTATTGTCTTGAGCTGGACTCACTGATAGCAAGACTGTTGACACTCCAGTTGAGTTTAATGCACATCTGACTCCCACAGGAGGGAAACCATTGTCTAATCCTTCTCTTTACAGACGATTGGTTGGCAGCCTAGTTTATCTCACAGTCACTCGTCCAGACATCTCCTATGTTGTTCATCAGGTGAGCTAGTATCTGTCTGCTCCACGATCTACTCACTATTCTGCTGTTCTGTGCATTCTTCGATACCTGAAGGGCACTCTCTTCCATGACCTTTTCTACTTAACTCAGTCTCCTCTTGTACTCCGTGCATTCTTTGATGTTGATTGGGCAGGGGATCCCATTGATCGCAGGTCCACTACAGGTTATTGCTTTCTCTTTGGTTCTTTTTTAATTTTTTGGCAAAGTAAGAAACAAACATTTGTGGCCCGCTCCAGTACTAAAGCAGAATATCGTGCCCTTACTCTGATACCATGTTAAATATTAGTATTGATACACCATGTTGAATATGCTAGTATAGATGCGGAAGTGAAAGCATAAAGTATAGAACACAGTAACACACGAGATATACGTGGTTCAGCCAAACGGCCTACATCCACGGAGGAAACCCTAAAGGGCTACATCAATAATATATTAAAGTGTAGTACAAATCCTGTGTTACAATGAATCATAACATGTGTATATATAGTAAACTAAACCCTAGACTAATAGACTTCTAGTACAAGTAGGAGACTTGGCTTGCACACAAAGTAGAATTAGGCTTGGGCTTATACTAATGGGCTAATATATCTCTAACATTTTGAATTTATGGTTGCATTGTACATATGGTGATCGAAAGAAGTAAATTGCAAAAAGGTTTTTATAATTTAGTGACAGTACTGCTCTTTTTATTTCTTTTTTTTCATGGGAGGACCTATTTTTTGGCTAATTTAAATATTGAGACAGGAAAATTTGTAATTAAAGTTATGTGTTTCAATTTGTGTCTTAAAAAAATATTAAAAATAGAGTTATGCATTCTCATTGATGAGGATGTAGTAAGGTTTATATTTTAGTTAAGAGTCTTATACCTCAATTGATATTTCTTAGATTTTTAACGGAGATATCCATGATTCAATCATTGACTATTGAATTATAAAAATTAAAATAAAAAAAGGTTTATAATTTTATAGATACTCCATAAGAGAATTTTAAATACAGTTGTATAAGTGTTATACTTATTTTCCTTAATTAAATTTTGTTAAATGTATTATTATTAGTAACGTGATGTGTTATACCATGTTGTGTATACTAGAGTGGATGCGAAAGGGGAAGCATAGAATAGGAACACCGAGAACACAAGAGTTACGTGGTTCAGCCTTGAAGGCCTACATCCACGGAAGAATCCCTTAAGGGTTATATCTGTATTATATAAGAGTGTAGTACAATAACCTTGTATTACAATGAATCATAACATGAGTATATATAGGCGACTAAACCCTAGACTACTAGTACAAGTAGGATTGGGCTTGGGCCTATTACATTGGGCTAATATGTCTAATATATATCTCTAACACCCTCCCTCAAACTCAAGGCGGAAGCTTGATGAAGGATTGAGGTTGGATAAGCTTGAGAAGATCACTTGGAGATGCCTTGAAGAATGCCTTTGAAGAAACCACAATGAAGAATATGCCAATTGACCAATTTCGGAGTTTCAAATGAAGAAACAGAGTCCAAAATTGAAATCTACGCGAAAAACTGAGCAAGATAAGCCCTTATAAAAATTTTGACTTTTGGTCAAGGGTCAACGCAAAAAGTCAAAGTCAACTGGTCCAGGGTCAAAATCAATGGATACTGGTCTGGGTCGGTTCCAAATTTCCAGGTCGGTCACGGGTCGAGCAGCAGAGCCACTGACGTCATCCTATGACGTGTCGCTGACGTAGACTAGGGTTGATGTGGAGGTCCTTGCATGGCTGCTGACATGGAGTGATGACATCATTCGGTGACGTCAGATGACATCAGCAGCAGTTTTCGACGCATGGTAGGAGCGTGCGATGTTCACCGGCGCGTGGAGGAGAAGTCAGAAACTAGAGAGGCGCGTGGTGGCTCGTGTGGGGTCAAATGGAGGCCAGAATCTTAGGTTCTGTAGACTGGTGGACGAGGAGGCCAACAAAGCGGCGCATGTCACTAAAGAAGATCTGCCAGTGAGGATTCTGATGTGGCGAGTGGGAGATATTCCGGAGCTAACTACAGCGCGTGGGGGCGCGTGGCTAGGTTTCGGTTGATCGAATTTCTGGGTTTTCCTCGCAGGAGGCCTAGGAGCACGTCTGTGGGGTCGATTTCGACAGGCGAAGGCTTGATGTGCACATATCTGATAGGGAGAGGCACAGATTACTTGGTTGTTGGATTTTGACATAGCACAGAGCCATGGTGGCTGTGAGATACCATGGAGTCTAGATCCAGCAGACAAACATGTGTGACTTCTGATAGTGATGTGCACATGAGAATCTTCTTTGCTTGCTAGAGTTTTTTGTTTGATGCCAAGAATGAAATTTGACTCTGATATCATGTTAAATGTAATTATTATTAGCAACGTGATGTGTTATACCATGTTATGTATGCTAGAGTGGATGCGGAAGGGGAAGCATAGAATAGCAGGGCTACATCTTTATTATGTAAGAGGAAGCATAACACCGAGAATACAAGGGTTACGTGATTCAGCCTTGACGGCCTACATTCACAGAGGAATCCCTTAAGGGCTACATCTTTATTATGTAAGAGTGTAGTACAATAACCTTGTGTTACAATGAGTCATAACATGAGTATATATAGTCGACTAAACCCTAAACTACTAGTACAAGCAGAATTGGGCTTGGGCCTATTACATTGGGATAATATGTCTAATATATATCTCTAACAAATTTAATCATGACAATTATTAGATGCAGCACAACCATGTCACGTATTTCAGTGTATTTTCTTGTGTATAGTTACAATTCTGAGACTACATACATAGTTAAATTTAATTGAAAAACAGAAGTATAATATCAAAAATAATAATACTTAAATGTTATCCATGGTCAATAAAATTCATTCATTCGTCACAAATTTTCAACATCCATAAAAATTCATTTAGCTAAAGAATAATTGTCTACGTCTTATAGAAGATACGCAAGCTCAGTTGAATGGAATTCCAAATATATTATTGAGATATGATTTTGGGTTGTTTAGCTTTGCCTCTAGATTTTCCTTTCCTTAGTTTTTTATTTATTTATTTTTTTATGTATCTTTTTTTTATCATAACACGTGAGTCTCACCCAATTATATATACTTCACATATTATGAGTGAAATTATGTATATGTCAGATGCATAGAACTTGTAACTATAACACTGCTAAAGCTAAAAATTAAGCTAAGATGATAAAATTGATGTTCAAATATTTGAAAGTTGAAACCCTGAAAAGTAAATACCTAAAGCCTTTTCTTTTTGTTTTAATTTGCTAAAGCAATCAAGAATATGTTAGTAGATGAAACTCATTAAGTAAATACTTTAATATCTGATATTTAAATGAACAGATTGTTTGTTTTTAGACCCCTCAAAACACAATTGAATTAACCTAGTAAATTAGCCAAGTGATTATATAGTCCAAATTTTAGATCTAGGTCAACACAATCATATAATCATTAAAATGTAAAGTGCGAAAAATAAAGAACACAAAGATATGATGACTCAGGAAACCACACCGGTAAAAATCTATGGAGGATTTAACCTAACTATTCTCAAGGTAAACTGAATCCACTATGAAATAATCGAAATTTTACAATAGCGACTTAGACCACTAACATCCTATTGCTACCTCATGTAGAAAACTTACTACCACAACCACGTGCAAGCTCCGAGACCACGAACTCCTTCCTTCTTGGATTCTCCAACAAGTACAAGGACTCCTGCTTAGTATCTTTAAGCTCTTTAGTGCAGCAACTGAATATCATAAAGCTCTTAATGAAATCTCCTTCTTGATAATCCTAAGCATGTATGAAAACAACCACCTCTAGATCTCACAAGAGATTCACACACACAGCAAATAGAGCAACTCTCCAAAAAAAAAAACGTGGCTAGGGTTTTCTCCTTTATACTTAAGACAAAACATAAAACCCTATACGTCAAACGGGCTTGGGCTGAATTGGAAAATTCTACAGAAAAACATTCTACCCGAGTTTCAATCGATCGAGTCTAATTCTCGATTAATCGAGCCAGACAGAATTGCACAATAAATTCTACAGTAACTCGATTCCAACTTTACATAAAATGCATACACTTTGAGCAAGTCTAAACAAGACTAAAATTTGTTTTAATCATGGTTTGCCAACATTACAAATTAGAGTTCTAATACATTAGTTCCTAATCCTTAGAACCTAACAAACTCCCCCTTTGGCAATCCGTGACAAAACACAAAACTAAACAAAATTGTTCAAAGTTTACATAAAAGCAGCCCAATACAAAAACATAGCCCAACACAACAAATTCAACCTAACTACTATCTATCAGTTGCAAGTGTAGACAGCAACACGACTGAATCAACTTGTATATTTTCTAAAACACTCAACAAACGCAAAAATGCATGTGTGGAAAATACAAGTAAAACAAAAATAACTTCTTGATTTCACATAACACACAATAAATACATTTATCATGAATAACTTATAAATATAAATCAATAAGCAATGTGAAACAAGAAACATATACAAATCAATGTATCTCCCCCTATCATGAATAACCTAATCAAAAACAAAAATACATCATGAGCCAAAAAAAGTTAATACACAATGAAGCACCTAGATACAATCTAATAGCTCCACAAGTACAAAAATCTCCCCCTAACTACAAAAATCCTCTACAAGTGTACTCCCTCTTTTTGTGACGGAATGCCAAAGAGCAATCACAAATCATCAAAAGGAGGTGGCGGAGGTGATCGTCCCAAATTCTCCAGATCCGCTCACAAAGCACGAAGCTCATCAAGCATGTCCACCAAAATCTGTCCATGAGCCACCTGAACGGTTATGACAGTCTCTAACATACGTCGAATGTCGAAATCATCTGAGGTAGGAGGTGAAGGAACATCAGCAGCAGCAACATGAGCAATGGGCTCCTCAGCCGTAATATCACCTATAGAAGAGGGAGAAGGAGGTGCAACACCAGAAGGCTCTACCCTAGGGCGTTTAGAGCTAGCTCTTAACTGAGCAGCCCTCTACCGAAGAAAGGTGGCACCTATGGGAGCAACTATGTGTGCAGGCTCAAACGCGGGAAACTCAACTAAACCTAGATACAAAAGAATCTGATGAATAAAAACAGGGAAGAACAAAGCATAAGCAGTAGAACTACTCCTATGCAACTTAATCAAAGAACGAATAAAAAGATGAGGAAAGCTAATAGGAGCATCAGTAACAAGGGCATACAAAAATGCACAACGCTCCAAAATGATGTGCAAATGAGAGATAGGTCAAAAAGAATGACAAGCAATCCTAAAAAAGAAATAATGAATCTCAGTGAGCTCAACAGTGGTGATCCGAGAATTAAAACCCCACTGGATAGAAGACCTAGTGATATAAGACATGATGTCGTCCAAGGGAGGAGACTTATCATAAGGGTAGACAGGATGTTGGACCACTGGCACCCCAAGGGCATCAGCCACTACCGAAGGGGTAATGGTGTACCCTACACCCCGTACCTAACTCCTCACTAGAGTGTTGGCGTCAGGAGTGGATAGAGAGGTTCGAATATAACTTTCTGATCAAGGTAGCCGGAGGTAGATGAGAAATATCCAATAAAGGTAACCGGCCCCTACGCTCAAAGTTACGCCTAATCTCAAGATCTACCTCATCTAAAAGAACCTTTCTCTCAGCCTAAATGTTTCTCCTAAGGTTAAACTTCTCAAACGCTTCCTAGTTTTTCTCACCCAGGAACCTCTCACTATCAAAGGTAGGGGAAGGAAATGAAGTGGAGGTCCTATTGGCTCTAGTTTTCCTAGGCATGATGCTAAGGAAGAAGACAAATAGAAAAGAACCAAAAAGGAAACAAGAAAAACTAAGGGCAGACTGCAAGTTAGCACAAAAAATATAGAAATAACATTTCTATATGATGCATGAACATTATTAACACATGATACATGTTCTAATGCAGTGAGAAACAGTTAAATTTTAGTCCAAAATCACAAAATTGGCTTGAGCATAGAGTTTATGTCAAAAACCCCAAAATTTGAAAACCCATTTTCAGAGATCCAATAATTTGACCAAATTAGATCATTATACTTGATAGATAACAGTTTGAAATGACCAAATCAATCAACCAAACAAGCCAATTTCATCAAAATAAACCAAATTGAACAAAAACCCCAATTCGGGTACATTCAAGCCCTAGAAATTTTAATTTCTCACAAATCACCAAATTGATCAAATTAAACCATCAAGAACATTTATATAGCATCTTACAACAAAAACCCATTGATCAATTTTAGGAAAAACAACTTGAATCATCAAAAATCCCAAAAACCCATTGGTTCGACATTCTCCCTAAAATGCATGAAACATAAAAATATATGCAAAAGGAAGGGTAAAAAGGTCTTACCGGCCTTAGAGGAGAAAAAACTTGCAAAAATTTCAGAAGAAAATGACAAAAATCTTGCTAGAAGTCTTGGACCGATTGAATAGAGAGAGAATGTGTGTTTGAAAAGTTTGAATAGTGAAGAACACATGAGGAACAAAAGGTTTTAAAAAACTCTCTATACGATTTTCAATTGATCGAAAAATAAGTTCGATCAATCAAAACACATAGAACCAAGCCAAAATTTTTTAATTGCAATTTCAATTGATCGAAAAATAGGTTCGATCGATCGAAATACACAAAGCCAAGCAAAAAAATTTAATCGCAATTTCGATTGATCAAAAAATAGGTTCGATCGATCGAAACACACAGAGCCAAGCAAAAAAATTTAATCGCAATTTCGATTGATCGAAAAATAGGTTCGATCAATCGAAATCCTGGAAAAACCAATTTTTTTGAAAAACAAAGCAATTTTATGCACAAACTCTTTAAAGCATAGTATTTTATGAATAAAATGCATGAGTATGAGATGAAATGCTTCTCAAAAACACTTGTTTTGAACTCAGTTTTCCCAAAATTAAGATTCTCAAACAATTCTCCTTAAATTCTCAGGCTTCAAAACACATTTTGCATAAAATTCAAGGAATTTTCAAACTTGGTTGGCCAAACCAAAATCACACACAATAACATGTACAAAGTTTGCAAAAAGTAACTTGTGTAGTGTGTGCAACTAGCAAAACCTTGAGAGACATGTGAAGTGATATGTAAATAGAAATCAACCACAATTTCTACAAAATTTATCACATTGAATTTGAAAGAAACCATCACCTAAAGAGTTACATCATATAACTCTCATATCTCCTAGAAAACAAGCTTGCAATCATGTAAGTTTCTTGATTTGCCTCATATTGTACACACCAATTTTATTTGTTCAGAAACTTATTAAAATAGCCGGGATAATATACACATCAATTTTATTTGTTTGATTTAACATTAAGTCCAATAATGTATGCACCAATTTTAACATTTAAACCGAGGCTACACCTTATGTTCTTTTTGTGTATATGCTACACTTTCTCAAGCACAAAATCTTACGATATGCACTAAGGTGTTTATGATTGGCTAGTAAACAGTGGTGAGATGGTTATTTATGCATTTCTCAATAAGTTTAAGTCCGACAATCAAAAGTATGTGACTTCAAGATTAAGATTATGTGATAAAAAACTATAAACATTTTCCCACATAACATGCACTACAAAACTTCAACTAGTAAAGTGTAATAAATAAGCTCATCTAAACTAAGCAAAGTACATAAACATGTTATGTAAAAATAAATTGGCCAACCTTGATTTCAAATCCAAGAAAATAATGCAAAACACATTTTGCTTCCTTTTTTTTTTTTTTATTTAAAAAAAAAAATCCTAGAATGAAATGCACGAATGTTATGCAATGCAAATCCTAGGAAAAAAAAAAAAAAAAACAAAGAGCAATGGTTACAAAGAGTAGAGCAATGAAGCACAAGAACCATGTCAGAAAGACTCACTTAGATTGAGTCTTTTGCATCCAAAACTTTTTAGATGCGCCTCGAGCATTGGAGTTTTTATCCACATTAGAATGATTTCCAACTCCAGGATTGGAATAAAGGTTAAGAGCCTTTACCAATTCACCAATAAGTACCATAGGATCTTGTGCTTGAGGCACAGTCACTTTTGGTTTGTTTGCTCTTTTAGCAACTTGTAACTTGAAACAGTTTGGACGAATGTGCCCAGACTTTCCACAAAAATGACAAATCCATGCAGGCTTATCATGCAACTTGCCCTTAGGAGGGTTAGGAGCCTTAAGTTTAGACTCTTGAAGATCAACCTTAATCTTCCTAAGAGGTGTAACTTCTACAGATTTAGCCTCACTCACAGAGGGTTTGACAACCTCACTCACAAGGGGTTCAGAAGAAGAAGAAGGTACAAAATTTGTGGAATGGGGTGCAGACACAGAGATGCTTTCTACAAAACCTAAGCCAGTTTTGTCAGAGGGAGATTTTTGAACACTCAGCATGTGATCAAGTTTGGAGCTTGCAAACCTATCAGTTTGTTCTCTAGCAACAGATAGTTCATACTTAACTTTTTCAAGCAAAAGCATGTTCTCAGTCTTCACATTATTCAAAAGTTCAGTAGCATCAAACAAATTCACAAGCAAATTTTTCTTATCAAGTTCAAGAGATGCAATTTTCTTTAAGCCTAATTCAACACTCATAGCATCATTTGTAGCAACTTTGCAAAGTTTATTGTAGGTTTCTTGAAGATCTGCGTTCTCAGAGAGTTCCCCATTAGAAGGGTTCTCTTCAGTAGACACACTTTCATTGACTACAGCAGTAGTAGTGAAAATGAAATTTCCATCATCGTCACAACCAGACTTATTATCAGAAATTTAATCATCACTAAAGGTTACAGCCATAGCCTTACCCTTAGACCTCAAGTATGTAGGACATTCAGATTTCTTATGACCATACCCTTGACATCCAAAACATTGAGGACCCATTGAATTATTAGAATGTTGACATACTTTTTCTTTAGGTTTTTTAGTGCTATTAACCTTAGTGGAATCATTCCTCTTAAAATTTCTAGGTTCAGCAATATTCTTACCTCTTGCCTTTCTATTATTGTTTCTAAGAAAATTTCTAAAGTTCTTGGCAAGGTAAGCAATCTCTGTAGCAGAGAGCTCATCATCAAATCCACTCGCCTTAACATCATCAACAGACTTGAGAGCCATTGATTTTGATTTGCTAGTTTTAGGTAGGTCCAACTCATAAAATTGAAGAGATCCTACAAGTTCATCAACAGGAATAGAGTCCACATCCTTACTCTCAGTGATGGTAGTCACTTTGGGTCTAAAATTTTCAGTTAAAGATCTAAGAATCTTCCTAACAATTTTAGGTTGATCATAGATTTCACCCAAATTATATTTAGAATTAACAATATCATTAAGCTTAACATAGAATTCATAAAATTATTCATCATCAGACATCCTAATGCTTTCAAATTTAGAAGCTAATTACTACAACTTATTAATTTTAACAGCCTTTGTGCCTTCATGCACAGTCTGGAGGATATTCCAAGCAGTATGAGCAACCTTAACATTAGAAATTCTCTTAAATTCCTCCATAGAAACAGTGTTAAAGATAGCATTCATAGCTTTGCTATTGAACGTGGCTGCTTCTTTTTGAGAAGTTTGCCACTCATTAACAAGAGTAATGGGCTTCTCCCATCTGTATTCAACGGAGTTCCAGACTCCTTCATCAATTGATTTCAAGAAAGCTTTCATCCTTACTTTCCAATAAGCATAATTATTTCCATCAAAGTGAGGTGAAATAACAAGAGAGTGTCCATATTTCATGACAACAGGGGTCAAGGATCAGCTCAAAGATCAAAAGATCTATAACAAGAGAGCAACCTACTCTGATACCACTTGTTTGTTTTTAGACCCCTTAAAACACAATTGAATTAATCTAGTAAATTAGCCAAGTGATTACTTAGTCCAAATTTCAGATCTAGGTTAACACAATCATATAACTATATCAATGTAAAGTGCGGAAAATAAAGAACACAAAGATATGATGATCCAAGAAATCACACCGATAAAAACTTGAGGAGGATTTAACCTAGCTATCCTCAAGGTAAACTAAATCCACTATGAAATAATCGAAGTTTTACAATAGCGACTTAGACCACTAACATCCTATTGCTACCTCATATAGAAAACTTATTGACACGACCACGTGCAAGCTTTGAGACCACGGGCTCCTTCTTTCTTGGATTCTCTAGCAAGTACAAGCACTCTCGCTTGTGTATCTTTAAGCTCTTTAGTGCATCAACTGAATGATCATCAAGCTCTCAATGAAATCTCCTTCTTGATAATCCTAAGCATGTGTGAAGGCAACTATCTCTAGATCTCACAAGAGATTCACACACACAGCAAATAGAGAAACTCTCCAAAAAAACATGGCTAGGGTTTTCTCTTTTATACTTAAGACAAAACATAAAACCCTACACGCCAAACAAGCTTGAGCAGAGTTGGAAAATTTTGCAGAAAAACATTCTATCCGAGTTTCGATCGATCGAGAAGACTCGATCGATCGAGCCAGACAGAATTGCACAATAAATTCTGCAGTAACTCGATTCCAACTTTACATAAAACGCATTCACCTTGAGCAAGTCTAAACAAGACTAAAATCAGTTTTGATCATGGTTTGCCAACATTACAAATTAGAGTTCTAATACATCAGTTCCTAATCCTTAGAACCTAACACAGATAATCATTCGTTTTGTAAATTCGTACTCTGGAAAGTATCACAAACTTTTGTTTAAATATTGATAACATGGTAATTGTATATTTTGTGTTAACCCAATGATAACTGCCTTATTTGTTGTAATATTTCATGTTTGTGATTCAAATTAATTTAATCTCTCTTTCTCTCGTTATTTACTTATAAAAAAAATGTTGATAATATGAAAAATTTTAATTCACACATTTTAAAATAGAGATGGATAGGATTTGACTAAATTATTTTTAAGATTTTTGGAGATTCTTTATCAATATCTTTAAAAGCACCTAATAATATATTCTTAACTCAAAAGGCATTCTTGGCTTCTTTTTGGTTGGTCTTCTATCTAAATAAATTATTTGATGTGTCAATCCCAATCGATGCACAAGATACCATGCATCTTGGGAGAATCATCCTTAACACATGCAAAAGATGCTATCTAGGGAGGGACTATATGGGAATGTTTTATTTATTTATTATTATTATAGATAATTGACTATGGCGGTATTAATTTGATCAGTTTTTCATTTTGTTATAGGCTTTATAGCACCTAATTTTGCATCTGTGTACTGCATAAGAGAATCTCCAAAAATAACTTAAATTTTCATCCAAAATTCATCTAAAAGTCTACTTTCTAAGTAAGCTCCAACAACCTCTATTTTCTCTCTTTATTTCATTTAAATAATTTTTTTCTTAAAAAAAAAAAAAAAAAACCATATATTCTCTCTCCAAAATATTTTTTTTTATCCACCAAACTTCCTTTTCCAACCTATCTTATCAACTGAGAGAGAGAGCAAAGATTGCAGAGATCTAGACAAAACTAAGGAAATTGAAATTCAAACCACCCAACCTCCACAAACTGTTTACCTTTCTTTTTCTTTTTCTTTTTCCTTAACTCTTTGTTGTACTAATAGTACAAATCCTTTATTAATAAATTATAATAGGAAAAGGCAAAATTTAACCTTTCAAACATGCACGATATATTATAGTACGTTATACTTGTATGGTCATAGACAGAAGACACTAGATAGCTATTAGTCTATACGCATGATATAAAACAATCAAAGATTTTGATAGTCATGAAACACGATGGTAATTTTATAATCCCTCATGATGAATATTAATACAGTGCAAAATGGATGGCCATTTGTTTGTATTACATGCAAGTTGAAGTTGTCTATACCCCAACTGTCCCCTCCAAATTAATTATGTGTGCATTTTTTGTTCATTTTTTTATCTTAGTAGGCCATACCTTATAAAATAGGATATCCAATTTGATTGGCCAAATAAAGGAATAAATGTCTCCAGAATTTGCTAAAATGCTATTGATTGATTTCCGCTAACATCTTTCTCCAAAAAAAAAAAAAAAAAGAACATAAAACATTTTAAAATATCTTCTTCTTTTTGTACAATAAACAAAATAAAATGAGCTCATCATAATATGTCAAGCTCGGGTTAAACTTAAATTTCCAAGTTTAGCTAGCTCTATCTTGTCCTAGAATTTGATTAGCTTGCAAGAGAGTGACTTGACAAGTCATTTATTTACCAATTGAGTGACTTGACTTGTAATTGCAATAAATGACTTGTCAAGTCACTCAAAAAATTTTTTTTTTTTTGAGAATATCAATTCACTCAATTGGTAAATAAATGACTTGTCTGGTAAATAAATGACTTGTCAAGTCACTCTCTTTCATTGGATTTGTTTTTTTTTTTTTTTTATTAACTTTTACTTTGTTAACCTTCCTCTCCCACATTAAAAATGGTGGGTATTGGTTCTCGTCAATCTTCTGCCCATAAATTAAAATTTCCTAGAGATGCACACTGTCAAGTCACTCATCCACTCTGATTCCATGAAAGTTACGGATGAGCACTGAGCAGTACTACAAACAAACTAGAGACATTACAAAATCCAAATCTTGTTGTTTCTCCTTTATTTATTTTACTCTTTTATCTCTAGAGTTTGGCACATTCTTCTTTCTTTCTTTCTTTCTATTTCTTTAGGTATTGCGGGTGGGATGGAATGAGATTTGGGCTATAATAATATTGACACAAAAAACACACACACACACACATATATATATATATATATATATATATATATATATATATAATTTACATTTTATATAAATACTCACGCATTTACATATACTTATATGTGCATGTGCATGTCTTTCCTTCAAATGTGTGAGATTTAATGACTGAACTCTTGATTCATTTTCTTTTGAATTTTCTTAACATGATAAATTTCTATTGCATATCATCATTTCATGTAAGATTATATAAATTTTAATAAAAAATATTTGTACTTTCTAAATTATTAAAATATATCATCATAAATTATTACTATTATTTTTATTTTTATTTTTATTAGGCGTAAATACACTTTTGGTCCCTATATTTTGGGCAATTTCTAGATTTGGTCCCTAAACTAATTTTGCTCCTAAGTTAGTCCTTGATTTTTTTAAATTGTTTTTAAAATGGTCCCTGCCGTCAATCCAGTTACAAAAAATGCTGAGGTGGCAAACAGATTTCACTATTTGCTGACGTGGCTAATAAAATAATATTTAAAAAAATATATTTAAAATTTTTTAAATGCCATGTCAACATTTAAATTAATAAAAAAAGCCAGCTAAGAAATTTAAAAAAAAATTAAAACCTAAAATCTAATTTATACTAAAATAATTTCTTAAAAAATAAAAATTCATAATCATTTTAATTCTTTTTTTCTTTTGTTTTTGGTTAACCTCATCAGCTTAAACCCATAAATTAAGATGAACATCAAACCCAGAAATTTACATGAAATCCAAAAAATGAACTGAACATCGAACCCATAAATCAATATCAAACAACCAACCTAGAAAAATTACATCAAACCCACAAATTTACAACCCAGAAATAAACCCACTGAGATGAACAACCCGGAAACCATAAGCAGCTCCTTATTTCAGTCATCAACAAACCCAAACCTCAAAATCTCTACTTCGATCATCCATTTCATCAATGGCCAGATCTAAAAGGTCACACCGAGTCACTGAATTGCAAGGCCAACAATGATGGCTTTCGTGACTCGATTTCAACGAGCTCGGTTTGGGCTCACCCATTTCATGGCTTTCATCTCTTTAGAAACACCACTTAAGACCCATAACCAGCAGCGTGATCAGTTGTCGTCACCGTTTCCTTCTCCATGGCCACATCGGTCTCCACAGCCACAACCCACCCCCACTGAAACCCAGAAAAACCCAACCTCTCCAACCAAATCCAGCCATCTCCATCTCTGTCTCCAACCAAACTCATAATCCAAGACCCATGGATTACCGATCTCCACCCCGACCATCGATCTCCACCACGACCACCCCAACCACACCGATCGCCACCCCGCCCACCGATCTCCACCTCCATTACCGACCACCCCACGGAAAACTAGAAAAACCTAAAGATTAGAGAGTCGGGTTTAGAGAGAGAAAGGGATTGAAAGCTTGAACAAAGAAAGATACAAACACAAATACGTACCAAGAGACAGAGAAAAAAAAAGGACTAACTTAAGAGCAAAATCAGTTTAGATACCAAATCGAGAAATTACCCAAAATGTAGGGACCAAAAGTGCATTTACGCATTTTTATTATGATCATCATCATCTATACTACTCTTACAAAAATAGAACTATTTTATATCCATTGTTTAAATACTCAAAATACACTCACACTTAAAACATAATAACTCAAAAAAAAAAAAAAAACTTTAAATTTTAGGGTTAAATATTTCAAATATCTAAGTTTAATTGAGTTACATTTAATTTAATTCTTAAAATACAATATAAATCTTTTGTTTTTTTTTTTTTTTTTGTGGGGGGGGGGGGGGGGGGGTGGGGGGGTTATGTTTTCGAAGAATGTCCTCATTAACTAGATAGTCATCAAGAATAAATTATAACTAAAATAAGTAGTTAAAATGTGGAAACTTAAAAAATGACAAGTTTTCCAGTTTTTGCACTTCATTTTCTTAAAATAACTTATGTCCAAGGTTTAGAGTTTTGACATTTTATGATTTTTATACTTTTGCATAAAATATTATCTCCGGAATCTAGACATGTCAAGGGTTAGATTTGTATGACTTAAAAAATGTTTTATATTTTTTACTTAAAAAATGGTAAAATGTTGTTGTTATTCATATTATAAATTTATAAATGATTAATTTATCAAAATTTTGGGGAACAACCTTTCCAGCTAGATTTGCCTTGGGGGGATGGAGGGGGTTGGTGTTGGTGGTTTGCTTTATATCAAGGTGAGACTCCCACCCTTAATTCTCATATTAGCTCTCTGATCACTACCATGCATACACAACAACCATCTATTCCTCGTCCTCTTCCCAAATACTTGAAAGAAGATGAAGTGACCCAAGAATGCAGAAACTTCATAGCCTCCTTACCTACAGAGAAAGGCTGGGTTGCAAATAACCTCCATCAGTACCAAGGTTGTTGGATCAGTACTAGGCTCATGCAAGGTGTTCTATCATTCCAAAAACACTTCCAAGCTCATGACACTGATATCATCCTTGTTACCACTCCCAAAGCCGGCACCACTTGGTTGAAAGCCCTCTTGTTCGCCTTGGTGAACCGTGTGCACTATCCCAATCCTCAAAAACACCACCCCCTCCTCACGAATAATCCTCATGTTCTTGTACCCTTCTTGGATATCAACCTCTACACTGAAAACCAAGTCCCAGACCTCACTTCCTTTGCCTCTCCAAGGCTCTTTTCAACTCATTTACCTTATGTGTCACTACCAATGTCAACAAAGGACTCGGCTTGCAAGATTGTGTATTTGAGTAGGAACCCTAAGGACACTTTGGTGTCACTTTGGCACTTCACAAACGGCTTGAGATCACCAGCAAGTAAAGGCCCCAATTCACTTCAAGAGGCTTTTGATAACTTTTGCAGGGGAGTGAGTTTGTATGGGCCTTATTGGGACCATGTTTTGGGCTATTGGAAGGAAAGCTTAGAAAACCCTGAAAAGGTACTTTTTTTGAAGTTTGAGGAAATGAAAGAGCAGCCCACTGCCCATTTGAGGAAACTAGCTGAGTTTTTGGGCTGTCCTTTATCCTCAGAAGAAGAGGCGAAAGGTGTAGGGGATGATATCATAAGGTTGTGTAGTTTTGATAATTTGAGCAACTTGGAGGTGAATAAAAGTGCAAAATTGTCATCTGGGGAGGAGAATAGCAATTTTTTTCGGCGAGGCGAGGTTGGAGACTGGATGAACCATTTGACAGATGAGATGATTGAAAAATTAGACCGTATCACCCAAGAGAAATTTCATGGTACTGAATTGAAATTCTAGATCTTCAAGTTTCATATCATCATTTATCGTTTATTATCAACTTGTATGTCGACAGTTAGTTGCATTTCTTTTTTCGCTTAGTAGCTGGTTGCACTTCGATATTTCTTTTCATGTCTAAGTGAATAAAAATTAAAATGTTTGTTCTATTCTCTAATTTGTCAATTTTTCATTTGCTGATAGTAATAAAATTGTGTTTGAGTACCTTTAAGGAGTACAATTGCATAAATTTTTCGCTTTTTAAAGATATTATATAGTGACTGGTAAACCTAAAAGGATTTGGCTGGGTGGTTTTGAAACCTCATGATATGCATGAGGTATTGGATTTAAAACCTCTAATCAGCATTTTGGGACCACATTTAAGAGATATCTCACTGTAATAATTTAGTATGTATAAGACTAGAAACTACTTAATACATATACTAAAGAGAATAGTTAGGTGCTTAGAAAGTTTTGAATACTTTTGATTTTCAAAATAAATTAATAAAGTGATTGGTAGGCAAACATACCCTAAATTATTTTTATTTGAGAAGCTGATTCTTGTCTCTAACCCACCACATGTAGTGTATTATTTATTGGACATAGTTTTTTCAACAAACTGATTTAGGGGAATCTTCTTCTACCAATTATGTGCCGGTTCATGAAACTATTTACATGTATTATTTAAACTAGTCGCTAACCCGTGCGATGCATATGAAAATTTTGCATAAATATATAATATATACTAAGAAATTGTAAATGTCATTAAGTATTTAATAATTTTATTTATATGATAAGCACAATACAAATAAACATTGACAAAATTAAAGAAAAAACTCCAAAATGATCCATTAAAAAAACAAAATCAACATTAGAATGTTTAATTGTTGGAGGAAAGTTTGATTTCTCATGAGAATAATCTAATCTCACACCAATGTTCTAATTTAGATACTCTTTATAGTGTAAAAAACAAACACATACACAATCTTTTTTTCCCCCTTAAGGTTATGGGTAATATATTTCTCTGCTTGTGAGAATTTCAAATGGAATGAGATGACATGGGACTTTAATGGAGCATTATATATGAAGCTTATTGTATTTGATATATCCACTCTCCTTCAAATTGAGTGATATATATATATATATCCCATTTATTTGTAATCAAATTCTCTATTACTATTTTTTTTTTTTTTTTTTTTTAGTAATTGTTCTAGGTTCCAAATATGAAATATGTATAAATTGATGGGTATCTTAATCTCTACAATGCCTCCCCTACATGCTTGATCAAACCCAAAAATATTGTTAAAATTGGAATCCTACGCAATATCGTTGGAGGATCTAATTGGATTAGATTGTAAGATTGGGTTGGAGATTGTAATATTCTGCTTTAATTTTTTTTTTAATTATTTTGTATGTTGATTAATCACTAAAATTATGAATTTATCCATAAAATAACAAAGTTTTACATTAATATATATACTTGATTTTCAATACATTTTGCTCCAATACTTTTAGTGAGCAAAATCATTAATAAGGTGAAAATCACTAATAATGATGATAAAATTTTGACCTAATATACATCTCTAAGAACTACAAAGTATTTTTTTTTTTTAATCTTAACACACTTATAAACAACTACCAAATTGTCAATATAAGGGAAAAGAACAATGTTTCATAAAGCTAAAAGTTTTAATACCATACATAATAATATATTTTTATAAAAATTAATTATTATTTAATTCATTTATATATTAAGTATTTTTGTTGATTTATTATATATTAGTATTACTAACTGTGGGGGGGCCAAGCTTGAGCTTCTGTGTTGGGCTTAAAGCCCCATTTACTAGCAAGAATACGTCTGAGGAGGAAGAAACGTTTGAGAAAACCCCATAGTAGTTGGACGAATAGAGAAATGTTCAAAGGCATTAGTTCGAGAGGGTCATCCTCCTCGGACCTGACGAATGTCAGTAAAATGAACTTCGTCTTAACTTGGGTAACCTTCCAGGAAGCCCCAACAATGAAGATAGACTTCAGATGTACAGGGAAGGGATAAGAACACAGAAATATCTAAGGGAAAAGCTGCTACCACCGCATTAAATGCACTACAGCAGCTTTCCTGACCGCATTAACGTGGAAAAGACCCCTGAATAGTACTTTCAACTACTACCGCCCACAGAAAACCAGAAAATCTGCTCAACAGGATATATACTTGAGTACAAGGTTGGATGATAGACAAGTGGACGATGGAAATAGATCGGAGGGGACTATATAATGGGGGAAAACCTCCATAAGAAGGGGATCGAAAATATTAAAGAGAGAGATTGGAGAAGATTCACTGTAGCACTGGGAAGAACATACCATCTGAAATAACCAATCCATCCAAAAATTTACTCCTCGGACTTAAATTCAACCTCTGATTATGTGCATATTCCTCCTCGGACAAACTTAGAACCCCGATTAACTGTTAGAAAACTCATTACCAGCCCAGTTCTTTCACCCACTCTCTTACAAATTTATTGTATTGGGCTTATTGGGCCCATATCCTATTTTTTTTGGGTTTGGGCTACAATTTGTGACCATACAATTGGTGCCGTCTGTGGGAAGAATTAGTGCTTGTAAGGATTATAACCGTTATGGCGGGTTTAGGACCACACCAGCCTAGCCCACCCCATGCAGAATCAGCTAACATTCATCAGCAAGGCAAGCTCCATAACCTTGAACACGGAAATCATGTGGATAACCAGTAGAAGGGCAGCTCACAGACGCTCCATGTCGGTGGAAGTGGTTATCGACGAAGGAGTCATTGGGTGCAAGAGCAAGTTGATGAAAAGGATTTGCAACGAGAAATTGATGATCTAAAAAAGAAATTTCGTCGTGCACAACGAAAACAAACCCCTTCTAGCTCTGATGTTTCTTCCAATGACGATGAAGATGCCAATTACAGAAAACGCTTAAAAACTCCGCCTAGTGAATCCTTTTCCTGTGAGGAGGAATATTTTCGCAAGAGGAAGCGAAGAAGTCCATCTGGGAGGGGGGTAGGAACTAATGTCACGAAGAAAGCTCTGAGTCAAATTTCTAAGTCTCCCTTCACTCGGGGAATAGAAAAGGCAAACCTCCTTAGGCGTTTTCATCAACCCACGTTCACCATGTATAACGAACATACAGATCCTGTGGAGCACGTAAACCAATTCAAACAGAAGATGGCAGTCCATTCTCAGGACGAGGCCTTGCTGTGCAGAGTGTTTCTCTCCAGCTTAGAGCTGTTGTCAATGAGATGGTTTGATGGGTTAAGAACGAATTCCATCAGTTCTTTCAAGAAATTTACCCAATCATTCTACTCCCGGTTTATTACGTGCAGTAGGGTTTCTCAGCCTTTAGACTCTCTACTGTCTATGACAATTAGGGAAGGGGAATCTGTGAAGGCATATACTGAGAGGTATTGGGAGATGTTCAATGAGATTGATGGCGATTTTGATGAAGTCGCTATTAGAACTTTCAAGGTCGGCCTCCCAATTGAACATGGTTTGAGAAAATCCCTGACAGGCAAACCTGTCACCAGTTTGCGACAGCTAATGGATAGAGTGGACAAGTATAAAAAGATAGAAGACGATCAACAACAGGGAAAAGGGAAAGCTAAGGTTGTCCCCCAAGAAAGAAGAGATTTTAGGTCGGACAGATACAACAATAACCGGCCGAGGAAGGATTATTCAGAGCAGCCACGGTCAAATAAAAATCAAGTGATAGGGGCTGTATTCCGAGAACCAGTGCATCAAGTATTGGAAAAAATCAAGAACGAGTCCTTCTTCAAATGGCCTAATAAGATGATGGAAAATCCCGAAAAGCGAAACCGAAACCTCTACTGTCAATACCATCAGGATCATGGCCATACAACAGAGGATTGCAGGAGTTTATGGGATCATTTGGATCAACTTGCCCGAGAAGGAAAACTGAAGCAGCTGCTGCACCATACTAGTGGGCTCGGTGGACAGACCACTTCTCGGTCTGAAAGCGAGATTCCTCCAAGACCCCCTCTGGGAACTATTTTTGTGGCGCCTGGCAGAACAGGATCGTGCCCGTCTAGAGTAATGTCTGTGGCTTGCCTGCCATCTGAGGACACTAGTCGCGAGCCGAAGAGAGCCAGACTAGAGCGGCCCCTAGTCTTGGGGTTCTCGGACGAGGACAAAATTGGAACTATTCAGCCTCATGATGATGCCTTAGTGATCACCTTCCGAATTGAAGGCTATGATGTGAAGAGAGTAATGGTGGATCAAGGTAGCGCAGCCGAGATTATGTACCCTGATCTTCACAAAGGGCTGAGTTTAAGAGCTGAAGATTTGACGCCTTACAGTTCTCCCCTAGTAAGTTTTGAAGGGAAGGTTATTATCCCGAAGGGACAGATCAGGCTACCCGTGCAGACTGGTTCGGAGACGGTGGAGGTAGACTTTATTGTGGTGGATGCATATTCTCCTTATACAGCAATTGTTGCCAAACCTTGGCTTCATACTTTAAGAGCGGTTTCTTCCACCTTACATCAGAAGATCAAGTACCCATCCGGAGGCAAAATTGAAGAAATACTGGGTGATCAAACCATGGCGCAGCAGTGCATGGTTGCAGCCATCCGACACAAGCCCGAAGTAGAATCTGTGACTCTCGATGAGAATGAGTTATAGCAGTTAAAGCACCTGGTTTTATCCGTCAGTGGAATATCCGAGCAGGTAGAATGTGAGGATCTTGTGAAGGTTACAATAGGGGATGATCCAAAGAAGTTTTTTCAAATCGGATCCCAGCTACCCCAGCAAGAGAGAGAAGAGCTGATAGAATTCCTCAAGCAGAATATTGACGTCTTTGCCTGGAGTACTTACGAGGCCCTAGGGGTGGATCCAGAATTCATTTGCCATCATTTAAACGTTCATCCATTAGTAGTCCCCAAAAAGCAGCTCCCTCGGCGTCCATCCAAAGAGCATGCAGAAGCAATCCGAAAGGAGGTAGCAAAACTCAAGTAGGCTGGGGCTATTAAGGAGGTCTTCTATCCTGAATGGTTAGTAAACACAGTAGTAGTAAAAAAAAAAAAGTGGGAAGTGGCGAGTGTGCGTTGATTTCACGGATTTGAATAAGGTCTGCCCTAAAGATCCATTCCCTATGCCCAAGATAGATCAGCTAGTAGACGCTACTATTGGCCATCCTCGGATGAGTTTCTTGGATGCTTTCCAAGGTTATTATCAGATACCTTTAGTCTTGGACGATCAAGAAAAAACTACTTTTGTTACTCCTATTGGGAATTATCACTACAAAGTAATGTCATTCGACTTGAAGAACGCAGGATCCACTTATCAGAGGATGATGACGAGGATGTTTGAGTCACTACTAAGGAAAAATATCGAGATTTATATAGATGATATGGTGGTGAAGAGCAAAGTGGTTTCGGAGCATCTGGGAGACCTTTGAGTTATCTTTGAAATTCTTAGAAGCTACAGACTGCGCCCGAATGCTTCCAAGTGTTCATTTGTTGTGGGGTCAGGCAAGTTCTTAGGTTACATGGTCACTCACAAGGGAATTGAAATCAACCCTAACCAGATTAAAGCTATTAACGATTTGCGAACTCCTCGGAATCCAAGAGAAGTGTAGAAACTAACTGGAATGGTCGCTGCTTTGAACAGATTCATATCTCAATCAGCAAATAGATGCAGACCCTTCTTTCTATTGATTAACAAATTGAAGAATTTTGAATGGATAGAAGAATGTGCCAGGGCATTCCAGCAACTCAAGGATTATCTTGTTCGGCCACCAATCATGTCTAATCCTGAGCCAGATGAGGTTCTTTTCGCCTACATTGCTATAGCCCCCTATGCAGTAAGTTTGGTGTTGATACGAGTTGATAATGGCATACAACAGCCAGTTTATTACGTGAGTAAGTCGTTGCATGAAGCTGAAGTGCGTTATCTACCACTCAAGAAAGCTATTCTGGCCGTAGTGCTTGGCACACGCAAGCTACCTCACTACTTCCAAGCGCATACAGTGGTCGTTCTTACGCAGCTCCCGCTCAAAACCATACTCCGAAGTGCCGACTACACCAGAAGAATAGCCAAGTGGGGAACAATCTTGGGGGCTTTTGATATCAAGTACATGCCCCGTACCTCCGTAAAAGGGTAAGTCTTCGCAGATTTGGTGGCTGAATTCACCGAACCGAGGATAGAAGAATTACCATCAAATGGAAACATGGATGAAAAATTGGTTAGTACGATCTCCCAATACTGCCCTCCGACATGGGAGGTACATGTAGATGGAGCATCAAATCAAAAAGGCTCAGGGTTTGGATTAGTATTAATGTCCCCTGAGAAGGTTTTCATTGAAAAGTCCTTGAGGTAAGATTTTTCAGCCACGAATAACAAAGCCGAGTATGAAACTTTGTTGGAAGGAATGGCTATGGTCCAAAGAATGGGAGGAAGGTCCATAAAACTCTTCTCAGATTCAAGGCTGGTTGTCGGTCAAATAAGAGGGGAATTCGAGGCGAAAGATGAGAGAATGCAGGGGTATCTTGGTCAAGTTAAATGTATGCAGTCAAAATTTGACTCCTTTGACTTGCTACATGTCCCCAGAAGTGGTAATGCACACGCGGACTCTTTAGCTATGCTTGCAACCTCCTCGGCACAGGACTTGCCTCGAGTAATCCTTGTTGAGGACTTATACAAACCCTCAAGGACAGGAGACACGGTTCAAATTAATCAGATCAAAGCAGGGCCGAGCTGGATGGATTCCGTCATACAATTCCTGAAGTATGACATTCTGCCTAAGGAAAAAGTCGAAGCTGACAAGATACGAAGAAAGGCTACTAGTTATTGGTTATCGGAGGATCGTAAACTATATAAGCGTTTCTTTTCAGAGCCTTATCTGTTATGTGTTCATCCCGAGCAAACCGAGTCCTTTTGGAAGAGATGCATGAAGGAATCTGTGGAAGCCATACTAGAGGCAGATCCTTAGCACATAGGGCCCTTACCCAAGGTTACTGGTGGCCAAATATGCAAAGAGAGACCTTGGAATACATAAGAAAGTGTGACCAGTGCCAGCGGTTCGCGCCGAGTATACACCAACCAAGGGGAATCCTAAATCCGTTATCTAGCCCATGGCCATTTGCTTAATAGGGCTTAGATATCGTGGGACCATTTCCCAAAGCGGTGGGAAACAAGAGATATCTTCTTGTTGGCACATATTACTTTACGAAATGGGTTGAAGTAGAGCCTCTAGCCAACATCAGAGATGTGGATGTCAAAAGATTCGTCTGGAAGAACATCGTTACTCGGTTTAGAGTTCCTCACGTGCTCATCTCGGATAATGGTCTTCAGTTTGATAGTAAGATGTTCAGAAAATACTGTGGCGAGCTGGGGATTATTAATAGATACTCAACTCCGACTTATCCCCAAGGGAATGGACAGGCTGAAACTGTAAATAAAGTTATAGTAAGTGGGTTGAAGAAAAAACTAGATGATGCGAAAGGTAAATGGGTGGAGGAATTACCACATGTACTCTGGACATATAGAACCACTCCTCACAGGTCTACTGGAGAGACCCCTTTCTCACTGACTTATGGAGTTGAGGCTGTCATCCCTTTGGAAACTAGCTTCCTGATGACAAGAACCAGTTCATTCAATCCAAAAGATAATGATGAGCAACTAACCAGAAATTTAGACCTGATAGAAGAAAGAAGACAGGATGCGATGGTTCAGCTGGCGTATTATCAGCAGAAACTGAAGCAAGGATATGATGCCAACGTAAAATTAAGGCCTTTAACTTCTGGTGACCTGGTATTACGCAAAGTTGTGGGAACGGCAAAGAATCCAGCCTGGGGAAAGTTAGGGCCGAATTGGGAAGGACCTTATCGTATCACCTCCCAAGCAGGCATTAGAGCATATTTTTTAGAAGATCTGGACGAACATGTAATACCACGTCCTTGGAATGTAAATAACCTAAAGAGGTATTATTATTAATAAAGTGTTTATTTGATCATTATGTATTTTCTATATATAAAATGTTTATACTGTTCATATCTCAGTTCTTCTAAGTGTTTAAACTTAAACCCTATCATGCCTGGAGTCCTCGGACCAGATGATTCGGGTTAGTTAACACTTGTTCTTGAATTCATTAAGTGTTTAAACTTAAATTCAATCATGACTGGTGTCCTCGGACCAGATGATTTGGGTTAGTTAACACTCATTCCCAGTTCCACTAAGTGTTTAAACATAAATCCTATCATGCTTGGAGTCCTCGGACCAGATGATTGGGGTTAGTTAACACTCTTTTCCATTTCCACAAAGTGTTTAAACTTAAATCCTATCATGCCTGGAGTCCTCAGACCAAATGATTGGGGTTAGTTAACACTCTTTTCCATTTCCACTAAGTGTTTAAACTTAAATCCTATCATGCCTGGAGTCCTCGGACCAGATGATTGGGGTTAGTTAACACTCTCTTCTATTTCCACTAAGTGTTTAAATTTAAATCCTATCATGCCTGGAGTCCTCGGACCAGATGATTGGGGTTAGTTAACACTCTCTCCCATTTCCATTAAGTGTATAAACTTAAATCCCATCATGCCTGGAGTCCTCGGATCATATGATATGGGTAAATTAGCACTCATTCTAAGTTTCTTTAAGTATTTAAATTTAAACCTAAGCATATTACTTAAAATTCCCCTTTGGGTTAGTTGTACTTATTGTAAACCTGTTACTCTTGAAGATGCTTATTCAATTTATGCGTTGACCCAAGTTTTGAACCTTTTTAGTTGGACTTATCTTATAATATGCTTTATTTGCCTAATGTAATCATACCTACTATTCAAATTAAAGGAAGATGGCATCAGAACAGTTTTCCATTATTTATCATAACTTATGAAATACAAGGGACATATTTTCATTGATAGTAAAAGTGTAGTACATTTCCTTAACAAAAAAAATACAGAAATAGTAAACAAGGAAAATAAATACATTACTAAAACTAATGCCCTAAACTTGTGCCTTGGGAGCCCCTGGATCAGCAGCTGGTTCGGGCAAAGAGATAGTGGTGTCTGAGGCCTTGCCCTTGTCCTTGCTCTTGTCCTTGCCTTGGGGAGCTTCAACTTCTTTTCCTTGGCCAGCATCTAGGCGAGAATCCGTTGGAACTTCCACAGGGGCAAGAGGGACTTGGTTTGTTATGGGCACCTCAGACACTTTGGCAGGTTGTTCTTGGGGAGAAGAGTCAGAACCTAGGAGCTCATGAATGTCCGAGTCATAATATATGCTCTCAGGCTGCCTTAGGTTGGAATCAGCAGGGACTCCAGCGACATCAAGGGCTTTACCCCAAGTGATATCGCAGTAGTTCCTCGCCACAACAGAGAACTCCTCTGTAAGATGGCTTTAAGTCTCCTGTACTCCCAAGTCATATGCAACCTGCTTCTCGGCCTCAGTTGCCTCCTTGAGTAGTTGGGCAACCTCCCTGGCCTTGCGGAGTTCTTCACAAAGCTCTGTCACCATTTGTTTCTCTGTTGCCAGATTGATTTCAGAGTAGTGCAGCTCCTTGCGAATGTCTTCAACTTGTTTTTCTGTTGTTTTCAAGCCTGCCTCGACACTATCTCTCTGCCTAAGAGCATATTTCACCTACTCGGCCATTTTAGTTTGTTTTTCTTTTAACGCGCCTAGCTACACCTCTGCTTCGCCTCGGACATCCAGGGCAAGCCTTGTCTCGCTACGGGAGTTCTTTACCCACTCCTCGGCTACAAAAACTTGTTGCATGACCTAGAAAGTAAAAAAAAATAATAATGATAAAATATCACTTTTGCTATAGAATGCAAGGAAATAAGTATAAATGAAGAAAAATGAACAGAATCACTTACCATAGCCAGGTCCCTTTTAAGGGATAGAAAGAGTTCAGGATGGTTGAAGGTCCTATAGGCCTCCATGTCCTGTGGGAGGAGGAGAGGTTGTTCCAAAGCCTCAGCCACCAGACTAGCATGCCCCCCGCGATAATGCCTAAAGGTGGCATCATACGCGATTGGCATACCGTCTACCTCCAACACGGGTGACCAAGTACGTGTGGGCCGACGTACTTGGGCCACCGGAGGTTCCTCTCGGTTATCCACAGAACTGGACCTTCTGTTCCTATGGTCTTATGACTGCCTGGGCTGCTTACTTCCTTTGGAATGGCCCAACTCTCCTTCTTCAGCAATTTCAATTTGCCTTTTCTTCCTTAGATTTGGGTTGGGTTTCAACCCAAGATCAGCAGGAATTTGAGGAGGAGGAGGAGGAGGATTTGTTGGGGGCTTGGATTTATTCTTGTCCTTAAGAGATGGCGTTTTATTCCTATTCCTCATAAGCTCCTTCAAACTTGAACCTGCCTTGGGAGCCATTGCTTCCTCCTCGTCTGAAGAGTCACCAATGTAAGTTACTATCTAAGCAGGAGTCTGAACACACGAATACTCATCTGCTCCTTCTTCAGCCTCCGATATAACAATGGCTTCCTCTTCAAACCGGAATCTGTCAATTTCTACTTCAAGAGAGGAAGAGGAAGCAGCTCCTTCCCCGATAATGGCCTGTCCGAGGGGTACTTGTTGTAGTGGCTGGGCGACAAAGGGTATTCCTTGCGGAATAGGGTGGTCAACGGGTGGAAGATCGTAAGGAGCGAGGAAACCTGGCCGAGAAACGTCTATGCGAGCCAAACGGTAGTCGTTTGCTCGGATAGAGTTGCCGACGTCCAAAAAAGACTTGGATATTGGCTCAAAGTCTAAAATCAGGTGAACGGCACGAAGTTGCCAGACGTCGTTCACGAAAATTTGAGACCTGAGCAGGTAGTTAAGTGCTGGTACGTTGATCAAGCTAAGTTTGAGATTGATATATGATTTATCTGTCAAACAAAATAATCAAACAGTTAAAAACCTCAAAAAAAAAAATGAAATGAATGAATAAAAATAATACTCAGGTACAATAAAGAAGATCCGAGGACAAACTCCTTAAATCTAATGTTAGAAATCCTAAATCTAAAGTTACTCCACCTGGCTCTCCTAGCTTGGTTGGGCAAGGAAGGCCGTCACTCCAAGGGCCTGACAGGATAAGGAAGTCATCTTTCATCCCTTTGTTAGATTTGGGGAGATAGGAGATTAACTTAACAACACTGGATCAGGACTTAAGGTAAAATCCTGCCCGAGCTTCTATATGGCCTTCATATAGATGAGCGACATCATACCAAGTCAGTCCCAGCCCTAGATGTCGGTCTAGAGCGTCAATCGATCCTAGGACTCTAAAAAAATTTGGAGCACACTGTTGGGGGCAGAGTCTATAGGCCCGTAGGTAGTCTCTCGTAATCCTACCCATAGGGATGGTCATACCTCCCTCTATGAAGGTATTCATGGGGATTATGACCTCTTCTACTTCTCGGTCAAATGCCACTCCCTTTGTGGAACAGTATCGTACTGATACCTCCTGGGGTATGTGGTATTTTTCTTTGAACAACTCTATCAATTACGGAGTCTTTACTAAACACTCAAATCTACTCATTCTGAGCCTGCGAATGAAAGAACAGAGAGCCAAGGAGGTTATCCGAGGAGTTAAAGGAAGTTTGGAAAGCAAAACTTACGTAGATTATGATGTGAATTGATCTTCGTATCTCTCGAGGATTTTTGGAGTCTTTTTTTGTGAAGGTATAATGAACAGTCTGATGAAATAAGGGGAGTAGAGGTGTGAGTGCTCTGAAATTACGAACTGTGATAAAAAAAGAAAGAAATGGCGTTTAGAAGTCTTTATAGTAGGAACTGAAAACGAGGGGGACGTTATCCCACCCAAATATTGGAGAGAAGATCTGGACCATTGGATTAGAACTCCACTGTTGGATGTCTGAAGCGTGACGCAGCCCACAATATTTAATGACGTTTCGCGAGTTCCGAAGCGTCAGAAACACTGGTGAGGTGACAGAAATAACCCTTCCACGTGCTTAATGTTTGAATATCTTTAAGGTTTTAAATGTAATTATGTACACACGAGTCAAAATTATACTTATTCTCCTTGGATGAGAGGGAAAAATTAAAACTTTGAGAGGCTATTGTGGGGGGGGCCAAGGCTTGAGCTTCTGTGTTGGACTTAAAGCCCCATTTACTAGCAAGAGTACGTCTGAGGAGGAAGAAACGTTTGGGAAAACCCCATAATAGTTGGACGAATAGAGAAATGTTCAAAGGCATTAGTCCGAGAGGGTCATCCTCCTCGGACCTGACGAATGTCAATAAAGTGAACTTCGTCTTAACTTGGGTAACCTTCCAAGAAGCCCCAGCAATGAAGATAGACTTCAGATGTACAGGGAAGGGATAAGAACACGGAAATATCTAAGGGAAAAGCTGCTACCACCGTATTAAATGCACTATAGCAGCTTTCCTAGCCGCATTAATGTGGAAAAGACTTTTGAACAGTACTTTCAACTACTACCGCCCACAGAAAACCAGAAAATCTGCTCAACAGGATATATACTTGAGTACAAGGTTGGATGATAGACAAGTGGACGATGGAAATGGATCGGAGAGGACTATATAATGGGGGAAAACCTCCATAAGAAGGGGATCGAAAATATTGAAGAGAGAGATTGGAGAAGATTCACTGTAGCACTAGAAAGAACATACCATTTGAAATAACCAATCTATCCAAAAATTTACTCCTTGCACTTAAATTCAACCTCTGATTATGTGCATATTCCTCCTCGGACAGACTTAGAACCCCGATTAACTGTTAGAAAACCCATTACCAGCCCAGTTCTTTCACCTACTCTCTTACAAATTTATTGTATTGGGCTTATTGGGCCCATATCCTATTCGTTTTGGGTTTGGGCTACAATTTGTGACCTTACACTAACATTTATTTTTATGATTAGTATGTCATGAAACGTTGGCTCTGTAGTAGTATAGATTTTTTTTTTCTTTTTATTCTGGCTAAACTTAGTAGTTAGTAGTATCTATTATCAAGGACTCTAAAATGAATAAAATTAATTCTCTATTAACTAGGCAAAGTGACAAACCAGTTAGGTTCTAAAAGTTTAGAACAATTGGAAAACTGTGAATTCAAACTTGTCTAGATATAGATCATAAAGTCTATAAGTTATATTAAACAATGTCCAATTTGTTGCAAGTCAGAATACAAGAATAAGAAAGCTTCTGGTTTTGGAAATTCGAAACATGCCAAGCTCGACTGATTGAGAAGAAGGTTCGACTGATAGAAAGACGAATTTGTAGAATTTAATATCGGCCCATCAACCCATTGGCCCATTGAGTGATTAGGGTTTCAGATAAGAAAACCCTAGAACACGTTTTGAAGAGACTTTGGAGCTTCTCTTTTGAGATCAAAAATGTTTTGTGCCTTCTCCTTTCAAAGTCACTATCGGAAATCAATCTACATACAATTGGAACTGGTAGATTTAAAGTTGTTGCATACCAGTCATCAAATGTGTTGGATCTAAACCTTTAAGGGTGGTCTTAGAGTCATAGACTGGAGGTCTATATTAGAGATCTAAAGCATGAACTAGAGGTTCATGTTAAAGCAAATCCATGTTAAAGAAGTCTGAGGGGTTCACAGTTAGGTTTGATAATCTTAGTTAAGTTTATTATGAATTCATATTATTGATTGTAAACTTTTATTTGATTTAGTGGATTATTCTCTTGGGATAGTTCCCCTCAAGTTATTACCTTGAAATTAGATTGTTTCATTAGTTTTCCTAGGTCATCATATCTTGTGTTATTTAGATTTTTCGCTACATAATATGTTTGATGAATGTTTAACCTAGATCTACATAATTTACCTAAGTAACAACTTAACTATTAAATTAGGTTAAACAAACTTTGTTTCAGGGGTCTACTAACAAAACCCATTAAATTACCCACTCTACCCCCACTTCCTCATCTTGTTATTTTCTCCAATGAGTGGGCTTCTTCTTACTTCTTTCAAGTTTAAAATAAAAAGTTTTTTTTCTCCTTCAGCTTCTCTCTCAAACATTTAGATTTGTATCTGCTCCTCTTTTTTGTTAAAATCTTTCACTTTATGCAGCTAATTCAAGATGAAAGAAAAGCTGAAGACGTCAAATTCTTTACCCCTCTCTTCTCTGTACAAACATGTGACCATTGATGTGTAATTAGACATCATAGAATGTCATTCTTTGATCTTATCTATCTCTCACTCTCTTGCATAAACATAGTTTTCATTATTTTGGGTTTGATTTTTGCTTTACAAACTCTATGAAATCTGTCAAAATCACAATTTTGGGTTACCCAACAAAAATTACAACAAATTGCAGTGTAGACACTAATTTGCAATTGGGTGGGGGGACAATGATGATCATTTGAGAAAATTGCAAATGGATGTGTTCAAAATTAAGGCTTTGGTTGATTATGGTGAGAGTTAGAGATCTGGGGGTGGGGTTTACAATGAAAACACAAATTGCAAATGGGTTTGTAGCCATGCGAGACAGAAAAACCGAACAAAGAGAAAGAGAGAGAGAGAGAGAGAGATTTGTGCATGAGGGAGAGAGAGGTGGGAGGCTGTGATATTATAAAACAATCGGGTTCCGAAGGTTGTGACATTATAAAACTATCGGGTTCTTCTTCTTTTTTAAAATTAAACTTAAATAAATAAATAAATACATTAGTGATATAAAAATTTGCAAAGGCTGCAAAGCTTATGTGTCACAATCTAAGGAAGTCAACTACTAGTCAAACATCTTTGATTTTATAGTATATATAGATAAGTCACATGACTCATTAATTATGTCATGTGACAACAAATATATGTGTATAGTTCTATCAATCGCCATGTAGTGAATTCGAGAAATTTGTTTCTAAATTAGTTTGGAAATAAACTCTTTCCTTATTCAAATTTCCTTCTTCCTTTTTATTTTTATTTTTATTATTTTTGGTTGGTTGGTTGAGCTGAATGAATGAGATTATAATAAGAAAACCCAAAATGACTAGAAGGACTAGCTCATCTGTTTCAACAAGAAACACCCACATAGGGATGGAGGAGATGGAGTGAGCCTCCAAGCCTAAGGAGAAGCTAGCAGCCCATGCTAAATGGTTATGGGCCAACATATCAGTTCCTCCAGGAATAAAACCTACACCCCATATATAAAACAAAAAATTACAAGAGTATCTTTACCAGGGATCAAAATTTTTCTAACTAAAATAAAAAAATTCTAGAATTTTTATAATTACTGGGAGTTCTTAAATCCTATACATCCATTTTGGAAAGAGTCGATAGATTTTACCATATTATTAATATAAATAAAATAAAATGAAAAACGTTAATTATCATTTTTTGTGTGTCTATTTTGATATATCACTACAAAACGCGGGGGTCTGAGGCCATGTTTGTAAAAATGCAGCCCCAGACGGACTAAAGCTGCGTTTTTAAAAAAACGCAGCTTAAGTTATTCATTATACAGCCGCATTTTATACGTGTGGCTATAGCCCAGGTCTAAAGCTGTGTTTTTAGTGCGTATAACCGCATTTTTAGGGGTGGAGCTATTGTCGCGTTTAAAAACGCGGCTATAGGACCTCCCTTCTTCTTCTTTTTCCTTTTTTTTTTAAAAAAAAAATCTTAGCCATAGCCACATTTAAAAAACCCCAGCTCTAGCTTCCCTAAAGCCGCGTTTTCTAAACGCGGCTTTAAATGTAGTCTAAAGCCGCGTCTATAAAACGCGGCTTTAGTTTGGGATGGGGCCGCGTTTCTTAAACGCGGCTTCAGATTTTGCCTATAGCCGCAGGTTAAAAACGCGGCTTTAGGCTTTGTATAAATAGTATACTAAAAATTTTCATCCCTCTCCCATCGCACATCAGCTTCCCTCTCTCAAGCCCTAGCCTCACCCTCCATCTCCGATCTCAACCCTCACCCTCCTAGCTTCCATCTCTTAAGCCCTCACCCACCACTTGTTCGATCTCAAATCAGCTTTCCCAAGGTTCATTACTGATCTTCATCGATCAAGCTATTTTGGTTTCTATTTGTGTGTATTTGTGTTTCTTTGATCGAACTACATTTTTGAATCGAAGATCTTTGTATGTATTGTTTTGGGTTTCTGATTTGGTTGTTTGGCTGGTAGAATCGTTGAAAAATGACGAAGCAGTACCCAACCATGAGCGCTGAGTACCAGAAGACCGTCAAGAAGGCGAGGAGGAAGCTAAGGGGACTCATTGCTGAGAAGCACTACTCTCCTCTCATGCTCTGCATCGCGTACGATCTCTTTCTCTCTCCCTTTCTCTTTCTCACTCACTCACTCAGTTTCAATGGTAAGGATTTGTTGTTGGTATTAACAGTGTATGATGTGATTGGGGGTGTACAGGTGGCACTCAGCCATGGAGCCAACAATGGCCTCGACATCAATGCTTTGGTGGTGGGTAATCCCAATTCAAATGGACGGTTAATGGTTCAATGTTCTTCTTCTGAAATGGGTTCCTCTTCTGACCCCATCAATATGAGGTATGGACAGTGACTGATGGATTCTCTTTGTTTTTTTGTATAATAGGTGTTGAGGAATTGTGGGTTGTCCTTGAATTTTGGAAAGAAATTTGAGTTTTGTGTGTTTCAGATTATGTCTTTGTGGTATGGTGGGAATTGGGTTGTTCTTTTATCTTGATTTTAGTTTGTTCCACGTTTAGAATGTTTCATGTTTTTGCATTGTGTTTCTAAATAATTTTATATACTCCGAGTTTGAATAAATTCATGTTTTATTTGGTATTCTTGATTACCAGATGGTAAAACACTGCCAAGTGTTTTAGTTAATTATGAAATTTGGTTTGTACGTAGTATTGCTGTTTTTAGTTGCATTGAAATTTTTGTTCTGTTTTTTGATGAACAAGAAGAAAGAAAGTTTTTTTTTAAAAAAATTTTAATTTTGGGCATTGCTTTGCAATTTTATGTCTCTATAGTCAACACGTTTTTGAGTAATATTAATTTTCCAATTTTCATAGTATAATTGGGTTTCTCTCTCTCTCTCGCTCTCTGCTGAACACATTGTTACAAGAAGATCGTGTTTTAGTGGGCCCAGAAGCTGGTTTGACTAGAGATTCAATTAGAGCTGATTTTGAATTTCAAGGGAGAAAAATATATCTGGTAATATATGCTTCCTCTATGTTCTCTTTTTAATTGTATGCTTTGTTGCTACATTGTTTTTATCTAATCTTGGTTTTCTTGTTCTATTTGTTTGTTTGCCCTTAATGTTTGATAACAAGTTCAATGGATGGA
Organism: Quercus agrifolia; assembly: GCA_029955455.1. NCBI lineage: Eukaryota > Viridiplantae > Streptophyta > Magnoliopsida > Fagales > Fagaceae > Quercus > Quercus agrifolia. The sequence continues at coordinate 482,457 of JARQAD010000005.1, forward strand.
TTTCTAATCATGCATGATCATTTTTATTGTCCTCTTTGCAAGCTTTTTTTAAACTTGACAATCTAAAATTTCTCACATAGCATTACTTCATTTTTCTACCCCAACCTTGACAGCATTCTTAAAGAGTCCATTGATTGTCATGGCAGCCATTGATTATCTCAATCTTAAGTTCCCTTACTTGTTTAGTAATTTTTCTTTACTTTTATTTTGTATTTATGATATTTTCATTGTTAAACGTAAGTAATTAAGTACCTGGATTTGGATTTCTGGGTCCCAACGTACTCGACCACAATGTGCTCTATAGAGCCTGGTGGCTATAATGTATTTCAGTTATGCTTTCTAAATTGAAAAGTTAATTTTTATAGGATGCTATTGGAGATTTTTATGTTTGATTCGCAGGTATGTTGTATGATGTTGTCTCTTATTTTGCAGGTTGGTTGCAGAGGACAAAACAGGAGAAAGGACCATCATCTTTGAGCATTGTGCAGTCAAGAAAGAATCTAATGAGGGTCCATGTAGTTGGTTTGGTCCTTGATGTAGAAGAGGTTTGTCAATACATTTTTTTTTTCTTTCTGCATTTTCTGTGATAGTATGATGAACCTATGACTGTCTTTTAACGTAATAGATTACTGTTAAGATGCCAAATTGTAGTTCCACTAGAAAAATTTTCAGCTCTCAAGTAGTTCTGGAATGGACATAACAAAATGTGGTACATTTGTTTTATTATTTTTGGGACCAGAAGAAAGAAAGTCGGAGACTTGATTGAGAACCTTAATTAAGCAATACTATCTTTCTTTTTCTTTTTCTTTTCATAGAAGGTCAAACATGAAACCTAAAAGCAGAATTCCAATAAATATAATGAGAATTCTTTTTAATTTGAAAAGAATGAAAGTAAGGCTATTGCATGTGAAGGCTATTGCATGTGAGTTTACCTTTTGCTTTAGATGGCGGATGGAGTCTCATTATACTTTGTTGTGTTTATGATGTTGTACTTATTAGCTTTCATCATTAGTCAGCTCCTTTCATTGTTGGAGCACTAGTGATCTTGGGCCACGGTTAAAAAGTGCGGCCTTAGATCGACCAGGCCTATAGTCGCACGTTTTAGGCCGCTTTATAAAACGCGGCTTAAGGCCAAATGGGGCTTAGGCCGCGTTTTTCTGCCCTGTGGCCGCGTTTTAAAAACGCAGCCTCAGAACCTCTTTTTGTAGTATATGGCATGGTAAAATAAATAGATAGGATTTTAGATATAACATAGTGGATTTACCTAAAAAAATCTTAGCAAATATTCTAATCCCTTGATGAACCATGCAGTACTGGTATAGCTTATAGGTTCCGAACAAATTATTAGCTAGCTGCAAAATAAGATAACCATGATACATGCGTAGATCAGGCTCATTTCTCACTGTTCTTTTTCAAAATATACTTTCAAATTCCATCTTCACATCTCTAGGCCCGTCTACTTTTTGCTAATATATCTTTAGTCTCGTCTCAGCTGACTGCATACACCCACTTTCAAGTTCCTTCTTGTTGGGGGTGCCTGATATTGAACTATGAAGTAATTTCAGTTTCTCCTTGTCTCTTTCTCTGTATTAATTATTTTTTGGGTACGTGATATTTTCACTTATTTTTCCTTTCTATTGTAGTTTTCCCTGTCTACAGAGGAAAAGATTTTCTTCCAACCAGAAATTGATCGTGGAACCTGACTATATGTCCATATGCCTGCTAATTTTGTCAATAAATTTGAAATGTTTTAGTTTCAAATCCATTAATTTTAGATATTATTTTTAAACCATAGATTTTAGAGGTTTAAATTTATTAGTGGATTTGTCAAATTCAAATCCTTAATCTTTTAAAACTATCCAAACAAAATAAGGATTTTAGAGCCTGTTTGGACAAGGATTTTTCATCACTCAATTTCCGTCACTCATCACTCATCACTTAAAATACCATGTTTGTTTGGCACCATCACTCACTTCCCATCACTCAATATTTTTCACACTATTTGTGGGCCCCATACCTGTCACCGGTGCAGCTTTTTCTTCTTTTTTTATTTCTTCTTTTTTTTTTTCAGTACCCAAACTCACTGAATCCAGTGGGAAAAAAAAAAAAAAAAAAAAAAAAAACCGAACAACCAACCCAGGAAAAGAAAAAAAAAAGTCAAAAGTTGCGGCTGTGAGTCCCCTATGTGTGTTTAATTACAATATTGTCATTGAGTTATGAGTTATGGAAACTGAAAACAGCCAAAAGTTATTTTCAGTTTCTATAACTCAAAAATCAGAGAACTGAGTAATGGAAACAAAGTTATGGAAGTAGAGTTATTGTTTGCCAAACAAACTTTTTGCTATGGGTTCCACCATTTTTGAGTTATGAGTTACGGAAATAGAGAATTGAGTTATCAAAACTAGTAATTCAAACGGGCTCTTAATCACCCAAATCCAATCCACATACCCAAATATTGCTATCCAAACACGTAACAAATTCATTTTCTCAATCATTATCTTTTATTTTATTTTAATTAACATGAAAGAAATGTGGGCTTCTTCCTTCACTCCTTCATAAGGTACTTACCTTTCTTCCTTTCACTCTCTATCCCTCCTACCAAACATAATTTTCAGTTGTTATTATAGTAACATTGGTGTCTATATGAAACAACAAATAATTTTATCAATGTTTTTTTTTTCTTTTCCTTTTTTTGGTTCCATCCCCCTCCCCTTTAATCCATTGTTGGCTTATATGATTGGCTCAGAATATCTTCAACTGAGGCAATTAAACCTTCGACTGTATTTATAAGGAAGAGGGACCTTGTGATATAAAATAGAACAACTGGGAAATTAAGAAAATAGGAAATAAAACTGAATAATGCTATTCAAAATTACAAATAGCCGTTGATCGTTTTCGTGGTGCTGGCATTTGCATCTTATTTGGTAGAAGGTGGAGCTGTCTCACTCTCACCTCATTAACCATGTGCCAGAAATCTGGGACGATATACAGTACACAAAGGCTATTAGAGAAAATCCTTAACACACAATATTCATCTGTTTTTCTTTGCATGCGACTCCTAAGTCCTAACCATATTACATAGGTTAGGTGCCATATCCTACGTACATATATATATATATATATATATATTATATTAGGCTTCTCAATTTTCATGAATAGGGAAAATGGGCAATGCAGCAGTACTCTTTTCATTTGTTGTACTACTTTAGATTGTTAGTGTCGTTGTAGCTGGTAAGTTTTGGAGTGTGCTGCTGCTCAAAGATTTTTTGTTGTAAGTTGTAACCTAAGAAGTATGGATATGGACATGACACGAAATGGGACTCTACAATACAACAATTTCTTGAAAAATAAAGACACATCATGATAAAGATAGAACAATTGAATTAATTAATATATACCTAGATATATTTTATGTTTATTTTAAGTTTTCAAAATAAATAACAATTATCAAGATCTTTAAAACCATATCTAAAACTTAAAGAAGAAAACATTTTAAATAAAAAAAATTGTATTTTTTTTCCTCCTAATATGTTGAGAGCACACATGCAGAAGCATCTCACATATTTGTGTTCAACACAGACACATGCAGAGGATTTGAGAGTGTTTCTATTTCCAAGTTCAATTCAAGGTATTATCATTTTTTTTAGCAATAAATTAAAAAAAAAAGGGAAAAAAAAAAAAAACAAAAGAGGTTAGGTGCCGTATTCATTAGACATATTTTCCATGCTTAAGAAAATGAAAGAGAAATTTAAAGAATGTGGGACCATTTTGTTGTAAAGATGAATATCTACTTGAAGACTTTTTAGGTATTGTTTAAGAATAAATGATATAAAGCGTTTGAGGAGAATATTTATGTCATATTTTTTTTTTTTCATTCATATCTTTAAGTTTTGGACACACTCACACAAGCAATGTTTGCTTGCAACAATATATGATTACAATTTGAACTTATTAGTGCACGCCTATAGTCGTAATTCATAAACTATCCTTATTGTAATAGTACTTTCATGAGTATCTCAAGTTTCAATTAGTGACAACTACTTATCAAAAAAAAAGTTTCAATTAGTGACAACCGATGTCATGACAACGATATTAAAAAGGTTGTTGTTTTGATTGTCATGACTTTGCCATCCAACTTCATAATTCGTATATAACTTTTAGAATAGAAAGTTGAATTAACATTAGCTACCAGTCTTAATTTCTCTCTATAGTTTATTTTGAGCCTGTAAATTGTAATATCATGAACGTGATGAGAGGGTAATTGATTCTGCTTTAATTAGATGCTTGCTCTCTTTCTTTTTGGCGACAGTAACATATTGGAAATGCAATTTAATTGTGAAACACTTAGGCCTCAATTAATTGGCGGAATCGCAATGAATTATAAAGAAAAAAGTGCGAAAGGCAAAACAAAACAAAAAAAAAAAGGTTCGAAAGGGGTCCGGTGACTGAAGGTACGTGCATGCATGCATGTGATATGAGTGGTACATTTCACGCTACTTTGAGGCATTATGAGTGATATGGTACTAGAAAAATATCATTATCGGACCCCTTCTTAATCTTTTGGAATTGACGTTTTTAACCTATATAATCAGTCTATTATTAGCAGCACTATAGTCTGATTAACGAGCTTTAATTTGTCTTTTGAAGTGACTATAGTGGATGGGTTGCTACTTTAATTGTTTGCACAAAATTTTTAATCATAACCTAAATGCTTAATAGAATCTCTCTTGTGAATCACAGTCCAAATACAATTGTCACTTTGTTTATCAAATTTTTAAACCAAGCAACTTGTCTATGACTATGCCCCCACAAGCCCCTTCAATGAAATAGCTAGGGAAAACTTTTTCGAAATAGAATATTCGCATATATGGAATTGGAAATAATAAATAATTATAGGGACAAATGTATCTACAACTATTTGTCCCTATAATACAGTAATACTATGATTGATGGCTATGTTGTTACTTGTTAGACTTGGTGATCAGATAGGGTTCAATATTCGGACCCCATGACAACGTAAAATTCATGCCTGCTTTGCTCACGAACAGCTTGCTCTCATGTTCATGTGCCCTTCTTGGAGATTAAATCTTGGTTATTCGATGCTCTTTTCAAGTTGCATCATAATTATTATTATTAATTCATTAATTATTATTATTTTCTAAAGCCTCTTTAATTATGATGTCAATGAATTTACGTTGAGATCTGGGTAGGCTTCCAAATAAAATAGCTGTTCTTTTATTCTAATTTCTCTACCCTAGATTATATAATAATAAAAGGTGTTTTTGGTTTATGCATGTCAATATGATTTTGGGTATGTCATATACACCTGTGAATGTGATTATTGAATCATATAAATATAATAATCACCACTAAATTAAAGCATCTCTGAAGCTCAAGTATTGTTTGGATTATGGGTCATATAGATCAATGATAGTCCCAAAAGTACATTATCTTGGCTTCAATAATGTATCCTTCTTGCTCGACAGCTTCAATAATGTACGAGCGCAGGTCCCATACAACTATAGAAGTGTGTTTCTTTTTTTATGAACAACTATAGAAGTGTGTTGGATATGTCCAATACCATCATTTATATCTCTTGTGCCCATATATCAGGGAGTGGACCTCTCACAGTTAAGAAGTGAGTCCCATGTACCTGTGGAATCCTTAGTATTTGCATACGCTAATGTCCAATGCTCAAAGGAAAATTTAATTGCTATAATCCATGCATGTCATGTCACAAAAGTTTGTCCACTAACATTTCACAAATTTTGATTTTCATCTTTAATTAACAGGAATATTGTGGTCTCTTAATTAAAAAGCCTAGCATTAATGTCACTTCTCTCTTCTTCTCTCTTTTTTTTGGGTTTGATGATGGTGCTCAACTGCAACATGCAATCTGGGTCTATCCTTGCTGTTTTTGTGAATCAAAGAACTAGGGGTCTCTCGACCAGAGTATAAAGCGATAAATGATATCAAAATCCATATGATATGACTTGACCTGATTTTTGTACTAACGCCGGCCCCAGTAGTATTTGACTGTTTTTAAATATTTGCTTCCAGCTCTGCTTTTAATTAAGTTCAACCTTCTATGTTTTTTGTTCTCTTGAATTTATGGTTGCAGTGTACATATGGTGATCGAGAGAAGTAAATTGCAAAAAGCTTTTTATAATTTAGAGACAGTACTGCTCTTTTTTTTTTCTTTTCTTTTTTCATGGGAGGACCTATTTTTTGGCTAATTTAAATATTGAGATAGGAAAAGTTATAATTAAAGTTCTGTGTTTCGTATCTTTAAAAAATATTAAAAATAGAGTTATGCATTCGCATTGATGAGAATGTAATAAGGTTTATATTTTAGTTAAGAGTCTTATACCTCAATTGACATTTCTTAGATTTATAACAAAGAAATCTATGATTCAATCATTGACTATTGAATTATAAAAATTAAAATAAAAAGAAGTTTATAATTTTATAGATACTCCATAAGAAAATTCAAAATACAGTTGTATAAGTGTTATACCTTAGTTTCCTTAATTAAATTTAATCATGACGATTATTAGATGCAGCACAACCATGTCACGTATTGCAATGTATTTTCTTGTGTATGGTAACAATTTTGAGACTACATAGTTAAATTTAATTGAAAAACAGAAGTATAATATCAAAAATAATAATACTTTAATGTTATCCATGGTCAATAAAATTCATTCATTCGTCACAAATTTTCAACCTCCATAAAAATTCATTTAGCCAAAGAATAATTGTCAACCTCTTATAGAAGATACGCATGCTCAGTTGAATGGAATTCCAAATGTATTACGGAGATATGATTTTGGGTTGTTTAGCTATGCCTCTAAATTTGCCTTCCCTTAGTTATTTTTATTTTTATTTTTTATATGTATCATGTTTTTTTTTTTTTTTTTTCATAACATGTGAGTTTCACCCATAGTTTTAAAAACCAAACCAGATCGATCGGTTCAACCGGTCTAACCGTGATCTGGTATATATACTAGTTCGGTTATCATAAAAACCGAAAATATGAAAAAAAAAACCTATAAAATCGCGGTTCAACCAAGAAACGTGGGAACTGGAATGGTCAAACCGTTTCCCAACGGTTCTCTAACTTAGTTACCAAACTGCTTTAAAAAAAATAACAAATAAATACCAAGCCAGCATCGCCGACCACCTTAAGAAAAATGAGCAGATTGGAACTCGGATCTAATGTCTTTGACTGAGAGATATTTGTGCAAAGCTTTCAAGTTTCAACTTTTAAGTTGAGGGATATAGAGAAACAAAAAAACAAAAAAAGTTTTGAGGGAAGAAAAAGAAGGCTATGAATACTTGGGTCTTGGTACCGTACTCGCACTAGTGAAAAACCAACCTACAAAACTACTGAAAAACTCAAAAGCCAAGTATCAATGAAAGGCATAAAATGCCATCTATTAAAGAATTAATGCTTGGCAGTTGGCACTTGGGAATTGGGTTGGGTACTTTGGTAGATGTACAACCACACATGTTAGCCAAGTGTTTCATTTTTTATTTTTAGTGTGTACTGTTTGGTTGTATTATTTCTTTTTTTGTTGAATAACTGTGTTAATAACTTAATTTTGATTAATAAAGGATGTAAGGACCAAAAAATCTAGCGGCCCATGCCCATTTAGAATAGTGAGTTGCACAGTTAAATTTTGACCAAAATCAATAGAATTTGTAAGAGAGAGAAATGAACAGTGAGTTGCACAGTTAAATTTTGACCAAAATCAATAGAATTTGTAAGAGAGAGAAATGAACAACAAGAGGGGACTCTACCCGAGAATCAAGAAAGAGAAGAAAATGTTAATTTTATAGAATAAAAAGGGCATATATCCCTCCACAAGCTTGCCTGATGAGGCTAAGTTTGTACAAATAGTTACACTGTTCACTCTTCTTCTTCTTCTTCTTCTTCTTCTTCTTCTTCTTCTTCTTCTTCTTCTCCTCCCTATCCTTCTTCTTCTTCTTCTTCTTCTTCTTCTTCTCCTCCTCCTCCTCCTCCTCCTCCTTCTTCTTCTTCTTCTTCGTCTCCCTTTCTTAGTGAACCTTCTTTTCCTTCTATACCTCTACTTCTATCACATCTCAACCATCCATTCTCACCTAACCTCTCTACTCTCATGACACTTATCGCTTTTAAAACCTGAAGAAGATGGTGGAAGGAATTTACTTAGCTGTAACTTACATTATTCAGGTCACTTCCTCATCAATGCGGCTGATAAAGCTGTTGTCCACCATTTAATGCAGATGCAACAGGCTATACCAAACCAAAAGCTTCCCTGATGTCCACATATTCTCTCTCTTCATATTCTATCTCCCACTCATAATGCCTTAGAGTACCTTGACTCACTTTTACCTTTTCTCAAGCGGCTTTCTTCCTCGGGCCCGTGGCCTGTGGCATTCCCACACCAATGTTGCAACTCTTCAACTTCATCCTCGGTCATTGGACACCCACAAAGGAATACAAATACAAACATAGTTTTAAAACAATAAAAAAATGATTTGTATTTTAACATTTAGGCTACTATCATCTAATTAAACACTCTTTTATTTAGAATAGATCTTTAAAGTACAATTAAATTATTTATTCTTAATACCGTTGTAAAAAAATGATAAATAAAACAAAAAAAGATATAATATTGCTATTATTTTTGTAATGTTAATTTTGATTATTTATACTTTCTTTTCCTTTACCATCTAATATAAGATATGAAACTCATTTTATAATTTTTTTTTTTTTATATTTGTTTGGATGTATTTGATGAGTTGTTATTAATTTTATAATTTTAAAATAATTAATTAAATTATTTATAACACCATCGGTTCGACCATCGGTCCGACTCTGATCAGACCAAAAAACCAAAAATCACTACCTTTTTCGGTTCCGTCACTGTTCCAGTTTTTAAAACCATGGTCTCACCCAATTATATAGTTCACATGTTATGGGTGAAATTATGTATATGTTAGATGCACAAAACTTGTAACTATAACATTGCTGAAGCTAAAAATTAAGCTAACATGATAAAATTGCTGTTCAAATATTTGAAAGTTGAAACCCCAAAAAGTAAATACCTAAAGCCTTTTCTTTTTGTTTTAATTTGCTAAAGCAATCAAGAATATGTTAGTAGATGAAAATCATTAAGTAAATACTTTAATATCTGATGATATTCAAATGAACAGATAATCATTTGTTTTGTAAATTCATATTCTAGAAAGTATCACAAACTTTTGTTTAAATATTGATAACGTGGTAATTGTATATTTTGTGTTAACCCAATGATAACTGCATTTTTTTTTTTTTGTAATATTTCATGTTTGTGATTCAAATTAATTTAATCTCTCTTTCTCTCATTATTTACTTGTAAAAAAATGTTGATAATATGAAAAATTTTAAGTCACCCATTTTAAAATATAGATGAATAGGATTTGACTAAATTATTTTTAAGAATTTTAGATATTCTTAATCAATATCTTTAAAAGCACCTAATAATATATTCTTAACTCAAAAGGCATTCTTGGCTTCTTTTTGGTTGGTCTTCTATCTAAATAAATTATTTGATGCGTCAATCCCAATCGATGCACAAGATACCATGCATCTTGAGAGAATCATCCTTAACACATGCAAAAGATGCTATCTAGGGAGAGACTATATGGGAGTGTTTTATTTATTTATTTATTTATTATAGATAATTGACTATGGCAGAATTAATTTGATCAGTTTTTCATTTTGTTATAGGATTTATAGCACCTAATTTTGCATCTTTGTGTACAGCATAAGAGAATCTCCAAAAATAACTTAAATTTTCATCCAAAATTCATCTAAAAGTCTTCTTTCTAAGTAAGCTCCAACAACCTCTCTATTTTCTCTCTTTATTTCATTTAAATAATTTTTTTCTTAAAAAAAAACATTTATCCTCTCTCCAAAATACTTTTTTTTATCCACCATACTTCCTTCTCCAACCTATCTTATCAAACTCAAACCCTAGAGAGAGAGAGCAAAGATTGCGGAGATCTAGACAAAACTAAGGAAATTGAAATTAAAACCACCCAACCCCCACAAACTGTTTGCCTTTTTTTTTTTTTTTTTTCCCCTTAACTCTTTGTTGTACTAATAGTACAAATCCTTAATTTATTAATAAATTATAATAGGAAAAGGCAAAATTTAACCTTTCAAACATGCACGATATTATAGTACGTTATACTTGTATGGTCATAGACAGAAGACACTAGATAGCTATTAGTCTATACGCATGATATAAAATAATCAAAGGTTTGATAGTCATGAAACACGATGGTAATTTTATAATCCCTCATGATGAATATTAATACAGTGCAAAATGGATTTGTTTGTATTACATGCAAGTTGAAGTTGTCTATACCTCAACTGTCCCGTCCAAATTAATTATGTGTGCATTTTTTGTTCACTTTTTATCTTAGTAGGCCATACCTTATAAAATAGGATATCCAATTTGAATGGCCAAATAAAGGAATAAATGTTTCCAGAATTTGCTTAAATGCTATTGATTGATTTCCGCTGACCTTTTTCTCAAAAAAAAGAAAAAAAGAAAAATTGTATTGATTTCATACTATGTGTGGGTTTGGATACACTTATTCTGAGTCGACATTTACGTTTTACTTCTTTTTTTTTTTTTTTTTGGGCACGTGTTTCAGGAGCTTCATATACTGTTATGGTTACTGTTCATAAACAGTAGCCGCAACTTTTGACTATTCTCCCATAAACAGTGCACCTGTGCATTGTTTACGGACTTACGAGCTTTACTTTTCAACCACTTTTTCATTAAAATGGGTTCCACGGTACTATTCACACATTTAAAAATTATTTTGCTATAATGTTTTCAGTTTCAGCAAAATAAGTACGTTCTATCCAAACGAACCTATATATGTTACAACTCATGAATATGCTAGGCCAAGATTTCGGTCCTTTGTTATAACTTATAGATCATTGCTTAACTCGAGTATCTTCATTATGATGAACTTATTTTTATTTAAAAAAAAAAAGAATATAAACCATTTTAAAATATTTTCTTCTTTTTATACAATAAACAAAATAAGATGAGCTTGTCAAGCTCGGATTAAACTTAAATTTCCAAGTTTAACTAGCTCAATCTTTTCCCAGAATTTGATTAGCTTGGTAAATAAATGACTTGTCAAATCACTATCTTGCTTTATTCGTGGATTGAGATGTGCACCATGCAATAACACTTTGAAGAGTTTGGATTTAAAGAACCTTTAATCTTAATCATTGGATTAGGTTTTTTTTTTTTTTTTTTTTTTTTTACCTTCCTCTCCCACATTACAAGTGGTGGGTATCGGCTCTTCTCTATCTTCTGCCCATAAATTAAAATTTCCTAGAGATGCACACTGTCAAGTCACTCATCCACTCTGATTCCATGAAAGGTACGGATGAGTAGTACTGCTACTACTATTGGCGCATTCATGTCCTTGAGAGTGCCTCTTAAAAACAAACACTAGACACATTACAAAATCCAAATCTTGTTGTTTCTCCTTAATTTATTTTACTCTTTTTTCTCTAGAGTTTGGCACATTCTTCTTTCTTTCTTTCTTTTTCTTCAGGTATTGCGGGTGGGATGGAATAAGATTTGGGCTATAATAATATCGACACAAAACACACACGCACACATTATATAAATACATATGCATTTACATATACTTATACATGCATGCGTGTGTATGTCTTTCCTTCAAATGTGTGAGATTTAATGACTGAACTCTTGATTCATTTTCTTTTGCTTTTTCTTAACATGATAAGTTTCTATTACATATCATCATTTCATGTAAGATTATATATATAAATTTTAATTAAAGATATTTGTACTTTCTAAATTATTAAAATATATCATCATAAATTATTATTATTATTATTATACTACTCTTAAGAAAATAGAACTATTTTTTATCCATTTTTTAAATACTCAAAATACACTCACACTTAAAACATAATAACTTAAAAGAAAAACTTTAAATTTTAGGGTTAAATATTTGAAATATCTAAGTTTAATTGAGTTACATTTAGTGACCATTTGGATTCAGCATTTTCCGCTAAATCCTGTGGTGTGTTTTCCCTTCTTTTCTTTTTCTTTTTTTTTTTTTTTTTTTTTGCTTTCACGCGTTTCAGAGAGCAAGGAGACAAATTTTACTGTTCACGAGATAAATGTCACTGTTCACATACTGTTCCGGTACTATTTATGCACTGTTCATGAGACCTACAGCCACTTTATTTATTAAAAAAATTAAAAATGAGTCACACGGTACTATTCACAGATTTAAAAATTATTTTGCTACAGTATTTTCAGTTTTCAGTTTCAGCAACAATAAGTTCAATCCAAACGGACCCTTAATTTAAAACTTAAAATACAATACAAATCTTTTGTATTTTTTTGCTTTTTTTTTTTTGTTTTGTTGGGGGGGGGGGGGGGGGGGGGTTGTGTGTTCGAAGAATGTCCTCATTAACTAGATAGCCATCAAGAATAAATTATAACTAAAACAAGTAGTTAAAATGTGGTAAAAAATGACAAGTTTTCCAGTTTTTGCACTTCATTTTCTTAAAATAACTTATGTCCAAGGTTTAGAGTTTTGACATTTTATGATTTTTATACTTTTGTATAAAATATTATCTCCGGAATCTAGACATGTCAAGGGTTAGATTTGTATGACTTAAAAAATGTTTTATATTTTTTAATTAAAAAATGGTAAAATGTTGTTGTTCTTCATATTATAAATTTACAAATGATTAATTTATCAAAATTTTGGGGAACAACCTTTCCAGCTAGATTTGCCTTGGGTGGAGAGGGATTTGGTGTTGGTGGTTTGCTTTATATCAAGGTGAGACTCCCACCCTTAATTCTCATATTAGTTCTCTGATCACTACCATGCCTACACAACAACCATCTATTCCTCCTCCTCTTCCCAAATACTTGAAAGAAGATGAAGTGACCCAAGAATGCAGAAACTTCATATCCTCCTTACCTACAGAGAAAGGCTGGGTTACAAATAACCTCCATCAGTACCAAGGTTGTTGGATCATAACTAGGTACATGCAAGGTGTTCTATCATTCCAAAAACACTTCCAAGCTCATGACACTGATATCATCCTTGTTACCACTCCCAAAGCAGGCACCACTTGGTTGAAAGCCCTCTTGTTTTCCTTGGTGAACCGTGTGCGCTATCCCAACCCTCAAAAACACCACCCTCTTCTCACAAATAATCCTCATGTTCTTGTACCCTTCTTGGATATCAATCTCTACACTGAAAACCAAGTCCCAGACCTCACTTCCTTTGCCTCTCCAAGGCTCTTTTCAACTCATTTACCTTATGTGTCACTGCCAATGTCTACAAAGGACTCGGCTTGCAAGATTGTGTATTTGAGTAGGAACCCTAAGGACACTTTTGTGTCACTCTGGCACTTCACAAACAGCTTGAGATCACCAGCAAGTAAAGGCCCCAATTCACTTCAAGAGGCATTTGATAAGTTTTGTAGGGGAGTGAGTTTGTATGGGCCTTATTGGGACCATGTTTTGGGCTATTGGAAGGAAAGCTTAGAAAACCCTGAAAGGGTACTTTTTGTGAAGTTTGAGGAAATGAAAGAGCAGCCCACTGCCCATTTGAGGAAACTAGCTGAGTTCTTGGGCTGTCCTTTATCCTCAGAAGAAGAGGCAAAAGGTGTAGGGGATGATATACTAAGGTTGTGTAGTTTTGACAATTTGAGCAACTTGGAGGTGAATAAAAGTGGAAAATTGTCATCTGGGGAAGAGAATAGCAAATTTTTTCGGCGAGGTGAGGTTGGAGATTGGGCGAACCATTTGACAGATGAGATGATTGAAAAATTAGACCGTATCACCCAAGAGAAGTTTCATGGTACCGGATTGAAATTCTAGATCTTCAAGTTGTATATCATCATTATCATTTCTACTTTATTAATTTATTATTGTCAGCTTGTATGTTGACAGTTGGTTGCATTTTTTTTTTCTTTTTCTTTTTTTTTTCCCCCTAAGAGCATTAGCATTGAAAAATGCTAATGCTATATTTAAGGCATTTTTGACATTTTAGGGTTCAAAATCACTTGCATCAAACAATGCTAAACCACACTATTGCAAAAATTTTTGCAATAGTGTTACAGTACAATTCTACACTTAGAATTGTACTGTAGCAGAATGTTAAAAAATATATATATATTTTATTCCCCGTTTCTTTTCTCAATACTTTTCTCTCTCTTCCTTCTCTTCTCTGTTTCTCCATCTCTGCTCTCTCCTCTCTACGGACCCAACGCCATCTCTTCTCTCTCTTCCTTCTCTGGTTGTGGTTTTTGGCTGTGATGGTTGTGGTTTTGGCTGTGCCCGGAGCTTAAAAGGAGTTGTGGGTCGTGGTTGGGTCCGTTGTGGGTTGTGGGTCGGCGTTGTTGTGGGTCAGTGGTGGTTGTGGATCGGCGTGGGTTGTGGGTTGTGGTTTGTGGGTCGGCGTTGTTGTGGGTTGTGGGTTGTGGATCGGCGTGGTCGGGTCGTTGGTCGTGGATCGGCGGTTGAATGGGTTTGCTCCGGTGGGTTTCAAGTCGTGGTTTGTGGGTCCGTTGTGGGTTGTGGGTTGTGGGTTGTGGGTCGGCGTTGTTGTGGGTCAGTGGTGGTTGTGGATCGGCGTGGGTTGTGGGTTGTGGTGGCTGTTTCTCCATCTCTGCTCTCTCCTCTCTACGGACCCAACGCCATCTCTTCTCTCTCTCCCTTCTCTGGTTGTGGTTTTTGGCTGTGCCCGGAGCTTAAAAGGAGTTGTGGGTCGTGGTTGGGTCCGTTGTGGGTTGTGGGTTGTGGGTTGTGGGTCGGCGTTGTTGTGGGTCAGTGGTGGTTGTAGATCGGCGTGGTTGTGGGTTGTGGGTTGTGGATCGGCGTGGTTGAGTTGTGGATCGGCGTGGTCAGGTCGTTGGTCGTGGATCGGCGGTTGAATGGGTTTGCTCCGGTGGGTTTCAAATCGTGGTTGGGTTGTGATTTTTTTTTATCGGCGTGGGTTTGTGTTTGTGTTTGTGTTTGTGTCTGTGTTTGTGGTTTGTGGATTGTGCTAAAGGTTGAGGGAGCCTGAGAAAAAAAAAAACGGTTGGAAAGCCTAGGAAAAGAAATAATAAAGAAAGAAAAAATAATAATATTTTAATAAAAATAGAGTTTTTTGATGTGGGAGGAATTGTAAAATGGTATGGTATAAGCAATAAAGTTGCTTTTTGAGATGGTAAAAAAATATAGGATAGCATTTCTTGATGCTGATGCTCTAAGTAGCTTCTTGCACTTCCATATTTCTTTTGGTGGCTAAGCTAATAAAAATTAAAATGGTTGTTCTATTCTCTAATTTGTCGATCTTTCATATGTTGATAGTAATAAATTAAATAGTGTTTGAGTATCTGTAAGGGAGTCCAATTGCATAAATTTCTCACTTCTTAAAGATATTACAAAGTGTTTGGTAAACCTCAAAAGGATTAGTTTAATGGTTTCTAAAGTCTAATGATGAAACCTCCAATCAGCATCTTAAGGCCACCCTTAAAGGATTCTTCTTCCTAATAATAACCTAGTATATATGCGTTGGACAAAAAACTAAATAGTACATATGCTAAAGAGAATAATCAGGTGCTCAAAAAGTTTTGAATACTCTTGTTTTTTTAAATAAATAAATAAAGTGATTTGTAGGCAACCATACCCCCAAATTATTTTTATTTGAGAAATTGATTATGATGTCAAACCCGTCACATGGCTTTGGGAATTAGGGGACATATATAGTACTATATTATTTATTGGACACAAATTTTTGACAAACCAATCTAAAGAAATCTTCTCTTACCCGTTATGTTCTAACTCATAATACTATTTACGTGTATTATTTAAATAAGTCACATAACTTATTAAATAGGTAATGTGACTAAAAGTATAAGTGTATAGTTTTATTAATTGCCACGTATTGGAGACTTTTTTTTTCTAAACTGGTTTTGAAGTAAAAATTTTTCATAAAGTAATACTACAGACAAACTATTTTACAACATTTTTACAAACGGCTAATATAAAAAAACAATTACTGGTTCATATTTGAACCTACCACTAACGTCACTTTTTTATTTACCAATAATCACTCATTGAATCAATAGTTTGTAAAAAAAAATGTAAAATAATTAGTAAATTTAGCATTTTTCTTTTTGCTAGTCAAATTTCCTTCTTCCTTTTATTATTATTATTATTCTTTTTGATTGGGCTGAATGAATGAGATTATAAACGCACGAAAAAAAAAAAAAAAACAAAATGACTAGGAGGACCAGCCCATCTCTCTCAACAGGAAACAAGCACGTAGGGATGGAGGGGGTGGAGTGAGCCTCCAAGCCTAAGGAGAAGCTAGCAGCCCATGCTAATTGGTAATGGGCCAACATATCGGCTCTACGAATAAAACCTATATCCCATATATGAAACAAAGTGACAGGAGTAGCTTTATCATGGATCAAAATTTTCCAGATTTTTTTATAATTACTCTATTGGGGTTCTTAAATCCTATACATCCATTTTGAAAACAGTAAATTGATTTTACCATATCATTATTATATTAAAAAGAAACGTTAATTATCTTCTTCTTTTTTGTGTTTATTTTAAATTATTGATGTCATGGTAAAATAAATAGATCAATATGATTTTAGATATTACATGGTGGATTTACCTTAAAAATCTTAGAAAATATTATAATCCCTTGTTGAACCATGCAGCACCGATATAGCTTATAGGTTCCGATAGAACAAATTATTAGGTAGCTGCAAAATAAGCTAACTATGGTACATGGTACATGAGTAGATCAGGCTCACTTTTCTTACCGTTCTTTTTCAAAATATACTTTCAAATTCCATAAATCACATCTTTAATTAGGTCCGTCTTAGCTGAATGCATACATCCACCTTTAATGGTACATGAATCGTGGAGTTGTGGACTAGTGCTATAAATACAAATTGATTTGGCTTAGACATTAAAAAGTTAATTGATGGGAAATTTGAGAATCAAGAGTGTCGGAAAGAAACGTATTGAAAAAGAGAGAAAGATGACGATCAAAGGATTTAATATCATTAGGGAAAACAAACAAAAAAAATAGTGAATTTTATTCTAATCACTGGATTCATGAGTTCTACTGAGGCTGTGATTCTAAAATTTGCTAGTGATTAATCTTTGTCGACTCTTAAAGATATTTTGGGGTTTCAAACTTTTACCAGAGTTCATGGAGTGGTGAAAGGTTATGGGTAACTGTTTGGTGCATTGTCAAGAGAAAAAATTAAGAAAAAATTTTCCTGGAAAAGGAAATAAAACTTAAAATATTTGGAAAAAAAAAAAGTATATCATGAGCCTATAAAATAGAACGTTTTTCCCATATAATAGTGAGATGAAGCTTTTTTTTTTTTCATATATTGTGAGAGAGGCATTTCATAAATCAGTCTTATAATTAAAATAATTTTACTTGTATCTTGTCTTGCATTGCAAATTGTGTTGGGAATCTCATAAAAGGGTTTGGGGAGCTTAAGCCATTTTTGAGCCCATTTGGCAAAATTGTAAAAGAGCTACAAGGGGCTTTTAATTAGTACCGTAAGCTTTTTTATTCACCGATTTTTTAAAAGGTCCTTGAGCTTAACACACACGTCTGCCTGATTGAGCCAAACAGGTAAAACGACTTTACTTCGTCTCTTTCCTTTAAAAAAAACAAAAAACAAAAAACCTTTACTTCATCCAAGAATCTAAAATTCTAGGTGCACGTACATAGGATTAGGGGGCATTAATTTCCTTCACTTGTGGGGAACGTGATGACTAGCTACTTAATCATTCTTTTCCCCTTTACCCTTTAGTTTAGGTTAAGTAAATTGAGCAAAACAACTATAATTATTCACAGCAACCATCATCCCAACTCCACTATTTCCATTCATCTCCACCTTTTGTATTGTGCAATTAATTAAGCTTCTCCAATCTTTCCCATGATCTTAGGATATTCAGATTCAAATTGTACATATGTTACCAGCTTGTCATGCAAATATCATTAAATGCTATATATGTCGGCCGCGATAGTTTTTAGAGATCTGCTCCAATTTGGTGAAGGGCATATGAATGAGAGATTTAAGGTTCTAACTCTGCGTATATATATATAAAAAAAAATTGGTATATTGAAAAAGTTTCAACCTATGGCGTCTGTTTTTAGTGATAATTCTTTATTATCAAACCAAGACACCAATAGGTTTTTGGTGTAAGTGAGAATTGAACTTCAAATCTCTTATTCAATTATCAGAAACTTTATAAATTGAGCTAACTAAAACCCACAAAAAATTTGGTATATTTGTCCTATAATAAAAGACGATCATTATAAATTACCATTAATTTTGACAAATTTTAGCCACCTCCTTTGAATTATTTACGAAATCTAGAAGATGTACTTGATGAATAACCCACAAGAACTAACTCAGGATATTGATGAATAAGGTGTATTTAATATATTGAAATATCATTTTCATATAATTCATAATATAAAAGAAATAAAAAATTTGATCTATTTAAACGTTTGCCCAAAGAATCTCTAATATATTTATAAAAATTTAATCTATTATTTTTTATTAATTTCATTAACATACAAATTTAAATCTCATCCCGAATTTTAACATATATAAATAAACTTTAATCTTTTTTTTTTTTTTTTTTATATAACAATCAATACATTAATGAAATCAAATTTCAAAGAGTGTGCACTAATTACAGTTCAAATTAAAAGTATTAATAAGTATTTCGTAGGAATTGATTATGCTTTTTCATGCTACTAACATGCGTTAATTTATATTTGAGAAACTTAATGAACTGTAATTAAGTCTAGTATTTAAAAACTAAGAAGAAGAAGAAGAAGAAAAAGGCAAAAAAGTTAGTTAATCTTGGAGAATTATGAGACTATATATGATAGTTGTTTCGTGTGGCAGCATGCACTAATGCGTAGGGTAGGAACACAAAAATAATAGAATTTAGCACTCAGTCACTCAATAGAAAACTCATGCAACGCAACGTGTAAATCATGTCCAACTTTCAATATAGTTTGGTGCTCTCAGGTCCACGTCAATCCCCCCACCCCACTCATCTATAATTTTATGGACCCAATATTAGATTTTATTTAAAGGCAGAGCTATGATCCAGTCTGGGCCCAATCTAATTTTGCTTGAGATAAATGTGTGTGTGTATATATATAGAAATCTTTAAGATTAATTGGCTCACAACACATGCTGAAAATTGAGCATGAAAGAAACTTAAAAAAGTACATGTTGTTGTTGTTGTTGAGGCCACACATATACAAATACTAATTAAATTTGCCCTCAGAGAACGACAACGCTACTAAAAAGATTAAAACATATCATACCCAACTCTCAACTAACAAATCTTTACTACCTAACTTCAACTGGATTTGTCTCTCAAATTAATAAACTTCAAGAGGTTTTTTCTTTGTGCGTTAAATACAGGATTTCATTACGTAGCACCATTTAATTTCTTTGGTTTCCCGTAAGTACCAAGCGAACTTTTAAGAGAAAAACAGAGTTAATTTTTCAACATGTGTTTGTTTTCTTAGTTGGTAAGTCTATTATTAGTCAGGTAACACCAAATTTTCGGAACAGTACTATTTGGGTTCTTACTTCTTAGGCCTGACGTGCCCTACACGTCATGTCTAGCTAAGAGATCACAACTAAGCTATAGGTACCATGTGTTGGGCTTATAGATGAAACAAGCTCTTTCTTTTTCTTTTAAACAAAGAATGCTTGAATTGAAATT
The DNA here is from genome assembly GCA_029955455.1 of Quercus agrifolia. Classification (NCBI taxonomy): domain Eukaryota; kingdom Viridiplantae; phylum Streptophyta; class Magnoliopsida; order Fagales; family Fagaceae; genus Quercus; species Quercus agrifolia. The sequence goes on from JARQAD010000005.1 coordinate 502,301, forward strand.
AGGAATTTGATAAAAAGAAATGTTTATTACACACCTTAATGCACATATGTTACACACAACCAAGAAAAACAACTGAAATCATGCCTTTAATTGATTAAAATTTAAAATCGTGACTTCAAGTTATGATTTTAGTTGTGTGTAAGAGTATGTGCATTAAGGTGTACATGTGCAAAAATATTTTTCCTTGATTTTGTCTAAAAATTGAAACAATGACTATGATTGACATTGACCATTGTGAACTTCAATTCTTTCTGCAAGTATTTATATATGGACTCTTGTAAAAGAAGAAAATTCCTTATATGAAACAGAATCTAGTTCATTCAAACTGCCACAAATTTAAAAAAACAGGTAATCTTTGGTCCTTATTCCATATAGATATTGTTTAAGGGAGCATCCCAAATTCATAGCAATTATTTGTGTTCAAAGATTGGGCTACACAGCATATATAAGTTCTCAATAATATTCTTTTCTATAATATACAAATGAATCCAAATCATTCATATATGTAAATACACGTGTTTCATTTGAAAATGTAGTGTGATCTCACCATTGAACAGTTCAGATCTTTGAATTGCATAATTATAGAAGTTCATGTTATAAGGAAACAAATGTTTTTGTAATCAAAGTAGTCAATTTTACATTGATACCAATCGATATGTACCGTATCAACTCCTAAATCAGTAGGGACTAGCGATACCCTATAAAATGTACTAGATAAAATATCGATAAGTACCAACATGAATTGAGGATTTTTTAGATGTTGGATTGGTACAAGAAAAATAATTATTTAAAAAAAAATCTAAAACATGTTATTTAAGTTAATACATTATCTTAATTTACTTAGGCTAATATATGATTGAATTGGTACGCTATTATTAATTAGTATCAAAATATTTCATTCTTTGTAGTCAAACTAAAATCACCAAACTACTTTACTTGTAATACTTTGTATGAAAGTTTACACAAAAACAAAACAAAACAAATAAATTTTAGATAAGAGTTTAAGAATGATCGGTTATGACAGGTGAAAAAAAGAAGAAGGTGTAAATCAATATGAAAATAATGTTGTTAGAATAGAGTATAAGTAAATCCAAATTCAGCGAGAGTTCCAAAAGTGTAGGAACATTAGAATGAAGCTATTCAACCAAAAAATAAAAACAATGCCCAACGAATTACGTCTAATCATTTTGAGATTTGTGTTAAACAGCAAATGCAGCATGCATGGTAATGTAATTGGTGGAAGGTATTAAAGTTCCAATGAAATCTTTCTTTTTTCTTTTTTTTGAGAATCAAGTTCCAATGAAATCTTTGTTCCAACTGAAATGGGGATTTGAGAGATCAAATCAATCAAAGTATATATGAAATCTTTGTTCCAATGAATCTCTCATATGTTGTGTCGGAGAAAATAATACGTAATAATGTACGTAGTAATGAGAGGAATCTATCAGCTTTCAGATTCAGACACCAAAACCGACACAGACTCTCTCACTCTCACTCTTAAAATCGCCGTCGAATTAAAAAGGTTTATTATTTTAAGGTTTTTACTGATGTATATCTTTATACCATATATATTAGTAAATTATTTTTCAAAAATTTTTATCAAAAAGTTATCAAACCTTTTAACAGTTTTTTTAATTCTTGATAAAAAAAATTTAAAAAAAATGAATTGTTAATGTTTGAGCATTTCCATTGGAGATTTTTAAAAAAATTTATTTTAAAATTTTAAAACCTATTTTATCTATTTTATCATTTTATTTTATAACTCACCTAACACTTCATTTTTTATTTTTATATACAATTTATTAAAATAATATAAACTATAACATAAATCATGTAGCTCCCTCTTCTTTTTCGAACAAAATTTTTAAAGTTTTGGAGGTAAAATAGCAAATAAAAGTCTAATATAAGTGGTCTGAGGACCTATACTTACCGAACCCTTATTGGATTTCAAAAATGTGAGATTGGCGCCCCACCCAACCCACAAACAAATGGAGATAGCTGTCAAGTTCCCCTACACCACCAGTACCTGTGCAGTACCGTACCAAAGTGTACAATATTATGTACAGCTGGATCCATCCATGTTCCACTGAGTCTGTCTACCTTTTTCTGTCTTCTTCATCATTCTGATTCTTTTGAACTTTTTGGTTTTACCTTTGGATATTATGCAATATGCTTGCGTGGAAGGATAGGAGAGGAGGGCAATTATTTTTCGGTTTATGTTATTTCGTTTTTTACAAATTATAGTATAAATGGATAACAAGGGTTTCAAAATTATACACTTTTTTTTTTTTTTTTTTTAATGAGATCGATGATATACCAATTTTTATTTTTATATATTTGGTAGGAATTAATAGGATTGTTGGAAAAGTGAGAAGTTTGAAAAATAATTTTTATCAATTTATGGATATAAACCCTCATCAAATTTAAAGCAAATATTTTTTAAAAGCTTATTTTTTCATAATAAATATATGATAAGAATATGGAGGGTATTGTTTGAAGCTATAGTTTTTTTTTTTTTACCCAAAAAAAAAAAAAAAGAAAAAGTTTCGAAAAGGTGAAATTCATTATGGGACAAATTTTCTAAAAATAGTTAATAAACCAATTTTCTTGAGATATCCATTAATTTTTACATTCTAAATTCAAAACACATAGTCCAATCATCCTCACCATTCTAGCCATTCAAGGTCCTTCAAACAAAGCAATGATTCGAAAACCAAGTGAATTTGTGCATGGAACTCAAGAACAATTGCAAAATTTCATAAGCGAGCACAACTACCATAGTTGAGCTACGTACTCCCTGAATGGAAAATGTGGAAATAGAAAGACTTAAACATTCTACAACAGCTAAAAGCTGAGAATCTTGTCCAAAATTAACGTAATTCCATCTATCTCACCCATGATATCAACACCCATTTGAATGAAGGTAATGCCTATAATGTTTTTTTTTTTTTTTTTTTTGGGTTGAGATAAGAGATAGAAAAGGTAATAATGCCTATAATTAAAGAGCAATATACAGCACCAACAAGTCTATAAATTCATGACTTCTTAACTAGAGTGAGTTATGGGCAACATATAGGCTAAAAAGAGAATTTTTATCTTGTAAGATTACTAACTTAAGTCTTAGAGGCTTTATGTTTGAATTATAGGTCTATCACAAAAACTAATTTTCTTTCCTTTAATCCTACCATATATATGTAAGATAAGAACCTTTTCTTGTTCACTTAAATCCATAGACCAATACAAAAGAACTTGGGCTAACTCCTCCTCCCATTCTTTAAACAACATATCTTTCCCAACCAAATTATTCTAAAAGTTATAGTTTTCTTCTTTAACTCTCCCCTTAATTTTCCATCAATCATCATCCTCAAAGTCCTCTTATCTCCACCAAACGCTCTGGGTACTACTTCTTTGAGGGGGGGCCAATATCTTAGAGTTGAGGGTGAGAGCTTGTGGGGACTATAATTAAGAAACAAAAAAGGTAGTGAAAGGAGGAAAGTGACCCAGTACTTTTGATTTAAAATACGTACACGAACGTGGGGGCGAGCATGGCTCGAAACGTGGAGAGACACACACAACTCAGTCACGCTCGCTCGATCGCCTCCACTCTACCGACTACTGAGACTGACTCTACTGATGATATGCCACGCAGCCACAATTATTGACAAATGACGGGACGCTGCTGCATTGGGACCACTTTCTCTTCAACCTTCACTTTCATCGTCATCTTCTCATTCTCATTCTCATTCTCATTCTCGCCCCCAACCCCAAAGTTCCAAACCAAACTATAAAATTATTAAGTCTTTATTTATGTATGTATTCATTTGGCTAATTAATAAGGCCTCGATCAACCTGATAACAATGCTTTAAATATATATATATATGGCTTTACTACTACTCTAGAACTAGCTGCTACTGTGTATTTCCATTTCCCAAACGCCAATGGAAAGTATTATATATCAGTATATACAACTGATTGTGGACAAAGGAGCAGCACAAGCGTGCATGCACTGAACCAGCACTCTCTGTGCATCTCTGTCGTCTCTAATTAATTTTTTTCATTTTTCTCTAAACCCTTCTTCAATAAAGATAAAATGAAGCTACTACTACTACTCTGCTTCTTCACTACCTCATACCTTATATCTACATCTACATACTTGCCTCTTATTTTTAATTTTTTTGCCCAAAGCATGAGAGGGAAAGTAGGTGGTGCTCGATATAAAATTATACCAAGTACTAAAAAAAACCATTTTCAAATAGGACACTTATTATTGATTTAGATTTACTTTTCATATAAATTGCATAAACAATATACAATATTGAATATTGTTTATGCAAATATTATATACATTTGTTTAGTCTATAATGTAAATCTTACTTGAATTATTTGGAAATTTCTTTTAAAAAATATCTTTATTGCAAGATTGATACAAAACTTTCACTATTCATGTTTAATTGACCCTTTTCCCCCTTTTAGAATCATTTGGTTTTCAAGGGTAGATTTTTAACTTTAAAATGAGAGAGCAAAGTGAGGACCATGAACTTACAAAACATAAATTATAGTCCTTAAGAATTAATGCTATTTAGAGAATAAATAAAAATTCGCATAGCTGAATATTTTATTTCAAGGGCGCATGAATCATATAGAGTACAAGAAATTTAACATTAAAATATTTGAAATGGATCTCCAAAGAGTTTTGATTGATCCATAATATTGAACTCAGCTTTGTATAACCGCCACCACTAGGAAGGGGAAACGATTTTAATTAGGTGGTTCCCTCGTCGCTAAAATTAAATCTTTCCCATGATTTAATGTCTTCCTCTGTCAGTACTTGAAATTTAGAAATGATGATAATGGTCCACGTAGGTGGGTGATTTGAGAGAGATGGAACTGCAATAAGGACGTTTAATTAGACCAAACATAGACAACTTTGACCAAAGTCAAACTATTTGTTAAGGAAGAAAAAACCTAAACCTTTAGCACAATCAAGGCCAACTAGTTACGTTGATTGAGCATAATCCAAGGATTGAGTTAGCATTGTTAGAAATACTGAATGAATGTATTGTATTTCTCAAGTAATAAAATATACATGAGTGCTTTTATATAAGAGGCAAAATGTGCAATACAAATATGTATGCTATACAAGTAAATAAGGTAGGCCTAAGGCCTACAGCTTATTACATGTTAATAGCCCCCCTCAAACTTAAGGTGGGTGTGAGACCAACTTGAGGTTGTCAACTAAAGCACAAAGGCGTCCTTTAAGATGTGACTTAATGAAGATATCTACAAGTTGATCTTTAGAGGAGACTGAAAACAGCTTGAGAACACTATGGATAAGATGTTAACAGATAAAATGACAATTGATTTCGATATGTTTAGTTCGTTCATGGAAGATATCATTGTGAACAATATGAATGATACTCTGGTTGTCACAATAAAGAGGAGTATCAGAGGATGTAAACACACCTAAATCCTTAAGAAGCCATCAAAGTCGAAGGAGCTCAAATGTGGTATCAGTAAGGCACGATATTCTACTTCAATATTGGAGCGGACCTTAACGATTTGTTTCTTACTTTGCTAAGAAATCAGAGAAGAACCAAGAAGAAAGCAATAACCAGTGATTAACCTTTGATCAGTGGGATCTCTTGCCCGATAAACATCAAAGAATGCATGGAGAACAAGAGAAAATTGAGCAAAGTAGAAAAGGTCATGAAAGAGAATGCCCTTCAAGTATCGAAGAATGCACAGTACAGCAGCATAGTAAGTCGATCGTGGAGTAGACAAAAGCTGGCTCACCTGGTAAACAGCATAGGAAATGTTTTGGGCGAGTGACAATGAGATAAACTAGGCTGCCAATCAATCGTCTGTAAAGAGAGGAATTAGACAATGGTTTCCTCCCTAAGGGAGTCAGATGTGCATTAAATTGAATTGGAGTGTTAACAATCTTACTATCAATGAGTCCAGCTCGAGAAAAAAGTTCAGAAGCATACTTGGCTTGAGTAATATAGAGTTCATCTGTGGAATGAATGATTTCAAGATCTAAGAAGTAACTGAGATGTCCAAGATCTTTCATTTCAAACTGCTAACTGAGAAAATCCTTGAGTTCTTGAATGCTACTGAGGTCATCACCAGTTATGATCATATCATCCACATATAGGAGATGCAAAATAGCTCCTTTGTCGATGCGAAGAAAAAATAAGGTAGAATCATAAGGACTGGCAGTGTAACCCAAGCAAAAGATGATGAAGCTGAGCTTAGCAAACTAAACTCGTGAAGCTTGTTTAAGGCCATAAAGTGCACGTCGAAGGTGACAAACTTTGTTTGATTCAACAGAAAGACTAGAAGGAGGTTGCATATAAACTTCTTCACTTAAATCCACATTAAGGAAGGCATTTTTGACATTCATCTAAAAAATGTCCCATTTACTGGCAGCAGCAATAGCTAAGAGGGCATGAACAGATAAGATTCGAGCAACCGGAGCAAAGGCTTCTTCATAATCAATCCCATATTCCTATGTAAAACATTTTGCAACAAGACAGCCTTATATTGCTCAATGGAATGAATCTTGTAGATCTACTTACAACCAACCACAAACTGTCCAGGAGGGGAGTAACCAATCCCAAGTATGATTTTTAGATAATGCATTAAATTCCTCTTTTATTGCAATCTGCCATAAAGGGTCAATGGAGGCATTGCGATAGGTGTGAGGCTCATGTAGTATAGTAAGGGCAATGTAACAATGATAATCAAGTAAATGTACAAGAATGGATCTTACATGATCAAGTTGAGTGATGAGGTGGAATGTCTTGTGAAAGATCTTCAGGCGGAGCAAGAACAGGGGACCTAGGCTCAAAGTTGGGTAGCTTGTCATCAACCTGTTCATCTTCCACCTGTTCATTTGAGGGCGATCCAGAAGAAACATAAAAAATATCTAATGGTTGGATAAAGAAGTCCAAAGGGGGATCGGGAGCATCTATAGAAGGAAGATTTGACTCGTCTAGAAAGATTTCTAAATAGAGAAGGTAGACAGGGAAGAACGAAAGTGAGAGAGCTTAACAAAGGAGTGATGTTCCCAAAAGAAAACATTTTAGGAAACACGAAGATGATGAGAGACAGGATCACAACGTCGATCCCCCTTTTAAGTTTCGCCATAGCCAAGGAAACAGCAAAGTTTAGATCGAGGCTCAAGTTTGTTGTGCTTATGAGGCTAAAGAAGAACGAAATAGGCAGAACCAAATGAGTGCATGTGATGATAGTCAGGAGGCAACCCAAAAAGGCGCTCGTATGGAATTTGTAAGGGATGTCGTATTTGTAAATTGATTAATTGTTTCCTTTAATCAGTTGATATGAGTGCTAAGACAATACATCCAAATATTTGTTAAGAATTCACAATTATAGTTGGGATTTAGGGTTTACAAATTTTACAATTATAGTCCTTATTAGTGTGAGATAGGGTAAGGCTAAAAATTCTAAATTTATTCCCGCACCTCGCCTCGGAGTGTGGGAGAAAAATCTTACCCTATCTCCATCCCACAACATTTGCAGGACAAGGAAATCTCACGTGAGGAAGGGTGGATTAAAATGGAGCGGGGTAAAATTGACATCCCTACCTAAGAAGAAAGTGGGTTTAATTGCGGACCCAAAGATGTTTTGGAATGGACTTGTGTCCTAACTTGGGCCTACCAAGTTTAACTCCCTCCCATCTTTAACTCAAATGTGATATATTTTCATTATTGTGAGAGAAATAATAACATGTCCTCCACCATATCAAATTAGACTTAATTAAAAAAAAAGAATTAATTAAATAAAAAATATGATTTGATAGGGTACTTGTTGTCTCAATTAAAATGAGAAAATTTTCAGAATATCGGGCCAAATCAAATCAATTGATTTTTACTATAGGGCATCAAACTTTAATCTAAAGAGCACGCCGAATTTGATGTTTGATAGAACTAATCGTGCAGTTTCTGGTTGTTCCGTATCCTTTATTAAAAAGTACAGTCAAAGTAAATATATGTGAAGAAGTTCGAGCTAGAGTGATGCAAATTTATAGATCTCAAGGTTTATTGGAAATGAATATTGATGCTCATTTTGTGTTGATCTTGTTAAGGATTGCACATGCATGCTTCTTTACGGAACTCTTATTTAAAATTATTGCGTCACAGCTTTGATTATTACTTTCTTTGCCGACAGAAAACCAAGCAAGTGAGGTGACAATCCACCAGACCTAGCCGAGGAGGCTATTAAGAGAGGAGACGATTATGTTAAAGCTTAATAAACTCACTACTGTCATCATTTCATTTTACTATTTTTTAGATTTGGACTTTTAGACAAACTCAAGTTAAATGAGTAGTTTGAAGTAATGAAAAAAACGGAAGTTTTGAGTTTAACCTTAAGAGAGAGAGAGAGATTTAAAAGCAAAAATGGAAGGAATACGAGTCCTACTATGAACTATCCTCGAAGGAAATTATGAAAAAAGGCTTTAGAAAGTCATACCTTCTATAAAATGAACATGCATTAATTTTCTTTTATTTTCTTCTTTTTTCTCAAAGAAGTTGTTGTAACAACCAATAAAAAATTCTGTCTTTCTCACTGTACAAACATGTTTACATTCTCATACACGAAAAAAAAGTGGGGTAGGGTATATATATATATATATATATATATTAAACATACAAAGAAAGTTAAAGTGTCTACTTTAGGATAAAGATTTTTTTAGTGTTCTATGATAATATAGAGTTTTTAATATATTAAATATTTATTTAAAAAAAAACTATTTCTTTTAAATGAAAAAATTAACTTGAGGTCCTCAATAATTTGTCACATTAAGCACACATTTACAAAAAGAAAATCAAAAAGCTAGAAATTTAAAATATTGAGTTATGTTGGATCGAGTTATTTGAGTTTAAAGTTTAGTCAACTTGAATTCAACCCCATTTTTTTCAACCTTAAAAAAAAAATACAATTCACCAATATTTTTTTTTTTTAATTTTTTTAATTTTTAAAGATGTCCAGTTATGTTGGATGGGGGTGAGTTCCATGGTTTTCAGAACCAGGCCGGACCGGGAGGTCGGACCGTGAAAACCGGGAACCGGGATGAAAACCGGTTTTTTAAGCCTAAAGAATCGGATTTTTTGTTAATTCTATGAACCGTTAAAACCGGGGTTGGACGGCAAGAACCGGTGAGAACCGTGCGGTCCAACCCCTTAGCAAATTAAAAAAAAAAAAAAAAAAAAAAAAAACTTAACACAATTTTATTCTACTTAATTAAATTATCCATCTCTTACAAGAAATTAAAAAAAATTATAATTAAAATCCTTCAAAGATATTCAACTTTATTTCAAAAATTAATCATAAATTTTAATGTTTTTATGGTTATTATTTTATTTTATTAACTTTCTTATTTAATTATTAAATATATGCTTGAAAATCACTAAATTTCTCTCACATAGATAGATATATTGTCAATTTTGCTAGTTTTATAAATTTAATATCTATATTTAGGCTTTAATTAATTATTAAATTAATTATGACGTCATCATGGTTCGACTTCGGTTCAACCTCAAAAACCTTGAACCTCTCTCTTTTACGGTTCAATGAACGGTCCGGGTCTGAAAACCTTGGTGAGTTCATCAAGGTTGTGGGTTCAATGCATAATGCACACCTCTATGAATCAAATTGTATTGTCTCTCTTTTAGTTTGAAATCTCCTCAAAATCAATGACTGACACGCTAATATTGAGTTATAATTATATAATTTTACAACAATTCAAAATTGAATTTAAGATCCAAAACCTTCTAATGCATAACGAAAACTCAAAATGGTATATATTACTCCTGTTTAAAGAATTCCTACTCAAAAGGAAAAGGAAAAAGAAATATGATTATATGAAAAAGAAAAAAAAAAAAAAAGAAAAAAGAAAAAAAAGAGAACTGAATCTTAGACTAAAATTTTATTGATAGTAAATTTCTTTTGTAGTACAACTTATGGACTATGTTTAAGACTCCATAAAACTTATCTTTCAAACAAAAATATTTATTATAGATTATAAATAATAATTATCCTACCATGTAAGGACTTAAATTTATTAGAAAGTCCTTTAAAAAAATTTTAAAAAAAAAAACTAAGATCCTATTCTTAAAATTTTCAACCAAAAAAAAAAAAAAATTTTGACTGGTCCTACAGCAAATTAAAGCCCTCTTTTTATTTATAATTTCATTAAAGAACCCTTCAAAATCCTTTCAAATTTCATTAGATAGATTGATTGTTAACGAGAGATTATAAAACTCAAATATTTTGAAAAATTAATATATAGGGTATAATCTGAAACATTTGTATTAATTAAACAATAGATAGATAGGATTATAATGAATCCATAGAATATTCTAAATATTCTTGAGACCTCAATCCTCACCAAACACGATTTGTCTTGTCCTATGCCATAGCTGATCAACTAGCATAGGAACTCATTATTTTTGCAAAACTTTTCATCTATCAGCTAAGTGACAGATTTGACAAATAGCTTAGCTCTTAATATTATTTGTCTCCGTTCAAAAAAAAAAAAAAAAAATATATATATATATATATATATATATAGGGTCCGGTTAATGTGTGCCCTAAGGGCACACATTAAGCTTTCTATTTTTAGAAATATTTTCTCGGGAATTGAAAAAACTGTTATTACTTTTTTAATTCTCGAGAAAATTTTTTCCAAAAATGGAAATTAATGTGTGCCCTAAGGGCACACATTAGTAAAATCCATATATATATATATATTTGTCTAACAACGGAAAAGAAACAAGAATTTTGTCTACCTCTCCTGGCAAGGACCCCGTTCCTTAAAATGGGGGTCTATTAATTAACCTTACGCACTTTTCATTATTGAAGCAAACCCCATATATAAAAAGAGGAAAAATAGATAATAAAAAAGTACTCCAACCTCTTCATTTGGGTTTGCCGACGTGTAGGTTGGCAACGTTTCACAATATTCGTGCCTCCCAAAGTCATTAATTAAAAAATAAATTAGTTTTTTTATTAAAAAAAAAAAGCAGAAATTTTATAAACCCTGAAAGTTTGTTATTGCGATAAACTAAATACTGATTATTTAAATGTAGGTAGGCATGTGAGTTTAAAATATTAAAAAAAAAAATTGGTTAAAATTTGTGTTAGCTTTTATTTGAACCCAATAATCTATTAGACTTATTTTTATCACAAAAGTATAGGGCTACTTGATTGAACCCAATAAAATAACATGTTTATGAGTTTTTCCCCATTCTCTATTTCTCCTACAAAATGTGGACTATATACTTGACATTTCACTTTTGTATTTGTAATTTTTTCTTTCTATACTATGAATAAGTTATTAAAGGAAAATATAATTATTTATAAGAAGCTAGAATGCAAATATATATATATATATATATATATATATATATATATATAAAGAAAAAATTATTAAAATAAAAGAACAAAAAGAGATAATAAATGTTGATGATGAAGAAGAAAATGTCAATGAAGAAATAGTTTTACAAAATGATAAATAGGGGGACTGTATTGACTTAGATGGAGTTAATTAGGTAAGATAATGAAAAGAAATTATTATTTTGTCTCATATATTATATATTATCACTTTTAAGTTTAATCAATTTAAATTTATGATACACAATACAATGCGATACATGATAAAAAAAAATATTAATGCACAATACAATTCATGTTTTAACAACTATGAGCATGACTATTTAAACATTGTGCCTATTTCTAAATATTATATATTTATATATATACACACACACACACATATATATATATATATATATATATATATATTTTAAATCACTAATGTAAAACACGTTTTTTTTTGTTATCAATTACCTCAATTTCCCCCACTTAAATTTTTTTTCACTAATCAAGTGATTTGTAACTTAGTTACAATGCTTCATATCCTCCTATTACTATTGCTGTAACTATCAAATTACAAAAAAAAAAAAAAAAAAAAAATCATTTTCAGTTATTCTTATTTATCTTTTAATTTTTACTCCTTTTATTATCAATATATATATATATATATATATATATATATTTAAAGTTTGTTTTCTTTTTGCTAGTGTTGTCATGTCTCTCTATTGTATTATTCTCTCTCTCCCTTTCTTGGAGTTTCTCTCTTTAAAGTGAAGAAAAATGCCACCTCTCATAGCAAATTGATGTTATTTTTTGTGTGCCAATCAAAATTTTACCCTCACCAAATAAATTGTTTCATTTGTGGATTTTAAAATATATGGAAAAAAAAGGCTGTTCTATTGTCATATTTTTTATAAAACCTATCATTTAATGTGGTAAAAAAAAAAATTATGAGTTTTTTTTTTGGGGGGGGGGGGGGGGGGGAGGGGGGGGGGGGAATTTTCCCAAAAGAAAATTATGAGCCATACACATAAGTAAACTTGCTCACGGGTCTGCAGCACGTCACGTGCTCCTGTGCAAGTCTCAAAAAGTTTAAAATAAATAAATAAAGAGTGTTTTTAATATAAAGTGGACGGTGCCCTTACGTAGGTCATTTGACCATTGACTGAGTTAATTAACTATGATTAGTAGTTACTTTAGCTCTTAATAATCAATTATTGTTAATGTTTGTTTAGAGGACGCCTAGGTGACAGTTAGAATGGTGGTTAATAGTTAGAACTTAACACACTTAAGCAGTGATATTATTCATTGTTTTTCTTTGGTCAAATTTTCATTCATTAAAAGTATGAATTATAGCACATAGATAACTATGCCCTAATGATAGGGTGTAGAGCTAATTGATTTAACGTACAATTATTCACAAGGACTTAGATTTGATTCAAATATGAGTATGGTTGTATAATTTCCTTAGGATTAGTAGCTAATGATTATGATAATCCAAATGGTTCACATCTAATAATATAAGATATTTTTTTTGATAAACTAATAATATAAGATATTGTAGTGGAAGGATCAGAATATAGAATATATGAATAGGGTAATCCATAGTCTATGATATATGATAGGGGTAACTAATTAAATAAAATAGGGTAGGGACAATGGGATAAGCTTTGCAACCATAAAGGAGAGGAAAAATAATATCTTCGAAGTTCACGTTAGTTATATAATATTTATGATTTTATTAATGTTCCTGGGGGATCTTTTTTTCGCTTTTATTTTTAATTTATTTTTTTGGTTATTGTAGAATGTAGACTAACCCATTTTCAAATATTTAGCAATAACTTTCTTTTATTTTTTGGGCTAAGTTTAAGGTTTTTTTTTTTTTTTGTTGAGAAAGGGGCTAAGTTTAAGTTTAGTGTGCTAAACCCGCTTTGATGGTGGCACATGTTCACTTTTAATCATATATTATAATTTTGATGAAATTAAATTAAGTACACTAGAGTATTTGGACCTAAGCCAAATTCATTTTTGCTTGAATTAATGAGGTATATTCTGCTTTTAGCCCCCCAAACTGTTGGCTCCATTAGATGCCAATTTATAGGCCAAGTTTTAGCTGTTGATGGTACTAGATATTGCTAATGGCTAATGGATCCCTATAAAGTTAGGCAATGCCACTAGAATCGCCTCGTTCCTTTTTGCAAATCTTCTTTGGTTAACTATATATAGGACAAAAAATGGGATTCCTTTTTTCTTTTTCTTTTTTAATGGGAACTATTCTTTTTGGTTGATATAAACTTTACATGTTTTTTGCGTGGATATTGTATAATGCTAGCTACAATTCTACAAAGCCAATAGAGTTGTAACATAGGCGTCTCAAATTGATAGTAAATTATAACTAAGATCGAGGTAGATGTCAACAGTTGTATTCTTGAGTTTTTAGGATAACAAAATCTGTACCCAAAAAAAGAAAAATAAATATCATATTTCTGGATAAGAGACATGATTTGCTCTTCATCATACATGTTTTCTGGATAAGAGACATGATTTGCTCTTCATCATACATGTTTTAACTTTTAAGGTTTTTTTCTTTTCTTTTCTTTTTTTTTTTTTTTTTTTTGCTGAATATGGCACCTTTTTAGTCATAATAATAATAAGCTCAATATTTATTGTATTTAGGTGGAAGATGATCATTACTGTTCAATATTACAAAAGAACCATGAGTTAGGTAATTAACGTTAATTAACCATCCAAGTGGGATTTCCCACGAATACTCTTTAGAATGTTTTACTTCAAGCTGATCAGCTTTGATCAAAGTCTTTAGCTAATCTCGTTTGAATTTTTATTAATTGTTAAAACTGACTTTACAGTGAATGATTTATTACATGGCTCACCAAATTAAATCATTTTACCTCTAATATATTGATAGAATTCGTACATCCAGTTATTAGTGAAAAAAACTATGATAAGAGCGAGGGTGTTTCATTAAAATTGATATAGGTCACATCTTTTTCTTTTCTTAATGTAAAATGGTGACCATTTGTTGCAATTTAGAACATTGCATAGGTTAAGCATATTTTATAGTTTAACTGAATAAAAATTACAAATTCAATGACTATTTTTATCAGAACAAGAAGTTTTTATTTTTATTTTTATTTTTACTTCATATTTATGCAATACTCTATCTACTACTGTACAAAAGTAATCAAACATATATACGTGTATAAACCATTATTATGCATAAAAATAAAGATTAATCCCGTCAACTTTGATAAGGTGCTGCCCTATCATAGTTTCTCTCTTTAGCTAAATGCTCCATTTACTGGCCAAAAGACGACAAACAAACAAAAAAACAAAGGCACCATTTCAGTCGCAAAGTGCCAAGTTGGTGCAGAAAATCTTGCAGAGTGTTAAAACACTATATGAATGGATTTCTATAAAGGAGACACACACAACAAAAGTATATAGAGTATAAATAAATATATATAATTCAGAAATAATAAGAAAAGTTTGAATAGGACTAGTAGAATTTTAGGGCACCTTTTTGGTTTGCATTATTGGAAGGTCAAGTCATTTTACCAAGATTGGTGGCCTTCTTTAACCTAGGTAATGCAAGGCATATAGATAGAGTCCTGAAATAAAAAAAAGAGAGGCTGATGATGATTTGGACACCACTTGGATGGGTTTCATTTCATGGGGGTGGTCTCCCATAAATATGGAAATTGGGAAATGAGATTTAATGTCGATGACACAGCATAGACAAATTCGTAGGCTACAGCTTTGCTTGGCCCTCACTTAATTTGGTTACTCCTTATGGATGTGCTGCCAAAACACCACACAGTATCTCCCTCGATCTATTTGGATTAGCCTCTGCGTGCTCTACTCTGCTCTGTGACTTTGCTTACAAGAGCAAACTTGGAGTGGCCATTGCATAGATGTAGCACCATGACCCCAACGTAACCACTTACTGCCCACTCCTTTAGGTGGAAGACACAAACTTCACACCCAATATTGCTATATATTCTCATTTGTCAGTGGAAATATATCAAAAGGCATAAATATTTATGCTTAGAAGATTTAATAAGTTTACCGATTTAATAACTTGTAGAGAGTGTCACGTATTTTAAAGTTTTAAATGATGCATACTACACTTTTAAATTTGTAAAGATTAATCTAAATCATGAAAATAAATCTATTTCAAATAAAGAAAATTAGGTGCGAGAGAATATATAATTTGTATTGACTTATAAGCCCTAGCACATTTTTATTTTTTTCTTTGTATTGGATAATGGATAGCTGGAGGCCTATGTTTTGATGACTCACAAACAACACAAAAATTGTGATTGAGTAAGTGAATTGGCATTTTCACAGTTTGATCCAAAATTGCAAAAGGACAAAATGGTTCATATATATATATATATATATATGTATATAGATTAATATTGTTACATGACCCGGCAAAGGGTATTGTTCCCCATTAATAGTAGGGTAACGGATGAGGTGGAAACAGATATAAAGAAAATTCAATTATGCAAATAAATGCTATATATATATATATAAGAAATTTAAAAAAGTGGAAGAAGCAAATGGGAGCACGTGAGAGGGAGGGACACTATCCCAGCATTGAACCGCAAGACATGCGTGTGTGCGCGCACCAAATATTGACCTACAAAGAGAGAGAAAGCATGAAACTATGCTTCCCATGCCATGTGGGCACTAATATCCACCATTTATTTATATTATTTTTATTATTATTAACCTATACACGTACTTACTTATACATATTATATCTAATTTTGGCGGCTCTTTTTTTATTACTACTGATTAACTGATTACTCATTACTTGGGGTTTGAGCTCATAAGCATGGACATATTATTATACTTCTATTCAATTAAAAACAAGTAATTTTTGTTAGGAGTTAGCTAGGACTATCAACACAATTATTAACTTAATTCGTTGTGATTAATGTAGCATTACCTCCATTCATATTTACAATTAACGTAACTTTTATTATACATCAATCATAATAAGTTATCTCAAATTATTGTAAAAAAAACATGTTGTAACTTTAGATTTGTTGATTAGAAATTATGTTTATTTTGTTACTTATGTGTCATTGAGCTCATGAGCTTGGAGATTCATCATTCAATCCAAATGTCTACTGATTTTGTTTGTTGATAAATTTCTTTGTTTCAAACGAATTAGAGTTTTCCTCCCATGATTTTAGAGAGCAATTATTTTTCTTTTTATATTTATGCCATGAGGATTTGATGGAGAATTGGAAGTAGCCCTAGAGCTAAAGTTGGCTAGAGAATCCCGATTAGGTCAACGACATCTTTTTATTCTCTTTGGAAAAAGTCTGCTACATAATTGTATAATTTTAAAAAAATTAAGTAATTTCTATAATTTGATAGTAATAATGTTTAACCCCATTTAAAATAAAATTTCAAAATGAATATTCCACAAATACATGGAAAATCCGAAAATTATTGAAAATAATAATTATATTGAATTAACTATGCCCAACCACTGCGAAATTAGCTTAATTATCTTTACGGGAATACTATGACGGTCTTATTGATCGTGAATAGAGGATATAGATTTGATTTACAAATTTTCTTAAAATACCGTTTAAAAAAAAAAAAAAAAACCTTCTCTTCAAAGTTAAAATACATGAAGAAGGAAAATAATAAGAATAATAGTGGTGATTGGTGGATCACATCAATGAGTTTAATGTGTAGCACATAAAATTTGAAATATAGTATTTTGCACTAAATCGTTTGTATCTGGACTATTGTGTTCATGGCCTTTGGGTCAAATATTTTTCGTCAATCAGTGAGATCACGAATTCAAATTGCATCGAATCTTACAGAATTTTCATATTATAAAACAATTATTGATAGTCTCTCATCTATACATACACTTGACTTATATCATTCACTCCCTCAGATATTTGTTTTAACTAAGATTTATTTTTTGTGTATATCTCATTGTTCCTGCTGACCAAGAAGAGTAGAACAAGTATAGCCGTAATAATTTTATATTACACATTTTTCAAGCATGCATGTATTAAATTTGAGATTGTTCTAGCCAATTCCAAATACCGTGACATCTCGAAAAGAGTACTAAGAGGCAAGCGACTCTTAGTATTATCATTAGGGATAAAACCTATTTTCGTCCCTACATTTTCACGCGATTCCCATTTTGGTCCCTAACTTTTTTTTTCACCGCTTTTAGTCCCTATCCTGAAAAACGCGTCTCGTTTTTATCCCTGCCGTTACATCATAGACAGAAATTGCACAGGTGGCAAACGGCAAAGTTAAGATCATTAAAATAATAATAAAATTTTTTATTTTAACATTAAAAAATGCCACCTTAGCATTTAAATAAAAAAAATTAATTTATTAATTTTAACTAAATAAAAAAATTAAAAACAAAAATAAAAACAAAAAATTACATTAATGGAGATCTGAGGGTTGCTTCAACAAGAACAATAAGAACATACATCCAGATCTAAGAACTAAAAATTAAAATCCAAAAATCACAAAAACAAAAACAACAGATTTTCCTATTAAACCAAACACAAAAGCAACAAACACAAACTCAAGAACACAAAATTAAAATCCAAAAATCATAAACCAGAAAATAAGAACATAAAATTAAACTATAGATCCACATCAAATTACATGTACAAGAAATTAAACATAAAAACAAAATTAAAACAAAAAACAAAAAACAAAATTAAAATCCAGTTCATCCTCAACAAGAACTCTAAAGAACACAAATTCAGATTTAAAACACATGCCCAGATTTTCTAACATTTTCTTGCCCTTTCTTGTCAACCAAACACAAAATCACAAACACAAACACAAACACAGACTAATTTCCAGCAAGAACAAAAACACAATCACAAGCCCAGCAAGACGACGATGAGGATGAAGACGTGGAGAAGCTTCTAGAGCCGTTCATGAAGGACCATCTCGTGGCTCTGATCAAGAAGGGAGTGAGCAAGCACCCGGACTTGATTCAAATCATGCGTGAGCTCGCCGATGTGGACCCTGCCCACCGCAAGATCTCCATCCACGGCCTCGGTTGGGACACCACCGCCGAAACCCTCACCTCCATCTTTGGCAACTACGGCGAGATCGCTACATTTCGGGTCGTTCATGATCCAACCCAACCGAAACCGCTCCACCGAAGATCCGATCCCGATTTCGCTCCCCCAAAATGCCGATGACCAAATCTCCTCCTCCTTCTTCTTCTTCTTCATCGCTCTAGAGCTTTCCAATTCCTCTTCCTGATTCTCACTCCAATGGCCATGAGAAGTGTTGATTTCAAGTGGTCAGTTCCAAGCTCCTACTTTTCTGTACATGCGTGTGTGAGTGAGTTTGAGAGCGTGAGAGTGATTGGTTTTGGAAGTTTGAAGTGAAAAATTTGTGGGTTTTTTTTTTGCAGGTACGATGGGTTTTTGCAGGTACGATGCTGGCGACGAGTGTGTATCCTTTAATGGAGTATTGATTGTGTTTTTATTAGTATAGTTTAGTAGCTTTATAGTTTACTAAGATAACATGGGAAAAATGTTGCTGGGTTTGGATTTGTGTTTGTGTTTCTGGTTTGTGATTTTTGGATTTTAATTTTGTGTTCTTGAGTTTGTGTTTGTTGCTTTTGTGTTTTGTGTTTTATTGTTTTTGTGTTTGGTTTAACAGGAAGATCTGTTGCTTTTGTTTTTGTGTTTGTGCTTTTGAGTTTGTGATTTTTGGATTTTAATTTTGTGTTCTTAGATCTGGATGTATGTTCTTATTCTTCTTATTCAAGCCATCCTCAGATCTCAATTAACATAATTTTTTGTTTTTATTTCTGTTTTTAAATTTTTTATTTAGTTACCATTAATAAATTATTATTTTTTATTTAAATGCTGAGATGGTATTTTTTAATGTTAAAATAAAAAATTTTATTGTTATTTTAATGATCTTAACTTTGCCGTTTGCCACCTGTGCAATTTCTGTCTATGATGTAACGGCAGGGATAAAAACGAGACGCGTTTTTCAGGATAGGGACTAAAAGCGGTGAAAAAAAAAGTTAGGGACCAAAATGGGAATCGCGTGAAAATGTAGGGACGAAAATAGGTTTTATCCCTTATCATTATTATTAAATTTTTTTTTAAAGAGCCAGTGGACTCTAGCCATAGAGTATACCCAATGGGTAAACCCAAGGTTTAAACTTTTTTTTTTTTTTTTTTTCAAAGAAGACATTGTGGCACGAACATGCTATTTTTTTTTAGCTGAACATGAACATGCTATTTAGTGGGACATCATTAGATAAGATTCAGATTCTAAAACAAATAAATAAAAAATATCTGCCAGATAATTACACCACCCTATTTACCATTTATTTTTACGTTTTATAAACTATCCTCATAAGGTATGTTAAATTTAATGAGCTCTTTAATACAACAGTTTATTCGTGATTATCACACTCGGTATAACATGTTCACTTTTTTTTTTTTTTTTTTTGGTATGATTTTTTTTGGTATACATGCTTAAAGGAAGGGGAAAAAAACACCTCCATTTGTGATTTACTTTTTTTTATTGATTATTTGATAGTTAAGGTGGAGGATTTGAACCATAGAAGTTGTCTCTGTTAGAAACACCAAGAAGTATTAATAATTGAGCTATAATAAATCTCATGGTGCTTGTGATTTACTACTATAAGTGTGGTAGAATGAGATTGAGAACCTGAAATATTTTTAGGGCATGTTTGCTTTTGCTTTTTATGAAAAATCCAAGTGAAAATAGCTAGTTATATATGAGTTATATCTCAAAATGTTTCAACTGGTTGAGCTACAAGACCCTTGTTCATAGCTCATTATTATTGCTTTATAAATTAAAAAAAAAAAAAATTTTAAGACACTAGTTTCTTTAATTTGTCAAAAACTCAAAGTGCTAAATAACTTTTCAATTAAAACTTTATATACTTTATTTTTTCTTTTTTGTCAGAAGTAAAGTTTTAACTATAGAGGTTTTGCAATATAAAGCTTTAACCGACATTCTAATTTTCATTTTTTGTTGATAATTTGATAATGGGGGGAAATGAAACTTAAACCAAGAGGTGTCAAATCAATTGAGCTACTTGGCTCTTAATTGGCACATCCTAATTTTCATTTTAAGAATTTCTTAAAAAAACTTTTTAAGTGGGATACAAGACACCCCATTTTTTTATACCCCAAATTTTGGCTTCAAGTGCGTTTCATTTCCACACAAAAACCATTTTAAGATATTGCTAAAGGAGAAATGTTTATCCTTAAACCCATTATTTGGCCATGAGTAGAACATCAACTTATAATTTTAATTACATGACTTTTTTTAACTAAGATATATAGATAATTTTATAAATCACCACGTAATAAGTTAAAAAAGACAGCTCCAAATTAGTTTAGAGTAAAAAAATTTTAGGTACTTTCGAAATATAGATAAATAGTACTCTTTTCTCTCATTAAAAATTTAATAAGTGGATCTCACTGTAAATATGAGAACAAAAAACCCTGTTTTTCGTTCTTCGAAAGTAACTAAATATTACTAGTTTAGAGCTGATATTTGTCCTTTCCTTCACACACAGCCCACCTTATATTGCAAAAACTAGACTATTTTCTTAAGTCTACAACTTTTCTTCCAACAACAATCCCAAACAGTCGCTTAACCCGCAATTTATTTTTAACCGTTATTTGACATTTTGGCGTTTTGTCTTTTAGAGTAGAAAAGTAATTAACATTTGGTAATTAATTCTGTCTGATGGTAAATATGGGGGAGTCCCATGGGTGACAAAACAACCGTTACGGAAAGAGAGCACTAATTGGACCACGGGTCCAATAGTATTATTCCACAAACCCTGGAGCAATTATTATTAACTCTTTTTTTTACCTTTCCCTTTTTAGTTTTACCCTTTCCCTCTTGATTATTGACAAACACGTGGGTTAGTTTTTCGTTTTTCGTTTTTTATTATTACTAGTTTTTACACCCACAAAATAATAATAAAGAAAATTCAAGCCCACCAGCGCACTCTATCACACACCCCATACACTTTTTCTAAAATACGCCTTGTGTGTGTTTCCTTGCTCTGTTTTTTTGGAAACTTTCTTTTTAAGCACTCAGAAAATTCTACTACTACTCTGCTTTTAGAGGAAAACTGAGAGAGAGAGAGAGAGTTTTGAGAGATAGAGAGTGACGTGGTGCTTTTTTGGTGTTGCAGGGTTTTGGAGCATCGTGTCGGGAAGAGGGGTCTGATTCTTTGAGAATATATATTTATATTTTTAGAAAAAAAATATTTATATATAAAAGCAGAGAATTATATATATATATAAAAAAAAATATTTTGTTTCCTTAGTGAGAGAGGTGTTACAGGATCTCTGGGTTGGTTTATAAATACACATATACTGTGGCTTTTGTTTATGCGCAAAAACAATACCTCACAAAGAGAGTTTTGTGTTTATCAGAACCAATAACACTTTGCTGTGGCAGATCACAAGTCCTCAACAACTATAATGGGTACGTTCTGTTTTTCTTTAGCTACCTTTTTGGTTTCTGGTGCTCTGTTCTTGGATTTCTGTCTCTCCTTCTGGGTATTCCTTTCATTCTATGTAATAGTACTAGTAAGTAGTAATTAGTCTTTGTTTGCTTTTGGGGTTTTGTACCTACTTTGAAATATGCATAGGTTTATGGTTTTTGGGTGTTTCATTAAAGCTAATTTCTTTGCTATGTTTTGCTTCTCTGCTTTAGTTTTGGCTCCTCGGATTTTGTTTTTTTTGGGGGGGTTGGAAACTTTGAATTTTGTTAGTTATGTGTTCTCTGCAATCTTAATTAAGATTCTGGCTGGTGGAATCTGTGTTTGATTCTCTCTCTTTCAGCTTTTGCGTTTCAATGGCGTGGTGGGTTTATGGTTTTTTATTTTTAATTTTTCATCCTTGTTTTTTTACAAAAATTTCAACCATTAAAGACTACCAGGCACCAGCACATACGCGCACACACACACGCCCCCACCAACTTTTTAGGTGGAACTGGACTGGCTTAATTGCCTTTCTCGGTATCTGGGCAATTCTATAATTTTCTAGCTCTTCATTATTGCTTAGTTTTCTTTCTCTCTCTCTAATGAACTCCTTGAAAGGATTTGGTTTATGGGGTTTTTGCTTTAAAAAGAAAAAGGACAAATTTTTATGAATTCAACTATAAAACTACAAGTATCTATTTTTGATTGGTTGTGGTGGTTCTCTAAAAAAATGTCCTTTCTTATCTGATTGGTTAAAATTCTTATTCTCACAGCTTATATTTCGGAGGTCAACATGAGCTTTTCAAATGACATGGATGATGAGTATGAGAAACTCTTCAGGAGAATGAACCCACCTAGGTATGTAAATTTTCTACTCTTCTTGTATGTCACTGAAACCCGCCGTTAAATCTGACCCATTCCATGTAAATTTACACGTTTGTGCTTTTGTCCAATTTTTTTTCAGGGTTGTAATTGATAATGAGTCCTGCAAGAATGCAACAGTGATAAGGGTATACCTTTCAATTTGTTTCTCTTTTTTTTTTTTTTTTTTTTTTTTTTTTTTTTGAGCAAACAATTTGTTTCTCTTTGTTGTACTTTATTGGCTTTTCATTTTTTTATTTTTAGAATCTTTTGGTACTTATTCCATTTTATGATGCAGGTTGACAGTGCAAACAAACAAGGAATACTTCTTGAAGTTGTACAAGTCCTTACTGACCTTAACCTTATCATAACTAAAGCTTACATATCCTCTGATGGTGGATGGTTCATGGATGGTAAGATTCTTTCTTTTTAGAATCTTTAAAATTGCTTCTATGACTAGGAATACATTTCCTCTTTTTTTTTCCCTTTCTTTTTTGCTTTTTATGTACCTGGAAATCAAAATTGATTTTGTGAACTTTCTATTTTATCAGTTTTCAATGTCACTGATCAAGAGGGAAATAAGGTCACAGACGAAGGGATTTTGGATTATATTCTAAAGGTGAGTTGTTGTACTAATATTGAGTTGAGTTTTTCTATGGTTTTAAATATTGTACGTATAGCCAGCTGATTACTTGTGCTCATCTTCAGTCTTTAGGGCCAGAGTCATGCTTTACATCTTCTATGAGATCTGTTGGGGTTAAGCCCTCCATGGATCACACTGCAATTGAGCTAACTGGATGTGACCGACCAGGACTACTTTCTGAAGTGTCTGCTGTGCTCACACATCTTAAATGCAATGTAGTGAATGCAGAGGTCTGGACTCACAACACCCGAGCTGCATCTGTGATGCATGTGACTGATGAGGAGACTGGGGGTGCAATTACTGACCCCGAGAGGCTATCTAGGATTAAGAAACTTCTTTGTAATGTACTTAAGGGCAGCAGCAAATCCAGTGAAGCTAAGACTGTGGTGTCTCATGGGATCACACACACTGCGAGACGGCTTCACCAGATGATGTTTGATGATAGGGATTATGGACGAGCTGATGATGATGCCTTGGATGAGAATAAAAGACCTAATGTGAATGTTGTCAATTGGCATGACAAAGACTACTCTGTGGTTACTATCCAGAGTAAAGATAGGCCAAAGCTTCTCTTTGATACTGTTTGCACTTTGACAGACATGCAATATGTGGTTTTTCATGCTAGTATTAATGCTGAGGGTCCAGAAGCTTATCAGGTATGCCTTTTATTGCTGGTGGTGCAGATTGGGGTTAGCTTTTAATTGGCTGGCTTTGTTTTGTTTGTACTAGAATTTTTGCTAACTTTCTTTGGATGAATTTGCAGGAATATTATATCAGACACATAGATGGGTCCCCTGTAAAATCAGATGCAGAGAGAGAAAGAGTGATACAATGTCTTGAAGCAGCTATCGAGAGAAGAGTATCTGAGGTGAGTGCTCTATGACTATAATATGGTGGGAATTTGTAACTTTCATCTTGAGTTATGTTGTGAAATGTTCCAGTGGCTCACCAATAATTTTTGCAAATGTACATACTGATAGTTTTAACTTCAGAATAATTATGCTGTGAACATATTGCTAGTTTTTAACCTTGGGCTGGGGCCAGGATTTTTACTTAATTTTGTAGCTTCTACATGCAATTCAGTCTGTTTAAATTTAGAGGTCATGGTAATGGTTATGATGTCAGTCAGTACTAATTTTTCAAAAGTGTTGGTCTGTATTACAATCATATAGAACAAGGTCCCCATTTCTACTTAAATTACCATGTGCGACTTGTAAATGAGTGATTGTTTAAATTTTTAAGGGGAGTAACTGAAAGGAACTTGTAGTCTTGTAATTCTGATTCAAATTTTGTTATTTATTAAGCATGATATGTAGACCTTTCTTAAGAACTGTTGCTGCCTGTTTGTTTGTATGATTATGCTTTATTGTATATAGTGCATGTCTATCATTGCCTTTATTGTACAAAGCATAGTTTTCTAGTACAGTTCCTGTGAAAAACAGCTGAAAACAAATTCAATCTGGACATCTTTGGTTGTTGTAATATTCCTTTGAGAGACTTCTTTCATTTTGTAGGCTCTTAATTTTTTTTCTTCCTCATTCAGGGTCTAAAGCTAGAACTCTGCACTACTGACAGAGTTGGGCTGCTATCTGATGTCACTCGTATCTTCCGAGAAAATAGCCTCACTGTTATCAGAGCAGAAGTTACAACCAAAGCAGGCAAAGCTCTTAATACATTCTATGTTCGTGATGCATCTGGATACCCTGTCGATTCTAAGACCATAGATTCTATCCGGCAAGCGATTGGACAGACTATACTGAAGGTAAAGGGCAGCCCTGAAGAGTTAAAAAATGGTCCTCAAGAGTCTCCAACCAGGTTCCTCTTTGGTGGTCTATTCAAGTCTCGATCCTTTGTTAACTTCGGCTTGGTTAGGTCCTATTCTTGAGAAACAACTGATCATACCTCACCTCACTTGTAAATTGAAACCCCTCAACTTCAATACTCCAATACAAATGCCAACCATTTTAGAGGACCTGTGACTCAAAATTTAGGAACATATATATCTCAAAGCCAAATCCTTGTAAATACCACTTGTCCTGCCTTGACCTTTATTTGTTACTGAAACTCCAACCTCTTGTTGGATTCTTGAAATCAAAGGAGGAGAGTTTAAAATCTAATTTGTGTAATGACCATGGAACGAGCAGTTAACCTAATGTACATAATTGTTTGCTGCCCTCATCTAATCTTGTGCTATTATTTTAGTTGCTATTCTATACCCTGTTGTCTTTTGATATTTTATTTTATAGATATGTTAAAAGAACTTTTGACTCTAAATTTGGATTATTGTCCACAAAATTGAAGCTTCCTTTTATGAAAGTGTTATGATACTATTGGAAAGCTCGTTGAAAGATCTTCTCAATGAAAAAGATGCCACTAAGAAATTTAATTTTTGTGGACTACGCTTCCAAACCTTGACCATCCTATTGCCCTATGTCTCCCATTGGATGGGCTATTTGAGTGGCGGCTTAGCTTTCCACAGTCCTGGGGTTTAATATTCAATTTTTCTACCTAAAATTTGGATATGGGATCTCTAATATCACTCTCTGACAAAGACAGGCACTTTAGAGTTGGGTCTGGTTTGGGAACAACTCATTTGGTTTGTTGTTGAAGGGCGGGGCCAATATTGAATTATTATATGTTCAACACTTTGAAAGTCCACTTTTTTTTCTTATAGAATCAGGTTGGAATTCTTTTGGCTCTAATTCTCCTCATTAGCACTGAAATGATTTGGTAATATGTATGTTTCTTCTATCAACGATAAAAGCGTCTCCTGCTTTCCAAAACCCATCTTGATAGTAATGGTTCACCAATAATTTTTTCCAAATTGAAATAGTACCAAATCCTTCAAGTCCAATCCAAAGCCAATGTGAACATTCTTTTTGACCGACTGATGAGAGGAAGGTGATGTAGTTTGAAAGCTCAAAAGGCATAAAAAAAGGCCCAACAAAAAATACTGATAGAAGAAAAAGGCAAGGGAAAATTTGTCCTCTTTTTTGAATTTGTGCCCACACCTTACCATTCTTTATTCTCATCACCACCTACATGATTCGTTGATTGGTGTGTTATGTGGGGGTGCCTCCACATGGCTTCTTTTAACTAGATCCAGGAGCTGCCACCTCAATAGGAAATAAAGATGGATAACCAAGTAGCTAAGAAATTGGAACTTTGTAGATAATCAATATGTGGCTGTCTTTATCAATCCAAAGATGTTTAAGACACAAATGTTTTGAATTCAGTAGAGAAAATGCTTTTCTGAAGTAACCACAAATGATTATTCAGCAAAAAGAAAAAATAACTTGCTTTTGTGTAGATAAAGATGAACATTATAAATCGTACTTTTTTTTTGTCGACTCTTGTTGATTACATGAGCCACCAAGAAAAATTGTTAATAAAGGAAAAACAATCCTATCTTCTGGCCAAAGAGTAAAAGAAGGAAAATATAAAACATTAATGAGGGAAAATAATCCGCATCCCTAATGAGTCTATTTGTTTAGAAGTAAATCATAGTGATTAGTTTATAAAATTATGATTATTAATTAACATGATAGTGATTAGATATAAGAAGGATCTTTGGGTAAATCTAATCAAAATTAGCACTAAGTTTCTTTTAAAAAGAGATAAAACAGTGTATGATATTTGTTGTCAAAATTGTATAGTACAAAGAATTGACCTCATTTGCAATTTCTTTTTTCTGCCACGATTTCAAGTTGCACTTGAAACATCTAATTTAAACATGGAGCACATGCACTGTTCTCTCGGATAGTGTTACATGCAGACATTAATGTTTTGTGCTGTGTGGGTCGGTCCTGTAAGAATCTATCAGAATTACTCAGTAGCTTTTAGCAGCTGTAAGTGGCTCCTTACTGATGGCACTTGGTTTCACTGCAAAATCACAGTTGTCTTCTAATAAATTTCAGAACTACCCGAATCACACTGCCAACAAGTCCAAAGAGACTAACTGCTCTCACTTTTTTTTTTTTTTTTTTTTTTTCAGTTGACAAGTTATTGAGAAAAAATAAAGTGATGTGAATGATATGTCCATGTAAGAATTAATAATAATATATCGTCTCAGTTGTTATGAAAAATGTTGTGGTTACGGTAGTATTACTCATAGTATTAATCATTACATTAACCAGTCAGTATCCCTGAGAAAATCAGCCAATGGGCTTAAACATATTTATATTAAATTTGCATACAAGCCTCTTGCAAGGCAAAAGAAAGAGAAAAAATAGACAGACGTGCACAGAACTGATACAGCACTAGTGTTTTGTGTTCTGCATGGACTAGTCAGCAAGTCAGCAGTCAATGCTCTGAACGTGTCTAGCATTGGGGTTGTGATTTATAAATAATATATATATATATATATATATATATTTATATATATATATATATTAACATAAACTTTACTGGGATCATCTTGGTTGGCATGATAATCATAGCCAAATCATGACCATAATTTTAAGATACAATGTAATAAACTTTAATAGCACATGGTACTATATCATAAAACAATGGCCATGATTCTGTCAAATCTTGAAATAAAGAAATCAAGTCATGTTAGCCACTTTCTAAAAGTTATTTTGGGGATGGGAAGGCAGTGAATCACTAATTAAAGTGTCATCATGTCACTACAAAAAAGGTTGCTATTAGCGATGGCCAAAGTTCATCGCAACAACACAAAAAGCCGTCGTAGATTAGTATTGCCGACGGCAAAAGGCCGTCGACGGCCGTCGGAAAAAGCCTTGTCGGTAATACTATATTACGACGAGGCCGTTGCTAACACTTATTTTCGATAGCACAACTCCGTTGTAAGTACTTGATAATTGCCGTCGTAGAATCAACTTCATACGAGGAAGTTGGACGACCAAATACCTTTTTTGACAACCTTAGGCTGTCGTTAATGCATAGTTTCGACGACAAAATGCCATTGTAATTATTTCATTTGTCATCGACAATGCAACTTCATATGACGAAATTGTATGACCAAATACTTTCTACGACGAACTAAGGCCATTGTTAATACCTTTTTTTGACGAATAAAAGCTGTCGTAATTACTTGGTTTGTCGTCGACAATGTAACTTCATATGAGGAAGTCAAACGACCAAATACTTTCTACGATGAACTAAGGCCATTGTTAATGCCCTTGTTTTGACGAATAAAAGTTGTCGTAAGTACTTGGTTTGTCATCAAAAATAACTTTTGTGATGAGCTATAGTCATCATTAATGTAGTTTTCCAACGACTAAAAGCCATTGTAAAATACTTGGTTTGTCATCAACAATACATTATCAATGTGACCATTTGCCTTTTTTGATGAACTTTGATTGTTATTGAAACTTATTCATCACATCACTAATACATTATTTGCAACAAAATAACTCTGTCAATAATAAAAGAGAGATCACTTCTAATATTTTAATTGCAAGGAAACATAATATCCCAAAAGTTTCTCACTTCAAATAACAAGCACAAATCCATAATTGTCCAAAACTAGGAAGTGCATTATGCAATTAAAAAAAAAATCAAAACGTCTACAAAATAGAATAAAATGTTCATTAATTCATGAAAGCTATAATATCCTTCACCAAACTTGAAAACATAAATATTGGAAGATCAATCATCATCTGAGTCAATATTCTCCTTCTGAGAGCCATCTGAATCAGTATTTTCCTCCTCAGAGTCATCTTTTGGGTTTTTGTCCACATTTTGATTTCCTCCTCTAACATTGGTCTACAATGGTTTGATTAAACTAAATAAGTATACCAAAAAAAAAAAAGAAAAAAAATTATTACTATGTAAATTATATTTACAATACATAATAAAGATATTGAAACGTATTAATTTAACAACATCAACAATAATCCCCACAATGAATAACAATGGTATTATCAACATCAAAGAATGCAGAATCCTTAATAACAAGAACCTTGTAGTTCTCATATGCATGAGAACTTCAAAGAATAAATTTGCCACAAATAATCACATTAATAACATTTTCATAACAAACAGTACAAATCATGTACTTTGCATGGATAGGTAAATAGATACTAATTTAAATAACATATTTTTAATCTAAATTTAGTGATCCAAATAATTGAAATCTATAATGAGCAACTTTACAACTTATTTCAATAACCTTAAGAAAATAGCAAAAAATATTAATGTTGATTATACTAAAAAATATATAAATATACCTGTGTAGTAGGTTCTTGCATAGAATTAAGGCTCATCTTTTTCAAAACATTTGCTATCATAAGAGGCATTTTCCTCTTTCAATCGATTGATTGTTCCCTCCAATTTCATTTTCTCAGCGGAACTTTTATCCTCTACTTCTTTCAAACAAAGCTCAAAATCAAGGACCATATTAAAAATATCAATACAAAGATAAAAATAATTTGCTCTCATTCATAATATGAAAATAAAATACAACTAAAAAACTAAATTAACAATACCACCTCTAAATATATTGTAAATTAACTAACATGAAAGTCTTAATTAAATAATTAAATAAATAGCACGCACAGCTTCAACAAATTGCTAAATTTACTTTTAAGTTAAATAAATAAGTAAAAAGAAAAAGAACTATTCTGATACTTTTTATTTGCATGGTGCAAATCATTTTTATTTTTTTGTTTTATCAAATTGAAAAGTGGTCAATACTATTCTAGTCTCCACTAGTAGTTTTATAGATATATATATATATATATATATATTCAATGGTCCCCACATCAATACTTCTTTATTTCTTCTACCTCTAGTTTTGCTCTTCTCTGCACCTATTGTACTTTTATGCAAGCAATCACTGCTCGTCTAGTTTTCAATCTAACTCCATTTTTTTTTTAATCTTTTTTATTAAAATAATAGGAATGGGACAGCCATGGACACAACTACAAATACATTAAAATTTACATGCACAGATAATAGGAATAGGACAGCCATGGACAGCCATGTATAGTCACTTGTTTCACTCTGTAACCCCCTTTGACTAAATGAAATCACAAAACAAGAGAGAGAGAGAGAGAGAGTACCTAGCCAGCAGCAAGTAGAGGAGATGGTTGGCGGTGGGCTGCTAGAGGGTTTATGAGAAATAAAGAATGAGAGCAAACCCTTTTTTCTTAGAATCAAATGAGAGTAAACCTGATAGTGGGTTAGAGACCTAGAGGCTAGAATGACAATCGGCGCTTTTGTTTCTCTTCATTATTATTATTATTATTTTTTTTTTTTTGCATTTAATGAGTTATTGTGACAAACATTATATCTATTGTGGCAAACATTTTTGTCATAATAGGATATCCATTATAACAGCCGTGCAAAGCTGTCTCAAACTCAGCTATTGTGACAACAATTGTGCATTGTCACAATAAATACTTTTTAATTTTTTGAAACACAACTAGAATTAGGAAAAATTGCAGCGGGAACTCTCCCTCTAGAACTTAAAAAAATACAAATTTTAAAATATTTAGTACAACTTTTTCTTATTTTTTAGTTTTTCAACAAGTTGTGAAGAGATTTGTTGGTACAAGTATTTTGGTGCTTGATAAACTTTGCATTATTATTAAAAAATTGTCAGTGATGTATGTACTAATCATTATTAAACTTTGGTAAAGAAAATTTTATAAAAAAGCATGAAAGTCGAGAAAAACCTAAAACAAAAAAGAATACCTACAACCCACTCAAAATCTCCATAGATAACCTAATGTGATCCTATCGAGTGGTCATAGACCTAACTTCGATGGTTGATCATGTTTGACCAAATATTGACCAATTTTGACAAAATGTTGCAAACTTTGACTACACATTTCTCACAATCCGACCGTCTGATTGTTGTCATACTTCACTAACACCAATATCTCACAACATTCTTCCAATCCAACAGTCGGATTTTGGATTTAAGTCTAAAGCATTATGGACATGTGTTGTTGTACCAACACACCAAGAAATTTTGATTGGTCACGTTGTACTAATCCAACTGTTTAATTAAGCTCAAAAATCATCAAAACCAATATTTTATCCTACCCTTTCAATTCAATGGTCAAATTTTAAATCTAACTACGGCATAAGATGGACGCATGTCGTATCTGCCTATAATGAAACTTCAATCAGTAAAAATATATAATGCTCTACTAATTAAGAGAGTTATACACTATATAAAGATTACTAAGAATCAAGAAAATGATATGCAAAATACAACCAAAAACCTACAAAATGACCTCGAATGGATTTGCATATGACTTTTGACTTTGCCATTTTAAAACTTGAAACTGATAAAAGCATGAAAACCAAGAAAAGCTTAAGACACTGACCAATACCCAATACCCAATACCCAAAACACATTCAAAACCTCCCTACTCAACATAATTTGATCCTATCGAGTGGTCATAGACCCAACTTTGATGGTTAATCATGTTTGACCAAATATTCACCAAGTTTTGCAAACTTTGACTACTCATTTTTCACAATTTAACCGTCTTATTGATGTCATACTTCACCAACACCAATATCTAACCACATTCTTCCAATCCAATGGTCGGATTTTGGATTTGAGTCTAGAGCATTGTGGACATGTGTTGTTGTACCAACACATGAAGAAATTTTGATTGGTCATGTTCTCCTAATCCAACCATTTGATTGAGCTCAAAATTCATCAAAACCAATATTTTATTCTACTCTTTCAATCCAATGGTCAAATTTTAAATCTAACTATGACACAAGATGGACGTGTGTCATATCTGCCTATAATGAAACTTCAATCACTAAAAATTTCCAATACTCTACTAATTAAGAGAGTTATACGCTATATAAGTATTACTAAGAATCGAGAAAATGATATGCAAAATACAACCAAAAACCTACAAAGTGACCTCGAATGGATTTGCATATGACTTTTGACTTTGCCATTTTAAAACTTGAAACTGATAAAAGCATGAAAATCAAGAAAAGCTTAAGACACTGACCAATACCCAATACCCAAAACACATTCAAAACCTCCCTACTCAACATAATTTGATCCTATTGAGTGGTCATAGACCCAACTTTGATGGTTAATCATGTTTGACCAAATATTCACCAAGTTTTGCAAACTTAGACTACTCATTTTTCACAATCTGACCATCTAATTGATGTCATACTTCGTCAACACCAATATCTCACCACATTCTTCCAATCCAACGGTCAGATTTTGGATTTAAGTTTACAGCATTATGGACATGTGTTGTTGTACCAACACACCAAGAAATTTTGATAGGCCACATTCCCCTAATCTAGCCGTTTGATTGAGCTCAAAATTCATCAAAACCAATATTTTATTCTACTCTTTCAATCCAATGGTCAAATTTTAAATCTAACTATGACACAAGATGGACGTGTGTCATATCTGCCTATAAATAAACTTCAATCACTAAAAATTTCCAATACTCTACTAATTAAGAAAGTTATACGCTATATAAGTATTACTAAGAATCGAGAAAATGATATGCAAAATACAACCAAAAACCTACAAAATGACCTCGAATGGATTTGCATATGACTTTTGATTTTGCCATTTTAAAACTTGAAACTGATAAAAGCATGAAAACCAAGAAAACCTTAAAACACTGACCAATACCCAATACCCAAAACACACTCAAAACCTCCCTACTCAACATAATTTGATCCTATCGGGTGGTCATAGACCCAACTTCGATGGTTGATCATGTTTGACCAAATATTGACCAAGTTTTGCAAACTTTGACTACTCATTTTTCACAATCTGACCATCTAATTGATGTCATACTTCGTCAACACCAATATCTCACCACATTCTTCCAATCCAACGGTCAGATTTTGGATTTAAGTTTACAGCATTATGGACATGTGTTGTTGTACCAACACACCAAGAAATTTTGATAGGCCACATTCCCCTAATCTAGCTGTTTGATTGAGCTCAAAATTCATCAAAACCAATATTTTATCCTACTTTTTCAATCCAATGCTCAAATTTTAAATATGACTATGGCACAAAATGGACGCATGTCGTATCTACCTATAATAAAACTCCAATCACTAAAAATTTCCAATACTCTACTAATTAAGAGAGTTATACACTATATAAGTATTACTAAGAATCGAGAAAATGATCTGCAAAATACAACCAAAAACCTACAAAATGACCTCAAATTCATTTGCATATGACTTTTGGCTTTAACATTTTAAAACTTGAAACTGATAAAAGCATGAAAACCAAGAAAACCTTAAAACACTAATCAATACCTAAAACCCACTTAAAACCTCCTTGAACAACCTAATTTGATCAAATCCAGTGGTCTTAGAACCAATTTTGAATTTTGATCGAAGATTGACTAAGTTTAATAGACTTTGACGAAGTTTCACAAGATTTGACTACTCTATTCTCACAATTTGACCGTTTGATTATCACTGTAATTTACAAACACAAATATTTCACCACATTCTATCAATCCAATAGTCAGATTTTGGATCTCCATCTGGTTTCATGATGGACACGTGTTGTTGTACCCATCCACTGGGAAACTTTGATTAATCCGTTGACACAATCCGACCATTCAAAATGGCTTAAATACGCCATCAAAGCTAGGAAATGACCGAAATACCCATAAACTTCAAAATGATCAAAATACGTTTTACTTCTGAAATGACCACAATAGCCCTCATGTACTTGGAGGGTCTTTTCCAGATGTTTTTTTGTTGTTTTCAAAATTAAGACCAAATTCTAGAGTTTTAAGACAAAATTGGGGAAAATTTACTTTTCAAAGTAAATAATCATTTTTTACGGCCATATGTATGTTGGAAATCACTTTTATTGTGACACATTTATCTTACCGTTGTTAATACCTTTTTTTCTTAAGAAAATTTTAACTATTAACGATGACCACAACGTCCATCACAAATAACAATGCAATATATATAGATGGAAAAAACCATCAAACACATGAAAATAAGGGCATGATTTCCCCCTTTTAAAAAAATTACCAATGTGAATGGCGTAGGTCTATTGCAAATATTATTTATTGGGAGGGATCGAATTCCATTATTATACTTTCTTTCTTTTTAAGCAAATTAACTATTTACGACGGTCAGCATGTTCATCGTAAATACAAACTCAATTAGAAAAAAAAAAAAATTAATTGTGATGGATAAATGTTGTCACAAATGTGAAAAGTAAGGGGGAATTTTCCCTCCAAAATATTTTACCATTTTCAATGGCTTCGTGTTTGTTGCTAATACTTTTTTTTTTTTTTTTTTTTAACGATGGAATAATGTTTGTTGCAAATAATAACACCATAAAAAAAATATATTTTGTATTTTCGATGCACAAAGGCTGTCATAAGTGTTAATAGTGTTGATGGTGTTTCTTCTGTCGTCGTAAATAATACCCTCTTTTATATTTACGATGGAAGATTGTTTGTCGCAAATACTAACACCATAAAAAATATATATTTTGTATTTCCGATGTACCAAAGCCGTCAAAAGTGTTAATAGTTCCGACCGTTTTTCTTCGGTCGTTGTAAATAATACTTTACTAGCGACGAACATTTTTATGCCGTTGTAAAAAGTAAGGCGGGAACACTTCCCTCCAAAAAAAATCACATTTTCGACAAAAATAATAGGTATTTTCGACAAACTCATTTTGCCGTCACAAATGTGTTAATATTTGACGAGTAATTGTCGACGGAAGAGATTTGCCGTCGAAAAAGCTAGTTTTTACGATAGCTTTTTGTAGTCGTCAAAAAAGTTTCGTCGCAAATAGCAATCTTTTTTGTAGTGTGTGCTTCTTGCTGTCATTCAAATTATGGATTTTAATGTGTGCCTTGATTCTTCTTTCACATGGAAATGGATAGGCAATTGCAAATTTCTTGAGTACACAGCAAACTGAGCTACCCTCCCTCACATGAATGGTTTCACAATAGTTAGGCCTATATATTTTATTCAGGCTCTTTTTTTAATATAAGATGATTCGCTCTATCCACCTATATATGAAATGCCATTCTCGTGCTGGCCAATTATGGGATCATAAGAGTGCAATTATCAGTTGAAGTCCACAAAGTAAATTTCAGGGTAGAATACTAAATGAATGCAGCTAGTAAAATCCATTTAAACTAAGCTTCATTAATTTACATCCTTGAGATCTAACTCTCAGTCTCACTCCCTGTAGCCTACTATTAAGAGAATACATAAGGAGGTTCAAGAACATTAAAAAAAGGCAACGCAAAACACAATGGAGGACTCCAGTGCTGAGTTTCCTGGCTTCCAAACTTGTGTTCATAAGGATGATTTTGTATTTGGAAGAACTTTAAGCCGCCGTTTACAAAGGCAAGCTCCCTGCCCTCTCCAGCTAAAGCCAAGAGTCCCTACAGCATGCAATGGTGCACCAAATCCATTTGTGAGTGGTTCTAATCCCTCTTCATCGTCATCTTCTTCATTGAATTCATTCTATCACAGTAAAGAACCCATACCTCTACTTTCTCCTCTTGTGTTGCCTTCTTTTCTTGAATCTGCATATATTCAAGAAGGAAATACAACGAAATCCCATTGAATATCACAAGGTCAATAGACGTGTAATCTGAGATATGTGTTGGATCTTATCTCCTGTAAAATGTATCCAATGGTTATGTACATTTAGTAGATTTTCTGCAATGTCTTATGATAAGTTTACAGATACAAGGTTGATATTCTTCCAAAAAGGTTACTCTTACTTTGTGTTATCTTTTGCCTTTTCCACTTGCTTTAGTGAGATAATAACTTCAAACTGATTCATTACCACTATCCTATAAGGCCTGAAATTAGCTCTTTAGCAAGTTACTTTCACGAGCATCTATCAAGTTGCTTATCATAACTGGGGAGGCTCTTCAACAGTTATACTATTCATGTAGATGTCGTGGTTAAAGTCGAATGAAGCTAGATTTCCTTTTAAAGCTGCGTATTGCTTAGTTACTGGCGTTAGAGATGATCTGGAAAAATATCACATTGACTTTCTTAAGGTTAGATTTGAATGAAAAGTCCAGCACTGGGGCAGGTTGCCTCAATTGGTAATTGCACATGAGACTTTCCACCAAGGTGTTTGGGGATAAAAGTCACAAGCAACTCTGATTAATCCAAGCTTATGCGACTGAGCCTGCTTCTTTGGAAATGGGTCCAGATTAGCATATTGTTGCAAATATCAGATGTACATAGCCTAATCTTTCTGCTAGTGCTTGTCAACTTCAGTAAATTCTGCGAGGTTAGCCAAAGTGGGATAGAGTTTGTTTTTAGGACCGGCATACAGGAAGCAAATTCAAGTTCTCAAACAAGTCATTGCTACTACTCTCTCCGAACTTGACTACATAATAGCGAGTTGTTACAAACAGCCCATGAGTATGTAGTGTTACCATTAGAAGCCTTGTTAACAAGTTAACAAGTAACAGAATCTGTAATTATCTATTGGTGATAGACCTAAGTGCAATTATTAGGGTATTGATAAAGATAAAACAGACATTGTATGATACTAGCTAGAACCAGTAACGGACCACAAGCATTAACAAATGTACAAAGCAAGCAATAAGATTCATTCCTGCAATTTTCACATGCGCCTTAACCTTTGTGCTCCTTGCCAAGTTGGGGATTAAAATCGACAAGCAGTCTTCTTTTACATGATGAAAAAGTGTTTAAAAACTACTACTTGGGTTATAAGCATAATAATCAATCTGCTGACAACCTTTACCTAACAGAAACTTAACGATGGAGTGCCGACAATTCTGGCTTTGAAAGAAACCACAAAGATGTGCAGATTGAGATAAAATGTAAACCCTGCAAGCCATGTTCATTTACAGCCTTAGCATATATAGCTTCTATTGCCATGTTTGGAAACTATCAACAGAACAATAATATGTGCGGAGTTTTTGAGCTAAACAAAAGTTATTTTATTTTTTCAGTTCATTGAAGGCTTATTGGGACAATAGACTACATAATGGGAGCCTCGCATTATGCAGTGATAATAGACTTTACCAACTGAATTCATTGACATCTACAAAGTAATTTGAGCATGAATTCCATCAAATCTCTTCTTCTTTTTTTTTCTTGGTAACGGTTCTAAATATGGAAACTGTAGTACATACTTTGAGGGTTCACGTGAGTACATAATCATCTATCAAAAAAAAAAAAAAAACGTGAGTACATAATCAGACAATTGATCTTTCCACAAACTAGTTGGTATTTCAATGTATGTTTGCACACTCAATAGATTTCCTGAATGAATTTTCAATTTTGTAGCTGATTTGTGATTAATTCAGACTCTTGGTATATGCTTCTTGTTGTTCCATGTGTTACTCTTTGTCGCATCTCTAGTTGGGGCTGTGATGCAGTTTGTGTAGTCCTGGTTTTTCTTTAATAAACAGCTAGTGTTTTGCTTCTGGCTCTTGGTTACAGTAGAAACCAACCACATCCATAAATGGAACACAAATTGAGAACGTGTCCCTTCCTCACCTCCTCCTCCTCGTAGCATGCAACATAGTCACACCACACGTGCGAACCCTCTGCTCCACATTAGTGGTCATGTCATCATTTTCTTTCCATTCTTTCAAAAACAAATGTGTATAAATATTAATATATGCATTATGCCTTAATCTTTCTCAAAACTAATTATAACTTATCAATCATGATATGATTATCACTTTTCATTGTACCATAACATAACACATGCATTATAAATGTAACTTATAATTGAAAATATATGTAATACAAATACATTGGGTGTAGACACCATTTATTTATTTTTTGTTTAAAATCGCCCAAAAAAAAAATCTCATTTCACTATTGTATACATATTTGTATGCTAATGTAGTATTCAAAACTAGATTGAAGGGTTCAATTTCGTAGAGAATCATATGTCATTTTCATCAACTTCAAGAGAGAGATTATAAAAGCTCTTAACAAAGGTTTTTTTTTTTTTTTTTGGGTATAAAATATTGCATGCAAATAGTTTTCCTGATATGCTTTTTTGTGGTGTACCAACTTTCTCTATATGGTACTGATTCAACAGGCACATAGAATCATGCATAATAATTTAGTTAAGAATATTAATGTGATAACAAATCTGATTGACGTTACTTTAACAACAAATCATTTCCATCGCATTGGAATACATTATATATCACAAGTTATGGTTTTACATCACTTTATTATTATTATTATTATTTTTATTAATTTTTGGAGTTATGTTTATTGGTTATGGTTCGACATTTGGTCCACTTGGTCCATGTTGGTCGTATTCGATCCATTTTAGTTTAATTTGATCTGATTTGGTCTATTCTGTCCACTTTGGTTCATGTTAGTTGGTCCACTTTGGTATTTACTTAAGAATAAACAAATAGACCAAATAGACCGGAATATTGACTTAAGTCCGTTCAATATTTCAGTCTATTTGGTCCATTTAATATTAACCCAACAATATTGTCACCCTAGACCCTAGTCCCTAGTCCCTAAGTTTAGTCCCTATGTAATTATATGATAAGTTTTGATTATCATGATAATCTATTTAAGAGAATGAGAAATTTGAAACTTAAAAATTTTGTACCAAAATAAATTAGAAAAATATAATGCATAATAACAATAGTTAGAAGAATATAGGTCCATTCAAAAAATATATACATATATATATATAAAAAGACACCAAAAATAATAAAATTATACATTTGTAAAAATAGAGAGATAAAAATTACTTTTTAGAAGTTGTTTAATTTTTAGGGAAAACAAATTATCTGCAATAAAATTTAGAGAATAAATTATACGTTATACATTATTGTTGCTACAACTTTGTTGAGCCACATCAGCGGCCACATCATCCATCAATTTTTAACATTCTCTCTCTCTTTTTTTTTTTTTAAACTCTTTTTTTTATTAATTTCCCAACTTAATGTTATATTTTCTCCAACTTTTCCTCATCCTTTTACATTTTCATCTCCCCATTACTATCTATCTCATTATCACTTTTCCTCTTTCCCTTTATCTTTCTTTATTTTTAGCTTTTCTTATTCCCCTTCTCTTACTATAAATTTACAACTCTCTATTTCATTCTGTACATAGTTTTCCCACACACATAAAGATTATTTTTCTCTCTTTCTCTCTCTCAAAATTTTTTTCTTCATTTTTGGTGGATTTAAAAAAAAAAAATTTCTTGCATCTCTACTTTAAGTTGATGAATTTTTGTATTATTTGGAACTCTACTTTGGGTTGATGTGATTAAGTTGTGATTTTAAGTTGTTATCATTTTTTTTTTCTTCTTTTTGATTTTATAGATGTAATCCTATTGCATTATATATAAAGATAGTATATAAGGATATAATGTTATTTTATTACATAATATGACTTGGATAATTTGGTATTTATTACAATATTTTTATTTTTACTTTTTTCTTCTCATATTATTTTCTATAAATTTTTTGTTATTCTCTCACATTCTTTCTTGAAAAGTGGTTATTCTCTCTCTCTCTTTCTCTTCATTTTTTTATTCTTTCTTGCAACTCTACTTTATATTGATGAATCATTATGATTTTTAAAACTCTATTTTGGATTCATATGTTTTGTTGTTGTATTTTTTAGTTCCCCATTACAAGTAGTATCTCTCTCTCTCTCTCTCTCACTCGTAGTTTTGATTTGATTTTTGTTTGAGTTAATACTTGATTATTTTGGAAGTGAGAATTTGAGTTTATATCAAAATGCAATCTTGGCAATGCTGATAACAGATCGGCATTCGGTCCATTTCGGTCCACCTCATCAATTCGATTTGATTCGGTCTACTTTAGTTCATTTCAGTCAATTTTGGTCCAATTCGTTCTACTTCGGTCCACTTCATTTCAATTAAGTCCATTCGGTCTACTTTGGTCAATTCAGTCCAATTTGGTCTATTTGGTCCTGTTTGGTCCATTCAGTCCAATTCGGTCCATTCTACTTTGGTCAATTTGGTCTTGTTCAGTCCATTCAGTCTACTTCGGTCCAATTTGGTCCCGTTCACTTTGGTCTATTTGGTCCATACGGTCCACTTAGGTCTATCCGGTCCAGTTAAATATATTCGGTCCAATTTGGTCCATACGGTCCACTTAGACTATCTAATCCAATTTGGTCTATTCGGTCCAATTGGTCCATTCAATCTATTTGGTCCATTTCAGATTACTTCTGTCCATTTTGGTATACCTCTACTTACGCATGGCAAAATACAAGTTTGGGTTGAGAGTACTATAGATTATTTAAGTAATATCAATTGTAATTATATGATAAATTTTGGTTATCATAGTAATCTCCTTCAAAGAATGAGAATTTGAATAATAACTTTGAAATTTAAAAATTTTAATTGTACCAAAAGAGATTAGGAAAATATAATGTATAATAACAATAGTTAGAAGAATATGGACAATTTCATAAAAGAATAATATCAATCAAAAACATCAAAAATTATATATTTGTAAAAATAGAGTGATGTAAATTACTTTTTGAAATTGTTTAATTTTGAAGAAGAAAAAATATCTACAATAAAATTTAAAGAATAAATTATGCATATTTAGTATAAGTTTGTTATAAGTTTTGATTATCATAATAATCTCTTT
This sequence comes from Quercus agrifolia, assembly GCA_029955455.1. Taxonomy (NCBI): domain Eukaryota; kingdom Viridiplantae; phylum Streptophyta; class Magnoliopsida; order Fagales; family Fagaceae; genus Quercus; species Quercus agrifolia. Next base: position 543,331 of record JARQAD010000005.1, read on the forward strand.
TAAAATAATGAAGAATTTGAATAATTTATTTAAATAAAAATCACACACACACACACACACATGTATATATATTTGCTTGAAAATATAATCAACCTTATGCAATTCATTTAAAAGTAATGATGTTAAAATAAACGAGTAACTGCCTTAAATATTAGATTTGTATATTCATAGCCTTTAGGTTTAGAAAATTTTTTACTTAAATTTAGCAAAACTAAAGTGGACTAAAATGTTACATTAATGTAGCTTAACAAAAGTGTAGCAACAATAAATGCTATGCTTAAAATTTTAGATATTATGAGTTTGAGATCTATATTTTTCAAAAATAAATTTGGATTTATAATTGGTACTCTCAACCTAAACATGTCTTTTTTTTTTTTTTTTTTACTACATGTAAGTGCACCAAAATGGACCGAAGTGGACCAAAATGGATCGAGGTGGTCCAAATGGACCGAAGAGGACACAAATGGACCAAATGGAACAAAGATGGACCGAATGGACAGATTAAAACCAAAGTGGACATAATAGACCGAATATGAACAGATAGCATTGAATAGGACCATATTGGACCGAATAGGACCAATATCTACTAAATAGGACCGAAGTGGACAAAATGGACCGAATAGAACGAAAGTGGACAAAATGACCAAAGTGGATTGAATAGGACCGAAGTGGATTGAATAAGACTTTTAAATATTTATCATTTTTATTGCATTTTTAGGGCTCATATTTCTAATTTCTAATGTTTATTTTGTTTGTATTTTTTAACTCAAAACTAAAGCGTTTAGCTCAAATATAATAAAATCTCATACTTTTCAACCCAAAAATAAAAAAAGAATTTTTGAGCTACTTGAAAATTCAATCTACAAAAAGAATCAATTTAAGGCTCAGTTAGTCCAAAATGGACTGAAAGGGACTGAAATTGACTAGTGGACCAAATTGGACTGAATGGGACCAAAGTGGAATGAAGTAGACCTAATTGGATTGAATGAGAACGAAGTAGACCTAATTGGATTGAATAGAAACTGTTTAATTTTTAGGGAGAACAAATTATATATTATATTACAATTACAAAAAAAATTATTTATTTGTAAACATGGCGTGGGTATACGACTAGTATATTATAGAAGTTAGATTCCACAACTAGTGCATGCACAAAACAATGACAAGTAGTGCATGTTTCTATCTATTTAGAATGAAGTGAACAAATAAAGCCACATGGCAAGTATTAATTTGTCAATAACATAACACATTTGACATGTGTAAATACATTCAATTCAATTATAGAATATTCCTCAAAAAAAAAAAAAAATCAATTATAGAATGAACTCATTTCCTAAATTAATGCTATGTTATAAATATTATGTATTTAATACTCTTCAATTTGATAGTGTATGTATAATTGTATTATTATTTACTAAATTTTTTTTTTTGCTATTTACTATTCACATTTGATTATAAAATAATAATAATAACAATAATAATAATAATAATTACTTACGTTTGAGGCCTCACAAAAGTTGTATACTATTTTTTTTTTTTTTAAGTTTTAAAAAATTAATTTATAATTATCTAATTTTTTTAAAACTCTCTCTCTCTGCAATTAAAATTACATTTAGGCTGCGTTTGAATTGGGTGAAAATGGTTTCCGAAAATGCTTTTCCGTAAATGCGGGTGTTTGGTTGCATATGGAAAATATATTTTCTGGAAATGCTTTTCAGTTTGACCGTGTGTTGGGTGTAAAATGATTTCTGTTTTTATTTTACCTTCAAATATCATTTTCCGGAAAACAGAGGGAGAGAGAGTGAGAGTGAGATCGCGCTCGCGCGTAAAGAGAGAGAGAGATAGAGGAAGAAGAGAGAGCCCATTGCTGGCGACCCTTGAGCTTCAACTTCGTTGGCGACCTAGAGACTTCGCGCCACGAACCCATGAACTAGTCTTCGACTTCACCCGCATGCCCAGAGCCCAGATCATGCCACAAACCCAGAGCCTTCGACCCAGAGCCAGAGCCTTCGACCCATCGATCTTTGACCCAGAGCCTTCGACTTCACCGGAAACCCACGAATCGATCTCTCTCTATGTGCGATTTTGATTTTTGTGTGATTTTGATTTTTGTTGTTGTTGTGGTGGTGTGGGTGGTGTTTTTTTGGTGGTTTTCCTGTTGTGTGGTTGTGGGTTTTGCTTGCTTGCTATCGGTTGTGGCTTTTGATTGCCGGAGTTTGCTGCCGTGGGTTGAATTGGAGTTTCGGTGGTGTGTGGTGTTGTTTCAGTGGTGGGTATAAATTTCGGTGGTTGTGGGTTGTTGTTGGTTGTTACAAGTGATGGGTATTTGGCTGTGGATTGGGATTTGGCTATGATTTTGAAATTTTCTGTAATAAAATTTGTTTGGATGCTGAGAAAATAGCTGAGAAAATGTAAAAAATTTGTAGGAAAATAGCATTTTCAGAATTGAACCAAACACATGAAAATATTTTCCTCCAACAATTTTCATAATGCAACCAAACACTTGAAAATATTTTCCTTTCCCGAAAATAACATTTCCGAAAAATTTTTATTTTCCAGAAAATATTTTACAGGAACCAAACACAGCCTTAAACACACAATTTTTCTTCATCTTCTACAACATTTCAACTTTCTCACCCCCTTCTTAATTTAATTATCTAAACATACAAATGTTTCCTCATCTTCCCCAACATTTCAATTTTCTCACCCCTCTAATTGGTATACATTTTTTTTCTTCCTCTTTATATTTAAATATGTTCTCTCTTTGTCTCTCTTATAACTTCAAGCTTATAAATTGCGATAGGGTAAATTTGCTACCCTTACAATTTTGTTTATGATCTCTCTCTCTCTCTCTCTCTATTATGTTGTCATAATTTTTGTTTGTAATTTTTAAGGGAGAGTGAAAGAGAGTAACAATAACTTTTAGAGTAGCTTGGAGTTCCAATCTTTCCAAATATACATAAAAAGGTTTGACTATTTTATATAAAAATGATTGTGTATGTATGTCAGTTTTTGTCAACGTAAAACCTATCTCCTATGATTGTGTATATATGTCAATTTTTGTCAATGCAAAACCTATCTCCTTACTGTATTTTGTTTTTAAAAGCCAAAAAAAAATCCAATGGCAGAATTTTCTCCCTCTCAAGACTCATATTTTATTGAATTTAATAGTTCTACTCAGTAAGTTTCTATTTTCTCTTTCTTACTCTATTCTCACAATTCAATCTTTTAATATAATCACCAAATCAAAATTATCCAAATCGCTATATTGATTGTTTAATCTCTATATTAATGGATTCTTATAATGTGATCACATTTCATTCATAGGGTAATTGATTAGGGTTTGTAATTATTTTATGTAATGGGATGGGATTGTAATTATGGGTTACTTGGGTTGAAATAATTCCTTTGGAATTTTTCTTGCAATGCGTTTCCAAGTCACTTGATATGTAGTTTTCATACCCAATAAAAATTAGAGTGTTTGGATATTTTTTAAAAGTAGTAAAATTGAAGTAAATGTGTTCAATAGATTTTATTTGTCGTTTGAGGACTTAGAATGTGGTGGAGTTGGGATATATTCCAACTCTATAAATGTGTAATAGACTAATACTCATTGCTTTGATTTACGACAATTTCTATAATTTTGATAGTATAAATTTCTCGTCTCTCAAAAAAAAGAAGAAGATAGTATATATTTCTCACCTCTATTTTTTAAAACCAAATATCTAATAAAAATAACACCTTTTAAATTGTGCCTACTTATAGGAATTAAAAATTAAAAAGTAAAACCGTGAGAAGCACGGGTTAACAACTAGTATATATAAAAGTAAAGACCTCGCATGAGAGAGCATGAGGTTTTACTATATGACAAGTTCTATAACATTCTAGGTTTATGTCTTGTTAAAATTTAGTATTTATGTCAAAGTATTAATTAATGACAAATACATTAATTTTCAAATTCATGATATGCAAAAATATGGCATAGTTATAACTAAAAGCCTTATCACTTCTTAACCAAACAGAGCTAAACTTCCCTTTTTATATTAAATTCATTGGAGGGGTTCAAGTGATAGCTCATAGTAAAAGCATTTGATTTGCTGTTTTGGTGTCCGAGGTCTATAGTTCAAACCTTACCTCTCTCTCTCCACACACACACACACACACATATTAAATTCATTGAAACTTGTTAGGTTTTATACATTTTCAATTTTGTATGAAATAAATTATGGATTTGTAAAAGATTGACTAAAATGTAAAACATCGTTTTTTTAAATTATTAGTATATTTAAATAATTTCATAGTTGAATCTTGAACATCCTATTTGGAACACTAGTGTTAGCGGAGTAATAACCTTTTTTTTTTTTTTTTTTGGAGAACCCGGTAAGAAAATTTATTAATGCAAATCAAACTGAAAAACATCCTCCAAATCATGTGGTAGATCTTCTAACCACACATCAAAATCAGTAGATGCAACTGCTCTATGAGCGAGGGCATGAGCAAGTTTATTCCTCTCTCTCTTAACATGACAAAAACTGTAATCGACATTAGAAACTAAACTATGAATTTCAGCAATAACATGACCAAACATAGTCCTTGAAGGTTTAGCAGCAACTAAAGCTTGGATAACCCGTAAAGAATCACCCTCCACCACCATGGATTGAAGACAAAGCTCTTTGGCAAAAACAATGGCTCGATTAGCAGCAAGAGCCTCCACCATGTCCATAGAACCTGAGTGCCTAATTTTTTGGCTCAAAGCACCAATGACCAATCCCGCCAAATCCCTGATAACCACTCCTAGACCTATATAAGCCTGCTCCTCAAAAAATGCACCATCAAAGTTGATTTTATACATACCAGAGGACGGAGGTTTCCACCGAGAGTCACTACTTCGAACAACCATTCGGGGAACCTTTTTATGCACTTCATGGAACTCTTTCAACAGATTAGAAGCACGTCGACACACCTCCCCAATCCCCTAAGCTTGCTACCGCAACTTGACCCTGTTCCGATTCTCCCAAATTCACCATGCAACCATGATGAAATGCTCCACCAGCCTAGGAGAAGCCTCCTTATGCAGAAACAAAAAAGCATAGGCAAAATTGGAAAAATGCTTGGACTGCGTAAAAGAAAAACTTTGATCAGACAACCAAATAGCCTTCATTGAGTCACATAACCACAAAGCATGGAGACTATCCTCATTGGACTCACGACAGAGCTCACACAGCCCGTTAGCCACCACATTCTGCTTCAACAGGTTGAGCTTGTTAGGCAGTGCCTCTCGGACCACTCTCCAAAGAAAATGGTGAACCTTTTTCTTTTTAAATATTGAATTCCACAATATATTAATGTTAGGTTGTTTTGTCCAATATAAACGTTTAAGCGTTCAACTTTGAAACACATTGAAAGAAAAACTAAGACATTATTTCTAAGGATTCTCGAGACAATATGAACTCTATATTTCAATAAGCATAAATTATTCTGTGAAATCAAATTGTATTAATCTCCATTTTTGCATATTTATGTACAAGTTTGGTACTGGTTAACGAAATTTTCTTTTTACAAATTTTATTCTTTTTTAAAATCACTTTATCATTAAATTTTATTAATATCTTTTATTGAACTGGTTGTTGAACCAATAAACCATTATATAATTAGTTCATTGATGGTTCTGTAACTTCTGTTGTAATACTATGCCATGAACCGTTAGACCTTAATCCACACAATTAAGAGCATCTCCAACCGTCTTTCTAAATTTTTGTGCTGTTTAGAGAATGAATAGTGACCTTTTCCTTTTATCTAATCACTTTTTCAAATATACTTTTTAACAGACTCTCTATCTTTTTCTCTATTCCATTAAAATATTATTTCTTCATTATTTCTTTATTCTTTTTTTTAATATTTCTTAATTCATCTATATTTTTCAGATTCCAAACAACATTAACAATTATATATATTTTTTAAAAGTGAAATGTTGTTTATAACATTTTTTCGCAATACTTTCACAACAAAATCTTATATGGTAAGTTGTTACTAGTTCTAATTTGAACCTACCATTTAAATTATTTTTTACTCACTAATATCAACTAATAATAATCTCTCACTTAAAATTTATTGTGAAAATATTGTGAAAATATCGTAGTAATGTTACTCAATTTTGTTTTCTTATTTCTTATATTATTTTTCCTTTCTTTCTTTAGTTTTTTTTTTCATCCACACGTTTTTTCTTCCTTTTTTTCTCCTCCACACACATACACCTACCCCTATATCTATCTTCACTCTTTTTTTGACCTTTTGTTTTTCTAGTTCTTGATCTCCAAACTCCAGAACATATCTCCACTTCTCCCTCTCTCTTTCTTTCTCTTTCTCTTACACACACACACACACACACACACAAATTTCTCTCCCTCTATCTCACACAAACAAATTCTCTCTCATACACACATAAATCACTGGTAGAGAAGTGGAGATCGGCGTTCTACATTTTTTTTTTTTTTTTTTTGGTTCTGGTTTGATTAGTTTTATTTTATTGTTCATATTTCATTAGGCTTATGAGAAAGTTTTTTTTTTTTTTTTTTTTTTTTGTGTATTTCAAATCTTTCGATTGGGTTTTGTGTTTTTGTTTTGATTGTGGTATGTTTTAGTTTGTAACCGTTGAGACAGAGAAGCACGAGAAAGGGAACAACGAAAGAGAAAAGGAATGAGAGAGAAAGAATTACTTTTTTATTCAACTGGGTATTATTTTAAAGGAGAATATTGTTTAGAATTACTACAGTAATTGCTACAGTGCTCTCCATGTTAAGAGAGCTACCGTAGAAAATCTAAAAAAAAATTTGGAGATGAAGAGGCTGTTGGAGGGGTTTTTTTTTTTGTGTGTTTGCTCTCCATATTTGGCTTTAGAGAGCCTATTGGAGATGCTCTATCTCTACTTTTTCTCCAAAGAAGCTTATTGTTCATGCTTTAGCAACTTCTCTAAACACAAAACTTTTCCAAATTTTTTTTGGAGTTGCTACACTAGTTCTCTTAATCTAGAGAACATTGTAGTAACTCCAAACCATTATTTTATCTTAAAAAATACCCGGGTGAATAAAAAAAAATATTCTTTCTCTTTCTTCCTCTCTTCTTTGTTCATCTGTCTCTCTCTCAAACAGTAACACAATCAAAACACAAACACAATAACAGATCAAGAACATGGAAAAAGACAAATTTAATTAGAACAACAAATCTAAAATCAAAACAAAAACAACAGGTCAAGAACATGAAAGCCTATCTAAGCTCCATTGTAACAACAAAGTGAATCAGAACAAGAAAAGAAGGCCAAAAAAAAAAAAAAAAAAAAGATAGACGAAGGCCAATCTCTCTACCGGCTATGTGTGTGAGTGAAGTGAGATGAAGAAGAAAGAAAATAAAAAACAAAAATGCAAACATAGAAGAGAAGTCAAAAGATCATGGTTGGCTGTGTGTGTGAAGTGAGCCGAAGAGGAAAGAAAATAAAAACAAAAAGGTAAGCACAGAAGAAGAGGAGAAAGAGAGAGTGAGGTTTTGGAATCAAGTGGAAAGTAGAGATAAAAAAGGAGAGGATGGAGATTTATGGGTATACGCTTGTGGTGGAGAAAAAACAAGAGAAAAAAGAAGAAGAAGGAAACATATGGATGAAAGAAAGGAAAAGAATAGGAAATGACCATTTAGAAATACTACCACAATATTTTCACAATAAATTTTAAGTAATTAGCTAATATTGGTGAGTAAAAAAATAATTTTAGCGGTGAGTTCAAATTAGAACTAGTAACAACTTTCCATATAAGATTTTGATGTGATTCTTGTGAAAGTATTGCGAAAAATGTTGTGAATATAACACTTTTCATTGAAAAATATAATTGTTGGGAATGAATATAGAAAGAATAAATGATGATAAAAAAAGAATAAAGAATGAATAAAGAAATAATATTTAAATGAGATAGAGAATGTGATAGAGAATTTGTTGAAAAATGTATTTGAAAATGTGGGTAGTTAAAAGCTAAAAGTCACTATTCATTCTTCAAACAGTACAAAAATTTGGAGAATCTGTTGGAAATGCTCTAACCTATATATCGAACAAACAAACCCCACACTTAAAATCCAAAATACCTACCATCATCTTGGTCGGAACACCACCATAGAGTCTAACATGGATTGGCCAAATACCTTATGAGTAATTTTAGGGCATTACCAAATTTATTTAATAATTATTATAAATTAATATATCACTTTTTTGGTAGTAAAATTGACACTGCACTTAACATTTAATTTCCGGGAACATAGTACAAAAATACACTTAAGTTGACTAGTAACTACCACACCTTTACCACGCACCACAACCAAAAACATATGGTAAAGGTTGAGAATTGACGATGGTGATGAGAAGCAATTTCAATCTCCTTGATGAATCCATGGTTGGTCATAGCATGGGCACAGTTTGAGTGGTGGGGTGTGAACCTAGGTTTGGTGATTAGTGTGTGAGATTGAAGAGGGTGTTGAGTTTAGTCAAAGTTTGAATATTCATGACTTTTTCCATTAGTAAAACTTCGTTTGATTAATGATTTTGCCGAGTGATGGGGGTGTGAACGTACATAGGTTTGTTGTTTAGAGTGTGAGATTATATTGAAGAAGGTGCAACGGGTTTTGGTCAAAGTTTGAATTTCATAATTTTGCTATTAATAGCGTATCCTAGTCCCTATTTGTTCTTTCTATGATTTTTAATTAACAAAGGAATACTGGAATAGAAGCAAAGTACAAGACACATATTCAATTTAAGACACGTGTAAGTATTGTGTTTGTTTCGATGCTCAAGCCTATAGGAGTGAAGACAAACTCTTCTTTAAATTACGACTTCCAGGAAAATTGAAGATAGTTTCATGTTACTTTCCCAGTAACTTCATAGTTGATAAGGTCGTATATAATTTTGAAAAACTAGGCCAGTATTGTAATTTGCAGGCAATTGGTGTAAAAATGAAGTAAAACAAGTTTTATGTGTATTTGGTCAAAGAGAAAATACGATCCTCCTCAATCTTCTCTTCCCAATTCCCAAGCATCAATACTAGACAAGAGACGTAGCCAATTTTGCATTCTAAACCTAGCTAGGGGACTAGGGTCAGGGTGACAATACTGTTGGGTTAATAAGCAATCACAGACCAGTAATGATTAAACAAATCTCAATGTAATGATTACACTAATCTACATCTCATAGCTCGTGGAGCTCGTTTTAGTCGTTAGTTAATAGTTAATACTCAACAACCCACACCCACACCCACGTATCACACTTTCCTAATCTCAAGCTTATTACTCATACCACTTACCCACCACTCTTCTTTTCTTTATTTTTTAGCCTTACTAATCATTGAAACCGTTATTTACTATTTTTCAATTGTAATTATTACAATTTTTTTTATAATTAATTACTATCTTTATTTTAAAATATAAATAAAATTAGTAAATAATATATTTAATTTTTAAAAAAACAAAAATAAAGAGTATATTAGTAAAGTATTGAAAGGATTATGTTTGTTTTAACTTAGTGTAAAATAATACTATATTTTGAATGGTTGGGAGTGCTTAAAATTCCCAATGACAAGAACAATTAGGATGGACAATATTGGTAGTATTGGCAGTGAGAAGGTGATAAAACCAAGGGTTTTTCATGAATCACATTACAATTTTCCACCATCTTGGTATACTTTTTCATTAATGATGGAAAGTGTTGTTAACTAACCAAAATTTTAAATTGCACCAAATATATATAAAATGAGAGAAATATTTATGTTAAAAAAAAAGTATGAAATCTTTATTATAAAGTGAATCTATTTTTTGAAAAAAAAAAAGAAATTTTTTTGGTGTTTATTAAAATATTATACCTTTATTATTATTATTTAACATTTAGTTCAGTCAAAAAAAAAAAAAAAAAATTTAGTAGTAAAAAAACAAAATTGGAGGTGAGAAAATAGATACTCTTTCTCTTTCTCTGTCTAGGTTTCCCTTTTGGTTTTTGGTACCAAACTGAAAAACTACCAAATAATTTTTCAATTTTCAAAGCCCTCCCATTTTCATTTCCATTCCCATCTCACACTCACAAACGCATATACACGCCACTTACCTCGTTACCTCCTCTCTCTTTCTCTTTCTCTCTCTAAAAAGACTAACTTTCTCTGTCTCTCTCTTTCTTTGTATAACCAAATTCGAAGAGCGAGGGTTGGTTTTTGTTTTCTTTCTCATAATCAAAATTATCTTCAAGAGGTAAGCTTCATTTTTTGCTTCTTTGCTTTTCAATTCATCCTATTTTCCATTTTCAATTCACTTCTTACAAATTTGGGATTTTTTTTTGGTTACTTGCTTATTGCTTTTGTATTCAATTTTTGTGCTTTATTCGGAATTGCTGCAAAAAAATTAGGGTTTCGATTGTCTCTGAAAAATTCGCAAAGCTTTCATTTTTTTCTCCGTCGTATTATAATCGGAGATGACGGTTATTTGTTTCAATTGGAATGTCATTTTTAGGGTTTTAGATTAAGGTATGTACCAAGCTTTGAAGCTAAAATCAATAGCTTTTGCAGTTTTTTTTTAGAATTCAATTATGGACATGAAGATGCTTTTTTTTTTTTTTGGGGATTTAATATCAGAGTTAAGGTGTCCATTCCTTTTTCTTTTTTGGGAAAAATATATATTTCGTGGAAATTGGTAAGAATATTCATGTGGGTCTTAGTTGTAATGCTGTTCTATGTTCTTAGTCAAGTTTTTCTTTGATTATGGCATTTATTGTTGAGTCTTTGTACTGTTCTGCTTGCCTTTTCACCTGATATTGTGGAAATCCACTAGGGTTTAGGCAATGAGTTGTCCACACGAGTTGTAGATGAAAATTGTGTGTCTATTTTCACATTCAGATTTGTTGGGCTAATGCGCGCGTGCACGTGCACTTAGACTAGGTTTAAATTATGCATGGTGTAATTGATGCAAGACATTTCAAGAGACTTTTTTAGTTTTTACATTTGTAGCCTTGACACAAAACCAGTAGCTAGCAACAGTAGCTATGCCAGCAATCCTAATCCTCTTTTAACTAATTAGTTAGTTAGTTAGTTAGTTAGATGATTGTTTAAGTATTGGCCAATAGGATTTAGACACTTGTCAATCATCTAGAAGGCTGCCAATGCCAAACAATTAATATAAGTACCAGATTGTAGTTACTTTGTAATCAGTATTGATATATGGCTGAAAATAAGCCTTGAGAGCTTTTCTTTAAGAACTTTGTGTTCTTGGCAGAGGTGTCTAACCACCTATCAATTTGTTCTAAGCAACTAACATCCCATTTAGTTCTAAATCATATCACAGCCTGTCATATTTCCCTGAATCAGTAACTCTTTGTTAATGTTACGTCACATCAATAACTATAGATTGGAGTAGTATTTAGGTAATCCCGCCGTTGGATTGTGCATTCTATTTGGATTTATGATGCACAACATTTCATATTAATTGAATTTCATTTACTATCAATCCGTATGCTTATTATTATTATTAATTTTAAAATGTTATGTGAATATGTTATAGATGAGATATTTCTTAATCTCTCATTTGATATTTTGTAAGCATCAATGGTTTGGGTAGACAACATAATCCAATGGTGGTTTTGTGAAAGTGATCATCAATGAAAAATTTTAACATTGACAAATAGATATCAGGTGCAAACCTAAACCTATATATGTATTGATTATGGACATGATGTTTGTTGGTTGTTGAGTAATGATATCTATAATACTCATACCCTGCATATATTTTTTCCAGGCGAAAATAAATGAGTGGAAAAGGAGTATTAAGAGGTCATTCTCAAGCTGAAACTTCTTATGGGAAGAAAAGATCTAAAAGTGGCAAGACTAAAGGAAATCTTGATAATGATGATGATGATGTTGTTCTCATTGATGTTGACAGTGACTTATCTAGTAATGTTATTATCATTGATGTTCCCAAGCATATACGGCAAAGTTTAAAATGTTCCAGTGCAAATAGAAAAGGTGCAAAATTTCCACATCAGGGTGTTATCAGCATTGATGATGATGAAAGTGATGTTATGGACCGTCCTGGGACTGGTGAAAAAGGTTGTGGGGAGTTGGATAGTGATGCCACCTCAAGCAAGAGATCTTTTCCTTCTTCTAGTCGTATGCAGAACTCTGTAGATGTAGATGGTGATGAATGTTGCTTTGTCCATGAAAACAGATCTTCATTCAAGTTGTCAAAGTGCAACCAAACGTACTCAGGGAAAGCTCCCAGTAGAAATTGTTATGGCTTAGGATCTGAGTCTGAGAGTGCTTCATCTGATAGTGATTGTTCTGAGAGTGAGCTTATGGAAGGTTCTTTCGGAAAGCTTCATGAACAGTGGAAAAAAGCTTCCTTGAAGAGAAAACATGATCGCAACGGTCAATCTGGTTTAGATGATCAGACAAGTTTTTCTGGTTCCCATGCTGATATCCATACAGATTTTGAAGAAGAAAATAAGACAGAAAAGAAACCAGCAGTCCCTGTTTGTTCAAGTTCAAGCAGCCAAGATCATGAAAAAGAATTTTTATCTGCTTTCTTTGCAAGTAGTGATGGATACGTGGGGGCTACTTCTTTCGATCCTGGGATGGAAAGCCCTTGTATGAAATCTGATCCGAGAGTTCACCAGACATTTGCAGAAGATCCTCCTTTTAGCTATAAGTGGCAGAGGCCTTATCATGTTAATGGTGGTGGCAGTGGTTTTTGCAATGGAGAACAAAGCCAGCAAACACCTCCATCATCAACTGCTCAAGAACAGGTCGATTCACAATCTAAATATAGGCCCAATCAAAAAGGTGAAATGCATGCTGATCTTGACAGAGTTGTACCAAGGAGCAAAGTTGATGAGTCTCCTCAGGCACCTTCTAGTTGCAACACTTCTGTTGAAACTCATGTTAATCTTGACAGAACTGTGTCAAACCAAGCTGGTTGCAATGAAGAACAGGTTAATGGTTCTCGCAATGGTCTTTGCAACACCCTTGAAGAATCTTTCTTTTGCAGTATCCCTTCGGAAGGCAAGTCAGAGGTCAGTAACAAAAAAGCATTTTCTGAAGAAAGGGAAAAGGCAGATTCTGAGCAAACATTATTGTGGAACACTCGTTGTGATGAAACACAAGTAGTGGAAGCAAATGAGACATTTGATTTAAGAAATCCAATAGTTTCTCAAGATGGAGATGTTACTCCTGTGGTTGAAAAAAATATAATTAATGAACGAGAAAAGATGAAGGCGACTGATGAATACAAGCGAGCAATAGAAGAAGAATGGGCATCCAGGCAGCGACAGTTACAAATTCAGGTTTGGCATGTACATTAATAGCTGGGATAGTTGATTTTCAGCAGTGTTCTATTCTCTCCCATGCCATATTTCCCTCTTGCAATCGTATTGTCCTATGTATTTGTGTGACTGAAAAATTCTTGTTTTCCCAAGTCAGACTCACATTTTCTTATTCTGTCAACTGAGCATGCTCTAATTTGTATGAATATATGATTAATTCCAGGAATTCTATACAACAAGCACATGCTTAGTAGAAGCACATTGGCAGCTGCCTTTTTTTTTTCCCCTTATAATACATTTCATACACAGTTCAAATATATTAATTTGCACACTTTATCTGCCTTCACATTATTCTCAACCATCTCACTAACATGTGGCAATGTCAAGTGTATGATCGATGATAACATTTAATGATTTTATAAGATTCGATTATGTAAGTATATTAAGTTGATTAAGAATATGTATAATGGAGCTGTAACTAGTGTGAGAACAAGTGGAGGCATCTTTGATGAGTTGCTTAATACTATAGGTTTGCATCAAGGATCAACCTTAAGTGTGTATCTCTTTGTAGTAGTGATGGATGAGCTTGTTAAATCGATTCAAGAGGAAGTCACATGGTGTATGCTTTTTGGAGGTGACATAGTTTTAGCATATGAAACTAGACATGTAGTTAATGTCAAGTTAGAAATTTGGGTACACGCTTTAGAATCTATAGGCTTTTGGTTAAGTAGGATTAAAACAGGCTACATGAATGTCAGTTTAATAAAAGTAGAAACAAATGTTTGTTAAACAAACATGGAATGTAAGCTTAATAAAAGTAGAAAAAAAATATTAAAAAAATGTCAATTTTGTTATTATTATCCTTTCCTTTGAAATTTGTTGTGTCAGTATGTCCTTGTTGCATCATATCCATGTTTATGTCCTCTATGCTTCATAGCCTATTGCTATTTTTCCCCATATGCTATGCAGAAAATTTGTTGCTTATGTTGTATTAATTGTGTAGCAAAGATATAATATGCTGAATGTTGACAAGAACGGATGTTGTTAGATGTTCTTAATAAACAATTTTATTATCTGAATTTAAATATGTTTGGTCTTTTACAGGCAGAAGAGGCACAGAGGTTGCGTAAAAGAAGAAAAGCTGAAAGGCGTTTATTGGACATGCAGAGGAGGCAAAAGCAACGGGTGGAAGAAGTGAGAGAGACTCAAAAGAAGGTTTGAATTCAAAATTAAGATTTGTTATATCTTCATTTTGCATGGCTACTTTTCCTTAGTCATCTTCGGTTAAGTTGTCTCCACTTTTGCATTTTTTTTGCGTTTTCTTTTTTGGCTATATTTCTGTTTTAAATAGTTCTCAACTTTAGCAAGACATGGCTTACAGTTTCCAAGATTACACTTAACTAATTATGTTTTTCCCCCATCTGTTAAATGATGTCAAATCCAGGATGAAGAAAATATGAACCTGAAAGAGCAACTTCGAGTTGAAATAAGGAAGGAACTCAATAAATTGGAAATGACTTGTATTGATATGGCCTCATTGCTTCGTGGCTTGGGAATACAAGTTGGAGGTGGTTTGTATCCCATGACACCAGAGGTTAGTTGCCTACATATACATAATGACACATGCATAAATAGATACATTGAGACATTTATACATATGAAAATACATACAACAACAATCAAGCCTTAGTCCCAATTTTTTTAGGGGTTGTATAGGAATCCTCACCAAACACACATATGAACATACATAAATATGCCTTAGTTCTCAATTCTTATTAGCATGGTGCAAGTGAAGTCTTTCATACAATTTAATGGATTTACACATTTTATGGAGCCTTTTTGTGTGTGTGGGGTGGGGGTGGGTAGGTATTAGAAGTGCAATATGTTGCTTCTAGGTGTAGATGGAGATGAATTGTTGGTAAATTATGACCATATATTGTATGTTGCAAAAGGTAATTGGAGTGTGGGCTGGATTGATCCTCTTTTAGTACTATAGGAGTTGTGTGATTTGTTTCTGTTTTTTGTTTTTTTAACCATCAGAGGCTAAACCTGCTACATTACTCCAAATAGAGTTCTTTGCATTAGAATTATGTTGGTTTGGTTCAATTCTCATGGTACAAACCCACAGGGAAATTGGCTATTGACACACCTATTATCTATAACCTTTTCCTGTCCAGTTTTTTTTAATCATTTTCTGATGAAGGGTAATGGTCATTTCAGGTGCACACAGCTTATAAACGAGCTTTGTTAAAATTTCACCCAGACCGGGCATCAAAAACTGACATTCGCCAGCAGGTCGAAGCTGAAGAAAAATTTAAGCTTATTTCTCGCATGAAGGAAAAATTTTTGTGACTTCATGTTTCTGAATGCTAACGGAAGGGTTTTAAATTCTTTTTTAGAAATTTATCAATGGTAGTGATTGTAGTCTTCTGTGGTGCTTGTGTCTCATAGTTTCTGATTTCATTTATATTGTATCTGATGGCATTTTTTCCCTGAGCCAGCTCTTACCGGGTTATATTTGTAAAGCAGTTCACATTCTCTCTTCTTGGTCAAGGAAATTATTGTTTGAGGGTTGTCTAGCTAAGAATGTTGTTGGTCAATTGACACCTCTTGGTGTATATAACGGAAATGTCTAAGATTCAAATCTCCCTTTCAAATTATTAAAAAAAAATTGTTTGTTTCTCCTTGAGGTTGGAAGTGAAAATGGGTATTTTTGGCATATTTGTGAACTGTGACATTGTGCAGGGATGGTGACATTTCTGTCTCGCGTGAGTATTTCTCACCCCAAAAAGGAAACGAGGTACTCATGATCCCACTTTGCCTCATCTTGTATATTGTAAGTGGAATAGAGAAATCGGGTGGGTGTGAACTGTTTTCTGGAACTACTAACCTTAATTGTGGTTTGGAAGTAATGGAGTTGGTTTTACTTTGATTTATTTTCATTCTTTGGGTTAGAGTTTTGTTAGGGATATAACCAATTTTACCATATAGACTTTGCAAAATTTATTTTTTTAGATAATTTTGTTATAATAAATTGGGGAGGGGTGAGGGGGTGGGGATTTGAACTTTGGTTCTTCTTGTAAAGTAGAGCAGTTAATGAGTTTTTCATCAAGAAAAGGTAATCCAAATATTTGTTTATTATGGTTTTAAAATAGCATTAATTATGTTCATTGTGACATTAGTTTGTAAGCTTTTTGAGTTAAAATTGGTGGTAGGTTTAGCATTTTCCTTTGAATTGATTTCACTCTTATTCGTTTGAATTTCTAGGAGGGAGGGATGGATTTTAATTTAATAATTTTTGGGATGGTCTGTTGACTCTAACCATAGGTCATTGAGGTTTATTATCTGTATTTTTCTCTAGTTAAATGATAAGAGAATTCCAAAATCCATTAACTCATTCATTATGGGTTAAATCTTATACACCATTAACAAGTAACAAGTTCATGATATGGGTGAAGTTTGATAAATCAACACATTGATGCGTAAAATTATAAACACAAGACAAGAAAAGTAGCTAAGAAACTTTGTTATATATTATTGAAGTGGTACTAATAACAACTATTGTCGTGACAGTCTCTAAATATTTTGTAGTAAAATTGATATCAATTTTAACATTTTTCTTTATACTAAAAGAAAAAAACATCATGTTTAAATTATAATAATATAATGTTTATATTTCTTAAATAAATGGAAAAGTTTTATAAGAGCATTCATGTTGGTGGAGCTATCATTTTAGCTATTTGACACCATAAAGATAGAAAGGTACAAACAGAAAAACAACAGAAAAGAAGCAACAAAAAAGAAATAAAAGAAATGTACAAAAGAGAAATAGGACCACAATCTTTTCCCAAATCATCCACCAGAAAAAAGCAATTTACTTCTAGGCCTGCTGTGTGGATTAATTACCCCATAGTGGCATCATCACTAAATTTTTATTGCCAAGTTTCACCCAAAGGTTTTTTTTTTTTTTCCTCCACACTTTATAGTTCTTTGATTTCCTCATACATTGTTAGGACTAACCAGTAGCAACTGTCAGGCATGGCCTTATGGGCAGAACGGAGTGGAGTGGGAATGGAGCAAAGGAGCTTACCACTGTTGTAACCTTATTTTCTCATATAATGGATTATTAGTCGCACGCTCCAGTGAACAGAGCCTGCATAGGCACGCTACCAAGCCACGTAAATTCTCTGCATTTATTAATATCTTCTCTCTTCTTTAATCTTTGTTTAAACAGATTATTTCACAACAGGTTTGAAGACTTCTAACCAGACATCATTTTCGCATCCATATACTACACAGAAACAAGTTCCTTCTCTCGACAGATGCAAGACACTATGAATACGTTTCCACACCCAGGACCTGGTACCACATCTTCTTCCCTACTCCCAATAAAAATTCACTCCATATTTGCAACATTAGCTGTGGGGCAGTACTCGGTAGAAAAATAAACTACTCAGTGCCGCAGATGTGTTCATTGTGCTTATTCTTCTTATGTTATATATTACGTTT
Organism: Quercus agrifolia; assembly: GCA_029955455.1. Taxonomy (NCBI): domain Eukaryota; kingdom Viridiplantae; phylum Streptophyta; class Magnoliopsida; order Fagales; family Fagaceae; genus Quercus; species Quercus agrifolia. The sequence continues at coordinate 561,164 of JARQAD010000005.1, forward strand.
TTTGTATGTCATTATCTTAATTAATGCAAACTTCCGTATGCGTTGGCCTACTTACTCTGACCATCTAATCAAGATCAAGAAAGGATCAAATTTAATTAGAAGAAACAGTAATGACCAAATGGTCTAGTATATATCATATCTTGAGGTATTTGGAAGCCCTCCATATGCATTTAAGTTACACCAACTAATGATCAACATGTTAATCCTCAACGAAGGTGCATTAGGTTCCTGGGAATAACATTGTTATTTCTAGGTTTGTTGCGTTGTTTTCAAGGGTTTGGGAAACAGTTTTGAGTAGGTCTGAGGATGGATGAACTGGCTCAACCATGGAATCGGCTTACTCTTTCAGATAAAGAGGGACTGGGTTGCTGTTTACTTGATGGAGATAGCTGTGAGACATTCTCCATTGCTGCAAAGTTTCTAACTAAGTGAGTAGCATGGAGGTTGTTAAATATTAGCATTGATACACTATGTTGAATATGCTAGTATAGATACGAAAGCGAAAGCATAGAGTATAGAACACAATAACACATGAGAGATGTGGTTTAGCCAAACGGCCTACATCTACAGAGGAAATCCTAAAGGGCTACATCAATAATATATTAGAGTGTAGTACATATCCTGTGTTACAATGAATCTTAACATGTGTATATATAATAGATTAAACCCTAGACTAATAGACTTCTAATACAAGTAGGAGACTTAGCTTGCACACAAAGTAGAATTAGGCTTGAGCCTATGCTAATAGGCTAATATATCTCTAACACCCCCTCTCAAACTCAAGATGGAAACTTGATGAAATCTTGAGATTTGATAAGGTTGAGAAGATCCTTTGAATGAAATTTGGCTCTGTGATGGTAGTTTGAGGAAAGCAATAGTCTTGCAGTGTTGATGTGATTTCTAATGATGGTGTGACTATACCGGAGAGTTTTGACGGCAGCAGTAGGAAGCCAAAGAAGATGAATACAGTGGAAAAAAAAACACCGGGGAAGACAAAGATTGCTCTTAAATATACCATAAGAACAGAAAACCATGGCCATAGGAAGGTGGCTCTGATACCATGTTAAATATTAGCATTGATACACCATGTTGAATATGCTAGTATAGATATGGAAGCGAAAACATAAAGTATAGAACACAGTAACACACGAGAGATATGTGGTTCAGCCAAACGGCCTACATCCACGAAGGAAACCCTAAAGGGCTACATCAATAATATATTAAAATGTAGTACAAATTCTGTGTTACAATGAATCTTAACATGTGTATATATAATAGATTAAACCCTAGACTAATAGACTTCTAATACAAGTAGGAGACTTAGCTTGCACACAAAGTAGAATTAAGCTTGGGCCTATGCTAATGGGCTAATATATCTCTAACAGTTAAGACTTTTACTCTGTTGTGGAGAGCCAGAAACGGTTTCAAGATGTAGAGTTTCAGAGACCACAAAGTTCTTTTCACCTTTGAGAAAAAGGAAGATGTCGAAAGAATTTTAGATGGAGAACCGTGAAGTTTTGACAAACACCCGATGGTAATGAGTTGATATGAGAATGAGTCCCCGCTGCAAGATATAAGGTTTGAGAAGACAAAGCTATGGATTCAGATTCATGGACTCCCGATTAAATATATGACAATTGAAGCAGCGAAGAAAATTGGTAGTGTATTGGGGGAGGTTTTTGCACCGACTGACCCAAAGGTTTTTGATGGTGGTCACTTCATTCGTATTTAGGATTCAATTGATCTGTCTATGCCTTTGTGCTGTGGAAGATTGATATCTATTGGGGAAGGAGGAAAGCAGGTGTGGGTCTCCTTCAAGTACAAGAGGTTGCCAAACCTATGCTACTGGTGCGGGCGACTTACATACGATGACAGAGATTGTGAGTTATGGATTGACAGTGAGGGCACACTTACACTAGAGCAACGTGAGTTTGGACCACACTTGAGAGCTTTATCGTTCATTGCTGCAAGGAAAAGCTCAATTGTGGTTCCTAGGTTCTATGCCGCAAAGAAGAAAGTGAGTTCAGGGGTATCGGAGGGTGGAGATTCAGGTCAAAATCCAGTTTCTGGCAGAGGAAGAACACCGAAGCTGTTAAAGGAAGTAAAGGACAGCAATGAAGAGAGCATTAATGTCGAGCATAATTCCTCATTAAACCGTAATGATGGTGAGGGAGTTATTAGGGAAGATACGGTTAACAATAGGACTCCTAACGAGACAATCACCGAGGAAATAAAGTTTCCTAGTGAAATTGAAACTCCTTTGGGAGCTAATAATGACGAGATTTGCTAGGCTCAATTATTTGGGGCGGCTAAAATAGTGGGATTAGGTTTGATAGCATCCAAAAATCCTAAAGCACGTGACAAGTGTGGTAAAACACAACTAAACAAGTCATGCGCTACTACTGAAGATAGGGCGCAAAAAAAACCAGTAACCCATGCAATCCCTACCTGGACTCGTAGAGAAAGACACCAGCATAGGGACAAAACGGCAAACAACTTTCAACTTCATGGAAAAAAGAGAGAAGCAGATTCAACAGTGGACAACTTTGGTTTGTCAGCAAAAAGATTTCAGATGGATTGCAATGAAGACAACACACCTTGTGCAGTGGTGGGAGCTGAGGGTCAGCCTCGCCAGAAGCAATAAATTGTTTAGCATGAAACTGTCGTGGACTTGGGAACCTGCGTACAGGGAGAGAGCTCGTCGAAATCATACGGGCAAAAGATCCCACTGTAGTGTTTTTAGCCGAGACACTTACAGACAATGCAAGGCTAGAGGTTATTCAAAGAAGTATTGGTTTTGATCATAGATGGGTCGTTCCAAGAGTGGGAAGGGGTGGTGGATTAGTTCTTTATTGGAAAGCTTCGATAAACTTAATGGTGGAAGATTTAGATAGATATTATATTGATGCAGTGATCGATAAAAATATGGAGAATGAATGGAGATTAACGGGTTTTTATGGGGAACCCGATATAGTTAGGAGACATGAAGCTTGGGATAAGCTTAGGGCTTTAAACTCACAGCCAGAGAAGCCGTGGCTTTGTTATGGGGATTTTAATGAAATTATCAGACAAGATGAGAAACTAAGGGGTTCAAGGAGGCCTTATAATCAGATGCAGCAGTTTAGGGAGGTGATTGATGAATGTGGTTTTATGGACATGGGATTTGAAGGTTCAAAATATACTTGGAGCAAGCACTTTGAAAACGAAATTTCAATTTGGGAGAGGCTTAATAGATGCTTGGTCACTAATAACTGGTTCATGAAGTTTGGGGGCTCAAAAGTGTACCATTTGAATTGTACATCATTAGATCATGTTCCAATCCTTATTCACTCTCTAGTTTGATTCCACCTATTCGGAAAAAAACTTTTTTGCTTTGAACAAACGTGGCTATCAAACCCGGACTGTGAGGAGGTGGTCTGTTCGACTTGGGATAGTAGGAGTGGTGTAGGGACTGAGGGTGATATTTTGTGTAAGGTGGAGAAGTGTGGGAAAGAGCTAGGTAAATGGGAAAAAAATGTTTTTGGTAATGAAAGGATGGAGTTGAATCGTTTAAAAAAAGCTTTAGCTAGAGAGGAGAGGGTAGCCATGGTTAGTGGAAACAATATTCGAGTGAGACAGATTAAAAAAGAGATAGAGGTGATGCAAGAAAGGGAAGCAACAATGTGGGCTCAACGGTCGAGAGTTCTATAGGCAAATGAGGGTGACAAAAATACTAAATATTTCCATAATTGTGCCTCAAAGAGATTCAGGAAAAATTCAATGGAAGGAATTAGAGATGAGGATGGGGTATGGAGAACTAGTCAAGAGGAGATGGGTGAAGTTATGGTCAACTATTACAAAACTCTCTTTGCTTCAACGAAGGGTAATGTTTTCACAAGCGTGTTAGATTGTGTGCCCACAGTGATAGATGAAGAGATGAATGCAAGTCTATGCTGTGAGTTTGAAGCATGTGAAGTAGCCACTGCCATGCAACAAATGGCACCCCTCAAAGCACCTGGACCGGATGGTATGCCGCCACTCTTTTATCAACATTTTTGGAGCATGGTAAATCATGATGTCACTTCCTCCATATTGTCTTGGTTAAACTCAGGTACCATACCAATTCCCGTAAATCATACTTTTATTACACTTGTCCCAAAAATAAACTCTCCTGAATATGCTCACCAATTTCGCCCCATCAGCCTATGTAATGTGCTTTACAAAATATATTCCAAAGTCCTTGAAAATCGACTTAAAAAATTACTCCCATCTATTTTCACAGAGCACCAATCTGCCTTCACTAAGGATAGATTAATTTCAGACAACATTTTGGTGGTTTTTGAGATCTTACATAGTATGCAAAAATATAAGGGGGGTTCCTATGGATATATGGCTTTAAAATTGGATATGAGTAAGGTGTATGACCGGGTGGAGTGGTATTATTTAGAGGGGATAATGAGGAAGATGGGTTTTAGGGAGAGGTGGATAAATCTTGTAATGGGTTGTGTGAAAACAGTTTCATATTCTGTTTTGGTAAATGGAGAACCATGCGGGATGATTTTCCCTACAAAGGGGATTAGGAACGCATTTGCCTTTTGCAAATGATAGTTTTTTTTTTTTTTTGGCAGTGCAACATTGATGGAGTGTAATAAAGTGATAGACATACTAAAAGTGTATGAGGAAGCATCGGGACAAAAAATAAATAGAAGTAAAACCTCCTTGTTCTTTAGCAAGTCTATATCGGAAGATGTGAAGCATGGAATTAAGGTGACCCTTGGTGTTCCAGAAATCATGCAATATGAGAAGTATCTTGGGTTGCCTTCTCTTGTGGGCAAGAGAAAAAAAGAAAGCTTCAACTACATAAAGGAGAAGGTATGGCGGAAGCTTCAAGGATGGGAAGCCAAATTACTTTCTCAAGCCGGAAGGGAAGTACTCTTAAAGGCAGTCATACAAGCTATCCCAACTTATACGATGGGGTGCTTCAAATTGCCGGTAGGTTTGTGCAATGAGATTGAGACCCTAATTAAGAAGTTTTGGTGGGGGCAAAGGGGTGACCGTAGGAAAATCCATTGGGTTAAATGGGAGGAATATGACAAAATCCAAGACTATTGGAGGTATGGGTTTTAGAGATCTTGCTATGTTCAACGATGCTCTTCTAGCAAAGTAAGCATGGCGACTATTGCATAATACATCCTCACACTTCTATAAAGTTTTTAAGGCACATTTTTTTCCAAATTCTTCACTTATGGAGGCTACCGATTCAAGGATGGGGTCTTATGCACGGAAGAGTATCCTTAGAGGGAGAGACATTATTCAAAGGGGAGAAATATGGAGGATTGGAAGTGGAGAAAAAGTTAACATTTAGCAGCAATGCTGGCTGCCAAGAAAACACCCTACATGGCTGCCGAATTGTCCTCTAGAAAGTTTTGAGAATCACACTGTGGATTCACTTATTGATTCGGTCACAAGAAGCTGGAATGAGGAGTTGGTAGATGGTCTATTTGGGGTAGAGGATGCAGAGATGATTAAGAAAATTCCCCTTAGTCGAAATGTAGTGGAAGACACCCTTTATTGGCTTTATTCCACCTCCAACCACTACACGTGCAAGTCTGGTTATAAATTCCTTAAAGAGGAATTAGAGTTGCTAGCTCATCCATAAGCCCCACCAATCTGTGATAAGAAGGTTTGGAAAGTGATATGGAAGATGCAAGTCCCACCGAAGGTAAAAAATTTTATTTGGCGAGCTTGTCGTAATGTATTGCCAACCAAACAAGCTTTGATGAGGAGGAAGATAGTTGTTGACCCAATTTGTGAAAAATGTAAGTTGGATGTGGAAGATGTAGAGCATGCTTTGTGGTCATGTCCGGAGTTGGATGTGGTGTGGGTTGATCAGGTACGATGGAGTTTCAGGTATGGAGTTGGGTTCTCAGGTGTGAAAGAGTTGCTGTCATGGATGGTTGAGAAAGGAATGCTCCAGGAGCTGTTTGCATTTACGGCTTGGAGTGTTTGGAGTCAGCAGAATAAAGTCCAGTTGAACCTTTAGTCCAGTCCGCTTCATCAGGTGGCAGAACAAGCAAGAACCATGTTGGCGCAATACCAGGTAACCACACGAACTGCAGAATTGCAACTTGGGAGCAGTGGCATCGGAGGAACAAGGTGGAGACCTCTGCAAGCTAGTTTTGTCAAGGTTAATGTTGAAATCAAGAATCGAAGCTCAAAGAAGGATCAACAATGGAGGAAAGCATGCAGAGAGAAAGTGAATCTTCTAGGGCTTCTGTGTGGATGATTTCGTATATTAAAATAACTGACTCTGTTCCTTTTATATAGCAGAAACAGAGGACCAAGTCAAGCTATACAATCAGCCAATACAAATGACAAGTGGCCTAACTAAGTATAAAACAACTAAACTAATGTCTACAAGATATTCTATGTGACAAATATCTACAAGACCAGATATTTACAATATATTCAACAATGTCATGCTAGTCTAAACTATCTAGTTGTATGTTGTAGCATGGGCAGTAGATATTTTAATAGTTAATTTCGATGGCCCCGTGTTCGGTAATTCAAACTTGTCGGGCGTTGGAGTTGTAATACGGAACTATAATGGAGTTGTTATGGCCTCTTGTGCAGAAAAATTAAACCACGCTTACAAGGCAGAGGAGATAGAAGCGTTGGCAGCACTTAAAGCATTACAGTTCGCGTACGACATGGGTTTCCAAAACGCCATACTCGAAGGGGGCTCGCTTGGTCTAATCAAAGCTTTGAAGGCAGAAGACCATAATCTGTCCCTACTGGGTTTATTGGTAAAGGATGTCAAGTTGGTTGCAAATAATTTTGTAAGTTTGTCGTATTCTCACATTAAGAGAAACAGAAATAGTGTAACTCATAATTTGGCAAAACATGCTTTACGCATATCAGATTTTCAAGTATGGATGGAAGATGTCCCAACACATGTTGTTTCGTTTTTACATTCAGATGTAGTTCATTTACCTTAATAAAATTACACAAGTTCATTCTCAAAAAAAAAAAAAAAATGTTAATCCTCAAACCGGTCACCCTGGACATCGATGTTTTTATTAATTTTAGTAGTTCAATGTTCATTCACTTTTTGTGTAACTGATCAGTTTTCACTTACTCTTCCGAGCAACCAAATTGAAAGCTCAGCAACAGCTAGAATAAAAAAAAGGGTACACATGAATGCATTGATGTATGGATGTTCTGTGTACGAGTGCACATATTATTGCCAGTTCTATTCTTCACAGTGAGTGTAGCAGCACTTGAAGTCCATGTTGTGGGCGAGGGGTAAGAAGCGGAATTGGTGAGTGCACATAGGCTGGGGATAGGGTGAAGGCATAGCGTTGTAGAATCATAGAAAGAGCAATCTTTGTTTCAGTGGTAGCAAAGTTGAAGCCCACACAGTTTCGGGGTCCCATTCCAAATGGCAAAAAAGCAGCTATGTTGTTGTTAGTAGCTTTGGACACGCCTTCTGAGAATCTCTCTGGTTTGAAAAGATGCACATCCTCTCCCCATACTTGAGGGTCATGGTGAACTGCAATCATTGAGATGATCAACACCAGTTCAGCTGGAAGAGTGAGCTTCCCAAGTCTAGTTTTCCTGTCAACTTTTCTTGCTGTTGAAAGTATAGGTGGATATAACCTCAAAGACTCATTGATGCTCATGCTCATCTGCATGGGAAAAAATGTCAAAAATTTAGAATTTGCAATTGAGCTGGATATGTGGTATGTTATTTACATAAGTAATTAATTTGAGTTTGAGATGTTCTTACAGTCTTGAGCTTTGTGATGCCATCTGGATTTGGATTTTGGTGGCCAAATAAATTGAGAACCTCCTTTCTTGCTTTCTCTTGCCAATCAGTGTGGATCGCTAGAAGCAATACAGTCCACGCTAGCAAAGAATTAGTGGTTTCTTGTCCAGCAAAGTAAAATGTCTTGCACTCATCCACTAGATCTTGTATTGAAATCTTTGGGCTAGAATTGGCATCATGATAAGCCTTCACAAGTAATTGAAGAAAATCATTCCCAAAGCTGCCAACCTCTTCAGTCATTACCTTATCTTCTTTTTTCTTAATTATCTTTAATATCGAGTTGAATATTTCTTTCTCAAGCTGCTCTGATTCAATTTCATCGCTGGTTTTATAAAATTTACTGTAAAAATAGACAAGAAATCAATTCACTAAGAATATAAAATGGGGACTAGTTCTTTGTTTCTCAATTGTTGGTTTAACGTAAAAGGGCTTGACCTGATGCCAGGAAACTTGAGTTTATGAGTATTTCTGGATGCTAACAAAGTCAATTTCATCAACATCTGAAAAATGTTCTCCCCTTCTAAGTAACTGCTCCCAAAAGCTGTCCTAGAAATCAGTTCTGACGTCAATAGCCTAAATTCTTCAAATATCTCAATCTCTTTGCCTTCATGATGTTTCCACCTTTCTAGCATCACCTCCACACCGGTGATCATTGCTGGAATCATATTCTACATACAAAAGTGAATCCAGACTAATTTTTAAGATTTTATATCTACGTTTTTTTGTATATAATTTATTAATAAGCTTATTTTTCATTGCGTATGAAAGTGGACCAAACAAAGAAAGAACAAGAAAGGTTCTTGATTAGGTTTGAATCAATGATAATTGATATGCCTTGATTCAAGCCACTAAGCGGTTCTTAAACATGTGCAAAATGTGAAACATATCTTAACATTGTGTTTAGTTCCTCTTAAGATAATCAATTGGACAAGTTCTTCAATGCCAATAATAACTAGTAACACTTGGGGTGTGTTTGAGATTCATTTATTTAGTTGTGTTAGAGATATATTAGCTCATTAGTATCGGCCCAAGCCTAATTCTACTTTGTGTGCAAGCCAAGTCTCCTACTTGTACTAGAAGTCTATTAGTCTAGGGTTTAGTCTACTATATATACACATGTTATGATTCATTGTAACACAGGATTTGTACTATACTATAATATATTATTGATGTAGCCCTTCAGGGTTTCCTCCATGGATGTAGGCCGTTTGGCTGAACCACGTATCTTTCGTGTGTTACTTTGTTCTATACTTTATGCTTTCGCTTCCGCATCCGCATCCGCATCTATACTAGCATATTCAACATGGTGTATCAATGCTAATATTTAACATGGTATCAGAGCCACCTTCTTGTGGCAATGGTTTTCTGTCTTTACGGTATATTTAAGAGAAATCTTTGTCTTCCTTGGTGTTTTTTTTCGCTGCGTTCATCTTCTTTGGCTTCCTACTGCTGCTGTCAAAACTCTTTGGTATAGTCATGTCACCGTTAGAAGTCGCATCAACACTGCAAGACCATTGCCTTCCTCAAATTACCGTTACAGAGTTAAACTTCATTCAAGGGATTTTCTCAATATTATCAAATCTAATATAGTACAAATCCTGTGTTACAATGAATCATAACATGTGTATATATAGTAGACTAAACCCTAGACTAATAGACTTCTAGTACAAGTAGGAGACTTGACTTGCACACAAAGTAGAATTAGCCTTGGGCCGATACTAATAGGCTAATATATCTCTAACAAGTTGAAATTGAAATTTTTTTACTGAAAGTACCGGTAGATAAGAGTAAAAGTTAATTGAAATAATACAGTAAAACCTATAAATAGTATTAAAAAGTACAGTAAAACTCATAAATAGTAACAAAAATAAGTTAAATAATAAAATAAGCTCATTTCAAACTCTAATCCCAAACGAAACTTAAGAGCTTACTTTCAGGCTCTCTGCATGAAAGACAGAATTGGCCAGTTTTCGCATCTTTGCCCATTTTTCACCTTCAGATGTCACAAGCCCATCTCCTAAGAGCTTCTTTGCAAAACCTTCAGTCGTCTCTGGCTTCGGGAACGCGTTGTCTCTATTATTCAGTATCTCTTTGATAATCTCTGGTTCTGTTAGGACCAATTGAGCTTGAGGACCGTTCCATTGAAGAAAATTCTTCCCTGGACCAAACCAAAAAAAAGGCAAGAAAATGAAAAATGACCAAATTTAGTAAAATTCAGCTAAAACATAGTTGAAAAAAAAAAAAAAAAAAAAAAAAAAAAAAAAAATATATATATATATATATATATATATATATATATATATATATATATATATATATATAGTCCTTATGCTGTGTATTGTGCCTCTGATACTAATAGTAATATGTACTCATAATACTCATAATATGTACTTATAGGGACAGATTTTCATATACTCATAAAAAATAAAAATAAAATGACAAAGCCGTACTTCAAATTGAGTCAAGAGAACAACTTGATTAGGGAAAGAAAAAACAACACAAAATCCATATTAAACTACTAATTTGTTTTTACCATATTTGTTGACCCATGAGTGAATATGAGGCTGAACTTTGGACATTATGTCATGTGATAAATCCATAGGCCTGCTCATGGCTTCTTTTTCAATGTTCAAAATTTCCTTGGTGCTTCCATGGAAGAATTTGTAGGAAGGACATTTGATTCCCTGTGAACCCATTAGAAACTGCATGCGAATTGGAGTCCAACATAGTTTGAGAAGGACCCGGATGAGAGCTAAGAGAACGTATAGACACAGAGAGCTTATTACAAGGATTCCAGTAGCACCCATTTTTCTTTTTTTCCTTTTCAACGAAACTTTGGGTGAGTTTGGTTCGGCTTTTTGAAAAAGTGCATAATGAAAAAGTGGAGTTTTGTTAAAAGTGCATAATGAAAAAGTGGAGTTTCAAAAAGCTGAGTGTTTGGTAAAAACTGTTAAAAAGTGCATAATGAAAAAGCTGAGTGTTTGGTTAGTACTTATAAAAGTGGCTTTTTGAGGGGTAAATGACCAAAAAGGACAATGTATATATAAGGGAATTTATTTGATACTTTTTTTTTTTTTTTTTTGTGGATGTGAGTTTATTTCATACTTATTAAATCATCTATTTCATATACTTACTAAAAAATAATAATAATAATAATAATAAATATATATTATTGGTATTATTTTAATTGAATTTTGAGAAATTTTTCTTTTTTAATGTCATAATTATTTGTTATTACTATTAATGACTTCTTATTAATATTAATTAAATCTAAATAATTTTTATCATCATGAAGCACGAAATAAAAATGTAAAAAGATGATAAAAAAGTACTTGAAATCAGCAGTGTATTGATGGTCAATAAAAGTCTGGCCCAAAAGACACAGCACCATAACGCTTGGTACTTGAAATCAAAGCCAACTTGAGCATCTGCTTTTGGCAGCATGATTCAATCTAGGACCGGGTTAAATTCGATGGCCTTCACTAATGTGACTCTCCTTTTTTTTCCCTAATTTAATTAGGCTCACATAAACATACCACCTGATATGTGACTGTGACTCTTGAAAGACTAATTCCACAAATTGAATGTTGGTAGACTTCAAAAAGAAAGAGAACAATCTGCAATCTAGCACTAATATGAAGAATGAGACTACAGATACATAGCCTAACAGCAACCTAGAGAAGCCCATTGATCACTCACAGTGAGATCCCTAAAGATAGCTAAAAAGTTTCATTTGCAAAGAAAAAGGTCATAACATCAAACATCCATGTTTCTAGTTGTGAAAACTGAAAACAAGAACCTATAGATTCAGAAAGGTTAGAAAATATCCTCATTTCATCAAAACACTAAGAACAAATTAATAACTAATCACAAACCCATGCCAAAACAGTTCACTAGAATGAACCCCACAAAAACCAAAACATCATTTCATCAAAAATTCAGCTGAAACAATATAATATTCATTTCACACAGAAAATTGTAAACATTAAATTATTATCCTTTATATTCAACCACCAAAAATACCCAAATTAAGGGTTTACAAGGACCAAACAGATCAGAAAGCCCAAATGGGCACCCAACAAATCCCATCCTCGACCATTTCTTAAATCAAGAAATAGGAAGCTTTACTTGGCCTCTGCCTTCTCTCACACAAGGAGAGAATCCAAAGTCTGCTAAAGCAAACGATTTACTATTTGCTATTGAAAATGATAGGCTATTAATTGCTTTGTTTTCCAAGCCATAGGGCAAAGTCATAGGTTTACTATTGTCAAATTGCGGGTCCAATTACGACCAGAAAAGAAAAATATTAGAGGTCCAATTATATGCAACAATACATATATTAGAGGTCCAGTTAAAAAGCAGAATTACAGCAGCAGTCATTGCACAATTGGCTGGCCAGTTCACAGTTGTATCTTGAATAAGCAGCCACATATAAAGGATCATATACATTATATGCAAGCACTCTTCATTTCCCATTAGACCATCCGGATACATAGAAATCAGATCATCCATGAAGGCAAAACACTACTAACATCCAAAACTATGATTTGCAGGTATTGTCAAACTTTGTTGGACCATCAAGACCAAAGCAACCAAAGGAAACCATCAAACCAAAACAGAACACACATCTCAGGTTGGCAGCTCCTAATAAAATCTAATGAAGTTTGCCACACACATGCCAGGCTCCTAATAAAATCTTTGAATGATGCTTCAGCACCAAAGCAGAGACCAATCTCAAAGCCAGGCTCTATGCCTTTAAAACAGCAGAGCTGAAGGCTAAAGAGTTATGACACTACAAAATCAAAATTTCCATATTAATGGACGGCAAGGGCATTCAATTTGTAGAAAAAACTAATGTAGAAAACCAAACAAAAATCAAAGTTTTCCCGTACATGTTCAAACCCAAAACATGTTCAAACCCAATTTGTAACAAAGTTTTCCCGTACATCACTGCTATACTATCATCACTCCAATTTTTGTTAAATTACAGAACTACATGTTCAAACCCAAAACATTGTTACCGAGAAAACAAAAAAACTAATTCCAATCAAGTAAAATTCCAATCAACAAAAACAATACCCATTAATCTATTTCTGGGTTGCGAGAAAACAAATCAAAGAGAGCTGAAGCTGAAGAAAACAAAAGCATGCAAGATCTGAAAATTTTTTTCCCATACTCGGTAAAAAAAAAAAATTAATAAAAATAAAAGCTTCTGAATTAGTTGGTACCTGGTGATTTTTGGTAGCAGATCAGTGTTGCTTGGTGTTTTGGTAGCAAATCTCTACCTTCAAAACGTATTCCTCAGATCAGATTAGACAGAAATTAAAAAAAAAAAAAAAAAATCAAAATCGCGTTGAAGAAGACGAAAGAAAGAAAGAAGAAGAAGAGGAAGAAGCTTACCACGGAGTAGAGCGCAGAGCGAGGCTGGGAGGCGTGGCTGGGAGGCGTGCGGCGTGAAGAGCAAAGGGATGAGGGAGAGAAATGAATTTGTGTGCGTTTGTCTGTGTCTATGAGTGTCTGTGAGATGAGGGCTATTTTGGTAAAACCCTTGCCAACGGTAACAAATGCCAAAAAGCGCTGATGCGCGTTTTCATTTATGGACCTCTGAGGTCCATAAATGAAGCGCGTTTTGGACTTCAGTTTTGCCTGAGTCCAAAACGCAACTTTTTTTAAAAAGTTGCGTTTTGGGCTCAACCAAACACAAAATATTGCCAGCTTTTTAATTTATGCGCTTTTTGGGCTTCAAAAAGCTCAAACAAACGCACACTTTGTGGATATTTAGAATTATATATTTAAGGTTCAAAAAGTATGGGTCCCACTTAATATAAAAATTGAATAAATGGGAGAAATAGTGAGACACGGCGTCGGCAGGCAAGAAGAATTTTCTTCTCTGAACAAAATTGCCCTCTTAAAAAAGGAATAATGCTTGTGCCTCGTAAAGTGGCACAATAAATATCACAACTCATTCACATGACGGGTTGTGAATAGTAGAGAGGTGACTCTATATGGACTCATCATCACTTTTCTACCACTGACAACTCGACACATGAGCGAATTGTGGCATTTGTTATGTCACTTTATGTGGCACAAACACTACTCTTAAAAAAGACATGGCTTGCTAGCGGCATTTTTCTTGTTTGGACAAAATTGCCCTCTTAACACATTTTCCTCCATCTTAATTTTTATTTTTCACCAAATTTTATTTTATTAATATTTTACTATCCACTTTCTCTCACTTTACCAATATCAAACTCAGTTTCTTTCCCTTTACCAATATCAAAGATAAGAAGAGATGAGGAAGTATCAATGAATGATTGAGGAATTATTAAACAAGGAACAATTATGTTTTTTTATTTTTTATTTTTTATTCATAGTTATTTTTTTAAAAAATATAAAAATTAATATGATATTAATTTTTATTTTTGATACATGTATATTGTAGCACCAATGGATGGAAATATAGTTGCAAATGAGACTCAATACTTTGCTCCAAAAGATTGTTTTGACTTAAATGAACCACTTCAAGAAGGTATTATAATTTTATTTTATTTGTGATTTACATTTCATTTATCATAGAATATGATGTTTATTTTTTAAACTCTTTTTTTAATATAGCACCAAAATTAATATGATAATTTTTATTTCTAATACATGTATATTATAGCACCAATGGATGAGAAAGTAGTTGCAAGTGAGACTTACTACTTTACTCCTGTGGACGACTAAATTCCTCGGTTCGAAATAAGTCAAACAAGTAAAATAGTTTCACAAATGCGAATTTGTATTGATGATTGTGGTACAATTCTCTGTGATTACAAAAGAGTGATCCTCTGATTCAATCTCCTTGAAAGATTTGTTAATTGGATTTGTGGTAATGTGATTTTGACTTGAACACAAAATATCCTTCAATTTGGTTGAGGGATGGATCGAAGATTGTTGAAACGGAATTGCAATGAATCTCTAGCTATGAGCTTGTTAGAAATCCTTTGTTCTTCGCGTTCTTCGTGTTCTTCGTGTGTTCTTCGTCTTCGAAGGTTTATGGTGGAAGTTCTTCGGGGCTTTAGAGGCTTGAATCCGCAGAGCTTCACCGATTTGTGGTTTGTTGATGTTTTTCGGACCTTTGAGCTTGATTCCCGTAAGCTTTAGGATCTAGGCAGATATTTTGGATGATTCTGCTTCGAGTGTTCTTCAATTTTGGGATTGAAGTTCTTGAAGGCTTTGAGACTTAATTTTTGCAGAGCTTTTGTACTTCTGACTCTCTTTTTTCCAAATGCCTTAGGAAGGCTTCTATTTATAGGAGTTTGGGGGTGGGTGAGCGACACGTGGCGAAGTCCGATTGGTGACACATGTCACCACCTGATTGGTCCGCCTGTGTCATCGCTTACACGTGCAAGGATTGCTTGTGTCATTGCTTACACGTGCGAGCTTGCTTGTGTCATCGCTTACACGTGCGAGGTTGCTTGTGTCATCGCTTACACGTGCTGAGGTGTGATTGGTTCTTGCATGACACTTGGCAAATTCATGTTGGTTTCTGAGTAGTGATAGTAAAACCTAGTAGCAATACGTGGTGCTTTGTAATTGGTTGTATTTTGTGGACTCAGTAGTATGATGTGTCAGCTTGTGATAGGTCGGGAATTTTTCCCTCTCTACAACTCCAAAAAATTGTTTTGACTTAAATGAACCCCTTCAAGAAGGTATTTTAATTTAATTTTATTTGTAAATTTACATTCCATTTATCATAGAATGTGATGTATATATTTTAAACTCTTGTTTTAATATAGCATCAATGGATGACAATGTAGATGCAAGTGAGACTTATCAATTTGTTCCACTGAATTTTTTTCACTTAAATGAATTGTCTCAAGAAGATATTATTATCTTCATTTTATTTGTAATATATAATTCATATTATATGATGTTGATTTTTTTTTTTAATTTTTGTTTTAATATAGCACAAGTTGATGCTAATTTGATTGCAAGTGAGATTCATGGAAGTGTTTCAAAGAATTGTGTTGAATTTCCAAATGATGGAAAAAATAAAAATAGTTATGAAGAGGAAATAATTGATTGGAATGAATGTCCAATAGATGAAATGGGGTTACTGAAGAACATGAAGATATATATTCAATAGAAAATGAATTTGAGCCTTTTGTTGGTCAATGTTTTCCTAGTAAAGAAGAAACTTTCATTTTCTATAGAAATTATGCAAATCGATATTGTTTTACAATTCGAAAAGGTCATATTGAGGAAAAAAAAGGAGAAATAGCAAGATGTGATTTCTTTTGTTATCAACAAGGTAAACAACCACTAAAAATAGCGGATCCATCTAAGGAACAATGATGTAGGAAGTCTTCAAAATGTGGATGTAAAACTCATCTAAGTATCATTTTACGAAAGTCATTTAATATTTTTCCTCGAGAATGGCATGTCACTAAGTTTGTAATAGATCACAATCATGATTTGTTCTCCCCTTAGGAAGTGAGATTTCTTCGAGCCAATTGAGTTATCACTATAGATGATGAAAAACACATTTTCTTATTGAAATAAGTTGGGCTTCCAATTAGAGAGGTAATGCGTGTTATGGAACTTGAGAAGCATTTGAAACATAGACAACTTCCATTTTTTCAAAGGGATATTTGTAATCTTTATGTGAAAATGAGAAGGAAGAATGCAAAGAATGATGCCATGGATCTCCTACAATTTTGCAAAGTTGCTAAAGAAGATAACTCTAGGTTTTAATATGCATTTACAACTGATGAAAAAAATAGGTTGGAGCATAATTTTTGGTCACCTATTCATTGTTTTGATTGGTACCAAAAATATTGATATGTGGTTTTATTTATTTATTTATTTAAATACTACTTATAAAGTGAATGCTTATGTAAGGACCAGTTTTGACTCAAACCCAAAACAGGAATGGACTCAGGCCCAAAAAGCCCGAACAATGAATTTGTAGAGAGTGGAAGAAAAAGCTAGTCTGAATATAGGGAAAAGGTATTGGTTGATAGTGTTAAAGGGAAAGAGTTACTCATGCACAAATACAAAAAGCATCTTTGGATATGCCCTAATAGTATGATTAATAATATGGAACTCTTTCTTTTTACTGTTGTCTTTCTTCAACCTTTTGCTCTTTTCTTTCTTTTTCTTTCTTCATTTTTTTCTTTTTTTCTTTGAATCCCTTTTCGTGTTATATACTATGGTTTTTGTACCATTTTCTCCATCCACGTGTGAGTCAGGTGTTGGGAGTTTCTCTGTCCCCTTTCGCCTTTCCTTGAACCTTCTACTCTTAGCTGTAAGGCTGCTTATTTACTGTTTAGGCATCACCTCCACATTAATGCGGTCAGAGAGTTAGCTGGGTAGCATTTAATACGGAGGTAGCAGTGCTTCCAGATATTTGTTATCCTTCATTCTTATCCTTTATCTGATATTTCCTCATCCCCTTGTCGCAAAGTTCTTCCAATATGCTACATTAAGGGATTGAGAAGGTTCCTGGCCACCTCGGACAGAGGTTCCAAGATAGTCATTATCCTCGGATACCGTTAAGTCCTCCATAAATATTCTTTATCTCTTCCTATAAAACAGTTTTCAATTCTTCCTTTGTTGATCGTCCTCGGATACGCTCTTATCCTCAGACTAGCTATTGGGCCATAGGCCCAACCCTTTCCCACACGAATAGTACCTATGGGATCAATTGGCCCCCATAATAGCCCCTCAAAATCTTGCTTTTTGACTCCTCGGGAGAAAAGGAGGATTTTGATATCCTCGGCTTGTTCCCCTTATGGCTTTGCTTCGTTAGGTCGAATCACAACAATACGTGTTTGCCCTCCTGTGACTTGCCCCTGACGCTTCTGTAGCCAGGGCGTGCCCTCATTTAATTTTGGCAACTCTCTTGTCTCCAACGTTCAATGGTTGGATGAGAATCCAATGGTGGATAGGCTTTCTTGGAATACGAGCTGGCGAACTCCCGCTCATAATTTCTGCATCACTATAAATAATCTTTCAAATCGATTTCTTTTCACCTTAAACGATTGCACTATTCTAGAACCCATGTACTGAACCTGCTATTTCCTCTCTCTCTCTCTCTCTCTCACTCCTCTGCGCATCTACAAATACCAAAACCTTGTCTGAGGTCCATTTCTCACACTTGTAAGTCTTCCTGAACTATCTTCAACTCTATTCCTTTTTTTTTTTCGAAATTTCCCTTAGAGAACTTCTTAGAAAATGGGTAGATTTAAGGACTTAGTAGACACCGAGGAGGGGATGAGGAGTTTTAGGTCTAAATACATTATCCCCCCACACGTGGGCGTTAGATATGCAGCACAGGGGGAGTGGTTTGACGAAAGGAAAACGAATGAGGTGGTTATCCCCATAATTGCCTTTATAGAAGGAGGTATGACCATTCCTATGGGTACCATTACTAGGAATTACCTTAGGTACTTTAGGCTGTTCCCTACACAGTGCGCACCGAATATGTTTAGAGTGTTAGGGAGTATAGAAGCCTTAAATGAGAGGATGAACCTAAACCTAACACACCACGATGTGAATTGGATTTACAACCTACAACATCTGAAAGGGTAGGGATATTATTTAAAATCTAGGCAATCCGAGGTTAGGTTGATTCAGTACCTCCTTGTATCTAACAAGGGACTAAAAGAGGACTTTTTAATCTTCTCTGGGCAATGGCATGATGGCTTACCTTGTCCAGTTAAAGAGGGTGAACCAGGTGGGAAACTAACTGTTTGGTTTTACCATTTATCTTTACACAATTTTTGTATTCCTATTGTTGTTTACCATTACTGAAATGAGTCATTGTTGTTTCCTATGACATTGCAGATCCCCGCGCCACTATGCCTTCACTCCGTTTAGTTAACAAAGCGAGCTTGGACAGGGTTCTTCGAGCCGAGATTTACGTCAACGAATCAGACGGTCAACTAAGGGCGGCGCACCTCATCCTCGGATATAATCCTATATCACGCGCATTCCAAGCCCCGTCGTGCGTGATAAGGGCCAGGGATCCTCGGCTTCATAGAATCAGTGTTGCTTACGAGGGGTTTGTAGTCTTACAAGGCATTCATCTCCCAAGATACTCACCCCTCACAAAACCTCTACCTGTTGCCACCCTTACAGCAGGAGCAGCATCTTCCCCCCCCTCCCCGCGTTTTCCAAGTAGAGGAGGAAGAGGAAGTAGAACAAGAGGAAGAGGGTTTTGTGGACCTCACCTTGCCCACTGACGACTACGAAGTTTTTGATCAACTCTCATCATCCCAAAATGCGCCTGAAGAGATGGGTATTCAGAGGAAACCCCAGCGCAGTCTTCAAGAGTTGCTGGAAAGCCAGCCAGGAAGGGGGGAAGCTGGGAAGCCTGCTCAACCCAAACTTCCTCCTCCCCCACCTAAATCTCCCCCTCGCGCTCCTCAGCCACCTTTACCCTCCAGGATTGAACAAGCTGACCCTAAGAGGAGAAGGGAACCAAAGGGTAAGGAGGCAATGGAACCTGGAAGATCTCATTCTTCCATTGAAGAAGAGGCCCACAGGCCAACTAAGCAGCAGAGAACCAGTCATGCCCCCAGCCGAGGATCAGACAGGGGAGACATTCAACTGCCCAAGCCCCAAGCATGGCTCCCAGCCCCTATGCTTGGTGGTGAGCCCCTGACTGACGATGCATCAATCAGAGATTACAACGGGGGCATAGGTTGTCATGTTACTTCGGTGCTGGAGGAAACCCTCTTACTCCCCAAAGATATGGTGGAGTTATGAGGACTTAGGAGGAATGAAGTCTTCCTTCAAACTAAACGATTTCTAGGCATGGTAAGCACTTATTTTTTCACAGTCTTTTCTTTCTTTTTATTTGACATAACACTCATTCTTTCTCTTTTTTTTTAAAAAAAAAAGGCTGTTCAAAGCACTTTTAGAATGGAGGAGATGTACCACTCCGTCTCACAGCAGTTGGATGAAGAGAGAAAACGAAGGAGTACTGCTGTGTAGACACTCACCATTGCTGAAAACAGCAATGCTGATCTCAAGCAAAAGCTAAAGGCTGAGGAACAGGCCAAGAAGAGCGCGGAGGCTGCTTTAAAGGGTGTTGAGACGCAGGCCGAGAGCCAAAGGAAACTAACGAATGGGGCTAAAGAACAACTGGCTGCATCCAAGGAGCAAGTGGTAGCTTTGAAGCAGCAGCTAGAGGAGGCTAAGAAACTTAAGGAGCAGGCTAAAAAAGCAAAAATGCAGGCTGAGGAGGACAAAGCTAAAGCCAAGAAGGAGAGGGATGAGGCTGAGCAGCATGGCTACGACGTCCGCGTAGCTGAGATCGAGGATGTTCTTCAAGCAGAGGTCCCCGCCGTGTGCCGTGCTTACTGTGCTCAGACTTGGGAAGAAGCTCTCAATCAAGCTGGGGTTGAAGCTTCTTCTGAACTGAGGAAACCTGAAAATATCATCTTTCCTCCAGCCCTGCAAATCCATAGCCAAAAAGAGGTAGCCCCTCCTGCTCCCTAGCTAATCAAAGAAGCCCAACCTTAACATCCTCCCCCCACTGATCAGCAAGGACAGGGCAAAGAACAAGAGATCCAGAAGGGACCCTCTTCGGATAAAGTGACTGAGGCTCCTCAGCCAGGGGCAGCTTCTCAAGACTTGAGAAGCAATTAGCCTCAGTTACTTTACCTGTGCAGGGATCTCTTAAAGATAAGGAGAAAGAGATCCCCCTTGAAGTGGCAGACCAGGCTCCCAAGTCCAAACTTCAAGTCAAGCTGAAACCTTAATTTTTGTACTTGTTTTTATGCTATTTACAATGATTGTAACTTTGTTTTTTTTTTTTTTTTTTTTGTTGTATTGAAGGACAAATTTTGATAATGTACGAGACATTTTTCTTTAGTCCTAATAATATTTGTCAGTACTATTGTTTTACTTAAATTTATGGTATTCATTTTATCTTAGTTCCTATCCTTTTTTCCACATATGTCATTAAGGAGTAAAATACATTGGCAAAGCATATCATCAAATCTCGTTATCAAGAATATATCTTTTTCTTTTTTGACTAAGCTCTTTAATAAGTTTTACAACATTCAGGGAATATCTCAACACTTATGTAATAAGCAGAACGTCAATACATTGAAATACACTGAAATTTAATTAATATCTATGAGGTTGACCATGACTTATAAAATAAGCCAAAACTTAGCTTAAAAAGCAACAACTTACATTAAGGATCATGTTCTAAAGGTTTTAATACAACTTATACTTTGTTGAATATATCTCTTGATATGGCAAGAATGACTGTCTTTACAATGTTTATGGTCTGAGGACTTGATACAAAGGATTTTTCCCTTTTATATTCCAAGAAATGCTCTGGAATATTAATTTCCACCAAGCTTACGGTCTGTGGACCAAGTACAACTCAGCTTCTGTTTAATATTTCAAAAGATGTCATAGAATATTAATTTCCACCAAGTTTGTGGTCCGAGGACCTGACATAACTTAGTTTTTGTTTAATATTTTCAAAGATGTCATAGGATATTAATTTCCACCAAGTTTGTGGTCCGAGGACCTGACATAACTTAGTTTCTGTTTAATATTTCAAAAGATGTCATATCATTCTCAACATACAATTAAGATGAATGGAAACAAAAAACATAGTATAATCTTTCTTATTAATAGTAATACATTTTCAGGTTATTTACATTCCAAGGATGAAGTACAATTCTTTCATCTAAATCTTCTAAGTAGAACGCACCTACTCTTGCCATTGACGTAATGCGATATGGTCCTTCCCAGTTAGGCTCCAATTTTCCCCAAGCAGGGTTTTTAGTGTTTCCAACAACTTTCTTTAACACCAAGTCTCCTGGGGCCAATGGCCTTAGCTTCACACTCATATCGTAGCCTTGTTTGAGCTTGTGTTGATAATAGGCTAACTGCACTCTAGCGTTTTCACGTCGTTCTTCAATCAGATCCAAATTCCTTTCCAACAGTTCGTTATTTCCATCTGAGGTGAATGCGCTAGACCTCATAGTGGGGAAACCGTTCTCCAGAGGGATTACAGCTTCAGCCCCATATGTCATTGAGAAGGGGGTCTCTCCAGTGGGCTTTCGAGGTGTTGTCCTATATATCCAAAGGACGTGCGGCAACTCCTCAACCCATCTTCCTTTGGCGTCATCCAACCTTTTTTTAAGTCCGTTCATGATGACCTTGTTAACAGCATCAGCTTGTCCATTTCCCTACGGATAGGCTAGAGTGGAATATCTGTTCTTTATACCTAGGTCGGAATAATATTTCCTAAAAGCTTTGCTGTCAAATTGAAGACCATTATCTGAGATGAGCACGTTAGGAAGCCCAAATCGTGTAACAATACTCTTCCAGATGAACCTTTTAACATCTACATCCCTGATATTAGCTAGAGGCTCAGCTTCGACCCACTTAGTGAAATAATTTGTGCAGACAAGGAGGTATTTTTTATTTCCCACTGCCTTGGGGAAAGGTCCCACAATGTCCAAGCCCCATTAAGCAAAAGGCCATGGACTAGAAAGAGGGTTGAGAACCCCCCCAAGCTAGTGAATATTAGGCGCAAACCTCTGACATTGATCGCATTTCTTAACATACTCTTGCGCCTCTTTTTGCATGTTTGGCCACCAATATCCTTGGGTAAGAGCCCTGTGAGACAGGGATCTTCCTCCTGTATGACTTCCACAAATCCCTTCGTGCAGCTCCTCCAAAAGTGATTCCGATGCTTCAGGGTGCACACAAAGCAAGTAAGGACCAGAGAAAGAGCGTTTGTATAGTTTTCTATCCTCAGAGAGCTAGAACCGAGGAGCTTTCCTTCGCACTTTATCAGCTTCAGAATTTTCCTCAGGCAGCACATCCTTTTCCAGGAACAGTGATATAGAATCCATCTAGCTCGGACCCAGTTTGATTTGGTGGATCCGAGGAGCACCATGGTGCACTGAAGTATGCGTATATAGGTCTTCAACCAATACTACTCGAGGCAAATCCTGCGCCGAGGATATGGCAAGGGTGGCTAACGAATCCGCATGTGTGTTTCCACTTCTAGGAACATGGGACAAGTCAAAAACCTCAAACTTTTCTTGTATGCTCCTAATTTGACATAAATACTCCAGCATTCTTGAATCACGTGCCTTTAGATCACCTTTTACTTGTCCCACAACCAGTTTTGAATCTGAGAAAACCCTCACTGCCTTTCCTCCCATTCTTTGTACCATCACCCTCCCCATCAGCAAAGCCTCGTACTCGGCTTCATTATTTGTAGCCGAGAAATTCAACCTTAAGGATTTCTCAATGGTAATCTTCTTAGGTGACACCAGAACTAGCCTTACTCCTGATCCTCGCTGATTAGCTGCCCCATCAACATACAATTCCCAAGGTGGTGGGCATTGAAAAGAGACCACGCTGATTAACCCCTCATCCAGTTTCTCACTCCCCCCTTCCATTTCTTCAGGACATTCAGCAAATTCGGCCACGAGATCTGCGAGTACCTGCCCCTTTATAGAAGTACAAGGCATGTACTTTATATCAAAAGCCCCTAGGATCGTGCCCCATTTAGCTATTCTTCCAGTATAATCAGCGCTTCTAAGCACGGACTTGAGTGGGAGTTGAGTGAGTACAACCACAGTATGCACTTGGAAGTAATGTGGAAGCTTTCTTGTGGCATGGACTACGGCCAATATCGCCTTTTCCAATGGCAAATAACGCACCTCGGCTTCATTAAGTGACTTACTCACATAATAAACTGGCCGTTGTATACCACTATCCACCCGTATGAGCACAAGGCTTATGACATATAGAGCAACTGCGATGTAGGCAAAAAGAACTTCGTCCACCATAGAGCTAGACATTATGGGTGGATGGGATAGATATCGTTTAAGCTCTTGGAATGCCGTGACACACTCCTCGGACCATTGAAACTCTTTTCATTTGTGTAACAGAAGGAAGAAAGGCCTACATCTTTCTGCTGATCTGGATATAAACCGATTCAATGCAGCCATCATTCCAGTAAGCTTTTGCACCTCCTTTGGATTCCGAGGTGGTTGCAAGCTATTGATGGCTCTAATCTGGTCTGGGTTTACCTCAATTCCCCTATGAGTCACTATGTACCCCAGGAATTTTCCTGACCCCACTCCAAAAGAGCATTTAGACACATTCAAACGCTGCTTGTGTCTCTTCAGGATTTCAAAAATGTTCACAAGATCCGTAAGGTGTTCGGACACCAACTTGCTCTTTACAATCATATCATCAATATAAACCTCAACATTTTAGTCATCATCCGTTGATAGGTTGATCATGCATTTTTCAGGCCAAAAGGCATTACTTTATAGTGGTAGTTCCCTATAGGAGTGACGAAAGCTGTTTTTTCCTGATTGTCTGTTGCCAATGGTATCTGATGATAACCTTGAAAGACGTCCAAGAAACTCATCCGAGGATGGCTTACTGTTGCATCTACTAATTGGTCAATCCTAGGCATTGGGAATGGGTCTTTAAGACAAGCCTTGTTGAGATCTATAAAGTCCACACACACACGCCATTTTCCTGTCTTCTTCTTGACCACCACGGTATTCGCCAACCATTGAGGGTAAAAGACCTCTTTAATAGCCTCTGCCTGTTTAAGTTTAAACACTTCACTCTTGACTGCCTCTACATGTTCATTAGAAGGGTGCCGAGGTGGCTGCTTTTTTGGAGTAACTGAGGGGTTCACATTCAAATGATGACAAATGAATTTTGGGTCTAAACTAGAGGCTTCATAGGCATCACATGCGAACACATCTACATTTCTTCTCAAAAGCTCAACCAACTGTTCCCTTTCCTGTATGGGAAGTTGAGCCCCCACTTGAAAGAATCTCTCCGGGTCATCTCCAATGATCACCTTGTCTAGGTCTTCACATATCACTTCGTCGGCTGGCCCATTGATCAGAGATGCCGGGGTCTCTAACTACTATAAATCATTTTCCTTAGCGGCCGAGATGCCACTCTCTGGTTTGTGTTGAATTACCGCAATTAAACATTGTCTAGCCATAGATTGGCTTCCCACTATCTCCAGCACTTGACCTCCAGAAGGGTACTTCACTTTTTGATGAAGGGTGGATGAAACAACACCCAAGGAATGCAGCCAAGGCCTGCCCATAATGGCTGTATACGGGGAAAAAGCATCTACCACGATGAAGTCTACTTCGACCACATCTGACCCAGTTTGCACAGGTAATTTAATATGTCCCTTAGGTACAACCATTTTACCCTCAAAACTCACCAAAGGTGAGCTATAGGTTGTCAAATCCTCAGGTTTTAAACCCAACTCCTTAAAGAGATCAGGATACATAATCTCTGCTGCATTTCCCTGGTAAACCATGACTCTCTTTACATCATACCCACCAATTCTAAGGGTAACCACCAGAGCGTCATCATGTGGCTGTATGGTTCCCTGTTTGTCCGCATCCGAAAAGCTTAACACTAGAGGAACGTTCGTCTTGATCCTCT
Source organism: Quercus agrifolia (assembly GCA_029955455.1). NCBI lineage: Eukaryota > Viridiplantae > Streptophyta > Magnoliopsida > Fagales > Fagaceae > Quercus > Quercus agrifolia. Next base: position 586,443 of record JARQAD010000005.1, read on the forward strand.
TCGGCACTGAAGTAGATTCATCATCGGAATAACAGGATACTAACATTATCCTAGAAGGGCATGATCCAATCCTCCGAGGGGCAGCAAATATGACATTTATGGTGCCGAGAGGAGGTTTTGATGCAGCGTTCCCTTGTAACGCTGAACTAGTCTGGCCTTCTCGTCCACTAGAATGGTGCAAGAGATGTTTTAACCTCCATTCTCGGACCAATTGTTCCAAATGATCCCACAGATTCCTGCAATCTTTAGTAGTATGACCGTGATCTTGATGGTAATGGCAGTATAGGTTTTGGTTGCGATTCATTGGATCTCCTGCCATCTTGTTTGGCCATTTAAAGAATGGTTCATTCCTAACATTCTCTAAAAATTTTTGTACTGGCTCCCGAAACACAACATTGACCGCCTGGGAGTTGGTAGGTGCCGGTTGCCCTGAAAAGTCTCTCCGAGGTCGATTGTTCTGTGATCGATCCGACCTAGAATCCCTCCTCTCCTAAGGGATCTCCTGAGGGATCACCTTTGCTTTCCCCTTTCCCAGTAACTAATCCTCCTCAATCCTCCTGTACTTGTCGATCCTATCCATCAACAAACGTACACTAGTGACAGGTTTGCCCGTGAGGGATTTCCCCAAATCATGATCGGCTGGTAATTTAGCCTTGAATGTACTGATAGCCACATCGTCGTAGCTCCTATCTATCTCATTGAACATTTCCCAGTATCTATCTGAGTAAGCCTTTAAAGTCTCTCCCTCTCGCATAGACATAGATAGCAAAGATCCTAAAGGTAATGGAACCCTGCTACATGTGATGAAGCGAGCACCAAAGGACTGGGTGAGTTTCTTGAAAGAGTCAATGGAATTTGCCCTCAGGCCATTAAACCATCTCATCGCCATTGGGCCTAAGCTGGACGGAAAGATCTTACACATTAAGGTCTCATCCTTAAAATGAACGGTCATTTTTTGATTAAAATGGCTAACATGCTCTACTGGATCTGTTCGACCATTATAAAGAGAAAAGGTCGGCTGATTAAATCGTCGAGGAAGGCTGGCACCCTCAATCCGACGTGTGAAAGGCGATTTAGCGACCTAGTTCAATGCTTCATTCATGGCCTTGTTTCCAAGGCCCTTGTGCGATGTACTTTTGCTCTTACGCCTATAGCTACTGTATTCCTCGTCGCTGGAGAAAGCTTCACTGGGCGGAGTTCTGGATCGTTGTCTATACGTGACATCCTTTGTATCCCCAAAAGAAGACTCAGATCCAAATGATGATTGCCTTCGCCATGCACGTCGTAACTTCTTCTTCAACTCGTCAATTTCACGTTGCATGTCTTTCTCATTCTCTGCATGGGACACATGACTTTTCCCACGCGACTGACTCCTATTAGTGTGCATGGTTTGCCCACTTCTTTCACGATCTCCCCTTTGTTGAGGGTTTACCTCTGATTGGCTATGTTGTGAACCTCCTGATTCCGCCTGGTGAGGATTATCATTACCCTGATGTGGCCCGATTGTCAGTTGATGCGAACTTGACTCTTCCATTTTGAGCACTAAACCAAAATCTCCTTTTGATCAGATCAAGCCTTTCCCACAGATGGCGCCAATTGTAAGGACCAGTTTTGACTCGAACCCAAAACAAGAACGGGCTCAGGCCTAAAAAGCCCGAACAATGAATTTGTAGAGAGTGGGAGAAAAAGCTAGTCTGAATATAGGGAAAAGGTATTGGTTGATAGTGTTAAAGGGAAAGAGTTACTCATGCACAAATACAAAAAACATCTTCAGATATGCCATAATAATATGATTAATAATATGGAACTCTTTTTTTTTACTGTTGTCTTTCTTCAACCTTTCGCTTTTTTCTTTCTTTTTCTTTCTTCGTTTTTTCTTTGAATCCCTTTTTGTGTTATATACTATGGTTTTTGTACCCTTTTCTCCATCCACGTGTGAGTCAGGTGTTGGGAATTTCTCTGTCCCCTTTCGCCCCTCCTTGAACCTTCTACTCTTAGCTGTAAGGCTGCTTATTTATTGTTCAGGCATCACCTCCACATTAATGCGGTCAGAGAGTTAGCTAGGCAGCATTTAATGCGGAGGTAGCAGTGCTTCCAGATATTTGTTATCCCTCATCCTTATCATTTATCTGGTATTTCCTCATCCCATTGTCGCAAAGTTCTTCCAATATGCTACATTAAGGGATTGAGAAGGTTCCTGGCCACCTCAGACAAAGGTTCCGAGATAGTCATTATCCTCGAACACGGTTAAGTCCTCCATAAATATTCTTTACCTTTTCCTATAAAACAGTTTTCATTTCTTCCTTTGTTGATCGTCCTCGGATACGCTCTTATCCTCGGACTGGCTATTGGGCCATAGGCCTAGCCCTTTCCCACATGAATAGTACCTATGGGATCAATTGGCCCCCACAGCTTATAATATGCCTTTTGGTATTTTTGTTAGTGTCAATAATCATGGAAAGACAATTCTCTTTGGTTGTGCATTTCTTTGAAATGAAACAACAAGTGCCTTTCGATGGTTAATGAAGGTACATTCTTTGTCTTATAAATTTTTACAATTATTTTTTAAATTTTATTTGATTAATTAGTAGAATAATAATAATATTTATCCTTTGAAATGTTTTCATGCTTTAGTAAACTTGTATTTGATTAGCAAACTTTTGCATGCTTAATGAAGAATCAACCCAAGACAATTTTGATGAACCAAGATCCATGAATTACAGAGGCAATATCAAAAGAATTTCCGGCTACAAAACATGTCATTTGTATATGGCATATTACCGCTAAATTTAGCGGTTGGTTTACATCAATTATTCGTAATCAGTATTCAAATTGGTGCATGGACTTCTATAAATTATACACATTGGAGTCATGTAAAGAGTTTGACAATCAATGGCTTCAAGTTATGACAAAATATGACATGCTATCTAACAAACATGTAATTGGTTTATATCAAATCAATCACTTTTGGGTACCATGTTACCTTTGAGGGAATTTTTTTGGTGGAATGACAACAACCGGAAGATCGGATAGTATAAATGTATTTATTAAATGGTTTGTTAGTTGTCACACAAACTTGATCCAACTCATCAAACAAGCAAGTCATTATTTACTATTGATTCCTTTTGTTGTATATATATATTTTTTTACTTGTAATATTTGTAGTCTTCGTGTGTCAAACAAAAGTTTTTAATTTATTTTACTATTTGGAATTTTAGGTTGATCTTGGCATTGAAGATATTGAGCAAACACAATCACATAATACGATGTTGGAGACATATAGAGGTTCTTCTTTAAGATTAATGTCACCATTAGAAGACCAAGCACATAATGTTTTGACGCCCTATGCTTTCAAGATTTTTCAAAAGGAGTTTGGGAGAGCAACACAATATTCAGTGCTTCAAGAAAACGGTATTGAATTTGTGCTACAATATTATAAAGATGAAACTAGTCCAAAGGCACAAGGTATTATGGGATAAAAAGATGGCTAATTGTAGTTGCAAGAATTTTGAATTTTTGGTTATATTTTGTTGTCACATACTTAGTGTATTCCTTCATAAAGATTGTTACCAAATTCCATCTTTGTATTTAACACCATGTTGGTGTTGTGAAGCATCATTAAGAGAAAAAAAATTGCTAGTGTTGGAAGATGAAAATTTAGTGGATAAGAAAAATATGGTTGATGATAATGTTAATGATATGATTGATGGAGATTGCTTCATTAATTGTCCTCCGCTCTCAAAGACAAAAGGTCACCCAAAGCAAAAACAGATGAAAAGTGGAAGAGAATTAGGAAAGAAAAAGAAGTCTTGTGGCCTTTGCAAACATGTTGGCCATAACATCTCAACATGTCCGGAGGAAGATACTTATACTTTCTCAAATGGTGTGAAAAAAAGAAAAAAATGTACTTCAAGTGAAATGGGATTGAATCCAATATTTTGTTTGAAATGTTAGGCATAAACTCTTGAGCTTATAAAAGAAAAAAGCTATGACAATATTGTGTTTGTTAATTTTGACAATATTATGTCATTGGACTAAAATGCTTCTCCATGAAAATATAATGCCTTTGTTAATTTTGACACTTCTCTTCTCTTGTCCGTTTTTTTTATTTTTTATTTTTTTTTAATTTTTTTATTGTTGGTTTTACATTTCCATTTTGACAATATTATGCCAGTGAATATTCAAATTATCATTTTTAATATTATGTCATTGTACTAAAATGCTTCTTCCAACTTTTTATTTATTTATTTATGAATTTACCTAAATTTTTATAAGGGATTCAATTTAAGACTTGAGCTTCCTCTATTGCGCTTGTGAATTTATGTTCTCTTATTCTTCCTTATTTTTTTGGTTACAAACTTTGTCTTCTTTTTTCATTTTTTAATTTCTTGTTGAATCTTCTTATCTTTTTTTCATTAGTTTTTAGGATTAGGTGTTCAAAATTTTATTTTAAAGGGTTCAAAAAAAAAAATTTAAAAATTTATATTTAGTTTTTTCCTTTTTCTTTTGGGCAAGAGGTTCATTTGAACCAAGGTTTTGAATTCTATTCAGGATTAGTTATTGGAATGGAAAATTGGTCTATATTGGTGCATTGTTTCAGAATTAGTATTGGATATATAATAATAATAATAATAATAATAATAATAATAATAATAGTAGAAGGTTATTACTTTCTTTTTTGGCTTAAATAAAGTTATTTACTTATTAAACTAAAATTTTAAAATGCTTATCTAATGATTTATTTATTTAAAAGAAATATTCTAATGAGTGGTAGTTTTGTAAATAAGAAAGAATTTGGTGTTATTTGTAAAGAATGCACATTCCTAGAAATTTAGGTTGCATTTGGATAGTTTATTTTTTGCCAACTTATTTTATTATTTAGTTTATTTTTGCTGCTATTCATGGCCCTATTGCACTTTTTGGTATCATTCATGAGTCTCACTATATTATTTCAGTTAACTAACTTTTACTTTTATCAATAGTACTTTCAGTAAAAAGTTTTCAGTTTTAAGAAAAGAAGTGAATCCCAAACACGTATTTGGTACATACACTTAAAAATTGAAAACATGTATTTGAAAATATGTATGGAAATACGTGTGGGTGAAAAGTGTGTGGAAATACGTGTGAGTGAAAAGTGTATGGAAATACGTGTAATGTTGTTTAAAAACTGAAAACATGTATTTGAGGGGGCGTATCAAATGGGGCCTTAATATTTCATTTTCCCACAAAAATATCATCTTTTTTTTTTTTTTACTCTTCTCTCTCTCATTCCTCTTATGAAACTCATCTTGTACACTTCTCATCTTTTAAAATTTTTATGTTCTCCCATATGAAACTCTTGGCTCAACTTCTCTATCTTTTATTTATTTTTTTTTCAGAACTTTCTTTTCTAACTTAGTCCGTCTTCTCTTTGATTTCCCACCATTAACCCAGTTCGTCTCCTTTAATTTTGGTATTTAAAACCTTGATTTGAAGCCCCTCCCATCAACGTGGCGTTGCCACTGATTTTGGCGGCATCTCAAGCACTTCTCAAATGTTTTTATGGTTTTTTTTTTCTTTTTTCTTTTTTCTTTTTCCTCCACGTATATTCGAAAGAGCTATCAAGGCTTTTGAAACTTGGGTGGGGAATTCTTGTAAATTGATCCGCCCCTTGCCCCATAGTAATTATTCCTCAATTTCAAATTACAAATCAAACACACTTTATAATTCTTTGATTCCTCATACATTGTTAGGAGTAGGACTAACCAGATTAGCAACTGTCAGGCATGGCCTTACGGGCAGAATGGAGTGGAATGGAACGGTATGGATCGAAAGTGCTTACCACTGTTGTAACCTTATTTTCTCATATAATGGATCATTAGCCGCACGCTCCAGTGAGCATTGCCAGCATAGGCACAGTACCGAGCCACATAAATTCTCTGCATTTATTAATGTCTTCTCTCTTCTTTAATCTTTACCTAAACAGATTATTTCAGAACAGGTTTGAAGTCATCTAACCAGACATCATTTTTGAATTCATATACTACAAATAAACAAGCTCCTTCTCTCAACAGATGAAAGACACTATGAATACTTTCCACACCCAGGACCTGGTACCACATCTTCTTCCCTACTCCCAATAACAATTCACTCCATATTTGTAACAATAGCTGTGGGACGGTACACGGTAGAAAAATAAACCACTCAGTGCCTCAGATGTGTTCATTGTGCTTATTCTTCTTAAGTTATATATTAAGTTTTCGTATGTCATGATCTTAATTAATGCAAACTTCCGTATGCGTTGGCCTACTTACTCTGGCCATCTAATCAAGATCAAGAAAGGATCAAATTAAATTAGAATTAAGCACACATAAGACAACAGTTATGACCAAATGGTCCAGTATATATCATATCTTTAGGTATTAAGAAGCCCTCCATATGCATTTAAGTTACACCAAGTAATGATCAACATGTTAATCCTCAAACTGGTCACCCTGGACTTCGATGTTTTTATTAATTTTAGTAGTTCAATGTTCATTCACTTTTTATGCAACTCATCAGTTTTCACTTACTCTTCCGAGCAACCAAATTGAAAGCTCAGCAACAGCTAGAATAAAAAAAAAGGTACACCCGAATGCATTGATGTATGGATGTTCTGTGCACATATTATTGCCAGTTGTCTTCACAGTGAGTGTAGCAGCACTTGAAGTCCATGTTGTGGGCGAAGGGTAAGAACCTGCAATGGTGAGTGGACATAGGCTGGGGATAGGGTGAAGGCATAGCGTTGTAGAATCATAGAAAGAGCAATCTTTGTTTCAGTGGTAGCAAAGCTAAAGCCCACACAGTTTCGGGGTCCCATTCCAAATGGCAAAAAAGCAGCTATGTTGTTGTTAGTAGCTTTGGACACACCTTCTGAGAATCTCTCTGGTTTGAAGAGATGCACATCCTCTCCCCATACTTGAGGGTCATGGTGAACTGCAATATTTGAGATAAGCAACACCAGTTCAGCTGGAAGAGTGAGCTTCCCAAGTCTAGTTTTCCTTTCCACTTTTCTTGCTATTAATAGTATAGGTGGATATAACCTTAAAGACTCATTGATGATCATGCCCATCTGCAAGGGAAAAAATGTAAAAAATTTAGAATTTGCAATTGAGCTGGATATGTGGTATGTTATTTACATAAGTAATTAATTTGAGTTTGAGATGTTCTTACAGTCTTGAGCTTTGCGATACCATCTGGATTTGGATTTTGGTGGCCAAATAAATTGAGAACCTCCTTTCTTGCTTCCTCTTGCCAATCAGTGTGGATCGCTAGAAGCAATACAGTCCACGCTAGCAAAGAATTAGTGGTTTCTTGTCCAGCAAAGTAAAATGTCTTGCACTCATCCACTAGATCTTTTATTGAAATCTTTGGGCTAGAATTGGCATCATGATAAGCCTTTACAAGTAATTGAAGAAAATCATTCCCAAAGCTGCCAACCTCTTCAGTCATTACCTTCTCTTCTTTTTTCTTAATTATCTCTAATATAGAGTTGAATATTTCTTTTTCAAGCTGCTCTGATTCAATTTCATCGCTGGTTTTATAAAATTTACTGTAAAAATAGACAGGAAATCAATTCACTAAGAATATAAAATGGGGACTAGTTCTTTGTTTCTCAATTGTTGGTTTAATGTAAAAGGGCTTTACCTGATGCCAAGAAACTTGAGTTCATGAGTATTTCTGGACGCTAACAAAGTCAATTTCATCAACATCTGAAAAATGTTCTCCCCTTCTAAGTAACTGCTCCCAAAAGCAGTCCTAGAAATCAGTTCTGATGTCAATAGCCTAAACTCTTCAAATACCTCAATCTCTTTGCCTTCATGATGTTTCCACCTTTCTAGCATCACCTCCACACTAGTGATCATTGCTGGAATCATATTCTACATACAAAAGTGAATCCCTTGTAACAATTCAGACTAATTTCTAAGATTTTATATCTGTATTTTTGTATATAGTTTATTAATAAGCTTATTTTTCATTGAGTATTAAAGTGGACCAAACAGAGAAAGAACAAGAAAAGTTCTTGATTAGGCTTGAATCAATGACAATTGATATGCCTTGATTCAAGCCACTAAGTGGTTCTTAAACATGTGCAAAATGTGAAACATATCTTAACATTGCGTTTAGTTCCTCTTAAGATAATCGATTGAACAGGTTTTTCAATGCCAATAATAACTAGTAACACTCAAGAGTTCATTTGAAAATAACTTATTTAATTAAAATTGAAAATTTTTTGCTAAAAATACTGTAGATAAAAGTAAAATCTAGTTGAAATAGTCTCGTAAGATCCATAAATACTACTAAAAAGTGCACTAAAACCAATGAATAGACCAAAGAATAGTAGCAAAAATAAATATTGGCTTTAAACTCTAATCCGAAACGCAACCTAAGAGCTTACTTTCAGGCTCTCTGCATGGAAGGCAGAATTGGCCAGTTTGCGCATCTTTGCCCATTTTTCACCTTCAGATGTCACAAGCCCATCTCCTAAGAGCTTCTTTATAAAACCTTCAGTCGTCTTTGGCTTCGGGAACGCGTTGTCTCTATTATTCAGTATCTCTTTGATAAGCTCTGGTTCTGTTAGGACCATTTGAGCCTCAGGACCGTTCCATTGAAGAAAATTCTTCCCTGGACCAAACCAGAAAAACAGGCAAGAAAATGAAAAATGACCAAATTTAGTAAAATTCAGCTAAAACATAGTTGAAAATATATAGTCTTTATGCTCTGTATTGTGCTTCACTGCTTCTAATACTGATAGTGATATGTACTTAAAAGGGACAGATTTTCATATTCTCATAATGAAAAAAAAAAAAAAAAAAAAAATTGACAAAGCCATACTTCAAATTGAGTGATGAGAACAACTTGATTAGGGAAAGAAAAACGACACAAAATCCTAATTCAACTACTAACATGCATAATTTTTTTTTTACCATATTTGTTGACCCATGAGTGAATATGAGGCTGAACTTTGGACACTATGTCATGTGATAAATCCATAGGCCTGCTCATGGCTTCTTTTTTCATGTTCAAAATTTCCTTGGTGCTTCCATGGAAGGATCTGTAGGAAGGACCTTTGATTCCCTGTGAACCCATTAGAAACTGCATGCGAATTGGAGTCCAACATAGTTTGAGAAGGACCCGGATGAGAGCTAAGAGAAAGTATAGACACAGAGAGCTTGAAACACAGATTACAAGGATTCCAATAGCACCCATTTTTCTTTTTGCCCCCTTCAAAGAACCTTGTGGATATTTATGCAAAAGTCATCGCTTGTTAAGTTTCAAATAGTGTGGGTCCCACTTAATATAAAAATTGAAGAGTTGAGGAATTATTAAACAAGGTACCCTTATTATTATTATTATTATTTTTTTATTCAAAGTTATTTTGCTTCGGGAACGCGTTGTCTCTATTATTCAGTACCTCTTTGATAAGCTCTGGTTCTGTTAGGACCATTTGAGCTTGAGGACCGTTCCATTGAAGAAAATTCTTCCCTTGATCAAACCAAAAAAAAAGGCAAGAAAATGAAAAATGACCAAATTTAATAAAATTCAGCTAAAACATAGTTGAAAATATATAGTCTTTATACTGTGTATTGTTCCTCTGATACTAATAGTAATATGAACTCATAATACTCATAATATGTACGTAAAGGGACAGACTTTCATATACTCATAATGAAAAAAAAAAGATAAAATTGACAAAGCCATACTTCAAATTGAGTAAGGAGAACAACTTGACTAGGGAAAGAAAAACAACACAAAATCCTAATTCAACTACTAATTTGCGTAATTTTTTTTTACCATATTTGTTGACCCATGAGTGAATATGAGGCTGAACTTTGGGCACTATGTCATGTGATAAATCCATAGGCCTGCTCATGGCTTCCTTTTTCATGCTCAAAATTTCCTTGGTGCTTCCATGGAAGGATTTGTAGGAAGGACCTTTGATTCCCTGTGAACCCATTAGAAACTGCATGCGAATTGGAGTCCAACATAGTTTGAGAAGGACCCGGATGAGAGCTAAGGGAAAGTATAGACATAGAGAGCTTGAAACACAGATTACAAGGATTCCAATAGCACCCATTTTTCTTTTTGCCCCCTTCAACGAAACTTTGTCGGATGTTTAGAATTATATATTTAAGGTTCAAATAGTGTGGGTCCCGCTTAATATAAAAATTGAATAAATGGGAGAAATAGTGAGACACGGGCCGGCGTCGGCGGGCAAGAAGAATTTTCTTCTTTGAACAAAATTGCCTTCGTAAAAAAGGAATAATGCTTGTGTTGCATAAAGTGTCATAATAAATGTTACAGTTGTGTGTGGTAGAGTGGTGATGATGAGTCGAGTTGTGTCATTTTTTACGCCATTTTATGTGGCACAAGCACTGCACTTAAAAAAGACATGGCTGGTTAGAGGCATTTTTCTTGTTTGGATAAAATTGCTCTCTTAACACATTTCCTTCCATCTTACTTTTTATTTTTCACCAAATTTTATTTTATTAATATTTTACTATTCATTTTCTCTAACTTTACCAATATCAAACTTAATTTCTTTCCTTTTACAAATATCAAAGATAAGAAGAGATGAAGAAATGTCAATGAAGGATTGAAGAATTATTAAACAAGCTACTATTATTTTTTTATTTTTTATTTTTGATTCATAGTTATTTTAAAAAAATAGATTAAAATTAATATGATGTTAATTTTTATTTTTGATACATGTATATTGTAGCACCAATGGATGGGAATATAGTTGCAAATGAGACTCAATACTTTGCTCCAAAAGATTGTTTTGACTTAAATGAACCACTTCAAGAAGGTATTATAATTTAATTTTATTTGTGATTTACATTTCATTTATCATAGAATATGATGTTTATTTTTTAAACTCTTTTTTTAATATAGCACCAAAATTAATATGATGTTAATTTTTATTTCTAATACATGTATATTATAGCACCAATGGATGAGAATGTAGTTGCAAGTGAGACTTACTACTTTACTCCAAAAAATTGTTTTGACTTAAATGAATTGTCTCAAGAAGGTATTATTATCTTCATTTTATTTGTAATATATAATTCATATTATATGATGTTGATTTTTTTTTTTTTTAATTTTTGTTTTAATATAGCACAAGTTGATGCTAATTTGATTGCAAGTGAGATTCATGGAAGTGTTTCAAAGAATTGTGTCGAATTTCCAAATGATGGAAAAAATAATAATAGTTATGAAGAGGAAATAATTGATTGGAATGAATGTCCAGATGAAATGGGGTTAGTGAAGAACATGAAGATATAAATTCAATAGAAAATGAACTTGAGCATTTTGTTGGTCAATGTTTTCCTAGTAAAGAAAAAGCTTTCATTTTCTATAGAAATTATGCAAATCGATATCATTTTATAATTCGAAAAGGTCATATTGAGGAAAAAAGAAGAAGAAACAGCAAGATATGATTTCTTTTGTTATCAACAAGGTAAACAACCACTAAAAATAACGGATCCATCTAAGGGACAATGAAGTAAGAAGTCTTTAAAATGTGGATGTAAAGCTCATTTAAGTATCATTTTACGAAAGTCATTTGATATTTTTCCTTGAGAATGGTAGGGGTGTGCATGGGTCGGGTTGAGGGGATTTTTTGACCCAACCCACCATGGTGGGTAAAAAAAAATTCAACTCAACCCAACCCATCACTTAAGTCCAACCCAACCCAACACAACCCACATGGGTTGTGTTGGGTCGGGTTGCACCCATGGGTTTGACAAATTTATTATTATTATTATTATTAAATTGAGTAGAAAAAAATATAAAGATTAATATGCTTAAAAAACCCAAAGATTAGTATTATTGAAACTCCTTAAAGGCAAACAACACTAATGACTAAACAACAATAGTAATTTACTAGGGTTTGTGTGAACTAATTGGCTTTTATATAGGATAGGAAGAGCTGGTTATTTTTTAAAAATTTATTAATTATATAATATTATATATATATATATATATATATATATATATTAAATTAGTATTAGTAAGAGGAACCGAGGAAGTGCTGCTCTACAACTAGTTTTTTTTTTAAATTATTAAATATATAATATATATTTAAATATATAATATATATTTAAATATATAAGTGTCCTACAACTGGTTTAAAAAAAATATATTAAATATATAAAATATTTTAAATATATATTAAATATGGGTGGATCGGGTCGGGTCGGGTTTGACAGGTTTATAATTTTATGACCCAAACCCTACCCGACTCACTATAAAAAAAATTTTGTAACCCAACCCAACCCGCTAAGCCCTAAAAACCAACCCAACCCGGCAGGTCGGGTTGGGTTGGGTCGGGTTTGGCAGGTCGGTGGGTTTTCTGCACACCCCTAGAGAATGACATGTTACTAAGTTTGTAATAGATCGCAATCATGATTTGTTCTCCCCTTAGGAAGTGTGATTTCTTCAAGCCAATCAAGTTATCACTATAGATGATGAAAAACACATTTTCTTATTGAAAGAAATTGGACTTCCAATTAGAAAGGTAATGCGTGTTATGGAACTTGAGAAGCATTTGAAGCATAGACAAATTCCATTTTTTCAAAGGGATATTCGTAATCTTTATGTGAAAATGAGAAGGAAGAATGCAAAGAATGATGCCACGGATCTCCTACAATTTTGCAAAGTTGCTAAAGAAGATAACTCTAGGTTTCAATATGCATTTACAACTGATGAAGAAAATAGGTTGGAGCATAATTTTTGGTCACCTATTCATTGTTTTGATTGGAACCAAAAATATTGAGATGTGGGGTTTTTTTTTTTTTTTTTTTTTTTTTTAAATACTACTTATAAGGTGAATGCTTATGATATGCCTTTTGGTATTTTTGTTAGTGTCAATAATCATGGAAATACAATTCTCTTTGGTTGTGCATTTCTTTGAAATGAAACAACAGGTGCCTTTCGGTGGTTAATGAAGGTACATTCTTTGTCTTCTAAATTTTTACATTATTTTTTAAATTTTATTTGATTAATTAGTAGAATAATAATAATGTTTATCCTTTGAAATGTTTTCATGTTTTCATAAATTTGTATTTGATTAGCAAACTTTTGCATGCTTAATGGAGAATCAACCCAAGACAATTTTGATGAACTGAGATCCATGAATTACAGAGGCAATATCAAAAAAAATTCCGACTACAAAACATGTCATTTGTATATGGCATATTACCGCTAAATTTAGCGGTTGGTTTACATCAATTATTCGTAATCAATATTCAAATTGGTGCATGGACTTCTATAAGTTATACACATTGGAGTCATGTAAAGAGTTTGACAATCAATGGCTTTAAGTTATGACAAAATATGACATGCTCTCCGACAAACATGTAATTGGTTTATATCAAATTAATCACTTTTGGGTACCATGTTACCTTTGAGGGAATTTTTTTGGTGGAATGAGAACAACCGGAAGATTGGATAGTATAAATGTATTTATTAAACGGTTTGTTAGTTCTCACAGAAACTTGATCCAACTCATTAAACAAGTAAGTCATTATTTACTATTGATTCCTTTTGTTGTATATATATATATATATATATATATATATATATATATATATATATATTTTTAATTTGTTAATATTTGTAGTCTTCGTGTGTCATACAGAAGTTTTTAATTTATTTTATTATTTGGAATTTTAGGTTGATCTTGGCATTGAAGATATTGAGCAAACACAATCACATGATACGATATTGGAGACATATAGAGGTTCTTCTTTAAGATTAATGTCACCATTAGAAGACCAAGCACATAATGTTTTGATGCCCTATGCTTTCAAGATTTTTCAAAAGGAGTTTGGGAGAGCCACACAATATTCGATGCTTCAAGAAAACGGTATTGAATTTGTGCTACAATATTATAAAGATGAAACTAGTCCAGAGGCACAAGGTATTATGGGATGGTAAGATGGCTAATTGTAGTTGCAAGAATTTTGAATTTTTGGGTATATTTTGTTGTCACATACTTAGTGTATTCCTTCATAAAGAATGTTACCATATTCTATCTTTGTATTTACCACCATGTTGGTGTCGTGAAGCATCATTAAGAGAAAAAAAATTGCTAGTATTGGAAGATGAAAATTTAGTGGAGAAGAAAAATATGGTTGATGCTAATGTTAATGATATGATTGATGGAGATTTCTTCATTAATTGTCCTCCGCTCTTAAAGACAAAAGGTCGCCCAAAGCAAAAACAAATGAAAGGTGGAAGAGAATTAGGAAAGAAAAAGAAGTCTTGTGGCCTTTGCAAACATGTTGGCCATAACATCTCAACATGTCTGGAGAAAGATAATTATACTTTCTCAAATGGTGAGAAAAAAAAGTACTTCAAGTGAAATGGGATTGAATCCAATATTTTGTTTGAAATGTTAAGCATAAACTCTTGAGCTTGTAAAAGAAAAAAGCTATGACAATATTGTGTTTGTTAATTTTGACAATATTGTGTCATTGGACTAAAATGCTTCTACATGACAATATAATGCCTTTGTTAATTTTGACACTTCTCTTCTCTTGTCTTTTTTGTTGTTGTTGTTGTTGTTGTTGATTTTACATTTCCATTTTGACAATATTATGCCAGTGAATATTCATATTATCATTTTTAATATTATGTCATTGTACTAAAATGCTTCTTCCTACTTTTTTATTTATTTATGAATTTACCTAAATTTTTATAAGGGATTCAATTTAAGACTTGAGCTTCCTCTATTGTGCTTGTGAATTTATGTTCTTTTATTCTTTCTTATTTTTTTGGTTACAAATCTTTGTCTTCTTTTTTCATTTTTTAATTTCTTTTTGAATCTTCTTCTCTTTTTTTCATTAGTTTTTAGGGTCAGGTGTTCAAAATTTTATTTTAAAGGGTTCAAAAAAATTTTAAAAATTTATACTTAGTTTTTTCCTTTTTCTTTTGGGCAAGAGGTTCATTTGAACCAAGGTTTTGAATTCTATTCTGGATTAGCTATTGGAATGGAAAATTGGTCAATATTGGTGCATCGTTTCAGAATTAGTATTGGATATATAATAATAATAATAATAATAATAATAATAATAGAAGGTTATTACTTTCTTTTTTTGCTCAAATAAAGTTATTTACTTATTAAACTAAAATTTTAAAATGATTATCTAATGATTTATTTATTTAAAAGAAATATTCTAATGAGTGGTAGTTTTGTAAATAAGAAAGAATGTGGTGTTATTTGTAAGGAATGCACATTCCTAGAAATTTAGGTTGCGTTTGGATAGTTTATTTTTTACCAATTTATTTGACTATTCAGCTTATTGTTACTACTATTCATGATCCCACTGCACTTTTTGGTACTATTCATGGGTCTCACTATACTATTTCAGCTAACTTTTACCTTTATCTATTGTACTTTCAGTAAAAAGTCTTCAGTTTCAGTAAAATAAGCGAATTCCAAACACGTGTTTGGTACATGCACTTAAAAACTGAAAACATGTATCTGAAAATATATGTAGAAATACGTGTGGGTGAAAAGGGTGTGGAAATACGTGTAATATTATTTAAAAACTGAAAATATGTGTTTGAGTGAGTGTACCAACCGGAGCCTTAATATTTCATTTTTCCATGAAAATATCATCCTTTTTTTTTACTCTTCTCTCTCTAATTCCTCTTCCGAGACTTATCTAGTACACTTCTCATCCTTTTTCCATATCTATAACTCATTTTTTAAAATTTTTATGTTCCCCCATATGAAACTCTTGGCTCAACTTCTCTATTTTTTATTTTTTTTCACAGCTTTCTTTTCTAACTTAGTCCGTCTCTTCTTTGATTTCCCCACCATTAATCCAGTTTGTCTCCTTTAATTTGGTATTTAAAACCTTGACTTGAAGCCCCTCCCATCAACGTGGCGTTGCTACTGATTTTGGGGGCATCTCAAGCACTTCTCATATGTTTTTATGGTTTTTTTTTTTTTTTCCCACGCATATTCGAAAGAGCGTAAATTGATCCGCCCCTTGCCCCATAGTAATTATTCCTCAATTTCAAAATACAAATCAAACACTAATATCTCTTTGATTCCACATACATTGTTAGGAGTAGGACTAAACAGATTAGCAACTGTCAGGCATGGCCTCACGGGCAGAATGGAGTGGAATGGAACGGAACGGTATGGATCGAAAGTGCTTACCACTGTTGTAACCTTATTTTCTCATATAATGGATCATTAGCCGCACGTTCCAGTGAGCATTGCCAGCATAGGCACACTACCGTGCCCCATAAATTCTTTGCATTTATTAATGTCTTCTCTCTTCTTTAATCTTTACCTAAACAGATTATTTCAGAACAGGTTTGAAGTCATCTAACCAGACATCATTTTTGAATTCATATACTGCAAATAAACAAGCTCCTTCTCTCAACAGATGAAAGACACTAAGAAAACTTTCAGGTGTGGTACCACATCTTCTTCCCTACTCCCAATAACAATTCACTCCATATTTGTAACAATGGCTGTGGGACAGTACACAGTAGAAAAATAAACCACTCAGTGCCGCAGATGTGTTCATTGTGCTTATTCTTCTTATGTTATATATTACGTTTTGGTATGTCATGATCCTAATTAATGCAAACTTCCGTATGCGTTGGCCTACTTACTCTGACCATCTAATCAAGATCAAGAAGGATCAAATTAAATTAGAATTAAGCACACATAAGACAACAGTTATGACCAAATGGTCCAGTATATATCATATCTTGAGGTATTAAGAAGCCCTCCATATGCATTTAAGTTACACTAACTAATGATCAACATGTTAATCCTCAAACCGGTCACCCTGGACTTCGATATTCTTATTAATTTTAGTAGTTCAATGTTCATTCACTTTTTGTGTAACTCATCAGTTTTCACTTACCCTTCCTAGCAACCAAATTGAAAGCTCAGCAACAGCTAGAATAAAAAAAAGGTACACGTGAATGCATTGATGTATGGATGTTCTGTGTACGAGTGCACATATTATTGCCAGTTCTATTCTTCACAGTGAGTGTAGCAGCACTTGAAGTCCATGTTGTGGGCGAAGGGTAAGAAGCGGAATTGGTGAGTGCACATAGGCTGGGGATAGGGTGAAGGCATAGCGTTGTAGAATCATAGAAAGAGCAATCTTTGTTTCAGTGGTAGCAAAGTTAAAGCCCACACAGTTTCGGGGTCCCATTCCGAATGGCAAAAAAGCAGCTATGTTGTTGTTAGTAGCTTTGGACACACCTTCTGAGAATCTCTGTGGTTTGAAAAGATGCACATCCTCTCCCCATACTTGAGGGTCATGGTGAACTGCAATCATTGAGATGATCAACACCAGTTCAGCTGGAAGAGTGAGCTTCCCAAGACTAGTTTTCCTTTCAACTTTTCTTGCTGCAGTTGAAACTGTAGGTGGATATAACCTCAAAGACTCATTGATGATCATGGCCATCTGCATGTGAAAAAATGTCAAAATTTTAGAATTTGCAATTGAGCTGGATATGTGGTATGTTATTTACATAAATAATTAATTTGAGTTCGAGATGTTCTTACAGTCTTGAGCTTTGTGATGCCATCTGGATTTGGATTTTGGTGGCCAAATAAATTGAGAACCTCCTTTCTTGCTTCCTCTTGCCAATCAGTGTGGATCGCTAGAAGCAATACAGTCCACGCTAGCAAAGAATTAGTGGTTTCTTGTCCAGCAAAGTAAAATGTCTTGCACTCATCCACTAGATCTTGTATTGAAATCTTTGGGCTAGAATTGGCATCATGATAAGCCTTTACAAGTAATTGAAGAAAATCATTCCCAAAGCTGCCAACCTCTTCAGTCATTACCTTATCTTCTTTTTTCTTAATTATCGTTAATATAGAGTTGAATATTTCTTTTTCAAGCTGCTCTGATTCAATTTCATCACTGGTTTTATAAAATTTACTGTAAAAATAGACAAGAAATCAATTCACTAAGAATATAAAATGGGGACTAGTTCTTTGTTTCTCAATTGTTGGTTTAACGTAAAAGGGCTTTACCTGATGCCAGGAAACTTGAGTTCATGAATATTTCTGGACGTTAACAAAGTCAATTTCATCAACATCTGAAAAATGTTCTCCCCTTCTAAGTAACTGCTCCCAAAAGCTGTCCTAGAAATCAGTTCTGATGTCAATAGCCTAAATTCTTCGAATACCTCAATCTCTTTGCCTTCATGATGTTTCCACCTTTCTAGCATCACCTCCACACCAGTGATCATTGCTGGAATCATATTCTATATACAAAAGTGAACCCATTCTAACAATACAGACTAATTTCTAAGATTTTATATCTATGTTTTTTTGTATATAATTTATTAGTACGCTTATTTTTCATTGAGTATTAAAGTGGACCAAACAGAGAAAGAACAAGAAAGGTTCTTGATTAGGCTTGAATCAAAGATAATTGATATGCCTTGATTCAAGCCACTAAGCGGTTCTTAAACATATGCGAAATGTGAAACATATCTTAACATTGTGTTCAGTTCCTCTTACGATGATCGATTGAACAAGTTGTTCAATGCCAATAATAACTAGTAACACTTTAAGCCTGTTTGAAAAAAGTTTATTCAGCTAAAACTGAAAACTTTTTGCTGAAAATGCTAAACAAGTGCAGTAGAACCTATAAATTATAGTACTGACATATGCAGTAGAATCTATAAATAGCTAAACAAGTGTACTGAAACCCATAAATAATTCTAGCAAGGCAGTAAAATCCATAAATAATAGAAATAAAAAACTAAATAGTAAAATAACCTGACTTTAAACTCTAATCCCAACGGCAACTAAGAGCTTACTTTCAGGCTCTCTGCATGGAAGGCAGAATTGGCCAGTTTTCGCATCTTTGCCCATTTTTCACCTTCAGATGTCACAAGCCCATCTCCTAAGAGCTTCTTTACAAAACCTTCAGTCGTCTTTTGCTTCGGAAACGCGTTGTCTCTATTATTCAGTACCTCTTTGATAAGCTCTGGTTCTGTTAGGACCATTTGAGCTTGAGGACCGTTCCATTGAAGAAAATTCTTCCCTAGATCAAACCAAAAAAAAGGCAAGAAAATGAAAAATGACCAAATTTAATAAAATTCAGCTAAAACATAGTTGAAAATATATAGACTTTATACTGTGTATTGTTCCTCTGATACTAATAGTAATATGAACTCATAATACTCATAATATGTACTTAAAGGGACAGACTTTCATATACTCATAATGAAAAAAAGAAAGATAAAATTGACAAAGCCATACTTCAAATTGAGTAAGGAGAACAACTTGACTAGGGAAAGAAAAACAACACAAAATCCTAATTCAACTACTAATTTGCATAATTTTTTTTACCATATTTGTTGACCCATGAGTGAATATGAGGCTGAACTTTGGACACTATGTCATGTGATAAATCCATAGGCCTGCTCATGGCTTCCTTTTTCATGTTCAAAATTTCCTTGGTGCTTCCATGGAAGGATCTGTAGGAAGGACCTTTGATTCCCTGTGAACCCATTAGAAACTGCATGCGAATTGGAGTCCAACATAGTTTGAGAAGGACCCGGATGAGAGCTAAGAGAAAGTATAGACACAGAGAGCTTGAAACACAGATTACAAGGATTCCAATAGCACCCATTTTTCTTTTTGTCCCCTTCAATGAAACTTGTGGATATTTATGCAAAAGTCATCGCTTATTTAGTTTCAAATGGTGTGGGTCCCACTTAATATAAAAATTGAAGGGTTGAGGAATTATTAAACAAGGTACCCTTATGTTTTTTTTTTTTAAATTTTTTTATTCAAAGTTATTTTTAAAAAATAGATTAAAATTAATATGATTTTAATTTTTGATAAGTGTATATTGTAGCACCAATGGATGTGAATGAAGTTGCTAGTGAGACTCAATATTTTGCTCCAAAAAATTGTTTTGACTTAAATGACCACCCCAGTCTAGCATGCACAGTTTCAATCTAAGTGCACCCTAGACTCCCACAGGATTATCCAATCCAATTCAGGCCAGTAGAAGCTCATTCTTTCAGGCTTATGAAGTTTAGTCCAACTCCAATCCAATTGCACTACCCAATTTAGGCAGCAATCCAATTCCAAGATTGAGGAGGAAAATGATGGTCACATCAAAGACCCTGAATGCTTTCAAGAATGCATCTAGATACATGGGGGCTATCAAGTTTGCTGGGAGTCAGTCATCAAGGCATGCTCCAAGAAAAAATGAGTAGTTTGCTGTTTTATATCTTTTGATGAATGACTTGTGTTCTGTATAATTATAGCCAAGCCCTTATTTTGTATAATTGATATTAGTTAAACAATGTCTTGTTGTTTGGGTTAAGATTGACAGTTGAATAATGCCCTTTTGTTATTTAAACATACTTTTGTTTTTTTTAATGATAACTATGAAGATGTTTGGGTTAAGTTTGACAGTATGTTAATTAAGATGTTTGGATTTCAAGATTGAGTTTGTTGTTTCCTTCTGTTTTGTTTTATATGTGTAGTATAGTGCTTTCTTGGAATATGTTATTTGTTAATATTAGTTTTATTTGTTGCATGCACTTGGAAATCTGCTACTTGGTTCAATAGGAACATTTCCAATCCACACATCCACATATCCACACATTGAATGAGAAAGGTATTAATTTATTTCTCAACAGAATGAGTACAAAATAAGCAGTAGGTGTGTCATTGCTAATAACTAATCCTACCAAAATAGAGCACACTGCCAACCCTTCATATATAAACACTGCAACCCTCCATATATAAACACTACAACTCTACATGCACTACCAAACATAGCAATCCACACAAGTTATTTCTACCCCCTACCTAAGCAAACATAGAATTGCAAATATCACCACTAACAATGCCACAACTACAACTAAAAACTTCTCTCTTTTCTTGCAATCTGCAAGCTCAACCTTAAGTTTGATGATCCTTTGCCTTTGCTGTGGGATAAGCACTTTACCACGTTCACATATCTCATCATCACGCAATTGGAAGAACCTACACTTTCACCTCACATGAAACACAGATAATGCTCTAAAAAAATGAAAAATGGAAATCCATAAACTATTGTAGCAACAATTTGAAACAACATACTGAAATTAACTAAAACCCACTCAAATAATTTATTGAAATTGACATACCCAGTAGTTTGGACAACCATAGAACCTTCTGCCAGGGTTGTCTTCAGTCCACACCACAATTAGGATAGGTTTTTAATTATAGTAGCATGTCATTGGTGCTCTCCTCCTCACACTGGAACTTGTGAACAGCTTGCTTTCATTGGGTTTCGAAGATTGTTTGTTTTGATTGTGGTTTGGGGAGATGAGGATTAACTGTGTGGGTGGAGATCCAAGCTTGAATTTTGGGAGTTTAGGGTTTTTGGTATTGATTTTAGGTTTCTGGTACTGATTTGGTGGATTTATGGGGTAGTGAGGGTCACGTGTGACATAAAGGGGCAGGAAACCCATGTGGCATGGGTGACGAGAGCCACGTTGAATTTTTATTAATATTTTAATTAGTCTGTTAGCCACCTCAGCTATTTCCGTTTGTGGATTGACGGAAAGGACTAAAATAACACGCGTTAATTGGTTTAAGGACTAAAAGTGGTGAAATAGAAATGTAGGGACCAAAATAGAAATAGGGTTAAAATGTAGGGACTAAAAGTGTATTTACGCCAAGAATTTTTCTTCTTTGGACAATTTTTTTCTTCTTTGAACAAAATTGATCTCTTAACACATTTCTTTCTATTTTATTTTTTATTTCCCACCAAATATTATTTTATCAATGTTTTACTATCCATTTTCTCTCACTTTACCAATATCAAACTCAATTTCTTCCCCTTTACCAATATCAAAGAAAAAAAGAGATGAAGAAATGTCGATGAAGGATTGAGGAATTATTAAACAAGGTACCACTATTGTATTTTTTTTTTATTCATAGTTATTTTTAAAAAACAAATTAAAATTAATATGATGTTAATTTTTATTTTTGATACATGTATATTGTAGCACCAATGAATGGGAATATAGTTGCAAGTGAGACTAAATACTTTGCTCCAAAAGATTGTTTTGACTTAAATGAACCACTTCAAGAAGGTATTATAATTTTATTTTATTTGTGATTTACATTTCATTTATCATAGAATATGATGTTTATTTTTTAAACTCTTGTTTTAATATAGCACCAAAATTAATATGATGTTAATTTTTATTTCTAATACATGTATATTATAGCACTAATGGATGGGAATGCAGTTACAAGTGAGAGTCACTTCTTTACTCCAAAAAATTGTTTTGACTTAAATGAACCCCTTCAAGAAGGTATTATAATTTTATTTTATTTGTAAATTTACATTCCATTTATCATAGAGTATGATGTTTATATTTTAAACTCTTGTTTTAATATAGCACCAATGAATGACAATGTAGATGCAAGTGAGGCTCATCAATTTGTTCCATTGAATTGTTTTGACTTCAATGAATTGTCTCATGAAGGTATTATTATTTTTCATTTTATTTGTAATATATAATTCATATTATATGATGTTGATTTTTTTTTTAATTTTTGTTTTAATATATTACAAGTTGAAGATGATTTGATTTCAAGCGAGATTCATGAAAGTGTTTCAAAGAATTGTGTTGAATTTCCAAATGATGGAAAAGATAATAATACTTATGGAGATGAAATAATTGATTGGAATGAATGTCCAATAGATGAAATGGAGTTATTAAACAACATGAAGATATAAATTCAATAGAAAATGAGTTTGAGCCTTTTGTTGGTCAATGTTTTCCTAGTGAAGAAGGAGCTTTCATTTCCTATAAAAATTATGCAAATCGATATGGTTTTACAAATTGAAAAGTTTGTATTGAGAAAAAAAAAAGGAGAAATAGTAAGATGTGATTTCTTTTGTTATCGACAAGGTAAACAACCACTAAAAATAGTGGATCCATCTAAGGAACAATGAAATAAGAAGTCTTTAAAATGTGGGTGTAAAGCTCATCTAAGTATCATTTTATGAAAGTCATTTGATATTTTTTCTTAAGAATGGCATGTCACTAAGTTTGTTATATATCACAATCATGATTTGTTCTCCTCTTTGGAAGTGCGATTTCTTCAAGCCAATTGAGTTAACACTATAGATGATGAAAAACACATTTTCTTATTGAAAGAAGTTGGACTTTCAATTAGAGAGGTAATGTGTGTTATGGAACTGGAGAGGCATTCGAAACATGGACAACTTCCATTTTTTCAAAGGGATATTCATAATCTTTAATTATGTGAAAATGAGAAGGAAGAATGCAAAGAATGATGCCATGGATCCCCTACAATTTTGCAAAGTTGCTAAAGAAGACAACTCTAGGTTTCAATATGCATTTACAATTGATGAAGAAAATAGGTTGGAGCATAATTTTTGGTCACCTACTCATTGTTTTGATTGGTACCAAAAATATGGAGATGTGGTTTATTTTTTATTTTTACTATTTATAAGGTGAATGCTTATGATATGTCTTTTGGTAATTTTTGTTAGTATCAATAATTATGGAAAGGCAATTAATTGATTGTGCACTTCTTCAAAATGAAATAACAAGTGTCTTTCGATGGTTAATGAAGGTAAATTCTTCGTCTTATAAATTTTTACAATTATGTTTTTTTAAAATTTTATTTGATTAATTAGTAGAATGATAACGTTTATCTTTTGAAATATTTTCATGCTTTAGTAAATTTGTATTTAATTAACAGACTTTTGCATGCTTAATGAAGAATCAACCCAAGGCAATTTTGATAGACCAAAATCCATAGATTATAGAGGCAATATCAAAATAATTGCCAACTACAAAACATGTCTTTTGTATATGGCATATTATCGCTAAATTTAGTGGTTGGTTTACATCAATTCTTCATAATCAATATTCAAATTGGTGCATGGACTTTTATAAGTTATATAAGTTAGAGTCATGTGAAGAGTTTGACAATCAATAGCTTAGCAAATATGTAATTGGTTTATATCAAATCAAGCACGGTTGAGTATCATGGTAAAAGTAGAGCTAGTTCAATTCAATTTGAGGTTTATGATGATAACTTTAACAACGTCTCTTTTGTATTTAATTAGTAAATTTGCATTATGGAAAATTACAAACTTTATTTTTTGTATTTGGGTATTGTTAGAATCTTATTTTCCATTTCATAATGTAGCTAATCCAATCCGTCTAAGTAGGATTTTATCCAATTTAATTTTGGAAAAAATAAAATCTTTTTACAAAATCTTGTGAGCGTGATAGATTCTTGAGACAATTATTTTTATTTTTACTTATTTCATTATCTTCAAACTCTTTTTTTTATTTGCTGTAAGATTTCATCTAAATTTTCTATTATATTTTTTTTATATTGCTAATGACAAATTTTTCAATTGATCAATTGATTCTATCCTATTTGAGATTTAATTAATTTTTATATCATGTGATCAAGCCCAATTAGTGTTGAAGTCCGAACCTTTCTAATCCCAACTTTATCAAAAGAAATATGCTTTATTCTCAGACCTATTCCGATCTATCCTTAATCTTGATTCAGCCCATTCTATGGCTCCAGTTTCTGTCATCCTGTTGAGTTTTTGGCAGCGACCAAACCAAATTCTAGAGAATCAATGCTCATGGAATCTTGGTATTTTAGTGGCAAATAGAGGTTAACAAGAAAGTTCCCAAGATCGTCCATAACAGAGGTCCTGTAGGTTGGTCTCCGCCTCCAGTTCGTAGCTATAAGGCTAACTTTGATGCAGCAATGTTTTCTACAACTTTGCAGGCTGGTCTAGGAGTGGTGAGTCGTGATTCTGATGGGAATATTGTTGAAGTTTATTCCTTCATGCTCTTGTGGAGTCTGTACTTGTGGTTCTATGGCTGCTCATGCATAATACCAAGAAGAGTGCACTATGAATTTCCTCATGAGTCTGAATCATATACTTGTGCTTCAGTTAGAGGTCAAATTCTGTTAATGGAACCTTTTCCCTCGCTGAACAAGGTATTTTCTCCTGTTACACAAGAAGAAAGGTAAGGAAGGGTTGGGTCTAACCCTACTGCTACTGAAACTACTGCTGCTCTTTTCTCCGGAGGTTCTAATGTTCCAAGCAAAGACAATTATTCTAACAAGCCTAATGCAGAGAAGGATAGGCCAATTTGTTCACATTGTGGTGTTATTGGACATGTAGTAGACAAGTGCTACAAGATCCATGGCTATCCTCCTGGATATAAGAACAAGGGAAAGGGTTATTCAGCGAACCAAGTTTCATTCACTCCAGCCAATTCTGCAGATGGTATGGAAGAGCTAACCATGGTGGCACTCACTTCATCTCAGTGTCGACAACCTATGTCCATGCTTGAATCTCATTACTTGGGATCACAGCAGCCCAACTTGGAGCCAACTCTTGGGACTCATTAAGCAGCCACTCTCATCACTTAGCCTCCTAAAGCATCTCAGCATTCTGGTTCTTTCAACACAGCAGGTTTTGTTTCTGTGATTGAAGACAAAGAATTGGATAAAGTTACCTCTCTTTGCTTGCATACCTCTATTAGCTTAGACCATTCAGTTTTTTCATCAAATCTTATTATTCCCACTGATATTTCCCCACAAGATTGGATCATTTATAGTGGTGCTACTGACCACATGGTTCACTCTATTTCCTTACAAACATAACCTCAGTTTTGGTTACTCACATTGGTCAAGTTCAACTCTCTTCTAATTTAGTACTTGATGATGTTTTGTGTGTGCCTTCTTTCTCTTGGCAAATTCACACATCGTTCTGCTGATTCTTCTTATGTTATATATTACGTTTTGGTATGTCATGATCTTAATTAATGCAAACTTCTGTATGCGTTGGCCTACTTACTCTGACCATCTAATCAAGATCAAGAAAGGATCAAATTAAATTAGAATTAAGCACACATAAGACAACAGTTATGACCAAATGGTCCAGTTTATATCATATCTTGAGGTATTTGGAAGCCCTCCATATGCATTTAACTTACACCAACTAATGATCAACATGTTAATCCTCAAATTGGTCACCCTGGACTTGGACGTTTTTATTAATTTTAGAAGTCCAATGTACATTCACTTTTTGTGCAACTCATCAGTTTTCACTTACTCTTCCAAGCAACCAAATTGAAAGCTCAGCAACAGCTAGAATAAAAAAAAGGTACACACACGAATGCATTGATGAATTGATGTTCTGTGCACAATTGCACATATTATTGCCAGTTCTAGTCTTCACAGTGAGTATAGCAGCACTTGAAGTCCATGTTGTGGGCGAAGGGTAAGAACCTGTATTGGTGAGTGGACATAGGCTGGGGATAGGGTGAAGGCAAAGCGTTGTAGAATCATAGAAAGAGCAATCTTTGCTTCAGTGGTAGCAAAGTTAAAGCCCACACAGGTTCGGGGTCCCATTCCAAATGGCAAAAAAGCAGCTATGTTGTTGTTAGTAGCTTTGGACACACCTTCTGAGAATCTCTGTGGTTTGAAAAGATGCACATCCTCTCCCCATACTTGAGGGTCATGGTGAACTGCAATATTTGAGATGGACAACAGAAGTTCAGCTGGAAGAGTGAGCTTCCCAAGTCTAGTTTCCCTTACAACTTCTCTTGTAATTGCAAGTACTGGTGGATATAACCTTAAAGACTCATTTATGATCATGCCCATCTGCATGGGAAAGACTTGTCAAAAATTTAGAATTTACAATTGAGCTGGATATGTGGTATGTTATATACATAAGTAATTAATTTGAGTTTGAGACGTTCTTACAGTCTTGAGCTTTGTGATACCATCTGGATTTGGATTTTGGGGGCCAAATAAATTGAGAACCTCCTTTCTTCCTTCCTCTTGCCAATCAGTGTGGATTGCTAGAAGCAATACAGTCCACGCTAGCAAAGAATTAGTGGTTTCTTGTCCAGCAAAGTAAAATGTTTTGCACTCATCCACTAAATCTTGTATTGAAATCTTTGGGCTAGAATTGGCATCATGATAAGCCTTTACAAGTAATTGAAGAAAATCATTCCCAAAGCTGCCAACCTCTTCAGTCATTACCTTCTCTTCTTTTTTCTTAATTATCTCTAATATAGAGTTGAATATTTCTTTTTCAAGCTGCTCTGATTCAATTTCATCGCTGGTTTTAAAATATTCACTGTAAAAATAGAGAAGAAATCAATTCACCAAGAATATAAAATGGGGAGTAGTTCTTTGTTTCTCAATTGTTGGTTTACCGTATAGGGACTTTTTACCTGATGCCAGGAAACTTGAGTTTATGAGTATTTCTGGACGTTAACAAAGTCAACTTCATCAACATCTGAAAAATGTTCTCCCCTTCTAAGTAACTGCTCCCAAAAGCTGTCCTAGAGATCAGTTCTGATGTCAATAGCCTAAACTCTTCAAATACCTCAATCTCTTTGCCTTCATGATGTTTCCACCTTTCTAGCATCACCTCCACACTAGTGATCATTGCTGGAATCATATTCTACATACAAAAGTGAATCCCTTGTAACAATTCAGACTAATTTCTAAGATTTTATATCTGTTTTTTTGTATATAGTTTATTAATAAGCTTATTTTTCATTGAGTGTTAAAGTGGAAAACAGAGAAAGAACGAGGAGAAAGGTTCTGAATAAATCTCTGTTCTCTGTGATAAAATGTCTGTACAGTATAAGTCTATATACACACACACGCACACAACGTAGTTGACCAATGAGGCCCTTGATTAGGCTTGAATCAATGATAATTGACATGCCTTGATTCAAGCCACTAAGTGGTTCTTAAACTTGCAAAATGTGAAACATGTCTTCACGTTGTGTTTAGTTCCTCTAAAGATAATCGATTAAACTAGTTTTTCAATCTTACTTTCAGGCTTTCAGCATGGAAGGCAGAATTGGCCAGTTTTCGCATCTTTGCCCATTTTTCACCTTCAGATGTCACAAGCCCATCTCCTAAGAGCTTTTTTATAAAATCTTCGCCCTTTTGTTTCTGGAAAGCGTTGTCTCTATTATTCAGTATCTCTTTGATAAGCTCTGGTTCTGTTAGGACCAATTGAGCTCGAGGACCGCTCCACTGAAGAAAATTCTTCCCTGGACCAAACAAAGACAAGCCAAGAAAATAAAAAATCTTCAAATTTAGTAAAATTTAGCTAAAACATAATTAAAATTTATATATAGTAGTCTTTATGCTGTGTATTGTGCCTCTGATACTAATTGATAACAACTTACCTTCACACTTCCTTCTTAAGAGTGATTATAATATGTACTTATAGGGACATATATATTTTCATCTACTCTTAATCAAAAAGATGAAATTGACAAAGCCATACTTCAACTTGATCAGGGAAAGGCAAAAAAAAAAAAAAAAAAAAATCCTAAATTAAGCTACTAATTAGTTTTTACCATATTTGTTGACCCATGAGTGAATATGAGGCTGAACTTTGGAAAGTATGTCATGTGATAAATCCATGGACCTGCTCATGGCTTCTTTTTTCATGTTCATCATTTCCTTGGTGCTTCCATGGAAGGAGCTGTAGGAAGGACCTTTGATTCCCTGTGAACCCATTAGATACTGCATGCGAATTGGGGTCCAACATAGTTTGAGAAGGACCCTGATGAGAGCTGAGAGAAAGTATAGACACAGAGAACTTGAAACACAGATTACAAGGATTCTAAAAACACCCATTTTTTCAATGAAACTTCGTGGATGTTTAGAATTTTATGGTTTTCGTGCTCTGAATATTTAATATTTAATAAAACACAGATTACAAGGATTCTAAAAACACCCATTTTTTCAATGAAACTTCGTGGATGTTTAGAATTTTATGGTTTTCGTGCTCTGAATATTTAATATTTAATAAAACCTTTACCGCGTTGTCTAGAATCTTGAGAGACTAGATGGGAGTTTGTCTTTTTCTATTCTATAATCTGATAAAAAAAAAAAAATTCGGTGGCTTTGATGGGACTCGTACATAATGAGTTAAAACATGATACAACAAATCAACGATGATATTCACTGTTCAGCAAAAAAAAAATCAACGATGAAAAAGTTTATATTGGTTACATATTGTACAAAAGAAAATAACAACGTTTTACATAATTTTCTATATGAACATGGTTTTTAAAAATTGAACAATTAAAAGAACTGGAAAGAAGAGAAACTCAAGTTTTTAAAATTTGATAAGGTTCAATGGCAGGTCGAACTGTAACAATTATTTTAACAATAATTGATTAACATAAAAATAAATAAAATAAATGTGAATATTGACTTAAAAAAAATTTAAAGAGGTTGAAGTATCTCTCATTTGACGATTAGGTACTCTCTTGAAATACTTTAATAAATTTATACAATAGAATAATAAAGTAATATAATTGAAGAGAAAATGTTTCTAAAGTTTAAAGCTTAAACAATTGTGCAAGAAATTATATTTAACTAGTCACAAACTCGCGCGTTACGCGTGATAATTTTTTGGATAAAATACTATTTTAGTCTCTAGATTTTATAAAGAATTCTTAAAAAAAGAAAAAAATTTTATCATATTTTTCATAATCTTGTCTATAACTTTTTTTTTTAATTTTTTTTATTTTACCATTATTATATATTTATTGGTTAATGATTTGCATAACATAGACATTAAATAAGCGGTAGAATTATTCATTAGACTTTTTTAAGTCATGGTGTATGAAAATTATGATTATATATATATATATATATATATTTATATATAAGCTTAAATGAAATGTCAAAAAATGAGATTACAAAATTTTCCAACTTTATTTCTAATATAATTTCTAAATTACTAAAGAACATCTCATTTTTAGTTATGATAGGAAATATAATTTCCCTAATTAGAGTTTGATTAGTTTTAAGTTTAAATTTTGTATTATTATATTTAATTGTTGATTTTTTATTTAAATAAGTGATTGTAATGGTCGATTTTATTGCACTATAAAGTTTTTAATGTCCACTGTATAGCCATCTCTATTTTATTTATTACTCCTCTTGACTACCTTTTTATTTCCCAAACAACGGTTATTAGTTGACGTTTGATTTTATTTTATTTTTTCTTCCTTCATTTATTCTTTATTATTTTGTATGTTCCCTTGCTAGTTGTAAATTTTATGGTTATCAATAAGAAATAGATATCATGGATGGCTTAAATAGGTATAGATGTAGTTACGCTAGTGGTATGTCAAAGGTTTTTTTTTTTTTTTTTTTTGATTTTTCAAGGAAATATGAAAGGCATTTCTCTAGTTTGGTCTTAATTAATTAAGGTATCCATAATATATTAACGGAAGTAATACTGAGCCTTAAATTTTTTTTTTAATGTATGAAGTGGTTAGGTTAGTGGTATGTCAAAGTTTTTATTAAAAATAAAAAATAAAAATAATTCCAAGGAAATGTAAAAGGCATTTTTTTTGAAAAAAAGAAATTGTGACTTTTGAATTGTAGAAATATGATTGTTTTAGTTACCTTGTTTATAGATTTCATTATTAAGTTATAAACATCTAAATTAAAGTAGATGAATATATAAATGCAAAATTATATGTATAGTTACAATTGCACAAAAAAATATGTATAGATAATATATATATTTTTTGTTTTTGATTATTCATGAATATTTATTTCATTGTTTGCTTATAAATATCTAAACTAAAGTTTTTTTGAAAAAAATATAATTAAAATAGATGGACATGTAAAGGTAAAATTATATGAAAAGTTAAAACTACCCAAGATGAACATTTAACCACTGGTTAATGTGTGTTTTTTGAAGACTAAAAGTATACTTGATTGCTTTAGTAGGAACTATATAACTATGCAAATATTGTTGTGAGTGGTTCCATCATTTGCAAATTATCAAGTTTGGTGGCTTTACAAAACAGATATTTCATTTTGCAAAAAACTTTACATGAACTCCTCTTTTGTGACAACTTTTTATTTATTTATTTTTTCTTTTTGCTGAAACAATTTAAGAATATTAAGACTTAAGTTAACACATATGGTAGTTGTAAAACATGTCAATGATATGAAAAATAGAAATGTTTAAATATTTAAAAAGAATTTTTAGTAGATTGTAATATAAAACATTTTTTTTCTCAATATTTTATGTAACTTTTCCCTTAAGATCAATATTGTTGGCATCCTTTAAAAATGATACATAATATTTTTGAGAAGAAGAAGAAGAAGCAAAGATGATGCTAACACATAATATAAAATTATTAAGTTTGCGTGATTTAAATTTGTGGCCAAAAAAAAAAAAAAAAGTATCTAGATAAAAGTTTTTATCTAAATAAAATATAGTAGTTCATATTTTTTTAGTCTTGATTCAAAAAGTTCATTCTCAATAGCCTTTTAAATCTACAAATTGCACAATCTATAGGCCTAGACACACTCAATCCATGTAATATAATAACACTATATTATTATATTCTCTATGTATAATGCAGTAGGATAATATTTAATCAAAGAGAATATAAAAGATAACAACTTAAAACACAAAACTAAATAACCCAAAGTAGAATTCTAATTAACACAAAAGTTCATTAACCAAAAGAATTGATGCAATAAAAAAATTAAACAAAAAATGAAAAACAAATTGAGAGAGAGAGAGAGAAGTAACTTTTTTTTTTTTTTTGTGTGAGAAAACTATGCATAGAATGAAAAAGAAAATGTCAAATTTATAGTAAGATGTTGAGAATAAGAAGAGTCACAATAAAAGAAGATAAAAAGGTAGAGAAAGAATGATATTAAGGTAGAAAGTAGTAGGGAGATAAATAGGTAAAAGGGAGGGAGAGTTTAGGAAAATTAATAATAAAAATAATGGTTAAAAGTTATTTTAATTTTTAAATAATGGAGTTTTTAAGTCAGCTTAAATGAGAAAATGTTTTAAAAAATATATAAGAAAAATTGGAAACAAATGATGATGTGGTTGTTGATATGGCTTAACGTAAGGGTAGCAACATTAAATACTACACTTCAGTTTTTAGTAATATATAGATTAGAAAAAGTCAAATATCTCATAAGTGATGAGATGAGATTGAGACATTTAGTTTAAAATAAGGGGAAAATTTAATAAGGAAAAAAAAATGCAATTAATTTTCTTGACAGTTTTTTATATTTTCAATAAAAGTGGTGTCATATCTTTTTTAAAATGATTTATTAAAAATTGACCCAAGAATACTTGTTAACAAATTTTCAATATGACACTAAAATGAACACATAAATTAAACATGATTCCAATTTTAGTAATTTGAGTAATCACTCTTCACAAGAAATGTGAGAAAACCCCACTCCTTCATTTCAATCTTTGTTTAAGCTACTTTCTTTGTCCCGTTTTGTAAAGTTTGTATAGAAAATCAAACTTTTTAAGTGAACATCATTTAATGCATTGTTTTTTATATAAAAATATACAAGTGTCCAAAACTATCATCATTAATTTAAACTTTAGTGCAAGATGGTTATTGAGTTTTTAAATAAAGTAAGGGGTATGTTAAAAACTTTATTTGTTGGTTTTTAAAAAAGGACTTCATTTTGGGACATCCCAAAATGGAATAGAAGTACAATAATTTGGGATGGAAGGAGTAATAATTATTTTATTCATAGAACAATAACTTTTGTACCTCAATTTTTGTCACAACTCTGATGTGATAGATTGTGAGTGTCTGCTTTTCATTTTGACATGAATCCACAATTTTTCTGAACAACTAATAGTCTATCTATTGCACTAAAGTTGTGGCAAAACCCTTGGTTTTAAAAACCGGAATGGACAAAGAACCATAAAAAGAACTGATTATCGGTTTTGTGGTTTGATTGGGATCAGATCGATGGTCTAATTGGTAACATCGTAAATAATTTAATTAAAGTATAAAAATAAATAATTAGTCTTTTCATATAACTAATTAGCTAATAGTAGTAAATATGTTTAGTTAACAATATGTATGTTCGTTTAGACCCCTTAAAGCAGATTATTTAACCTAATTTATTAACCAAGTGATTACTTAGATTAATTTTTAGATCTAGGTTAAACACAAATATATCATATCATGCAAAAATGCGGAAAAGTAAATAACACAACGATATGATGATTTAGGAAAACCATTGAAATTAACCGTTTCAAGGTAAAAACTTAGAGATGATTTGACCTAGTTATCCTAAAGGTAAACCAAATCGACTATAAGAGAATTGGAGTTTTTACAAAAGATTTAACCCTAAATCTAATGCTACCTCCAGTAGTAACTTACTAACACAATCACATGCAAGTTTCGAATCCACAGAATCCTTCTCTTCTTGGATTTTTAGCAACACAAGCCACCTTGTTTGTGACTTTGAGATCCTACTCAAAGGTTTCAAATCACCTTCACTTGTTGATCTTGATGCAGTAACTAGTTCTACCAATCCTTGATTGTGGTTTTGGCTTTGGCTGATTCTTATGTAGTTAGAAGGTACAAAACCTCTCAAATCTCACAAAACGTAACACACAAGTCTTCTTCAACACCTTCAAAACATGGCTAGGGTTCTTCTTTTATATGTAGAGAAGTTTAGGTGAAACCCTAAACGTTTTTACGGGTTTTGGGCCTGTTTAAAAATTCTATAGAGACTGTGCCTATAATTTTCAATTGGTTGAGCCTAATTCTCAATCGGTCGAGAAAGGTAGAACTTCCTTTTTTTTTTTTCTTTTTCTTTTGGCAATCAGCTAGACTTGAAATCTTGAAACACCTTTATTTAAGCATTGCCTAAACACCTAGACTAGACATGTTTTGTTTTCAATTTGCCAACACAATACAACAATGATTCTAAATATTTAACTCTAAATCTTTAGAACCTAACAATCTTCCCCTTTGGCAATCCGTGACAAAACACACATACAACATGTAATGCTTAAATCAACTACCAGCTTCAAATACAAGTTATTGCCCTAACACAAATCTTACACAACTACTAACAATTAGTTGCTAGAATAAACAGCAGCTGTAGAAAGAATTAACCAGTAAATTCATGAAACATTGAAAACAAACTGTAAACGCATGTATGGAAAATACAGTATAACATTCTAAATCAAAATTTAAACTTTGAATTCACAAAACACATAAATATATAGTGAACAAATCAACATGAATAACCTCATAATCATCAACTATCATAATCAATAACCACATTACATCAATGTTTGTGAATCAAAGATAAATTAGACAAATAAACACAAAGAAAATATCCAAATACATCAAAACTGATATGTAAATACATCAAAACTCTCCATAAACACAATAAGTCTACTCCCCCTATGTACAAAAAGTCCTAAATCTACTCCCCCTTTTTGTTACGTATTGCCAAAGGCAAAATCAGTCCTCAAAGGGTGGAGGAGGTGGAAAAGATCTCCTGTAGTTCATAAAATTAGCTCTCAATGAAGCAACCTTCATCAACAACTCATCAAGAAGCTGTCCATGAGTAGCCTGAGTAGTCATGATGGATTGCATCATAGCATGGAGTGAAAGCGGAGGAGCAACTGTAGGATCTGTTGGGGTTTATGCCCTAAAATCGAATTTATTGGCATGTCATAAATAATTAAATTGTTTAATTATATGAGACTATTTATAAATGAACTAACGGGACATTATCTTAGTCCATGAGATGCATAGTATGTGATTTAGTTAAAGAAAATATATATCACAAGTTCTGTGTAAACTCAGAATTTTAGTTCGTAGTCGGTGATGAAATTGGGTATTTTATCTGCAAAGACTATAACATATCAACTAAGATGATTTGTCTTGATCATGGAAGTGGAGACTTCTAGTTGATATGTTGATATGTTTTAAAAGTTAAGACATATTGAACTGGATCGCTGTGAGATTTATTATTATCCTAATGACTGTCAAATGAATAATAAATCTTACGACTTCTATTTACATCAATTCTAAATCCTGAGAGAATAATGAACCTGATCATGAGGTGTAGGTTGCTTTGATATATCAGGAGTAAGATTTAAAGTCACGATCAAAATCTCAGTATGTTGGGCAGTTGCACTTAATGTTGATGGAACATATATTCTTAAGATGAAATTCATAATCTCTTAATGGAGATATAAAATATTCCCTTAAGATAAATTTAATAGGTTTGGTTATTCAGAGTGATGGGTCTAACCACTTTAGTAAGGAGTTACTAAAATATATATTTATGAAATTGGATTTCATAAACATATGGTGAATAACTTAAAGGATTAAACCGGGTACTCAAATATTAAGATGTAGTAATTTTCAAAGTGACAGTCAACATTCATGACTTTGAATTATTATGAATATTTTAATGAAGGAGTTGCATGTATAATAAAGTCTTGGGATATAATTTATTAATAAAGCCTAGAGTGTAGTTATATTCATATAATGGTATTGAATATAATTAATGGTAACTTTGGACTTGTCAAGAGTTGACAGAAAAGCCCAAGGCCCATTGGAGCTAGAGTCTTATTTGTTCCCTTTTGGTCCCACTCCAAGTCACATACTAAATTCCAATTGGAATGGCCCAAAGGCTAGCCCAATATAATCAGTTATATATAAGGAGAGAAACATACAAAATTTCATAAGGGTTTTTCATTAAGATCATATAAGGAATGAAATGGTGTGTATGTGAGTGTAAGACACTCTTTTATTCTCCCCTTGAAAACTGATAGAGACCACACTTCTTTAGTATCAAGTGGAATTAGAGTGAAAATTAAAGTGTTCCCAAGTACTTCTAATCTTTTGTTTTTGAATCTCACCGCACTAAGGTATACTTTCTTGTTCTTAAATTCTGAAACTTACATAGTACATGTTATCAATTGCGAAAGAAGTAGATCCGTTAATTTTCCACTGTGTATGTTTTGTATGCAATACAAACATGTATTTTTCCAACAGGATCAACATCCTTAGCATCACTAGCAGGATCCACAGTTGCAGTCAAATCCACAAATGTCTCCTCAGTAGTAAGCATAGCACCAGAGGTAGTAGCAACATCTCCTTGTGATCTCTTAGAAGTCCAGTGCTTTGCTCAGCACTCTTCTTCTATGCTTGTCTTTGTCTAAGGTAGGTGGCTCCTCTAGGGGCAGTAATATGAACTAACTCTAGGGGAGGAAAGTCCAACAAACCTAAGAACCTCAAAATCCTAAGAATGAACATAGGAAAGAATAACTTTTGACTCTTACTCTTACTCCTATAGATATCAACAATGGTTTGTATAAACATGGATGGAAAACACATAGAACCATCAGTAATGAAAGCATAAAGGAAAGCATATCGCTCAATGGGAACAGTATGAACATGGGAAATGGGATAGATGTTATGACATGTGATCCTTAAGTATAAAGAGTTAAACTCAGTAAACTCAAAAGAATTGATTCTTGGTTCAGAACCCCAAGAAACATGACGACCACACAGAAGGGACATCATATCATCAACAGCAGGAAACTCAGTGTATGGGTATTTGGGTTTACGAACTAAAGCCAATCTTAAAGCCTCAAAAACAGTTTGTTTAGTGATGGTAAACTCCTGACCACAAATCCAGAAGTCAAATAATGACCACCAATAACCTTAGAATAGACAGATAGATTAGAGTAAAACTCTCTAATCAAGGCTGCAAGAGGAGGATCAAACACCTCATGCAAGGAAACCCAATTCCTAGACACAAAGTTTCTACGTATAGAAGGATCTAGTTCACTCTACACTATCCTCCTCTCACCCTAAATAGACCTATACTTAGTCAAGGTCTCATATGTTTCCTCACACTTAGCTGAAAAAAACCGATCTCTATCTCCTAGGGTTGAACCTAAAGAGGTAGACCTAGGGTTCCTATTGGCTCTAGTTTTGAATTTCCGACCAACCTTAGGAGCCATGACTAAGAATCAGAAAAAGAAAAACAACAAAAACCGAGGGCAGACTGCATAAGAAGGATTAGAGACAAGATAATATGCAATTTGAAAAAGTATATGATGCATGATAGTTAAACTCATATGATGCATGATCTAATGCTTTTAAACAGTAAAAAATAATCACAATTTGAAAATTGACAAAGGAAATTTTAAGAATTTTAGAAAATCCCCAATTTTGAAAAACAATCAATTCTCAAAAATCCTTATATCGACAAATTGAACACCATAACAAGTAAAATACAAGTTATAATCACCCAATTCATTAACATTAGAAGCCAATTTCACAAAATCCCCAATTTCACAAGAACTAAGAACCGTAATTTTAAAATTTTCAAATAAACTCAAAAATTTTGAAATTAAAGCATGTGAAACATGTTAAAATGATGCATGAACAAAAACCCATGGTTCGAAATTGATCAAAAATCCTATTTTCATAAAAAAAACCCCAAAATTTGAAATGTGCAAAAATCCCTAAAAATTTCGTGAAAAATGCATGTAATCATGTAAGAAGATGAAAAATGTAGGCTAAAAGAGTCTTACCTTAAGTGTGTGAAGAAAACCTTTGAATCTTTGATCACAAAAATGACTTTTTTTTTTTTTTTTTTGACAAGAGGGATTGAGAGAGGAATCGAAGACATAGACAAAAGTTCTTTTGAAAAATTCAGATCTGATTCCCTTTCGTTTTTAAAATCCAAAATCCGATTGGTCGAGAGGAATCGAGTAGGAATCAAAATAACACATGAAAATAGGCTCGACTGATCGAAAGGAATCAGGCAGGAATTGAAGGAACCCAAGGCTTTTAAAAGAAAAAGCCATTTTTCTCCTTCACATTTCAATCGGTCGAAAAACAAACTCAATTGGTTGAATTTCAAAGAAACAAAAATTTTGAAAAATTCTGGAAAAGTTTTTTGCAAAATCATTTGAAAAACTATTTTTATGATATGACATGAATGTTCATGACTTCAAATGATCTTCAAAACCAAAATTTACAAAGAGAAATTCAAATTTATCAAATTTCCTCACTCTTTACTTTTTTCACACCCCAAAAATGCAATAAACACTTCAAGAAATTTAATTTTGGTAGGCCACAAAACATAACACACAATCACATGTACCATACTTAACAAAGTTTTGCTTGTGGTGTGTGCAACTAGCAAGTTCATGAGATACTCACAAGGTGACATGTAAATAAAGAATAAACACACTTTCTACATTATTCGTCACATAAGTTTGAAAGTGACTATCACCTAAAGAGTTATATCATATAACTTCCACATCTCCTAGAAAACACGCTTGCAACAATGTAATTTTATTTATTTATTTATTCTTTTCTTTTGAAGCGTATTTTTTTTTTTTTTTTTTTTTGATTTGCTTCTTTTCACTAATTTACAATAGCACCTTAAGTTTTTTGCTGTGCAAGTGCTACACCTTACCGAACACGGCTTTTATGATTCGCACAGGTGTTCATGATTGGCGAGTAACAGTGGTGAGATGGTTATTATCCCTTTCTCCTAGGATTTTTTAGTCCTTACAATCAAAAGAATGTGACTTCAAAATAAAGAGCATGTGTTTAAAAACCATAAACAACTCACACAATATAAGCACTACATAGCACAAACTAGCAAAGTGCAGAAAAATA
Organism: Quercus agrifolia; assembly: GCA_029955455.1. NCBI lineage: Eukaryota > Viridiplantae > Streptophyta > Magnoliopsida > Fagales > Fagaceae > Quercus > Quercus agrifolia. The sequence continues at coordinate 625,026 of JARQAD010000005.1, forward strand.
AAGCTCATCAAAGTTAAACAAGGTACACAATCATGAAATGTAAATTTCATAGGCCAACCTTAATTACACATCTTGAAGATGCATAATACAAATAAATAAAACTTTTTTGTCTTTTTGAAAATTTTCAATGTTTTTGGATTTTTTTTTTAACGAAACAACCTAAGAAAATAAAACAACCAAAGATTGAAAGAAAACATGTCCACAAACAATTAAAAGAATTATATAAAGGACAAGTAAATGACACTCACCTTAGCAAGTCTTTCCTCACCCATAAAGCACATGTCTTTGGCTTTGTAGGTGAAAAACCATAAGAAGTAGAGTGTATTTAAGGGATTACACCATTCTTCCGAGAAAGACTGAAATCCTGCAATTTCCTTTCACAGGCCAACAAGCTTAAATTTTTCAAAAGCATATGAAACAATTTATTTGGACTTATGGTAGGAGAAATATCATCACATATCCTAGATTGAAACACAGAATGCTTAAATTTCAATTTATGACAGTTAGGACGAATGTGACTGGAGACACCATAAAAGTGAAATACATAAACAAATTTAGAAACATCAGTATTTCTAACAGTAAATCTAGTCTTAGATTTTGGTTTTTGCCTTAACAAAGAACAATTTGGTCTAATATGACCAACAACACCACAAAGATGACAAGTAGGTACAAAAACAAATTTCTTATGCACTCTAACCTAACGTTTAGACATAGGTTTATAAATTTCAGCGTCTACATCAAAACTTTAACCTTTGTCTAACCTAACAAAATAAGATGTTTCTTTATGATTCCTCTTGAAAGGAGGAACATACACTTTGTTATTAGACTTAACAAAAACAGAAACAGAAACAAAAATAGATCTGTTATCAATAGCAAGTTTGGAATTAGACAAATTTTCAAGTTTAGCTTTAGACTTAGCTAACTTTTGTTCCAAACTTTTCATCTTTTCATCTTGAGAGAAAAATTGATTTCTCAAAAATTCATTCTTCTTATTAGATTCATCTAATCTCACAATCAATTCTTCTTTTTCATGATTAGCCAATTTTAACTCTTCCTTTAATTTCTTAGCAATTTTCATAGATTTAGTTAATTCCTTACGGAGAGTTTCACAGGTATCAACAAGATTAACAGAAACAATAGTGTACTTTTTATTCAAATCATCACAAATATGAGTAGACAGACACTTAAAATTATCCATGATAGTAGGGATCAATGATCAACTTTAGGTATAAAAACCTAAAAATAAGAGCTAACCCGCTCTGATACCAATTGTATGTTCATTTAGACCCCTTAAAGCAGATTGTTTAACCTAATTTATTAACCAAGTGATTACTTAGATTAATTTTCAGATCTAAGTTAAACACAAATATATCATATCATGCAAAGATGCAGAAAAGTAAATAACACTACTATATGATGACTTAGGAAAACCAATGAAACTAACCGTTTTAAGGTAAAAACCTGAGGATGATTTGACCAACTATCCTCAAGATAAACCAAACCCACTATGAGAGAATTGAAGTTTTTACAAAAGATTTAACCCTAAATCTAATGCTACCTGTAGTAGTAACTTACTAACACGACCACATGCAAGTTTCGAATCCACAGATTCATTCTCTTCTTGGATTTTCAGCAACACAAGCCGCCTTGCTTTTGACTTTGAGATCCCTCTCAAAGGTTTTAGATCACCTTCACTTGTTGATCTTGATGTAGCAATTAGTTCTACCAATTCTTGATTGTAGTTTTGGCTCTGGTAGATTCTTGTGTAGTTAGAAGGTGCAAAACCTCTCAAATCTCATAAAGAGTAACACACAAGTCTTCTTCAGCACCTTCAAAACGTGGCTATGGTTTTTCTTTTATATGTAGAGAAGTTTAAGTGAAACTCTAAACTTTTTCGCGGGCTTTGGGCTTGTTTAAAAATTCTACAGAAATCGTGTCTACGATTTTCGATCGGTCAAGCCTAATTCTCAATCGGTTGAGAAAGGCAAAACTTCACTTTTCTTTTTTGCAATCAGCTGGACTTGAAAACTTGAAACACTCTTATTTAAGCATTGCCTAAACACCTAGTCTAGACATGTTTTGTTCTCGGTTTGCCAACACAATACAACAATGATTCTAAATATTTAATTCTAAATCTTTGAAACCTAACAAAATATATAAATTTTTTTAAAATGATTTAAGTAAGCTTTTAGATCTTATATTTAAAAAATAAAAATACAAAAATATAACCAAAGACTTATTTAGCATATGAATTAATTAATTATATATAATATATTAATATTTAGTTAATATATAATTATTTGGTTATTCAATTCATAACTATATATAAATTTATGCTCATTTTCGTGATTTTATATTAATGAAATGAGATGATATTGTTTTCTTTTTTTAAGAAAAAGAAATGTCATGATCACTTATGACTTCATGAGTCATGACTAATGGAAATTTTTTTTTACTACCCTGCATGTCAACAACGTGGCACCACATGGAACACACACATTGAATGTAATTTATAAAAAAAAAAAAAAAAGGCCTATAACCAATAGAAAACTGAAACGGGGCACACCATTAAATATCTCTACCTACACTCCCTTCTACATGAATAATTAATTATCTATAAAAGTATGGTATTAGCGTACTTATTCCTCACACATAATAATGAGTTTTACTATGTAAATTAATAGTGAGATTCACTATTAACGTGAGAGGAGAGATCTCACTAATATGTTTTTTCATTTTACAAGTCAAGCACCTTGTAACCTATTTCACACATCCTATTTATTTTATTTTTTTCAATAGAGGCATCTATGGTTTAAATCTTCTTTCTCCCAACTAATAATAATAATAATAATAAAATTCCTTACCTAAATTCATGTTGAAATTCACTATTCATGTATAGGAGAGAGAGGTCTTACCAAAGTGTTTTTCGGTTCTACTAGCCAAGAACCTTGTAATGTAATTAATACCCCATGTTGTTTTCAGCGAAGATATCTAAGATTCAAATTTCTCCTCTCCAATAGGTAAAGAAAAGAAAAAAAGAAAAAAAGAAAAAAAATGAAGGGTCCCTCTTCTTTTAACTTGAGACCTTACTTCCAAGCAAAGCCTTTTTTTTACTAAATCCCAGCAAACCTTCTTTATTAAACATACTTTACAAAGAAACTATATGCTTTTTACACACCTGGTGGCATATGCATCTGCCATCATAGTCTATATGGGAAATTATTGTATACTCCCGGAGTACCATAAATGCGTGCTCCCTCCTCTCACATGAATGGTGGGTCCTACTAATTAAATTCATGGTAAGACCCACCATTCATGTGAGAGGAGGGAGTACGCATTTATGATACTCCGGGAGTACCTAATAATTTTCCAGTCTATATGAGGTTGTTAAGCTAAGTATTCAACCAATCAGTGCCACTAATGTCTTCATTCTGCGTAATACTAGATGATCACTAACCATGTAATCAAGATCAAAAAAGGGTCATAGTAAATATAAATTAAGCACAAGCATATAAGACAACAGTCATGACTTTAATTAAGACACGCGACAGACAGTCCAGATCGTATTAGATCTTGAGATACCTGAAAAGTCTCCAAATGCCATTACGTTACACTAACTAATGATCAACATAATCTTCATATTGGTCAACCCCGTCTTCAATGTCTCTACTGATTCTATGAATTCAATGTTCATTCACTTTTTGTGTAGCACATTGATTTTCACTTACTCTCCAAGCTACCAAATCCCAATTAAGCTTAGAAACAACTGAAATAAGAAAGACTACAGTATACATCCCAAGGCATTGATGTCTGGATATTCTGCAAATTTTACTGCCAGTTCTGGTCTTTACAATGAGTGTAGCATCACTTGTACTCCATGTTGTGGGCGAATGGTAAGAAGCTGAAATGGTGAGTGGACATAGGCTGGGGAAATGGTGAAGGCATAGCGTTGTAGAATCATGGAAAGAGCAATCTTTGCTTCAGTTGTCACAAAGTTCAACCCCACACAATTTCGAGGCCCTATTCCAAAGGGAAAAAAAGCAGCTATGTTGTTGTTAGTAGCCTTGGCAATACCTTCTGAGAATCTCTCTGGTTTGAAAAGATGCACGTCTTCTCCCCATATTTTGGGGTCATGGTGAGGTGCAAGAGTTGGGATGTACAATAATAAATTAGCGGGAAGAGTGAGCTTCCCCAGTCTAACTTCCCTTTCAACTTTTCTTGCTATTCCAATTACGGGTGGATATAATCTTAGAGACTCATTGATGATCATACCCATCTGCATGGGAAACAATGTCAGAAAAATTAAGAATTTAAGAATTGCAATTGAGTTAAATGGTCTGTCATTTACACTAGGAATTGATTTGAGTTTGAGACATTCTTACAGTCTTGAGTTTTGTGATTCCATCCGGGTTTGGATTTTGTTGGCCAAATAAATTGAGCACCTCCTTTCTTGCTTTTTCTTGCCAATCTGTGTGGATTGCTAGAAGAAACATAGTCCACATAAGCAAAGTACTAGTGGTTTCTTGACCAGCAATGTAAAATGTCTTGCACTCGTCCACCAAATCTTCTATTGAAATCTTTAGGCTAACATTGGCATCATGATGAGCCTCAACAAGTAGTTGAAGAAAATCACCCCCAATGCTGTTACCCTCTCCAGTCATTACCTTCTCTTCTCTCTTCTTTATTATCTCTAATATATCGTTGTGTATTCCTTTTACAAGCTCCTCCGATTCAATATCATCATTAGTTTTATAAATTTTACTGTAAAAATGGACAAATGATATTAGGACAACATCAACCAATGGTACATTAACTACAATAAGCATTAGTTTCAAAATTTTGAGGTTAGTTATGATCCTCAACATACTAGTTAGAGTGGGTCACATTTTGGAATGCTATTAGGACATGAGGACGCTAAGAATATTTAATGGAGAGTAGTTCTATGCTCCCCAATTATTGGTTTAACTAAAATGACTTTACCTGATGCCAGGAAACCTGAGTTTAAAAGCATTTCTGGATACTATCAAGCCCAATTTCATCAACATCTGAAAAATGTTCTTCCCTTCTAAGTAACTGCTCCCAAAAGCCGTCCTTGAAATCACTTCTGATGTCAATAGCCTAAATTCTTCAGATACCTCAATCTCTTTACCTTCATGATGTTTCCATCTTTCTAGCATCACTTCAGTGCTACTGATCATTGATGGAATCATATTCTGCAAAAGTGAATTCCTTCTAACAATTTAGAATAATTTCCAAGAATTTTTTTACTTGATACACAGATAATTTGCTGGGCAGGAATTTGAACCATTAATTGATATCTCAGTTAGAAATATTAAAAAGTACTGATTGAACTACAACTACACAAGGCTCTTGGCAATTTCCAAGATTGTATATCTACGCATTTTGGATGGAATTTTGTCAATAATATAATATGCTAATTTGTTATTGGGTTTAGTTCATTTAAAATAGACAGTGATACTAAAGATATTACAAATTTTGTTATTAGCTTTACAAATAAACGTGTCAATTTTAAATCACACAAAATGTAATAAGAAATTTATTTGCTACATGTATATTGTTGATGTGACATGAATTATGTTAATAGACTCTCTAGTTTGTAAGATTTTTATAATAAAATTGATAGAAGTTTTAGTTTTTTTATTTTATAAAATAAAAATCAATTAAACATATTATTCTAGGTTAATAATTCTAAATGGTAAGACTAAGAGTAAGAGATTACTTTGAGGCTCTCTGCATTAAAGGCAGAATTAGCAAGTTTCCGCATCTTTGCCCATTTTTCACCTTCAGAAGTCGCAATCCCATCTCCTAAGAGCTTCTTCGTATAGTGTTCGGTCTCGGGCTTTGGATAATTGTTGTCTCTATTGTTCATTATCTCTTTGATTAGCTCTGGTTCAGTAACAACCAGTTGAGCTTTAGGGCCAAACCATTGAAGATAATTATTACCTGTACCAAAGAATATAAGGCAACAAAATTAAAAATGGCTAAATTTACTAAAATTGACTAAATCACTTTGAAAGATTTATTTACCATATTTGTCAACCCACGAGTGAACATGAGGCAGAATTGTGGAAAATATGTCATGTGATAAATTCATTGGCTTGCTCATGGCTTCTTTTTTCATGTTGATAATTTCTTTGGTGCTTCCATGGAAGAATCTGTAAGAAGGACCTTTGATTCCCTGTGAACTCAATTGATTCTTCATGTGAATTGGAGTCCACCATAGTTTGTGAAGACCCCGAATAAGAGTCAAGAGAAAGTACAGGCACAAGGAGCTTGTAAGACTGATTACAAGGATTTCAACAGCACCCATTTTCTCTTTTTGAAGGAAACTTTTGGGAAGTTTAGAGTTAGATGGTTATCCTCAATGTTTCAACGTTTAACTAGTGATGAATGTGGACTTGTTGAATTGAGCGTTGTGGGCTTCCAGTACACCAATGATAACTTTGGTTCAGCATTTTGAAATTAGGCTTTTTTTTAAAGTGCAGGTTTTAAAAAGTACGGTATAGAATTAAGTTTTTCTAAAAAGTTGAGTGTTTAGTAAAAATTATTAAAAAGTGTTTTTTGAAAAAAATTGAGTGTTTAGTTAGCACTTTTAAAAGTGATGGTTTGAGTTGTAAATTACTAAAAATGATAATGTATATATGAAGGAGTTTATTTGATACATAAATAAGCTACTTAATAATACTTACTAAAAAAAAAAACTACTTATTAATAATAATAATAATTTATTGTTAACTAAAATTTGTTGTAAAAATATAGTTAACTAAAATTTGTTGTAAAAATATTAAGTTGTTACTGATTATAATTTGAACACATCACTTAAATTATTATTTTTCATTAGTATTAGCTAGTAACAACCCACCACTTAAGATTTATTGTGAAAATATTATAGTATCATTTCTTAGTTTTAATTTCTTATTCTCTATTTTATCTTTCTCTTTATCTCTTTTTCTTTCATGCACAAGTTTATTTATATTTTTTTTCCTCTTTTTTTCTCCTCCACACATGTATTCTTTACCTACTCCTTATCTTCACTTTTGACTTTTCTTTATGCATTTCATCTTCACTAGACTACCATTTGTCTTCTTTCTTTTTCTCTTTCTCTAGTTTCCTCCACACATTCAACTGCATAGCCCACTCCCACGCACTTGTTGACCTTGATCTTCACAAGTAATTTCTCTTAATTTCACCAAAAATCTTCAATACCTCTCTCTCTTTGTAACCCCAAAACCAAATGGGAATTGAACTTAGATTGATGCATCAGAGCTCCTCCTCATTTCTCAACCTCAGCCATGTTGAAAGATTCAGATTGAGTTGTTGAGAGTGAGATTGGCAGTAGAGGTTTTGGCATATTGTAACTATTATTTTCTGTGTTTATCTTTTTCAATTTTCAGTGTATTTTGTGGTTAGTGAGATGAGGGTAATTTGGGTTATTTCTTGCATTTCCAACGGTAATATTGATCAAAAACGCTTTGCGTTTGCAAAAGCTCCTCAAACACGTCCACACGTTTTGGCTCAATTCTTTGCATTACAAAATGCGACTTTTTGGAGAAAACATGTTTTGAAACATTACCAAACGCCTGACTTTCATTTTTGCTCTCATAAAGTGCATTTTGGCTTCTAAAAGCCGAAACAAACGGGTACCAAGTCCAATATGAATGAAAATATTGAATTATTGCTAGAATGGTGGGATCACACCATGATGATATTATAAACAATTTTGTAATTAATTAACATATTAAAGATGAGGATAATATATATGACTTTGTTACTAATTGGGGACTTTCTCTTTACAAGTAATATGTCATTGTTAGATTATGTCTAAACCATTGTATAGTTTTCAGATATGTTGACTAGTGTATGGGAGATAGTCAATGGAAATAACTCCTTCCATCCTCTCCATATGGTAGTACTTGCGTTTGGCCTCCACTAGGTAAAACTGAAAACTCTTTTTTGTAATATTAAAAAAATTGACGTTGTTATGATTTATAGTTCCTTTATGTGCCTGTTGGTTATTGCTATGAGATTGCATAGTCAAGACTGTTAAAGATTTCTAATACAATTTGTTTAAAGGTAAATGTATAATCACATGCAGAATGTTGACAACCTTGCTCAACTTATTATAGCATGGTTTCTTGAATATTGTTGTTGTGTGGAGTCCAAGGACTAAAGAGTTCTAAGCTGGGGATTAACAAGTCTAATCCAAGACCCAGAAGGGTAAGCGAGCTTCGACGACACCCATCCAAGGAGAGCAAGAGAATCAGGACAATCAATATCCTATGAAGACCCGAGGGGAGGAGAAAAGATAACAATGGGGGCAGGGATGGTGGGAGGAAGTTTCTTGAAGGACGTACCTCCCACCTCCGTATTCAATGCTTTACAACAACCTTATCAACTGCATTAATGTGCAAATGACCCTTGAACAGTAACTTTACAGCTAATAGCCATTTCTACCACCTTCAGCAGAGTCTTGTTGGGACAAATATCTTGTGAAGTACCCTGAGACATACATGTTGAGGGCTAGGATGCATGGAAAAAGGATATAAAAGAAAGGGAACCCCCCCCCCCCCCCCCGCCCCACAGAAAAAAGAGATGAACATTTTAAGAACAATTAGAATAGGAAATAGAACTACGAACAACCTTATGTAAAACTTGAACTGAATTTGTATACAAGGAGTTGATCCTCAGACTTGCTCAAGGAGGACTTTATCCTCACTTGTTGATTAAATCACCGCAATATGTTAATCTGGGCTCTTTAGCCTTAAGCTTAAGCTTAGTGTAGTATTGCACTTGGACTTGTTTCTCACTCTTTCAACAAATTCTATTGTTTGGGCTTGATTTGAAGGATAAGGTACCACTGATCTAGGTGGGCTTGGACCTGAATTTTTTGAGCACTTACAATTGGTGCTATTTGTGGGAAACATCTACAATTCACTTCTCCCAAGTTATGGCCAATTCCAGACAGAGTAGAGAAGAATTTGTTGTCTCACAGTGTGTGGACCACTTAAGAAAATCCTTGACTATGAAACCTGCCTAAATATGCGTAAGCTCATGGATTGCATTTATGAGCATAAACAGGTCGAGGAGGATCAAACCCAAGTATAGGGGAAAACCAAATTCTTCCCCCTAAAAGAAGAGATACTCGGCCAGAGAGGTACAATCATAGCTGATCCAGGAGAAAGTTTGCTAATCAATCCTCAAGGGCTAATGCACAAGTAGTAAATTCGGTGTTTAAGGAGTCGGTATATTAGATCCTCCAGAAGATCAAGAATGAGTCTTATTTCAAATGGCCCAATAAGAAGGGAGGGGATCCATCCAAGAATAATCAAAGTCTTTACTGCCAATATCATCAGGATAGAGGACACACAACCAAGGAGTGCAGAACTTTGCGTGATCATCTGGATTAGTTGGTGAAAGCCGAGAAGCCGAAGCAATTCATGCTCCAACCTTTAGGGCAAGCAAGTCAGACCAGAGCAAGGTATCAAAGGGAAGTTGCTCCTCAGCCAACTCTCGGAACAATCAATGTTATTTTTGCCACTCCTAGCCGTGGTATGGGTTCATTTTCAAAGCGTCATATCAGTGGCATCGAAACTAGAGCTCGAGTAGCAAATCTAAGAATCTAAGAAGGTTAGGCTTGAAGCATTTACGACTTTGGGCTTCTCTGAGGAAGATACGGTTGGGACTCTCCAACCCCACGATGATGCCCTAATTGTGACCCTGCGGATTGGGGGATATGATGTAAATAGAGTCTTAATAGATTAGGGAAGTGAAGCTGAGATAATGTACCCAAAATTGTATAAGGGATTGAACCTTAAGCCCGAGGATCTGAATAGGTATGACTCCCTTTTGGTCGGATTTAATGAGAGAAGTGTGATTCCCTAAGGAATGATTAAGCAACCCATGTAGGCAGGGAATGAAGTTGTGCAAGTAAACTTTATAGTGGTTGAAGCTTATTCCCCTTATACATCTATTTTGGCAAGGCCCTAGTTACATTTCATAGGAGCAATGTCGTCTACCTTGCACCTAAAAGTCAAATACCCCACTAAGGGCCAAGTTAGGGAACTTGTTGGAAGTCAGATAGTGGCCAAACAATACATAATGGTTGTTATCAGACAACAATCATTGGATAAGGCTTCTTCTACATCAAAAGAGGCCCCGTAGCAATTAAAGAACCTAGAGGAAGACCTTGGGACTGAGCAGCAAGTTTTGCTTTGTAAGGAGTTAGACAAAGTGATGATCGAATTGGATGGAGATAGGTATTTTCAGGTGGGGGCTCAACTACCCTCTGTTGAAAAAGAGGAGTTTATAGGCTTTTTGAATGATAACGTGAATGTTTTTGCCTGATGTGCTTATGAGGCACTAGGAGTCAACCCAAACTTTATATGCTATCATTTGAATGTGAATCCTGTAGTTGTACCAAAAAAGGCAACCACCTAGAGTTCTTCAAAGGAGCACACCTAGGCAGTCAAGGAAGAGGTGATTAAACTCAAGCAAGCAAGGGCAATCAAGGAAGCTTTTTACCCTAAATGGCTAGCTAATACTGTGATGGTTAAAAAAGAAGAACGGGAAGTGGCGAGTGTGTGTTGATTTCATGGATCTGAATAAAGCATGTCCAATGGATCCTTTCCCCTTACCTCAGAGTGATCAACTAGTGGATGCGACTGTTGGGCATCCTCGGATGAGTTTTCTGGATGCCTTCTAGGGGTATCACCAAATACCTTTAGCCCTCCCCAACCAAGAAAAGATAGTTTTTTGAACCCCTACTAGGAATTACCATTTCGGTGTAATGCCTTTTGGCTTAAAAATGTTGGATCCACGTATCAGAGGATGGTGACCTGAATGTTTGAGTTTTAGATCAGGAAGAGTATGGAGGCATATATTGACGACATGGTTGTAAAAAGTTTCGGAGCATCTGAATGACTTAGGCAATGTGTTTTTTGTGCTTAGGGAGCACAAGTTGCGTTTTAATGCTTCTAAATGCTCTTTGGGTATCAATTTGAGCAAGTTTTTAGGTTATATGTGGTTAATCCCAATAAGATAAAAGCCATAAATAAGCTGCATCCACCTCGGAATCCCAAAGAAGTATAGAAGCTAATAGGAATGACGATTGCCTTAAATAGTTTCATCTCCCAGTCAACAGAGCGCTGTCGGCCATTCTTTCAACTCCTTCACAAGTGGAAGAATTTTGAGTGGACAAAGGAATATATTGATGCTTTTGAGGAATTAAAGTGGTACTTATCACATCCTCATGTTCTCTCCTGACCCTAGAAGGGGGAGGTTTTATATGCTTATATAGTAGTTAATAATCACACAGTAAGTCTAGTATTGGTTAGAACAAATGATAGGGTGCAAAGGCTTATTTACTACGTCAGCAAATCCTTACAATGAGCAGAAACTCACTATTTACCCCTGGAGAAGGTAGTTTTGGCCATTATACATGCAACAAGGAAAATCCCTCATTATTTCCAAGCGCATACCATGGTGGTTCTTACCCAACTCTCTCTATATAGGCACTGCTTCGGAAATTTGACTACACGGGGAGGATTGCCAAGTGGGGAGCGATGCTTGATGCTTTTGATATCAAATATATGCCTCGGACGGATGTAAAGGAACAAGTCCTAGCAGACCTAGTTGTTGAGTTTACCGACGATTTTGTGGGGGGCAAGATGTCAAGTTCTAAGATCCTGGTAGTCTTCACTCCCTATCTTCCATCTTGGGAAGCTTATACTGATGGCGTAGCTAATCAAAAAGGATCCAGTATGGGAATTGTCTTAATATCCCCCGAGAAGATAACTGTGGAAAAATCCTTGAGATTTGGATTTTCAGCCATAAACAATGAAGGAGAATATGAAGCTTTATTGGTTGGAATGGCCATGGTTAGCAAGCTAGAAGGAAAAGTTGTAGAAGTTTCTCGGATTCAAGACTAGTGGTTAGGTAAGTCAATGGAGAATTTGGGGCTAGGGACCAATGAATGCAGGATATCTCATCAAAGTCAGGCAGACTCAATCCAGCTTTGAAGCTTTCTCCATAAGGTAGATCTCAAGGGGCTAGAACTCTCATGTTGATTCATTGGCTATGTTGGCCACCTCTTAGGGATCAGGCTTCCCTCGGGTTATAATCGTCGAGGATATGGTGGTCCCCGGCTATAGTGATCAAACACTGAACATAATACATAGCATATAGGGTGGTCCAAGTTGGATGGACCCATTAGTTTTGTTCTTAAGGAATGGGTCACTACCCAAAGACAAGATTCGAAGAAAAGATCCATGATATTGGCTTTTTGAGGAGCAGAAGTTGTACAAACACTCCTACTCAAGACCATATTTACTATGTGTCCATCTTGAAGTTATAGAACCCTTGTTGGAGGAGTTGCATGAAAAGATTTATGGCAGTCATACTGGGGGAAGGTCCTTATCTTATAGAGCTCTTATCTAAGGTTATTAGTTGCCTAGTATGCAAAAGGCTTACGTAAAGAAGTGTGACCAATGTCAAAGATACGCTCAAAATATCCATCAATCTAGTGGAGTCTTGAATCCGCTCTCTAGTCCTTGGCCTTTTACTTGGTGGGGCTTAGATATAGTGGAACCATTCCTAAGGGTAATAGGGAACCGAAGATGGCTTCTCGTCGAAATTGACTACTTTACAAAATGGTTTGAGGCCGAGCCACTATCTAATATTAGGGACTAGGTTCGGGATTCCCTACACATTGATCTTGGAAGAATGTTGTAACTAGGTTCGGGATTCCCTACACATTGATCTTGGACAATGGGCTCCAATTTGACAGTAAGGCTTTCAGAAAATATTGTGAAGAGTTGGGTATTAGAAACAGATATTCAACTCCTGCCTACCCATAGGGAAACGAGCAAGCAGAAGCAATCAATAAAGTCATAGTTAGTTGGCTAAAGAAGAGGCTGGATGAAGCAAAGAGGAAATAAATGGATGAGTTACCTTATGTATTGTGGACATATCACACCACACCCCAAAGATCAACTGGGGACACTTCGTTCTTAATGACCTATGGATTCGAGGCGGTCATACCTCTCAAGACAGGATTCCCAATGTTAAGGATTAGCCAGTTTAGTGTGGAAGAAAACAACCATTTGCTTTCAACAAGTTTGGATTTAGTTGACGAAAGAAGAGAGGTAGCCATGGTCAAAATGGCACATTATCAACAGAAGCTCAGGCAAGGGTATGACAGAGGAGTCAAGGTAAGGTCACCGGCTCTTGGGAACTTGGTCTTAAGAAAGTAGTAGGAATTGTGAAGAATCCATCGTGGGGAAAGTTAGGGCCTAACTGGGAAGGTCCCTATCGTATCACATTAATAGTTGGTATTGGAGCCTATTACTTAGAAGATTTGGACGAGAATGTTGTTTCACATCTATGGAATGTAAACAATTTGCGTAGATATTATTATTAATAATATTTTGGATTCCGTTCAAACTCTTTCTGCTTGATGTTTGATGCTTGGTTTTCTAAAGTTAATTATTGTAATTAACTCTTGTGTGAATTTGGCAAATGTTAAATAGAACCTTGGCCTTATTCGACTTCTTGGGTCACAAGCCTTAAGTAAGTTAACTCTTGCATGAATTTGACTAAGTGTTAAACAGAACCTCTGCCTTGTTTGACTCCTCGGGTCACAAGCCTTGGGTAAATTAATTCTTGTGTAAATTTGGCTAAATGTTAAATAGAATTTCGGCTTTGTTCGACTATTCAGGTTACAAGCCTTGGGTAAATTAACCCTTAAGTGAATATAGTTAAATCCAGAAACATAACCATAATTCTTTCTGGATTCTTGAATCATATTGTTAGGCTTAAATTTAGTTGATGATGACTTCATATACTTGAAACTATACACTTTAATAAGGAGAGTGTGTATTATATTTTGCAATGTAACGAGAAAGTAAGTATTTAAGCAAAACGAGAATGCAATAAAACTTGGATATATTCATTCAAAGTTTAGAAAAATGTTTACAAATCGGGCAAAACTAAAAAAGAAGAAAAAAAACAGCGTTTGCTAAACCTAGCCCGTTACAAAATCTGCCTAAGCGCTAAACTTAACGGAGCTATGCTACGACATTCGTCTCTTTCTCCTTTTTCTTTTTCTTTAATTTCTTAACTTCTTCTAATTCTAGTTCGACCACTAGGGCTGGAGTCTGTTTTTCTTTCTTATTAGAAGGCTCAAAAGTTGGGGTTGCCAAGGATTTGGGCACCAAGGAGTTAGAGCTTGAATTTGGCTGAGGAAGGGTAAAGCTGGTAGTAACATGAAGAGCTAGGGGATAGTAACTTTGTTAGGACCCCCAAGATCAAAGTTAACACCAACTACAATAGCATTAATGGCTTCACCCCAAACTTCGAGATAGAAGGCCCGAGCCACATCTCTGAGTTGGGCGGTTAAGCTTTGGGTGGTCTTGGTCATACTAGCATCATAAGTGACTTGTTCAGCCTTTGCCTTTTCAGCATCATTGCCCTTAAGTTCCTTATACTGGGGCTTGATTTGCTCTTTGGCCAAAGCTAGTTGCGTTTTTGTCTTTTTCAATGAAACCTGCAACTCTTCGGCTTGCTTTTCAAACCCTCACAAAGCAACTTCAATGTTCTTGCGCCCCTTCTTGACCTCGGCTAGGTGGAAGAGTGAGTCCTTGTACTTCTTCTTTGCCTCAGCCAGAGCCTTATCCAAATAGGCCAGTTCACTTTCCACTTCTCGAGACTTTAAGAGAGCGTGGTTGACCCATTCCTCAGCCACAAAGGACACTTACATGGCTTATTTTTAAGAAAAAATTATACACATGTTACAGTTCTTAACGTAAAAGATATGAGTAAGTCATATAGAAACTAAGGTATGAAAGCCAATCTTTACAAGGTCCCTCTTTAGTGAGAAGAACACTTCACGTTTCCTTAGCCCCTTTAGTTCCTGCATGTCATCAAGAAGAAGTAGGGCCTTCTCAAGGCACTCGGACACTAGCCCGAACCTACCTTCTGGGCATCCCTAAGGGTTGCCTTAGATGTGACAGGGTCTCCTATGCTGAGCACAAAGGCTGGGTTCCATATAGTGGCCTTGGAGCATTGCTCCCCTTCAATGCTTTTACCTGCCTCGGCAGAAGTGCCCTTTTTTTATTGCACCCTTGTAATTTTGGGCTCCTTAAAAGGCCGTTGTTGAGTGGATTGGGGTATCTCCCCTTCTTCAAAGCTCTCATTCTCAGTCTATTTTGCCTTATTTCTCTTCTTCTAGACGGCATCAATAGCAGAGGAATGAGGTGAAGTAGGAGTTGGAGATTGGGGTACAACGGGAACTACAGGAGCATTCCCCTCAATGTAAACAATGAGTAGGGCTAGCTAGTTAGACATTTTTTTCCTCAAGCACCATTGCTTTAGGAATGTTAGCTGCTTCTTGACTAGTACTGACTTGAGCAACAACAAGGCGATGATGACTAGGTTTTAGGGGATCTTCGGAGTCAGCGCGATAAAAAACCTCAAAATCTTTCTTTATGTCTTCTTGGGTAGGTTTGGATGTTGTCTCTTCCTACTCTTCGTTAGAGGGAAGAGGTTGTTCGTGGGAGTAGAGAAGCTTGGCTACAAGTGGAGCGGAAAACCCAGCATCTTGAGTATCAGATGGAGGAGGTTCGGTCAAGAATCTGAGGACAGCAATGTCGATCAGCACAAACCTTAGGTCTTTGGCTTTAATCACGTGCTTGGGAGATTGGAAACGCCTGGATATAGGCTTGAATCCAAGGATTATGTGTACCACTCAAAGTTGGCCGTCTCGACGAAGGAAAATCTTTTGATTGTAGAATCTGGTTAAGGTCTACAAAGTTCACCAGGTTTTTGTTTAAGGCAGTTTGAAACTCATTTGCAGAGGAAACAAGAGAAGGTGTTAATTAAAGCAAAAGTTGAAAACAAAGGAGGCAAAATAAGAAGGGAAGGCAATCTAAGTTATTCTAAGTCCTCAAGTACCCCACTTGGTTCCCCATTTTGGTTAGTGTAATACAAACCATTGTGCCATTCACCCGAGAAGATGATGAAATCTTCATCCATACCCTTATTGGACTCAAGAATACAAGAAATCAACCTAACAAAAGGCACTCTACACCTATAATAGTAGCCCGTTTATTTACCCTTTTGACAATTATAAACCCAGTTTATGTCAAGACAAGTAAGGTTGTTCCCCATTTTCTAATTTAGCATGTCTTCGTTACTGAGGACCCTAAATAGGTTGGGTGACTACTAGGTGGGGCAAAGCCTGAAGTTAATGAGAAAGTCCCTAGCTAGTAACTCTACCTATGGGAATTTGCATTCCACCTTCAATAAAGGCTATCATGGGAAGGAAAACTGCCTCGGGTGGTTTACTAACTGACCACTTTCCCTACTCGCAGTGCTTAAATTCTACACCATCAAGGATTCTGTACTTTCCCTAAAAGTAGCCATGCCCTCGAGGGTATCAACTAGTTTGGCAAACCTATCCATGTGTCTCTATCAGGTAAAAGTAAGAAGAAAAAGAAAAAGAAAGAGAGTTTTCTTTAGGGCAATGGATGGAAGGCCAAAGGCACTTATGAGCGATGAAAGTTGATCCTCAGACTGCTACTTCAGAGAAAATATGTAGAGAGCATGTAAATCTGAAAATTACTCCCATTCTCCCTTTATATAGAGGTGGGAAATGAGCAATAAATTTCCCGCTCATTTACCCAAAGAAATTTGACCGTTGGATCCTCATTGCATCGTAGAATGTGGGGGGACAAGCAGTCACCTAATGCAATAATTGTAGCAACGTGGATACCGAAGCGTCAGGAATGTTCATAAGACAAGTGAAATGACATCCCATGTGGGAACGCATTTGGCACATGCTAGCCTTCTCATTGCTACTAAAACCTCACTCTTAGAGTAGCTCCTGGTAGCAAGGTTTTAGAGGGCTATTGTGTGGAGTCCAATGACTGAAGAGTTCTAGGCCGGGGATTAACTAGCCTAATCCAAGACCCAGAAAGGTAAGCAAGCCTCGAGGCCACCCATATGAGGAGAGCAAAAGAATCAGTACAATCAATATCCTATGAAGACTCGAGAGGAGGAGAAAAGATAACAACGTGGGCAGGGATGGTGGGAGGAAGTTTCTTGAAGGACATACCTCCCACCTCCGCATTCAATGCCTTACAACAACCTTATTAACTGCATTAATGTGGAAATGACTTTTGAACAGTAACTTCACAACTAGCAGCCCTTTCTACCACTTTCAGCAGAGTCTTGAAGGGACAACTATCCTGTGAAGTGCCATGAGACATACAAGGAAAAGGGATATAAAAAGAAAGGAACCCCCCCAGAAAAAAAGAGATGAACATTTTAAGAACCATTAGAATAGGAAATAGAACTACGAACAGCCTTGGGTAAAACTTGAACTGAATTTATATACAAGGAGTTGATCCTCAGACTTGCCCGAGGAGGACTTTATTCTCAATTGTTGATTAAATCACCTCGATTTGTTAATCTAGGCTCTCTAGCCTTAAGCTTGGGCTTAGTGTAGTATTGCACTTGGACTAGTTTTTCACTTTCTCAACAAATTCTATTGTTTGGGCTTGATTTGAAGGACAAGGTACTATTGATCTAAGTGGGCTTGGACCTGTATTTTTTGAGCACTTACAGTCACCCTTTGAATTGCTCAAAAAAAAAAAAATTCAATTGAGGCATCCATGGTTTAAATCTCCCTTCTCCCAACTAATAATAATAATAATAATAATAATAATAAAATTCCTTATCTAAATTCATGGTGAAATTCACTAAAGTGTTTTCCCCTTCTACCATGGGCCTTGTAATGGAACTAATTCCTCATGTTGTTTTCAGTAGAGATAATTAGGGTTCAAATGTCTCCTCTCCAATTAAAAAAAAAAAATCCCTCTTCTTTTAACTTGAGACCTTACTTCCCAACAAGCCTTTTTTTGGCTAAATCCCAGCAAACCTTCTTTATTAAACATTCTTTACAAAGAAACTATATGCTTGTGCATATTGTTTCTTTGTAAAGTCTCCAAATGCCATTACGTTACACTAACTAATGATCAACATAATCTTCATATTGGTCACCCCTGTTTAAAATGTCTCTACTGATTCTATTAATTCAATGTTCATTCGCTTTTTGTGTAACACGTTGATTTTCACTTACTCTCCAACCTACCAAATCCCAATTAAGCTCAGAAACAACTGAAATAAAAAGGCTACAGTTTACACACCAAGGCATTGATGTCTGGATATTCTGTGCACATTTTACTGCCAGTTCTGGTCTTTACAATGAGTGTAGCATCACTTGAACTCCATGTTGTGGGCGAATGGTAAGAAGCTGAAATGGTGAGTGGACATAGGCTGGGGAAAGGGTGAAGGCATAGCGTTGTAAAATCATGGAAAGAGCAATCTTTGCTTCAGTTGTCGCAAAGTTCAACCCCACACAATTTCGAGGCCCTATTCCAAAGGGAAAAAATGCAGCTATGTTGTTGTTAGTAGCCTTGGCAATACCTTCTGAGAATCTCTCTGGTTTGAAAAGATGCACGTCTTCTCCCCATATTTTGGGGTCATGGTGAGGTGCAAGAGTTGGTATGTACAATAATAAATTAGCCGGAAGAGTGAGCTTCCCCAGTCTAACATCCCTTTCAACTTTTCTTGTTATTGCAATTATTGGTGGATATAACCTTAGAGACTCATTGATGATCATACCCATCTGCATGGGAAACAATGTCAGAAAAATTAAGAATTTAAGAATTGCAATTGAGTTAAATGGTCTGTCATTTACACTAGTAATTGATTTGAGTTTGAGACATTCTTACAGTCTTGAGTTTTGTGATTCCATCCGGGTTTGGATTTTGTTGGCCAAATAAATTGAGCACCTCCTTTCTTGCTTTTTCTTGCCAATCTGTGTGGATTGCTAGAAAAAATATAGTCCACATAAGCAAAGTACTAGTGGTTTCTTGACCAGCAAAGTAAAATGTTTTGCACTCGTCCACCAAATCTTCTATTGAAATCTTTAGGCTAGCATTGGCATCATGATGAGCCTCTACAAGTAGTTGAAGAAAATCACCCCCAATGCTGTTACCCTCTCCAGTCATTACCTTCTCTTCTCTCTTCTTTATTATCTCTAATATATCGTTGTGAATTCCTTTTACAAGCTCCTCCGATTCAATTTCATCATTAGTTTTATAAATTTTACTGTAAAAATGGACAAATGATATTAGGACAACATCAACCAATGGTACAATAACAACAATAAGCATTAGTTTCAAAATTTCGAGGTTAGTTATGATCGTCTACATATTTGTTAGAGTCGGTAACATTTTGGAATGCTATTAGGACATGAGGATGCTAAGAATATTAAATGGAGAGTAGTCCTATGTTCCCCAATTTTTGGTTTACCTAAAAGGACTTTACCTGATGCCAGGAATCCTGACTTTGTAAGCATTTCTGGATGATATCAAGCCCAATTTCATCAACATCTGAAAAATGTTCTTCCCTTCTAAGTAACTGCTCCCAAAAGCTGTCCTTGAAATCACTTCTGAAGTCAATAGCCTAAATTCTTCAGATACCTCAATCTCTTTACCTTCATGATGTTTCCATCTTTCTAGCATCACCTCAACGCTACTAATCATTGATGGAATCATATTCTGCAAAAGTGAATTCCTTCTAATTATATAAACTAATTTCCAAGAATTGTTTTCCTTGATAAAAAAATAATTTGTTGGGGCAGGAATTTGAATAATTGATATCTCCGTTAGAAATATTAAAAAGTACTATTGAACTTTAACTACACAAGGCTCTTGACAATTTCCAAGATTGTATATCTATGCTTTTTGGATAGAATTTAATTAATAATTTAATATGCTAATTTGTTATTGGGTTTAGTTCATTTAAAATAGAATAGTAATACTAAAAGATGTTACAAATTTTACTATTAGCTTTACAAATAGATATGTCAATTTTAAGCGCACCACACATAAAGTAATAAGAAATTTATTTGTTACACATATATTGTTGATGTTAGAGATATATTAGCCCATTAGTATAGGCCCAAGCCTAATTCTACTTTGTGTGCAAGTCAAGTCTCCTACTTGTACTAGAAGTCTATTAGTCTAGGGTTTAGTCTACTATATATACACATGTTATGATTCATTATAACAAGGGATTTGTACTGCACTCTAATATATTATTGATGTAGTCCTTTAGGGTTTCCTCCGTGGATGTAGGCCGTTAGGCTGAATCACGTAACCCTCGTGTGTTATTGTATTCTATATTTTATGCTTTCGCTTCCGCATCTATACTAGCATATTCAACATGGTGTATCAATGCTAATATTTAATAGTTGACGTGACATGAATTATGTTAATAGACTCTCTGGTTTGAAAATTTTTTATGATAAAATTGATAGTATATTCTAAATGGCAAGACTAAGAGTAAGAGATTACTTTGAGGCTCTCTGCATGGAAGGCATAATTAGCAAGTTTCCGCATCTTTGCCCATTTCTCGCCTTCAGAAGTCACAAGCCCATCTCCTAATAGTTTCTTCGCATAGTTTCCGGTCTCAGGCTTTGAATAAGCATTGTCTGTATTGTTCATTATCTCTTTGATTAGCTCTGGTTCAGTAACGACTAGTTGAGCTTTAGGGCCAAACCATTGAAGATAATTATTACCTGTACCAAAGAATATAAGGCAACAAAATTAAAAATTTAAAAATGACTAAATTTACTAAAATTGACTAAATCACTTTAAAAGATATATTTACCATATTTGTCAAGCCACGAGTGAACATGAGGCAGAATTGTGGAAAATATGTCATGTGATAAATTCATTGGCCTGCTCATGGCTTCTTTTTTCATGTTGAAAATTTCTTTGGTGCTTCCATGGAAGAATCTGTAGGAAGGACCTTTGATTCCTTGTGAACTCAATTGATTCTTTATGTGAATTGGAGTCCACCATAGTTTGTGAAGGCCCCGGATAAGAGTCAAGAGAAAGTACAGGCACAGGGAGCTTGTAAGACAGATTACAAGGATTTCAACAGCACCCATTTTCTCTTTTTGAAGGAAATTTTTGGGAAGTTTGGAACTAGATGGTTTTCCTCAATGTTTCAACTTTTAATTAGTGATGAATGTGGATTTGTTGAATTGAGTTTTGGGGGCTTCAAGTACACCAAGTCCAATATGAATTTAAGTATTGAATTATTGCTAGAATGTCTCGGTAGAGTGTTCACAAATGTAGAATTGTTGGATCATACCATGATGATATTATAAACAATTTAATAATTTATTAATATATTAAGGATGAGTATAAGGATAATATATATATGACTTTGTTACCTAGGGACTTTCTCTTTACACGTAATATGTCATTGTCAGGTTATGTCTAAACCACTGTATAGTTTTCAAATATGCTGGCTAGTGTATGGGAGAGAGTAAATGGAAAGTCTCCATCTGACAGTACTTGTGTTTGGCCTCTCCCAGGTAAAACTGAAAACTCTTTTTTGTAATATTAAAAAAATTGACATTGTTGTGATTTATGTTGCCTTTGTGCATCTGTCGGTTATTGCTGTGAGATTGCATAGTCAAGCCTGTTAAAGATTTCTAATACAATTTGTTTAAAGGTAAATATGTAATCATATGCAGAATGCTGACAAGCTTGCTCAACTTATTATAGCATGGTTTCTTGAATATTGTCATCCTTTGAATTGCTCAATTTTTTTTTTCAATGGAGGCATCTACTATTTAAATCTCCTTTCTCTCAACTAATAATAATAATAATAATAAAATTCCTTATTTAAATTTATGATGAAATTTACTATTCATGTACAAGGGAGAGAGGTCTCACCAAAGTGTTTTTCCATTCTACTAGTCAATAACCTTGTAATGTAACTAATACCTCGTGTTGTTTTCAGCAGAGATATTTGGGATTTAAATTTGGTCATCTCCAATTGAAAAAAAAAGTCCCTCTTCTTTTAACTTGAGACCTTACTTCCCAGCAAGCCTCTTTTTTTTTTTTTTTTCCCTCGCTAAACCCCAGCAAACCTTTTTTATTAAACATACTTTACAAAGAAACTATATGCTTTTGTGTGTGTGCGTATGCGCGAATACGTAATGAAGCAACTATTACACACCAGTTGGCATATATCAGCCATCATAATCTATATGAGGTTCTTAAGCTTAGTATTCAACCAATCAGTGCCGCTAATGTCTTCATTCTGCGTAATATTAGATGATCACTAACCATGTAATCAAGATCAAAAAGGGTCATAGTAAATTAAAATTAAGCACACGCATACAAGACAACAGTCATGACTTTAATTAAGACACGCGACCAACAGTCCAGATCGTATTATATCATGAGATACCTGAAAAGTCTCGAAGTGCCATTACGTTAAACTAAATAATGATCAACATAATCTTCATATTGGTCACCCGTCTTCAATGTCTCTACTGATTCTATTAATTCAATGCCCATTCACTTTTTGTGTAACACATTGATATTCACTTACTCTCCAAGCCACGAAATCCCAATTAAGCTCAGAGACAACTCAAATAAAAAGGCTACAGTATACATCCCAAGGCATTGATGTCTGGATATTCTGTGCAAATTTTACTGCCAGTTCTGGTCTTTACAATGAGTGTAGCATCACTTGAACTCCATGTTGTGGGCGAATGGTAAGAAGCTGAAATGGTTAGTGGACATAGGCTGGGGAAAGGGTGAAGGCATAGCGTTGTAGAATCATGGAAAGAGCAATCTTTGCTTCAGTTGTAGCAAAGTTCAACCTCACACAATTTCGAGGCCCTATTCCAAAGGCAAAAAAAGCAGCTATGTTGTTGTTAGTAGCCTTGGCAATACCTTCTGAGAATCTCTCTGGTTTGGAAAGATGCACGTCTTCTCCCCATATTTTGGGGTCATGGTGAGGTGCAAGAGTTGGTATGTACAATAATAAATTAGCCGGAAGAGTGAGCTTCCCCAGTCTAACTTCCCTTTCAACTTTTCTTGCTATTCCAGTTACGGGTGGATATAACCTTAGAGCCTCATTGATGATCATACCCATCTGCATGGGAAACAATGTCAGAAAAATTAAGAAATTAAGAATTGCAATTGAGTTAAATGGTCTGTCATTTACACTAGTAATTGATTTGAGTTTGAGACATTCTTACAGTCTTGAGTTTTGTGATTCCATCCGGGTTTGGATTTTGTTGGCCAAATAAATTGAGCACCTCCTTTCTTGCTTTTTCTTGCCAATCTGTGTGGATTGCTAGAAGAAATATAGTCCACGCAAGCAAAGTACTAGTGGTTTCTTGACCAGCAATGTAAAATGTTTTGCACTCGTCCACCAAATCTTCTATTGAAATCTTTAGGCTAGCATTGGCATCATGATGAGCCTCGACAAGTAGTTGAAGAAAATCACCCCCAATGCTGTTACCCTCTCCAGTCATTACCTTCTCTTCTCTCTTCTTTATTATCTCTAATATATCGTTGTGCATTCCTTTTACAAGCTCCTCCGATTCAATTTCATCATTAGTTTTATAAATTTTACTGTAAAAATGGACAAATGATATTAGGACAACATCAACCAATGGTACAATAACAACAATAAGCACTAGTTTCAAAATTTCAAGGTTAGTTATGATCGTCTACAAATTTGTTAGAGTCGGTAACATTTTGGAATGCTATTAGGACATGAGGATGCTAAGAATATTAAATGGAGAGTAGTCCTATGTTCCCCAATTTTTGGTTTAACTAAAAGGACTTTACCTGATGCCAGGAATCCTGACTTTGTAAGCATTTCTGGATGATATCAAGCCCAATTTCATCAACATCTGAAAAATGTTCTTCCCTTCTAAGTAACTGCTCCCAAAAGCTGTCCTTGAAATCACTTCTGAAGTCAATAGCCTAAATTCTTCAGATACTTCAATCTCTTTACCTTCATGATGTTTCCATCTTTCTAGCATCACCTCAACGCTACTGATCATTGATGGAATCATATTCTGCAAAAGTGAATTTCTTATAATTATATAAACTAATTTCCAAGAATTGTTTTCCTTGATACACAAATAATTTGTTGGGGCAGAAATTTGAATCATTGATATCTCCGTTAGAAATATTAAAAGGTATTGATTGAACTACAACTACACAAGGCTCTTGATAATTTAATATGCTAATTTTTTATTGGGTTTAGTTCATTTAAAATCGACTAGTGATACTAAAGATATTGCAAATTTTACTATTAGCTTTACAAATAGATTTGTCAATTTTAAGCGCATCACACAAAAAGTAATAAGAAATTTATTTGTTACACGTATATTGTTGATGTGACATGAATTATGTTTTTATAAATAAAAAAAATCAATTAAACATGTTTTTCTAGGCTAATAATTGCAATTTTAATGGTGCTAATTCTACATGGCAAGACTGAGAGTAAGAGATTACTTTAAGGCTCTCTGCATGAAAGGTAGAATTAGCAAGTTTCCACATCTTTGCCCATTTTTCACCTTCAGAAGTCACAAGCCCATCTCCTAATAGCTTCTTCGTATAGTTTTGCGGTCTCTGGCTTTAGATAAGCGTTGTCTCTATTGTTTTCTTACCTGTACGAAAGAATAAAAGGAAACAAAATTAAAAATGGCAAAATTTGTTAAAATTGACTAAATCAGTTTGAAAGATTCTTTTACCATATTTGTCAACCCATGAGTGAACATGAGGCAGAATTGTGGAAAATATGTCATGTGATAAATTCATTGGCCTGCTCATGGCTTCTTTTCTCATGTTGAGAATTTCTTTGGTGCTTCCATGGAAGAATCTGTAGGAAGGACCTTTGATTCCCTGTGAACTCAATTGATTCTTCACGTGAATTGGAGTCCACCATAGTTTGTGAACGCCACGGATGAGAGTTAAGAGAAAGTACAGGCACAGAGAGCTTGTAAGACTGATTACAAGGATTTCAACAGCACCCATTTTCTCTTTTTGAAGGAAACTTTTGGGAAGTTTAGAATTAGATGATTATCCTCAATGTTTCAAACTTTAATTAGTGATGATGAATGTGGATTTGTTGAATTGACTTTTGTGTGCTTCAAGTACACCAAGTCCAATATGAATGAAAGTACTGAATTATTGCTAGAGTAGTTGGATGATGATATTATAAACAATTTAATAGTTAATTAACATATTAAAAAAAGTCCTTCCATCCTCTCCATCTGGCAGTACTTGTGTTTGTCCTCCACCAGGTAAAACTGAAAACTCTTTTTTGTAATATCAAAAAAATTGACATTGTTGTGATTTATGTTTCCTTTGCCTGCCTGTCGGTTATTGCTGTGAGATTGCATAGTCAAGCCTGCTAAAGATTTCTAATACAATTTGTTTAAAGGTAAATGTGTAATCATATGCAGAATGCTGACAAGCTTGCTCAACTTATTATAGCATGGTTGGTTGAATATTGTCGCCCTTTGAATTTTGGTTATTCACAAATTAGTAAAACTAGTCATGGATCCCACGCGTTTGCGTGTGATAATATTTTTATGATGGTCTTATTATTATTTTTTCAATTTGTACTAATTTAATAAATAATAATGTAATTCATAATCATATTTTCATTTACTATAGGAACAATCACAAAGTGCAATATATATATAATTTCTGTTGTATGTACCAAATTTTTTTTTTTTTTAAAAAAACTACATTGTTTCTCAAGAATTCAAAGGTAATTTAGTGAAATATTAATTTTTTTAATACAATTTATTTTATAATATTTTGTATATCATTAAAAATATATATATATATATATATAATTTAGAAATTATTCTTTTAGTTTTAAACAATTTTTTCTACCATACAATCAAAAACACCAAGAAACTCAACAAAACTACAATTCAAAATAATAAAAATGAAAGGGAAAAACAAAAGATTATAACTCTTTTTCCTTTTAAAAAAACCAAGGTATAATTCCAAAGGGGAAAAAAAGTAGAGATTTAAAAAAATAAAATAAAATAAAAAAGTATTGTGTTAATGTTGTCATAATCTACTATTACATCTAATCCAACATGTGAAAAATGAATAGATAAATAAATAATTTTAAGCACAAAATTGAATTTGTTTTCTTAAAAGTCTCAAAAAATACACTAATAAGATAAGGAAGATGAAGAACAATATAAAATATTCGTAAACGCTTAAAGCAATCACTTAGGCATCTAAGAAAATGAAAAATGACCAAATTTAGTAAAATTTAGCTAAAAAATAGTTGAAATATATATACATAGTCTTATTGATGTGTATTGTGCTTCTGATACAGAGATACTAATTGATAACAACTTACGTTCACACTTCCTTCTTAAGAGAGATTATAATATGTACTTATAGGGACATATATTACATCTACTCATAATAAAAAATAAAAAAAAAATAAAAAAAATGACAAAGCCAATATACTTCAAATTGAAAGAGGAGAACAACTTGAATAGGGAAAGAAAAACAACACAAAATCCTAATTCAACTACTAATTTGCATAATTTGTTTTGACCATATTTGTTGACCCATTAGTGAATATGATGCTGAGCTTTGGAAAGTATATTATGTGATAAATCCATGGGCCTGCTAATGACTTCTTTTCTCATGTTCGAAATCTCCTTGGTGCTTCCATAGAAGGATCTGTAGGAAGGACCTTTGATTCCCTGTGAACCCATTAGGAACTACATGCGAATTGAAGTCCGACATAGTTTGTGAAGGATCCAGATGAGAGCTAAGAGAAAGTATAGACACAGAGAGCTTGTAACACAGATTACAAGGATTCCAACAACACCCATTTTTATTTATTTTTTCAATGAAACTATGTAAATGTTTAGAATTATATGGTTTTCGTCAATGTTAAACTTTCAATGTGGTCTTTCAAAATTTTGATTGCTTTTTGTGTTTTTACGTTATTATTATTTAATAAAACTTTTACAGCCTAGTCTAGAATATAGTTAGACTTAGGGCTGTCCACACCCACCCGTGACCCGCAAAGCCTGTCCGATCAAGAGCCACCCAAACCAAAACCGTCCGACCTGTGGAGAGAGGCGGTCGGCAGCGGGTCTCAGATGTTCAAACCGATGCTGACAGGTCGGGTGGTGGATCTCCTTCTCCAAAACCTGAGCCACCTGATCCAACCAGCTAAAGGCCAAATCTACCTCCAATCCGGCGAAAACATATTGATTTTCGCTCAGATCCAATGATGATCTTGTGGTTTTTGGTCAGATCTCCTCGTTTTCGCTCATATCCAGCTACAATTTACTGGGTTTTGCTCAAATACGGCACAGATCTTGTGAGTTTTTCTCAAATCCAACGAAAATCTGGTATTTTTTTCTAAGATCTGGTGGGTTTTCCTCAAATCAAGCAAAGATCTGGTGTTATTTTGCTTAGATCTAGTGGTTTCGCTCAAATCCGGTGAAGATCCGACTAAAAAAACATGTAGTTGTCGTCGATTTAAACCTCCGGCAGCATCTTTTCAGCTTTGATTGACTCAATCGTCGACCAACCAAGTCCGATCTGACTTAACCCGTGGGTTTTTGCAGTCGGCGGTGGGTCTTCATGTCGGAAACCCGATGTCATCAAGTCGGTCATGGGTTGGGCATAAACCTGACCCAGACCGACCCATGGGCACCCCTAGTTAGACTAGTCATAAAATGACACAAGTTGTGCCGCAACTCGCCATGTGAGTGAGTTGTGGCACAACTTGTGCCATTTTTTTTTTTTTTAGATGGGAAATACTACTAAACTTTATTAATCAGAAAAATTGACAATGACATCCTGGTTGAGAGCTTGTTCAAGGAAACAAGAAGACTCTTCAACCCAAACAGACAAATTTGCAATGCCTAAAGCATGTCTTGCAAGTAAGTGGGCTGGCCTATTGCCATTTCGATTAACATGGGCAAAGTCTACATTGCGAAAGCTATGGGCAGCAGCTACAGAGCTATAGACCAAGGCAGCAACAGATAAATGAGGAGGAGATAAGTCCCTTAAGGCATTAACCATCACCAAGGAATCACTCTCAAGCGTAAAGTCTTGTACAGACAAATCCTTGGCAAATTGGAGACCCAGCTCAACGGCCTTAGCTTCCGCTTCAATGGCGCCAAGAGGAGCATCAATCTTTTTACTACAAGCACCGATCACCTGTCCCGCTTTATTTCCAATTAAAATCTCCACCCTGCCATTTTTTGCTCCTTGGACACGGCACCATCCACATTGATTTTGTAACGGTTTGGAGAGGGGGGCGTCCATACCACTGCCTCAACTGGCTGCAGCGGAGACACTTGACCTCTATACAGGCCTGATACTCACTCAAGTACTCCAATGCTCCTTGCAACAGAGCCTGACACGACTTCTTCGCACCCCCGTTTCTGCACTCATTCCGGTTCGACCACAATGCCCAAGCTATCACAATCAATTTTTCCACACTACTGCGATCCCATTGAGCTATCATCACCATGTACCAAAGTATGTCCATGAACGATCCAAAATGATGAACCATAGAGCCCTTAAACAAGTTAGAAGTGCGCCAAATCTCACTAGCACGTTGACAGCGCCAAAACAGGTGGGCTGAAGACTCTTCCTCCAGGTTACATTCATCACAAGCACCATCCAACAGCACCTTACGTCTAACCAAGTTTTCCTTTGTAGGCAAAACTTCTTTGCAGGCCCTCCAAGCGAAATGGTGGATCTTGTGCAGGATATTGCAACTCCACAGGTACTTCCAAAACCTCCTTAACTGACTAGTATCAGACATTTCTCCCACCGATACAGCTGAGCTCATCTCCATGGCCAGCTTATATGCACTTCGAACACTAAAAATTCCATTATGCGTTGAAGCCCAGACTTGCTTATCCGCTGGCAGATTAGCACTAAGAGCAATGCTACATATTAATTCATCTTCATGAGGTAAGAAAACTTGTCGCACCAGCTCATTTTTCCAAACACCATTCTCTTCATCAATAAGGGTTGCAACCCGAGAGTCCACAGGTAGGCTTGAGACAGGAGATACAACCTTATAAGTTGAGGGGGAGGGCACCGACTTATCTTTCCAAATCATGATGCTATGGCCATTACCCACTTGCCACCTTCTGCCGTTCCTGACAATTGCCTGAGCTACTTTTAATGGTTTTTAGACCCCTTAAAACCACAATTGGATTAACCTAGGTAATTAGCCAAGTTGTTACTTAGTCAAATTATTCAAATCTAGGTTAAACACAATCAAATAATCATATAATGTAAAACGGCGGAAATATAAAAGACACAAGATATAATCACCCAGGAAACCAAACCGGCAAAAACCTGGGGAGGATTTAACCTAGTTATCCTCAAGGTAAATTTGAATCCACTATCTTGAAAGAATCGAAGTTCATACAATAAGACTTACAAGCCCCCACACTCGACTTCTTATTGCTACCCACCAATAGAACTTACTGACACGACCACGTGCAAGCTCCGAATCCACGGACTCCTTCTTTCTTAGTTTCACCACCAAATACAAGCACACCTACTTGTGTTTCTTTAAGCTTCAATGGCAGCAACTGGATTGATCATCAAGGTGTAGAAAACTTCTTCTCCTTGAAAACCCTAAGTTTATGTGAAGGAAAGCTCCTCAAAGATCTCACAGGAGATTCACACAAACCGCAATATGAGTCACACTAAAACATGGCTAGGGTTTGCCTTTTATATCTAGGGCAAATTAGAAACCTAAAACGTTTTAAATAACATAGGGCTGAGTTGGAAATTTGTAGAAAAAAAACGTCAAACCCAATTTTTGATCGATCGAGCCTAAGCTTCGATCGATCGAAAAAGGCTGAAACAGTTTTTTTTAATCCTGCAATAATTTAATCCAACTTTACAACAATAAACCAACTTTGAGTAAGTCTAAAATAAACTAAATACATTGTTTTGATCATGGTTTGCCAACAATACAAATTAGAGTTTTAAATACATAAAAACCTAAGTCTTTAGAATCTAACAGTTTCAATTGCTTAAAATCCATACCCCCACAAGCCTTCGGAGCACAAAGTGTCTCCCAATTGATCCATGCCATTTTCCTTTCCTCCTTACATTGCCCCCACCAAAAATTCCTAATAATACTTGTGCCATCAACGATAGCAACATTTATACTAGTTAAATTTGGTACCAAAAAAAGAAGAAGTAGTTAAATATGGTACCAAAAAAAAGAAGAAGAAGAAGAAGAAGACGACGTTTTACATATTTTTCTATATGAACATGGTTTTAAAAAAATGAAAAATGAAAATTACTGGAAAGAAGAAAAACTCAAGGTTTTATAATTTGATGGAGGTTCAACGGGAGGTCGAAATGTAACAACTATTTCAATAATAATTAATTAATATAAAAATAAATAAATTAAATAAATGTAAATCTTGACTAAAATACTATTTAAAGTGGTTGAAGTTATCTCTCATTTGAAGATTAGGTATTCTCTTATTATTTCAAATATTTTAATAAATTTTACAATAGAGTAATAAAATTAAAGAGAAAGTATTTCTAAAGTTTAAAGCTTAAACAATCAGTGCGAGAGATTTTTTTTTTTTTTTTTTTTAAATTTAAAAAAGTCAAATATCTCATGAGTGATGAGATGAGACCATGATATTTAGCTTAAAATAAAGGGGAAAGTTTACGGATGCCTTAACGGCATTAATTTACTTCAAAGAGTCTTGTAACTTAACTGACACCTTATGTTGTTTCCAATAGAGATATCCAAGGGTTCAAATCTCTAGCTGAAAAGAAGAAGAAGAAGAACTCCCTCCTTTTGCAACTTGAGACCTTATTCCCCAGCAATTGCTTAAATAAATAGATATTGCTTCCTTAGACTGTAATTCTTTACAAATTTAATATCAATTACAAATGATTTTAAAACATTGAAATAACTTACAACACAACGTTGCCAAGTTAAAATTACTTTATGAAATTAAGTATTTGTTTTGAGTAAATTATTTTTAAGAGTCCTGTAATATTTAGGTTGGTCCCCTTTTGAAAAAATTTCCTGACTCCACCACTGCTAGCAAACTTTTTTTATTAAACATACCATACAAAGAAACTATATGTTTTGTGTGTGTGTGTGTGTCGGCAAGCGTGTGCTGAATGAGGCAACTTTTCACTTACACACCTGTTGATGTATATATCAGCCATCATAGTCCACATGAGATTGTTAAGCTAAGTATTCTACTACTTTAGTTGTGGGGATCATGCACGTAATCAATTACACAGTGCCGCTAATGTCTTCATTCTGCGCAATATTTGGTGATCTCTAACCTTTTAATCAAGATCAAGAAAGGATCAAAGTAAATTACAATTAAGCACAAGCATATAAGACAACAATCATGATTTTAATTAAGACGTGACCAACAGTCCAGATCGTATAAGATATTAAGATCTTGAGATACTTGGAAAGTCTCCAAATGCCATTACGTTACACTAACTAATGATCAGCATAATCTTCATATTGGTCACCCCTGTCTTCAATGTCTCTACTGATTTTATTAATTTCATGTAAGATAAATTTAGAGTTGCGGAATAAAATACACATACCTCCAGCCATAGTTGTTTAAGTCTTTGAAGAAAAAAAGACTCATTATATAATGATAGTGTATATAAAAGGGTTTTCTAGTCTATGGCCTTTACCTCACATATATCCTTTTGATGGAAACACAAGCTATATATATAGGATAGCCTAGGGACCCTTTTAGATGAAGATTTCCATAACTCTCCTTCCATCAATGAGCATAAAAGTTGTAACTTCATGGTGTTTATTAACCAAATGGGTTACACCATTTGAGAGTTAATAAATGATGTTATATCTAAAATGTAACTTTCACAAATAGGAAACTTAAGACATGAAATAAGAAACTTAAGACATGAGTTTCATCTTCAAATGTGGGCCACATAAAATTTTCTTTAAGGAGATATAATCCTACATTCTCCCACTTGGCTCACATGAAATTTAAATAACTCAATAAGTGCTTATCATTATGCTATAGCAACGATATTATCCATGTCACTAGTTGTGAAATGCTCCCACTCAAATAAAGAATCTAGTACATGAATCATGGTGGTAATACCCGTAATTATAATGAGTACTTCCTTCCATGTATTATAATGTATGGTAATCCTTATGTGAGTACTTTATGGGTCATTAATTCTTTATGAATGGACTACCTATTAGCCATTCGGGTCCTCCTCTAAACATCCCCACAAATATATTGTTCTTTATTTATCCCCATGGATTAAATAAACTTTATATATATACTTTATGTGCACAAAATAAAAATCATATATTTTCTTCTCCAAAAATAACCAAATATGTGTCCAAAACATAGAATAATTAGAGAGAAATTAAACACTAAATGAGCTAACAGGTTCCATATGTCCAAAAGACTTTTATACTGCTATGCCAGCAAACCTTTAGTTATGAAATTAACACATATTAGCTCAATAATTTTAACACAATGGACACTTTAAATTTCTAAAAAATCTCTCTTAGACTGAGTTACTTTATGTCGATATATATGTTTATTTCGGCTTTCACATTCATTGTCCTTAGAGAAGAAAATTATGGCCGAGTTATCGTTGAAAAAATCTTTAAAGGTCTCATCATAAAATTTACAACCTTAAGACCTATCCATAATGCCTGTCTTATAGCTTCATAGCATGTAGGATATCTTACATGACAAAATAAAATCACTTCTTCCAAGTAGTATGTCACATATATAGGCGTAAAAACAATGCATTTACTCTCACTGATTTTAAGGTATATACACTGATTAACAATGTGCCCAGTAAAACCAAATGGCATAACAAAGTTGGTGTACCTTTATATACCATTATAGTAGGATGCCTATATGCCTAAATTTTGCAATATAAAACTTTTATTGGGAGTCAAAACTTTAATGGATCTTGTAAACTAATATAAATAGCTTTCACAAAAATTTTTACCTTAAAGGAATAAATTCCCAAGTTTTTACTCTTGAGCAATTAGATCACTCCCACCCTTGTACTTAATTTCTCATTTTAACATATTTTATTCAATGAGATGGGTGATTCATCCACATGAGTACCAAAACATAGATCCACAAATCCAAAGAATATAAACTTTAATGCTATGAAACTTAAACTTTAATTCTAAATTAACCAATGTCAATTTAGTAGTAAATTTGATCTTCCTATGGGCAGATGCGCATCGTGCATGAATTTACTATAAAACTTTATTCATAAAACTAGTAAATATAAACACTAAGAATCAAATTTTCCATACCTATGGGCCTAGGAAAAATCTCATCTTAATGCTAGATTCACCATTTTATTCCAATTAAATCATAAAAATAATAACCTCCCTATGGGGCCAAGTCATTATCTTTATGAATTAATTGCCACTTAGATGCCTTTATCCTAATGAAGTCTTGTAAAAATTTCATGATGTGATTATCATCGTGGCTTAGGATGCTATGGCCACTCCTAAGTCATTTTGATATTCACCACTTCAAATAGCATCATAAAGATCAACCAATCCTAATATTGATCATGATAGTATGCACTAAAAATGACATGAAATAATATTCAATACATGATAAGTGCAAAGAAACCTAAAATGCACTTAAATTAAACAAATCCCTCACTTCAATGATCCAAATCTCATATGTAACAATAAACTTTATGAAATAATTGCAGACTTACATGCAACACATTTATCCCCATAAGTTATTGTAAAACATTGCGGTTTCCTAAATATAAGGATCATTTGTGTTATCATGCCAAATATATGGATCCACAAAAATAGTCTCTAAAGCAATTTACAATTGAAAATTGTACAAATTATTGAGGCATGTTTGTCATATAAGCCACCATACTGTCACAAATTATTTTCCAAATAATTAAGATTTTATATCCAGGAAACAAACTTAAATAATTGGATGAGCACTTTATGAATACTTTAAGTGTCTTGGCATGTATTTTAGTTGAATTACCCACTGGTGCACATTAGCATTTTGTAATATACAATACGTGGACAATTTACGATTAGAGAAAACAATGTCCTTGAGTCGCAAATGTAATGAAAAACCAAATTGATATAACATTTCTACCTTTGAACCTATGTAGTTCTATATAGTTAATAATCTTATGGATTTCAAATTGATTCTTCCTATCTCAAAACTCAATGGTAATTCATTACAAAAATATCAATAAAGATGCAAAACAAAACTTGTTCTCTAGGATTTAAAGTATACATGCTCTATATTTGCATTCAGCACAACTTAAATTTCTTCCCAAAATTAAATTAGTGCATACAAACTTTTACCATAGATGGTACAAAAATATACCATGATTGGAAATAATAGAAATTTCTCAAACTAAAATCACTAAACAACATAGCATGAAGGATGGCTCTGATACCAAATGTAAGATAAATTTAGAGTTGCGGAATAAAATACACATACCTCCAGCCATAGTTGTTTAAGTCTTTGAAGAAAAGAAGACTCATTATATGATGATAGTGAATATAAAAGGGTCTTCTAGTCTATGGCATTTACCTCACACATATCCTTTTGATGGAAACACAGGCTATATATATAGGCTAGACTAGGGACCCTTTTAGATGAAGATTTCCATAACTCTCCTTCCATCAAGGAGCATAAAAGTTGTAACTTCATGGTGTTTATTAACCAAATGGGTTACACCATTTGAGAGTTAATAAAGAATGTTATATCTAAAATGTAACTTTCACAAATAGGAAACTTAAGACATGAAATAAGAAACTTAAGACATGAGTTTCATCTTCAAATGTGGGCCGCATAAAATTTTCTTTAAGGAGATATAATCCTACATTTCAAAGTTCATTCACTTCTTGTGTAACACGTTGATTTTCACTTACTCTCCAAGCTACCAATTCCCAAGCTCAGAAACAACAGAAAAAAAAAGGCTACAGTATACATCCTTAGGCATTGATGTCTGGATATTCTGTGCACATTTTGCTGCCAGTTCTGGTCTTTACAATGAGTGCAGCATCACTTGAACTCCATGTTGTGGGCGAATGGTAAGAAGCTAAAATGGTGAGTGAACATAGGCTGGGGAAAGGGTGAAGGCATAGAGTTGCAGAATCATGGAAAGAGCAATCTTTGCTTCAGTTGTTGCAAAGTTCAACCCCACACAACTTCGAGGCCCCACTCCAAAGGGAAAAAAAGCAGCTATGTTGTTGTTAGTAGCCTTGGCAACACCTTCTGAGAATCTCTCTGGTTTGAAAAGATGCACGTCTTCTCCCCATATTTTGGGGTCATGGTGAGGCGCAAGAGTTGTGATGTACAACAATAAATTAGCCGAAGTGTGAGCTTCCCCAGTTTGACTTCCCTTTCAACTTTTCTTGCTATTGCAATTACGGGTGGATATAACCTTAGAGACTCATTGATAATCATACTCATCAAAGCATGGGAAACAATGTCAGAAAAATTAAGAATTTAAGAATTGCAATTGAGTTAAATGGTCATTTACACTAGTAATTGATTTGAGTTTGAGACATTCTTACAGTCTTGAGTTTTGTGATTCCATCCGGGTTTGGATTTCGTTGGCCAAATAAATTGAGCACCTCCTTTCTTGCTTTTTCTTGTCAATCTGTGTGGATTGCTAGAAGAAATAAAATCCACGCAAGTACTAGTGGTTTCTTTACCAGCAATGTAAAATATTTTGCACTCGTCCACCAAATCTTCTATTGAAGTCTTTAGGCTAGCATTGGCATCATGATGAGCCTCTACAAGTAATTGGAGAAAATCACCCCCAAAACTGCTACCCTCTCCAGTCATTACCTTCTCTTCTCTCTTCTTTATTATCTCTAATATAGTGTTGTGTATTCCTTTTACAAGCTCCTCCGATTCAATATCATCATTAGTTTTATAAATTTTACTGTAAAAATGGACAAATAATTTTAGGACAATGCTGACAATGACAACAACAATAAACATTAGTTTCAAAATTTTGAGGTTAGTTATGATCCTCAACATACTAGTTAAGGTTAGTCACATTTTCAAATGGTATTAGGACATGAGAACGCTAAGAATATTTAATGGAGAGTAGTTCTATGTTCCCCAATTGTTGGCTTAACTAAAAGAACTTTACCTGAGTCCAAGAAACCTGAGTTTATAAGTATTTCTGGATGATATCAAGGTCAATTTCATCATCATCTGAAAAATGTTCTTGCCTTCTAAGTAACTGCTCCCAAAAGCTGTCCTGGAAATCGCTTCTGATGTCAATAGCCTAAATTCTTCATATACATCAGTCTCTTTGCCTTCATGATTTTTCCATCTCTCTAGCATCACCTCAACACTACTGATCATTGATGGAATCACATTCTGTAAATGTGAATCCCTTCAAACCATTTAGACTAATTTCTAAGATTCATTTTTTATGATACACAACAGTTTGAGGGGTCGGGGGGGAGGGAGGATTTGAACCCTTATGTTTCCATTAGAAATATCTGAAAATGTCAATTAAGCTACAAAGCTCTTGGCAATTTCCATGATTCTCCATCTATATATATATTTTTTATCGAATTTTATTGATATGCTATTTTTTTTTTATTGAGTTTAGTTCATTAAAATTAGTCTAGTGACTTTCTCAAAAAAATTAGTCTAGTGACCCTAGAGATATTACAAATTTTAATATTAGCTTTACAAATAGATATGTCAATTTTAAGTGCATCAAAAAAAGTAATAAGAAATTTATTTGTTACATTGTTGATGTGATACGAATCATATTAATAGACTATAAGTTAATTTATAAAATATTTATTTATAATAAAATAGATAGTAGATTTTTAGTTTTTTTTAAATAAATAAAAAATCAATTAAAGATGTTCTTCAACGCTAATAATTGCAATATTAGTGGTGCTAATATTTCTAAATACTAAGTCTAAGAGTAAGAGATTACTTTGAGGCTCTCTCCATGGAAGGCATAATTGGCTAGTTTCCGCATCTTTGCCCATTTCACCTTCAAAAGTCACAAGCCCATCTCTTAAGAGCTTCTTGGTATAGTTTGAGATTTCTGGCTTTGGATAAGCGTTATCTCTGTTGTTCATTATCTCTTTGATTAGCTCTGGTTCAGTAACGACCAGTTGAGCTCTAGGGCCATACCATTGAAGATAATTTTTATCTATAGCAGAGAATAAAAGGCAACAAATTGAAAAATGGCCAAATTTAGTAAAATTGACTAAAACACCTTGAAAGATTTTTATTATCATATTTGTTGACCCGTGAGTGAACATGAGGCAGAGTTGAGGAAAATATGTCATGTGAAATATTCATTGGCCTGCTCGTGGCTTCTTTTTGCATGTTGAAAATTTCTTTGGTGTTTCCATGGAAGAATCTGTATGAAGGACCCTTGATTCCCTGTGAACCCAATTGATTCTTTATGTGAATTGGAGTCCACCATAGTGTGTGAAGGCCCAAGATGAGAGTTAAGAGAAAGTACAGGCACAGAGAGCTTGAAAGACAGATTACAAGGATTTCAACAGCACCCATTTTCTCTTTTTTAAGGAAACTTTTGGGAAGTTCAGAATTATATTTATATGGTTATCCTCAATGTTTCAACTTTCAATTAATGTCGGGTTTAAAAAATTTTAATTGCTTTCCGTCTTTTATTACCAAGGGCCTAGAGGTATTTAAGATAAGAATCTTTGTGCATTTTGTAGAAGAGTTAAGAAAGTTGAGCAAGTAATCTAGATGTCTTTTTTTTTTCCCCTATTATTATTATTATTATTATTATTATTATTATTTATAAACCTTTACATTTTAAGATGGTTATAGGGGTGATGGAGTCCTTACTTGGACGTAACTATAATAGTACTCTAACCACTCCGAATTAAATACTCTATTATATAATCTTATACGTGTTGATGAGAAATTTGGAGGGTCTCCAAGTCCTGAAGATCAACTAATGTCATTTTTTTTTTTTTTTTTGTGGGCTTCAAGTACACTAAGTCCTAGATGAATTGGTGCTGGAATGTCTTGATAGAGGTTTGAAAAATGTAGAATGGTTGGATCACACCTTGATGATATTATATACACTTTTTTAATTAAGTAAATATATTAAGTAAACGTACGGATAATATATCACTTTGTTACTAATTGGGGACTTTCTCTTTACAAGTAATATGTCATTCTCAGATTATGTCTAAACCATTGTATAGTTTTCCAGATATGTTGGCTAGTGTATGGGAATGGGAGAGTCTCAAAGGAATAAACTTCTTCTATCTTTTTTTGAGAGAGTTTTAACTTATGGCATCTGCTCCTGATGATAGTTTTTTATCATTAGACCAAGACACCAATCGGTTTTTGGTGTAGACGGGGATTGAACTCCAAATTTTTTATTCAATGATCAGAAACTTTACCAGTTGAGCTAACTGGAACTCACAATAAACTCCTTCTATCTAGCAGTTGTTTAACAATCTGTGTGGACATACTCATGATTGGCCCCTCCACCAGGTAAAACTGAAAACTCTGTTTTGTAAATATTAAAAAAATTGACATTGCTGTGATTTATGTTGCCTTGTGTGCCTGTTGGTTATTACTGTGAGATTGCATAGTCAAGCCTGTTAAATATTTTTAATACAATCTGTCTAAAGGAAAATGTTTAATCATGTCAGAATACTGGCAACCTTGCTCAACTTATTATAGCATGGTTGCTTGAATATTGTCGCCCTTTGAATTATGGTTATTCACAAATTAGTAAAATTACTATATCATTTGGTATGGTGTTGCTAAAACAATGTTGAAGTAAACTCGTTTAGAATGTGAGGGACGACAAAATCTTGATATGAATAATTCCTCACATGGCAAAAACTAATCACATTCAGTCTTTAATTTTGATTGTATAGTAACATTATGTCCATATACACCCAGAACAACTAGTAATTTACCCGTCAATATATTTTTGAAATGTCTAAAACTAAGTTATAAGGTTTTGAGAAATATTCTTCATATCTCACAAAAAATTATCGTTTA
This sequence comes from Quercus agrifolia, assembly GCA_029955455.1. Lineage (NCBI taxonomy): Eukaryota > Viridiplantae > Streptophyta > Magnoliopsida > Fagales > Fagaceae > Quercus > Quercus agrifolia. Next base: position 664,030 of record JARQAD010000005.1, read on the forward strand.
ATTAGATTATATTTACTAAACTATTTTTCTTTTATACCAATAGTATGTGTTGCGTCAACAGTAGTTTTGAACATCTTTTGTATCATATTATAGAGTAGTAGAAAAAAGACAAGCTGGCATCTAGAGTACTACGGGGTTAACTTAAAGTCACGAATTATGTGGTACTAAAAGTCTTTTAGTACCACATAAGACTGGCCATTAGTAAAAGACAAAGTAATTTTTTTTGAAGGGGAACAAAGATTCATTGCTTCAAGAAATTGGAATACAACAGGAAAGACAAAAGAAGAAAAGAGACCTCTAGCTACTAACCTGCCAGCGCAGGAACAGCAAACCAAGAAGGACCCTCCCAAACCTAAAAAATGCTTATACACACCAGTCAACTAAAAACTTATAAACTATCCTGTTGAACTCCCTTTTCAAGAAGACAAAACTAACAAAAGTAAGATAAGCCCAAGATCCCAACAAGCATCGAAAAGTGCAGTCAAGTTAAACTATCCCAAAGACAACCCGAGTTGACTGGTTCACAGAGGCGCTTAGGAGCCCCGTTGTTCTCTTTCTCTGAAGCTTCATTCGCTCTCAAGCGCTTTGCTCCAATCGTCAACATCTGGGAGAGAGTTTGATCATCACTAACTTTTCCTTTCGCACGGGCAACTTTTTTCAAATTGCCTTTACCCAAAATCTGTTTTCCTTTTCCATGAGCTTTGGCCTGAAAAATTACACCAACTTGGACAGCATTGGCCGGATTCTTCTTCTCTAGGTTGTCTTTCTCATTTTTATCTAAAGGGGCTTTAGTACTTGGGCTCCCTTGAGAAATAGAGCCTTTTGGGCTTTATGAAGCAGGGCTTTTTGGCCCATGGGAGAAAGAGCCTCTATGCTTAATTGAAGAATCTTGCCTTAGATGATCACGTGACTCCTCACAGGAACCCAAAACACTCAAGTCCTGTCCTACTGCTGCACTCATCATCTGCTCTGTAGGTCCACTAAAGGCTTGTACGTCACCAACAAGTTGTCCATCCGCACATGTGGTGTTATCGCTTCCCCAGGCATCACCTTTCTCCAAGCTTCATTTCCCGCCCACAAGACCTGAAGCCTCAAGCCATGTCAAAGCAGAACTAGTCGTCGGTCGGGACATTTGCTGCACTTCTAACTCATCAGAGCTCACTCGGATCGTGTCCTTGCTCGAGTTCCTTTCTTTGGCTGTCACTTTTACGGCCCACCCCGCCCTTAACCAGTCTCCATATTGATGACAAGCAGTTTGCCAGACCCCAGATGTTGGGCAATGTTTTTTATCATGCCCAAGCTTCCCACAGATGAAGCAAACAGTAGGTAGCCTTTCATATTTGAATGTAAGCCATAGTCGTTCACCTTCAGAGCTTGCAATATGAGCTCATCTTCCTAGTGGCTTATCAATCTCCAACTCCACACGGACTCTTATGAATTTTGCCTGATCAGATTGCCACGAACGCCTATCGACTTCAATGAAATTGCCTAACTTGCTACCAATTTCTTCCCCAACATCCTGTGACATATGCTCAAAAGGAAGACCCCAAATTTAGACTCAAAATGGAGAATGGGTGACAGAAATATTTGTGGAAGTCAGCCCTTTTTTCCATCTACAGAACAAGAGGAGGTTGTTATTAAAGCTCCAAGGCCCACACCTCTCAACCCATTCCATTTGATATTTTGAGCTAAACATAAATTTGAGTATATTATTTCCAACTTCCACAATTCTCATGTCTGATCCCATTTTCCATGCTGATTTAAGGGTGTTCTTTAGAGCACGTTGGTTCTATTGCCGATTAGAGAGAAGCCGCCCAAAAAGACTTAGGGAACATTCTTCCAAGAGGCCGGAGCAATTTGTGACTGTGATAGGAATAACTTCTTCTTCTTCTTTTGTGAGTTGCAAATTCTATAAGCTAGAGAGAATACTTGGGATCATGACTAGAGATTATTGGATCTTGCCTAAAGAGAACAAAAGAAAACTATACAACCCCTAAAATGGAAGATTAGGGATGGAACAACTCGTATTCAAACGAGAGGAAAAAAAACTCCTAGAGAGAGAGTGATTAAAGACAAAGTAATTAAATCTTTAAAAACACGACAACGAAATTAGTTCTAGCGCAACTAGCCATTGTTTCTAACAAAGATGTGCAAGGTTCAAATCACCTCTTCCCAAGCTACCAAATTTATATATGTGTGTGTGTGTAATCATACATAAAGATCAATATTATTGCTGTTTGGTGATCCAACTGAAGCCATAGTACTCACAGAGTCAAGATTGTTGATCTTTGAAGTTGCTTGAAGTCCCTAACAAAAATTATGTGCCAACAAAATCCAAAGTAGAGGAGTACAACTGGGTTAGAATTACATGTGGTCACGTAATTAATTCACTATGGGAGGCTTCAACTAGCAATTAGGGTTAATTTCAATTTTAAAGAATTAAATTTTACTTAGTGGATTTTTGCGTTTAGGTTGGTCACTAAACCATCTATGTGTTTTTTACTTTGCTGTTTACCATTGGTTTTTCAAATTGTAAACAAATTATTGTCTCATTTATATTTCTGCACTTATACTTTTGTGATTTGTTATTATGATTTAATTAAACCAAAATCGAATTTACTTTTATAATTGAAAAAACAAATAAGAAAATAGAATACTAATAACCACAAGCAAATGCAATAAAAAAATAAACGTAAATTTCATGTAAAAATTACCTCCACCACCTCCTATTGTCATGGAATTATAGAGACATGTGTTTTTTTATGTTTAGACCCCTTAAAACCAGATTAGTTTAACTTAGTGAATTAGCCAAGTAATTACTTAGGTTAATTATGAGTTCTAAGTTAAACACATGCAAACATATTACTTAGTGTGGAAAATTAAAGAAGATAGTAATATGATGACTTAGGAAAACCAATAAAACCAACCGTTTCAAGGTAAAAACTTAGGGAGGATTTAATCTAACTATTCTCAAGGCAAACAAATCCACTATGATAAAATGGAAGATTACAATAAATTTAAACCCTAAATCTAAAGCTACATCTTTTAGAACTTACTAACACGACCACGTGCAGCTCCGACTCCATGGACTCTTCTATCTTGGGCTTGCTGAACACAAACTCCCACACTTGTAACTTTGAGATCCCATTCAAAGGTTTCAGATCACCATTTGTAGTAGATCTTTATGCGGCAACTTGTTTCCACCAGTTCTTGAGTGTAGATCTCTTGTTTCGACACTACTCTTTGTCTATCTCAAGTTTATGTATAAATCAAACCATTCCAACTGCATGGAAGTAGGAATGGCAATGGGTCGGGTTCGGGCCGGGTTTTTCCATATCCGAACCCAACCCGATTAATAAACGAGTTTTTTATGCGGGGCCCAGACCCGCCCCACCGGGTCCCACAGGCCTCGCCCAACCCATGCCACTTCAGGGCCCAATCCGTGGCCTAATTAGGAAAAAAAAAATGCCTGAAGCCCTAAACCTCCACAAACAGACCTAGTAGATCAGAAACCCAAAAAATAAACCCCAAGATGCCAAGATCATGTTCATTAATCTAGATCAGAAACCCAAAAACAAAAACCCCAAAATCATGTTTATCAACCTAGATCAGAAACCCAAAAACAAAAACCCTAAGATCATGTTCTTCAATTGGACCAGAGTAGCCACCAAAACCCCAAACACAGACACAAAAATTTCAAATTTTTTATTTTCCCTTTCAAAATCACAAATACAAACACAGATCCTAACACAAACTCAAACACAAAAATTTTAGATTTATACTTTCCCCTTTCAAAATCACAAACACAAACAGAAATCCTAACACAAACTCAAACACAAAAATTTTAGATTTATACTTTCCCCTTTCAAAATCACAAATAGAAACACAGAAATCACCAAAAAAAAAAAAAAGAGTGAAGAACATATCATTGAGAAATACAAATGGCAACGAACCCAAACAAGAACCCAAACCAGATTCTCAAAAAAAAAAAAAAAAAAAAAAAAATTCAAGAACCCAAACCCTAACTATCCCAAAGGTCCCAAATCCTAACGAACCCAAACAAGAATGGCAAAAAAAAGAGAGAGAAGAACATATTAGGTGTAGGGAGGAGGGAGAATGGGAAAGATTAAGGGGGGCGGCGGTGAGGTAGTGAGGCCGTGAGTGTGGCTGTGTCGGCCAGTGAGAGTGATGACGGCAAGGTTGTGGCTGTGTGGCTGTGACCATAAGAGTGCCTGGAGATTTGAGAGAGAATGGGTTCACTGGGTGACAGCTATGTGATGAGAATGAGAGAATGAGATAGGGTTAGGGTATTGAATAAGTTTATCTATATATATGAGGGTGTTTTAGTAATTAGGATATAATTAGGTTGGGCCGGGTCCGGGTTTAGGCTGGGTTTTTATCAAAACCCGAACCTGCTTCGGTTTTTTTTTTTTTTTTTTTAAAACCCAAACCCAACCCTATTCTTTATCGGACGGGTAAAACCGAACCCATTAGGGTCGGATTAGGTCGGGTATCTGCGGGTCGGGCAAAAATTGCCATCCCTACATGGAAGCAAAGGTTGTTCGCTCGATGATTTTACAATGCTATGCCTTCACCTTATCCCCTACCTATGTCCATTTGCCATTTCAGCTTTTTACCCTTCTTCCACTACATGGAGTTCAAGTAATTCTACTCACTGTGAATCAAAATTTTCTATGAGCATGGGATTTAGTAGCTTGGAATAATATGTGAAAATTGTTTAGTAACAAAAAGTGAATGAACATTGAATTTGTAAATTTTGTAGGTGACTGCAAGTTTCTCATTGGACATAAATAAATAAATATTATATATATATATATATATATATATATATATATATATATATATATATTGTTGTTTCATATTAGGATTTAGTGTGTTTTTTGAGAGAGAAAAACTATATTGCCACATTTTGTATTTTTTTTCCTGAAAATAGTGAAATTAAAGCAATTTCGTGGGCATAGGAAAATTGCCGAATTATGTAAATATTGTCTTGTGTTTTAATTTTCTTTAGCACATATTTTTCTCTATTTTTGCATCTCACAAATCTGACAATTCGTGTATATTTCCTACACTTGTCTAGGAATTGGCCAACACTAAAGATCCTAACAAAAATTTGACCAATTTTCTACACCTGTTAAACCTAAATCTTAAATTATATATATAAACACCCCTAAATGCATAATGTTCACGAGAGAGGCAGCAATCCCATGCTCCTCAAGAGAGATTAAATATTTTTTAGAAAACCATGTAAAAAAACCTCTTCAAAATTCTTTCATTCAAACTAAAAAAATCTTAAAATTCTACCACTTAGTTCAACAGAGTTCTAGGTTAATGCCAACAAGTTAGTTCACGATAGAAATTTTATAGAATAACTCCGATGCTCTGGAGCTGCAAGGCATGAGGGGAAATAGTTATTTGCCGAAGGTTACAAGTTGTGTCCAGTAGTTCACAAAGGTTTTATGACTATAGACTAACTATACAACTGTTTTTTCTGTAGTAAAGATTTAATGTGGAGTTGGTTACCCCCGAAGTGGCTTTTCTTTTAAGAGTTTGGGTTATCTTCAATACTTTTTTAATTAGAATTTCTTTTTTATTTTAATGAGAAACTACTATATCATTCTATAACTAAATAAAATGTGGAGTATAAAGCTCACTATCACTTGCTATTGTATATTTATGTTAGAAATACTAAAGGATTTGTATTGTATTTCATAATGAGAAAATATACATTAGTGCCTTATATAGGAGGCATAAGTGTGCGGTACAAGTAAAGTGCAGTACAAGTATAAGTGTGCTGTACAAGTAAAGTAATTGGGCCTAAAGCCCATAATATACATTAACAGCCCCCCTCAAACTCAAGGTGGATGTGAGACCAGCTTGAGGTTGTTAACCAAATCACGAGTGCGTCCCTTAGGAAGTGACTTGGTGAAAATATCTGCAAGTTGATCTTTGGAGGAGACGGAGAAGAGTTGAGAGCACCATGGACAAGATGATAACGGATAAAATGACAATCAATCTCGATGTGTTTAGTTCGTTCATGGAAGACATCATTGTGAGCAATATGAATGGCGCTCTGGTTGTCACAGTAAAGGGGAGTAGCAGAGGATGTGGACACACCTAAATCCTTAAGAAGCCATCGAAGCCAAAGGAGCTCAGATGTGGTATCAGCAAGGGCACGATATTCTGCTTCAGTACTGGAGCGGGCCACAAAGGTTTGTTTCTTACTTCGCCAAGAAATTAAAGAAGAACCAAGGAGAAAGCAATAACCTGTAGTGGACCTGCGATCAGTGGGATCCTCTGCCCAATCAGCATCAGAGAATGCACGGAGCACAAGAGGAGACTGAGCTGAGTAGAAAAGGCCATGGAAGAGAGTGCCTTTCAGGTATCGAAGAATGCGCAGAACAGCAGCATAGTGAGTAGATCGTGGAGCAGACAGATACTGGCTCACCTGATGAACAGCATAGGAGATGTCTGGACGAGTAACTGTGAGATATACTAGGCTGCCAACCAATCTTCTGTAAAGAGAAGGATTATACAATGGTTTCCCCCCCGAGGGTGTCAAATGTGCATTAAGCTCAACTGGAGTGTTAACCGTCTTGCTGTCAGTGAGTCCAGCTCGAGATAAAAGGTCAGAAGCATACTTGGCTTGAGTAATATAAAGACCATCTGTGGAATGAGTAATTTCAAGACCCAAGAAATAGCTGAGATGTCCAAGGTCTTTCATCTCAAACTGCTGACTGAGAAAATCCTTGAGTTCTTGAATGCCACTGAGGTCATCACCAGTTATGATCATATCATCCACATATAGAAGAAGCAGAATGGTGCCTCTATCAGTACGACGAAGAAATAAGGCAGAATCATACGGACTAGCAGTGTAACCCAAGCGAAAGATAGTGGAGCTGAACTTGGCAAACCAAGCTCGTGGAGCTTGTTTTAGACCATAAAGTGCACGTCGAAGATGACAAACCTTGTTTAAGTCAACAGAGAGACCAGGAGGAGGTTGCATGTAGACTTCTTCACGCAACTCCCCATTAAGGAAAGCATTTTTAACATCCATCTGAAAAAGGTCCCATTTACGAGCAGCAGCAACAGCTAAGAGGGCACGAACAGATGAGATACGAGCAACTGGAGTAAAGGTCTCTTCATAATCAATCTCATACTCCTGTGTAAAGCCTTTTGCAACAAGACGGGCCTTGTAGCGCTCAATGGACCCATCAGAGCGAGTCTTGATCTTATAGATCCACTTACAACCAACCACAGACTGTCCAGGAGGGAGAGTGACCAGATCCCAAGTATGGTTTTTGGTTAATGCATCAAGTTCCTTTTTCATTGCAATCTGCCATAAAGGGTCAGTGGAGGCCTCACGATAGGTTTGAGGCTCGTGAAGTGTAGCAAGGGCAGTGTAACAATGATAGTCAAGTAAGTGTGTAGGAATGGATCTTACCCGTGTTGAGTGGCGAGGTGGAATGTCTTGTGGAGGATCTTCAGGCGGAGCAGGAGTAGGGGACCCAAGCTCTAAATGGGGTAGCTCGTCATCAACCTGTTCATCTTCAACCTGTCTAGGAGAAGCATCAAAAGTATCTGGAGAAAGGTCCAAAGGAGGATCAAAAGTATTTGTAGAAGGAATAAGAGACTCATCTGGAAAAATTTCTAAAACAGAGGAGGTAGTTAGGGAAGAACGAAAGTGAGAGAGTTCAACAAATAATCGGTGTTCCCAAAAGATAACATTACGAGAAACACGAAGACGATGAGAGACATGATCATAACACCTATACCCTTTTTGAGTTTCGCTATAACCAAGGAAACAACAAAGTCTAGATCGAGGCTCAAGTTTGTTGTGTTCATGAGGCTGAAGAAGAACGAAACAAGCAGATCCAAAAGATCGAAGGTGATGATAGTCAGGAGGTGACCCAAAGAGACGCTCATACGGAGTCTGATTATGGATGACAGGGCTTGGAATGCGATTAATCGCATGAACAGCATTAAGAGCAGCTTCACCCCAAAAAGGGGCAGGAACTTTGGCAGAAAGAAGAAGAGCACGAACAGTGTCAAGAATATGACGAAGTTTCCTTTCGGCTCGACCATTTTGCTGAGAGGTACCTGGACAAGTTAGATGATGTATAGTGCCATAGGAATGTAACAGATCTTGAAACGCATATTGAGTATATTCAAGAGCATTATCAGAACGAAAAGTTTTGATACGTTTGGAGAATTGGGTTTCAACCATTTTTGCAAAGTTGCTGTATATTGGTAAAATTTCAGAACGAGATTTCATAGGAAATATCCAACTATAACGAGAATAATCATCAATAAAAACAACAAAATATCGAGATCCACCAATATTAGCAACAGGAAAAGGTCCCCAAACATCAGAATGAATTAACTCAAAAATACTATTAGAAATGGATTCACTGTTATTAAAAGACAAAGCTGATTGTTTTCCTAACTGACATGAAGTACAATCAAAATTGTCTTTGGACACAGAACCCAATAGACCCCTAAAAGCTAACTGTTGTACCCGAGAAGATGATGCATGACCAAGACGAGAATGCCAAAGTGCAAGAGATGGTAAGGAAGAAACTGCAGTAGCAATAGAAACAGGAGCAACAGGTGGAAGATGAAGATTGTCCACGGGAAACATACGCCCAACTCTAGGGCCGGTCCCAAGCTCTTGTCCCGTCCTCAGATCCTGCACAATACACCAAGAATAGTAAAAAATAAGGCGATAACCTAATTTAGCTAATTGTCCCACAGAGCACAAATTATAGGATAGGTCAGGTACATCAAAGACTCCAGGAACAGAGAGGTTGGAAGTCGAAACAAAACCTAAACTATTTTCATGCATGGTGGAACCATCAGCTATATGAATATTTAAGGGGTGTGGTGCAGGGTCAAGTTTGGAGAATAAGGAGGAGTGAGGTGTCATGTGATTGCAACAGGCAGAATCGAAAAGCCAAGTTTGAGACTTACCGGGTAGAACAGAGAGAGTAGTGGAAAGAGATGCATTACCAGCCATACGAACAGCCTGAGCTATGATCTCCTATAGTTCAGTGGGGGAGAGGTTGATAGTGGATCCAGAAGATTGGGACTCAGCTGATTGCTGAGGTTGCTCTAAGGGTGGAGCAGAAGGTGTAATGGCCAAAACATTGAGCTTATTCTGAGCTTGAAGGGTTGCAAGACGAGCTTCTTCTCTAACCAACTCGTTCACAGCAGTGTCAAGAGAGGGAGCAGGACTGCGATTTAGAAGCTGACCTCGAATGGGTTCAAAGTCCTTGTGAAGGGACATCAGGAATTCATAGAGGCGAAATTCATCTCTGATGGAAGCATATTGTTGAGCATCCTTTGAGCATGCCCAAGTTGGATCAGAAAGGTCAATTTAGTCCCAAATGAAGCGAAGCTGATCGTAGTAGTCATTGATGGATTGCCCTGGTTCTTGTCGGAGTTGATGCAATTCAACCACTAATTGATATTTCATGGAGCCATGAGTAGTGGAGTACCTTTTGGCCAACATATCCCACGCTGACTTGGCATCATCAAAGCTGCCCAACAGGCTAGAGATGGAGGGAATGGAAGTGTTCCTAATCCATGTGAGGATCATGTGGTTGTAACTATCCCATTCAATCATGCGACCAAGGAAGGCAGCATCTTCTTCATTGGCTCCCTTGACAGGAACAGTGAGTGCACCAGTACAATAATGCCAGAGCATGCGACCCTTAAGAAAACTGTGCATAGCTTGAGATCAAGATAAGTAATTCTTACACCCCTCAAACACAGTATTGATGGGGCGAGGAAGAAAAACATCATTTTTATCCATTTAGAGACACAATATGCAAAAATAGACTACAAAAATGAAATCTACGCGAAAAACTGGGTAAGAAGAACCTAGACTGAAAAAGTCAACCCCCGAGTCAAAGTCAACGGTCAAAGTCAACGGTCTGGTCAACGATGACGTCAGCAGGTACCATGGCAGATGACGTCAGCGGATGCCGTGGCGGATGACGTCAGCAGATGACGTGGCAGATGACGTCACCTAGGGCTAACGTCAGCAGAGGAACACTGGCGCGTGGAAGCGCGTGGCGGCGCGTGGCAAAGCGTGGAAGCGCGTGGCGGCGCGTGGAGGAAGCTGGAGGCGCGTGACTGTGACGCCAAGACTTCTGGTGGCACGTGGGGGCGTGTGGGAGGTCTGATGAAGACGAAATTTCACAGAAAGGGAGATCGGAGAGATTTCTTTCCGATGGTGTAATCTGTGGTCTGATCGGAGAAGCGGAAGCAGTGGTGGTGGCAAGGCAGTGGTCTTTGATGTACTGAAGTCGCGGTGGAGGCAGTGGTGCTGCTCACAATAACGGCTGCAGATGACACCCAAGAAGACAAGACTGCTTAAGAGCGGCACACCAAAGGATTAGAGCAGTGGCTCTGATACCATGTTAGAAATACTAAAGGATTTGTATTGTATTTCATAATGAGAAAATATACATCAGTGCCTTATATAGGAGGCATAAGTGTGCGCTACAAGTAAAGTACAGTACAAGTATAAGTGTGCTGTACAAGTAAAGTAATTGGGCCTAAAGCCCATAATATACATTAACAATTTAAAATAAAAGAAGATGTCTAATTGAAAAAGTACTGGAGGTAAGTCAAAACTTTTTTTTTAATAGGTCTTTATAAAATATTTTCACTTCATCACTAAAATCCATTTGTTCTTTATATTATCATTAAAGGGCTGAGCATAAACCTGCTCAACTGACCAAACCTGAAGGGTCTTGGGTGGGTTGGATGGGTGTTCAGGTATAGGTCAGGCCAAAAAGTAGTGTATGTGTTAGGTTCGGGTCAGTCTTAGGTCCAACCCGACCCACCCCATTTATTTATTAAAAAAAATAAAACAATGCATGGATTGAGACACTGATTGAAAATAAATATTTGCTTATTTTTAGACAAAACACAAACAAACCTGAGAGAGAGAGAGAGAGAGAGAGAGAGAGAGAGAGAGAGAGAGAGAGATGTTAAGGAAAAGGCATAAAATAGAACAAATAGAGTACTTGTTCTTCTCTTTCTTCTTTCTTCCTTTTCCAATTCTTATGTTCTGCTTTGCTTTCTCAGGAAACTCTTCTTCTTCTTTTTTTCCATTTTTTTTTTTTTTTTTTGAGAAATAATTACAACATACTGCTAATCCCGTAGCTCGAACCCTTTCCCCCTAGACCCTCAAGCATCTTGTGCATGGAAAGGTGCCAATTCAACTACAAGGCTTTTGGCCTTTCTCGGGAAACTCTAATTGAGTGGATCAAATGTATCCCAAGAAGGAGTGAGAGATAAAAAGATAGATCCATAATATGTAAATGTTTGACAATAAATTTAATTATGACTATAAAACTTGTTGTATTCCTAAAATGGACAATTAAAATAGAGCAATTTGATATAGAAATAAGTGAAATTTTGAAAAATTCGTTAATTGGTTCATAGTGCATATATTGCTAAAAGGACATTTAAAAATAGAGCAATCTGATACAGAAATAAGTGAAATTTGAAAGTTCACTTATTGGTTTATTATAGTAGCAACTGTAGCATGCACACCACTAATAATGGATAAAAACTCTTTGTCCATATGTACATCACTAAGTTATACATTAAAAATTATGAGAATTAACATTATCAAGTAAGATTTAGAAGGAACATTATCTAGTAAGTAAAGTTATAAAAAATTTTAGAAATTCATTTACCTATCTGGATATTATTAGGCAGTAAACTAGGGATAAAGTTTAGTTACAAAATTAGTTATAGCCTAAAACTACAACCTTACTCAATATCTTCTTATTGGAGTTGAATTTTGAAAATTTCATATAAAAAATTTCAGAAATTCATTTACCTATCTTGATATTTATTAGGCAGTAAACTAGGGACAAAGTTTAGTTACAAAATTAGTTGTAGTGTAAAACTACAACCTTACTCAATATCTTCTTATTGAAGTTGAATTTTGAAAATTTCATCATTGGATTACATCTTCTTCTTATATCCTCCATGCTTGCAAAATTTCTAGAAAATTAAATATCAATAACTATACCATCAATAAATTGTTTAAATTGCTAGTTTTTTTAGTTTAAAATTATGCATAAAATATAAGTTTATAGATCATATAGTATATAACATCCAATTGACACAAAATTTGACATGTGTATTAAGAATGTGAAAAATATGCAATTCAACAGCTAAATTTTCAAAATATATAGTAATATTTATTTTATTGAGTAAGGTTGGTTATTACCAATTTTATAACTAAACTTTGTCCATAAACTAGCAATCTAGTCTTGGTGGAAGCCATGGAACTCAATTTGGGACAAAATTTTAATTAATCCAACAAATTCATGCATCCAAAATTTAACTTTTAAAATTTCAATGATAGCTGTCAAACCAAGTACTAGGTCTTGCAATTAAAATTTGAGGTATTCCTTAATAAGTCTACCATTCTTCAAGCAATTAAAAAAAAAATATAAATTTGTTTAAATGGAAATAAATTAATGTATTTAAGAGTATAAGATATTTGTTTCAACTTTCAACTTAAAAAAAAAAAATAGTAAAACATTGTAATTAGTCAAAGAATAGTAAAAATAGCAGAAGCGTTGTAATCAGAAATTAAATGCCTACGTTCATGGAATATGTTGTCATTCGTTTCCTAATTTCCTTATCTCTTCCCCCCCCCCCCCCCTCTTTTAATGCAATTTCCAAGTCTTGAGCTCCAGCATTAATTTTATGAATAATGCTATAAACACAAACTATATTACAATATTTTTACAAACTGCTGATGTAATTTTAGTAATTTTCAAATAATTATTAATAAACAAAATGTGATATTAGTGGTGGACCCATATTAGAACTAATAAGAATTTGCCACATCATCAGTTTGTAAAAATATTGTAAAATAGTTTGTGACTGTAGTATTACTCTAATTTTATATATTGATAATTGGATTTAATTTTTTCTTATTAATATCAATCAATAAATTAGTAAAATAGCAACAAAAGAAAAAATATACCTAATTCACGGACATGCATTAACTTGATAAAGAAAAATGGTCATGTTAACGGATGCCCTTAAAGGCAATTATTAATAAACTATAATAGAAAAGTTTTGACACTATTTTTATAGGAAATATAAAAAGCTGTCAACAACATTTATTGTTTTATCATTTTTCTAATAAAATGTTTCTAAAAATAGCTCTTAAACCAGCATTGGTTAACATTTTCCAAAAAAAAAAGATATTAATATTTATTAACATAAGAGGTGGAAGTGGAGATCTTTCTAAGATATGGAATTTTGAAAATAATAATAAAAACATGACAACTTTTAGAGGAAAGTTTTAGTAATACAATAAGTAATTTTTTTCTCTATTAATAGCTCATTAAAGTGGTGGTTGTTTCAATGTTTCTATAGACCTTTCACATGGTTTGGGGAAAAAAAAAAGGGACCCGACCCAATATCCAGTAACCCGACCCGACTTTAGACCTGCATATTTATGGTAGGGTCAAGTTTCTCCTTGTTGAACCCGATTAATACCAGGTTAGGTTCGGGTAGCAGTGAAATTGACCTGAACCGACCCAAGCTCAGTCCTATCTTAACTAAGGAATTATCATTATTATGTTTCTTTGATTTAATTCGTAGTGATTACTATTGTGTTTGTGTTGTTTCTTAAACTGTTAATTTTGGAAATAAGCAACAATTAATCCACTACTTATCTCCACTAGAGTCAATCTAGATTTTTCAAAATCAAGAGCAAGATAAGATCACAGTGAACTAGAATTAAGCACACATCAGTCATTAATTTATTTAAAACGTAACCATTGATGAACTTTGTTGTCACCAATGACTTCAATGTCCCTGCAGAATTTACAAATTCAATTTACAAACCTCCCAAACATATAAATAACTTTCAGGTATCATTCCAAGCTACTAAATCCCAAGCTCACAGCCGATTATGGAATTCAAAGTGAGTGTAGAATTACTTGAACTCCATTTAGTGGGCGAAGGGTGAAAAGCTGAAATGGCAAATGGACATAGGTTGGGGATAAGGTGAAGGCATAGCGCTGTAAAATCATGGAGAGAACAACCTTTGCTTCAGTGGGGGTAAAGTTTGAACCGACACAAATTCGAGGACCCATTCCAAAGGGTATAAAAGCAGCTACGTTGTTGTTAGTAGCCTTGGCTACACCTTCTGAGAATCTCTGCGGCTTGAAAAGATTTACGTCCTCTCCCCATATGTCGGGGTCATGGTGAACAGCAAAGTTGGAGACGTTCACCGTTAGATTAGCTGGAAGAGTGAGCTTCCCCAGTGTAGCTTTCCTTTCAACTTTTCTTAGTATTGAAATTGCTGGAGGATATAACCTTAGAGCCTCATTGATGATCATGCTCATCTGCATGGGAAAGAATATCATTAAAAAAAAGAAAAAAATAATCTACCTGCCTCTCTCCTCCAGTCGTCTTCTCATCTTTCTTTCTCTCATTTTTGATACGTATCGTTTATTTAACTGTGTTTCACCGATTTTGAATATAGGGCAAATTTGTTAGCTTTTAGGGCTTGTTTGGATTAAAGGGGGAAGGGGAGTAGTATAGAGTTGGTACTTTTGAAAATGAAGGTTTAGTTTGAATGTTATGGATTCCGTTCCGTTCCAGCCGGAATATCTCGTACCGGTGTGTAAAACAGAATGGTAATACCCTCCATTCCGGCCAATTTCGGCCGAAATTCATTTTCCGGCCAGTGTGAATTTTGTCTTCTTATTTTCCCTTTCTGAACTTGATCGGCATCTTTTTGCTAGATCAACAAAAATCCTACTCATTCTCTCATCTATATCTCATTTTCACACTTGTACCTCCTTGTCTCTCTATCATCTCTCACTATCTGATCCTCTCAACCATGAAAGAGAAGTTGAAAAGAAAATTAAAGAGCAAGTTGAAGCAAAAAAAGTGTGACTTGCGAAACAAAAAGGGAGAAGAAGGAGATGAGAAGAGGAGAAAATAGCTCAGAAGGTGAAATGATGAAGAAAGAGTGCAATAATGAAAGCAGTAGCATTTGAGCAGCTAATATTGTTGTCACTAGTCACGAGGGTGGGTTGGGAAATGGGAGAAGCTGAAAAAGTAGTCAAAAGGAAGCTTCTAGGAAACTTACTTGTGTACAATTAGACAAAATGAATGTGAGTTTTTTTTTTTTTTTTTTTTTTTAACATAAATAAAATTTTTTTAAAATAATAATCCCACTTCTTTTAATAGAAAACTATATTAAATTTATTATTTTATATAATAATAATATATAAATATATATTTTAGCAGTAATTCCGAAATAGTACTCAAAATTGACCGGTACCGAAATATCTCATTCCAATGAACAAACCGAAACGGTATTCATAAAATTGAACTACTCTTAAGCAGGTTTCAAGTAAAATTTGCCCAAAATATTTAGTGTGTTGGAGTGTAAAGAAAAGTCTTTGTTGTGTAAGTGTGTAATAAGTACCAATTCTTCCAAATCTTAAATTATTAAGAAATAATATAATTTAATCATTTAACCATAATTCTAATACATTTTTCATTTGCAGATCTAAACATCCCTTTAATAAGTAAAGTCCAACACGTGAGATTTTAACATGTTAAATGGGAGGTATGGTGGAGTTAGAGATCGAACTTAAGATCTTTTACTTTAATACAATAATAAAAGCTTTAATTATTAGGAAATTATGAATTTAATCATTTAACTATATCATATTTGTGGGTTTCTCTAGGCTTTAATTTAATCATCATTTTTTCTTTACTAATTGGCCACTTCAATAATTGTGAAATTTTTTGTGAAAAAGTTGTCCGTAGCATTATCATTGACATATACACAAGAAATTGATTAGTGTTTGAGAATTGAGACGTCCTTACGGTATTGAGTTTTGTGATTCCATCTGGAGTTGGATTTTGATGGCCAAATAAACTGAGCACCTCCTGTCTTGCTTTCTCTTGCCAATCTGTGTGGATTGATAGTAGAAATACACTCCAGGTAAGCAAATTATTAGTAGTTTCCTGCCCGGCAAAGTAAAATGTCTTGCACTCATCCACCAAATCTTTTATTGAAATCCTTTGGCTAACATTGGCATCATGATGAGCCGTTAGAAGTAACTGAAGAAAATGACCCCCAGTACTGCTACCAAACTCTGTATTCTTGATTATCTCTAATACACGGTTGTATATTCCTTTTTCAAGCTCATCTGCTTCAATATCATCCTTGGTTTTATAAAATTTGCTGTGAAAAAAAAAAACAGAAAAATGCTTAAGATGTGTTTGGATACTGCTTATTTTGCTGAAAACTAAAAACTGAAAACACTTTAGCAAAATAATTTTTAATATGTGAATAGTATTGTGGGATCTAATTTTAAATTTTTTTTTTCTGAATAAAGTATTTATGGGTCCTGTAAACAGTGCACGAGATCTACTAGAAAAACAAAAAAAGGCTCTTCTCTTTGTGCACGGGACCCACAGTGCACGTTCTCAAAAAAAAAAAAAAAAAACAACAACAACAACTCCAGACGTGTATCCAAAACCCCACCTAAGTACCCGTTTGGATACTGATGATTTTGGCAACGTCTGCATTTTCTCTTTTTTTTCTTTTTTTTTTTTTAGCACGTGTTTTAGGAGATAGTGCTGCTACTGTTCATGCACTGTTCAGGAACAGTAGTCGCACTATTTGACTTTTCAACCCTTTTCAGCACATTAGGAGCCATGAACAGTACACGAGACTCACAAATCTCACTTTTCAGTAACTTTTCATTAAAAATGAGTCTCACGGTACTATTCACACATTTAAAAATTATTTTACTACAGTGTTTTCAATTTTCAATTTCAGCAAAATAAGTTATATCCAAACGGAACTTTAATGTTTAACTAGAAGGACTTTGCCGGTAAAAAAAAAAAAAAAAAACTATGACTTCAGCTGATGCTAGGAAACGTGAGTTTATAAGGACTTTTACCTGATGACAGGAATCCTGAGTTGATGAGTATTTCTGGCTGTTATCAAGGTCAATTTCGTCAACATCTCAAAAATTTTCTTCCCTTCTAAGTAGCTACTTCCAAAAGCTGTTCTGGAAATCACTTCTGATGTCAATTGCGTAAATTCCTCAAATACCTCCATCTCTTTACCTTCATAAATTTTCCACCTTTCTAGCATCTCCTCCGCACTAGTGATCATTGCTGGAACCAGATTCTACATACAAAAGCGAATCCCTTGTAACAATTCAGACTAATTTATAAATAAGTTAATTTGTTATTAAATTTCAATCCGCTTAAATATTAATCATTAACAATAGTATTGAATTTAAGATATTACTGTGAGGCTCTCTGCATGGAAGGCATTGTTGGCTAGTTTCCGCATCTTTGTCCATTTTTCACCGGTAGAAAACACAAGTCCATCTCCTAAGATCTTATCTATATAGTCTCCAGGCTTTTCTTTAACATAAGTATTGTCTCTATTGTTCAGTATCTCTTTGATAAGCTCTGGTTCAGTAGCGATCAATTCAGGTTGAGAGCCATTCCAAAGAAGAAAATTCTTCCCTGCACCAAAGAGAAGGGGAGAAAATGAAAAATGCTTAAATTTAGTATAACAATGAAGGAATTTTTTTTCTTTTTACCATATTTTTTGATCCATGCGTGAATATGAGGCTGAGCTTTGTACAATATGTCATGTGATAAATCCATTGGCTTGACCATGGCTTCTTTTTTCATGTTGGAAACATCTTTGCTGCTTCCATAGAAGAACTTGTAGGGAGGACCATTGATTCCCTGTGAATGCATTTGATGTTGTATGCGAATAGGAGTCCACCACAGTCTGTTAAGTTGCCGGATGAGAGCTAAGACAAGGTACAGACACAGAGAGCATGAAAGACAGATAGCAAGGATTCCAAAAGCAGCCATTTTTTTTCCCCCTCAAAGGAAACTTTTTGGAACTTCAGAATTAGTAAGGTGGGTTTCAAATTTCAATCCCGATGTGATGGAAAGGTAAGAGAGAAATGAGAGTGACGGAATTGAGGGAGAGATATCCGAGTGATGTGTTGCAGATATAGATGATATATATACAGAAGTGAATAATGAACTGAGATGACTAACATTTAATGTCTGAACCGGGAAAAAGGGTCTATAGAAAGAAACAGAAGAAAATTGAATAGGCAACTCTTCCAGATAAAACAACTCTATTACGTTTCCCTTATTTAGCACAACGTGTAATAGAATTGGTTAAATAAGGCTCGAGATAGATTCAATTTGCCTTATTTAACCCAACTTTATCTCAATTTCTAGGGAACGCGTTTGATTTTCTTTATTTAGTATTTGGTCCACCAAACATCAAGAAAATACATATTTCAAATGCTTTAGCATTTGGCATTGATCTACATTGTACTAATAGATGCCGTAAAATTTGTTCTTTATTTGATAGTGTAATACTTTTCTCTCTCCTCTCTCACACATCTCTCTCTCTCTCTCTCTCATTTGCCTCTCTTTCTCACTCTTAGGGTCCGTTTGGATTGAGGAGAGAGGGAGGAGTAGAGTAAAGTTGACTGAAAATATGCTAATTTTTGGTCAACTCTACTCTACTCCAAGGTTTTAAAACCTGAACCATTCATTGAACCGTAAGAAGAAGAAGTTCAAGATTTTTAAGGTCGAACTGTGGTGACATCATAATTAATTTAATAATTATTTAAATATATTAAATTAGTAAAAATAAAAAAATTAACTAAAATATAAATAAATATATTCTTATTTTGACTTACAATTTTAGAGTTACTGTTTATATATATATATAGTCTTAAAATTATAAGTTTATATTTCAATCTCTAAGCCCAAATATCAATTCAATAATAATAATAATAATAATAATAATAATAATAGTAGTAACAAATTAACAATAATTTGACAGACTCATCCCTACATGCTAAAGATACTTTGCATGTCCTACTTTTACCTATTCCCTAGGTTGCATTATCACTCTGACAAACTCATCAACACCGCCACAAATTTGACAAACAAAACATCATTCTCCACCACATATTTCAAAACCACCAAATTAGCTAATTGACCAAAATCAAAAGAGAATAGAAACTAGAAAAAGCAAATCTAACATTTGCAAGAAATAGCACACGGATGCAGTTTCTTCATCCATTTGCAAGAATCAGCACACGTTTTCTCTCCACCTTCCAAATCAATTTCAGCCTCCAAAGCAACGACAAGGTACTGAAATCATCTATCTTTAAATTAGCTCTAGAAGTTCCAAAGACACAAGCCTTGAAGAAAAGAGTTTCAAATGGCAGCCAAACTTTAGCTTCGTCCACAAAGACCCGAATTTGTGCTTTCTTTTCTTCTTCTTCTTCTTCTTCTTATTTTATTTTATTTATCCTTACAAATCAATGGTTCATGATATTAAAAAAAGAGGAACCGTCCGAACCTCAAAAACCGGCCATAATTCTCAGAACCATACGGTTCGACCATGGTTTGCATGGGTCACTGCTTTTTTCCCATAGAACAGTTCTTGAAGCTAAAAAAACCTCAAAACTGACGAATTCACGGTTTTTCGGTCGGACCATACGGTCTGGTCCGGATTTCCCATAGAACTCCAAACTTTTTTCCCAAGAAAAAGAAAAGAAAAAAACGCACGGCATAACAAATGAAACATCATAAAATGACCAAGAAGCAAATAAGAAAACATTTTAAAAAAATGAGCAAAATGACAAAAAAAGAAAAAAGAAGGGAAAGAAGCAAACTTAATGAGCCATAATAATGATCATTGTTGGGGGCAATTTTGTCCAAAATACCCAAGAAGTCAAGAACCTTTTCTCATTGCTTTCCTTTGTGTTTTCTCCTTAATTTGGGGAGATTGAATTTTGGTGGACTCAAAGAAAAAACAGTCGAGCCCCACTAGTTTTCTCTCCCCCTCCCCCTTCTAACCAAACATCCTTCCCATCCATTTTATCTCCTAGTTTTCAGTTCTTTTTTTTTTTTTTCATTCTCCCCAAAATCACTCCAACCAAACATAGCATCAACCTCACACTCTTCCTCTCTCACTCTCACTCCCAGCCTTAGAGTAGCCACCAACCTTGGCCCACCCCAATCTCCCAAAGCTACCTCTAGCCAATCGCCGATCTCACCAAGCTTCCTCCTTCGGCCCATTATTGATATCACCAAGCGGCCTTTCTTAACTCGCCAATCGATGATCTCATCAAGCTACCTTTCACCACGCTGGCACAACATACAAATCTCTCTCTCTCTCTCTCTCTCTCTCTCTCTCTCTCTCTCTCTCTCTCTCGTTGTGATGGTGTTTTTTTGGGTTGTTTTTGTGGCTTGATTTTGATAGGTTGCGATGGTTGTGTTTATGGCTGTCAATGGTGGTTAGGTTGCGGTTACGATGGTTGGTTGATTTTGGATGGTGGTTGGTGCTAGTGGGTTTGCAATAGTGGTGGTGGTTGGTGTATTAAAATGACATTTAACATAGTACAACTGATGTTAGGGCTCTAAAGCCAACCAAAAAAAATGCTATATATACTTCCTGATTTTCAACTGTCCCCTCTTAATTATTCCACATAATTATATTTTGATTTTTTAATGTTTTGCTTTTTTGGTGAGTTTATTTCAATTATTTCTTGGTGATATTCTTTATATCATTATTAGAATTGATGCACTACTGAGGGTTCCAATTAGCTCAACTGGTAAAGTTTTTAATAGTTGAATAAGAAATTTAGGATTCTATCCCTACTTAAACCAAAAACCGATTGGTGTTTTTGTCTAATGATAAAGAGCAAAAATCATAGAAGTGGACTCTATAGGTTGAAACTAACTCGTTGGTGTCTTGGTATGATAATAAAGAGCAATATATATATATATATATATATGGGTTAAAACATTGCTTAAAGTTACACCTGGTGTAATTCTAAGCAATGTTACACCTCCTAATTACTTGTTTAGAATTCATATTTTGATAATATCACCGTTGAATTACATGTTCTATATGTTCTTAATATTCAACCCTATATGAGTTAGGTTCAAGTACACTTGGCGTAACTCTAAGCAATTTATACCTCTTGTTAAGACATATGTGGTTTACATGTTAAGAATATATGTCAATTTTTTATTGTAATTGGCTAATCCTTTGACAAAACGCACTTTACTTGTAATTGAGTAGTTCTAGGTGTTTTTAATACTTCAAGAAACAAGGTTTCAAGATCAAGTGTTGAAGTCATCAAGTCTGTCCAAGAAACAAACTGAAGAAGTGCACATTCATTAAAGCTCGATAGCTAGCATGTGTCGAGGTTTAGAAGTTGTCTCATGCCCGTGTGCTCGACACCTTCTCGATAGCTGTTCGACACCTTCTATCTGTCGAGGTTTATGAATTTTAGAATTTTGATTTGATTTTCTTGGGATCCGTGATTATGTCTTTGGGCTTTCTTTTCTCCTAACCCTAAACATATAAAAGGATTGTTTTAAGGGCCGTCAAAGTGTTCACAAGTTGCATAAGCATTGAGCAAACTCTGTTCAAGCAAATTATGACCAGAGACAAAGTTCTTGCCCTAGTTCATCTCTTTCTCTTGAAGAAGTTGCTGTATATTTGCACCGTAGGGTTTTGTGACCAAGCATCTTCTTGATCTTCATTGTGTGGATGAACTGAAGAACTTTACAACCAACAACCTTCTTAGTTGGTGTTTGAAGTCACGTACTGGGATCCGCACAATTAGTTAGTCACGTATTTGGGAGCCGTGCATCGAAAAGAGGAACAGTCACTACAAAACAAGTCCAATTGGGTATTGGGGTAAGGGTTCAACTGTAGGTTGGTAAGGTACTTGGGATTCCTTGTAACCGCTTGTTGTGATAATAATGGAGTTTCGAGAGTGGTGACCTGAAAATCACTCCGTAGGGTTTTTGCGTTAGGTTTTCTCCATTCGTAAACAAATTACCGTGTTATTTATTTTCCGCTGCATAATTAGTTTATTGGTGATTTGTTTGTACTACCACGCGTTTGCATGATAAATTGATTAATTAATAACTTGGCTAATTAATTAATTAATTTCTATCACAAGGGGTCATTCAGTTTATAGCCTATCAAGTGGTATCAGAACAGGCACACTCTGATTAGGGTTAATCTTTGCTGTGTTGATCCATTGACCCCTGTTGTCATGGCTGTAACCGGCTTGAAGAGATCATTGCTTTCAAATACATCTTGTTTTTCTAATCTCTATTTGTTTGAGTGTCTCAGAAAATACAAGTTTAAAAGTTATTTGAATTCTCTTATGATGACTATTGGAAAAGATCTCAGTTTGGCTAAGAAGAAACTAGACTATCTCAGAATGAAAATGTGCAAAGGAGTTCATTTGAGAAGAGTGAAAGTTAAAGGCTTAGCTCATATAAGGCAGTTGAGAGAAAGCACCATTCCCACTGATTTGTCATCTAAGCACGAAGTGTGTTTTATGATGAAGTTCACATTTAAAGTAATGGACACATGTTTGTGGTACCTTGACAATGGTTGCTCAAGACACATGACTGGAGACCGATCTTTCTTCAAGGTTTTCGAGTCCAAGAAAGGTGGCAATGTCACTTTTGGTGATGGGAACAAATCACAGATTAAAGGAAAGGGAATCATCTCTCTACCTGGATTACTGGACATTGCAAATGTTCTATATGTAGAAGGTCTAAGGGTGAACCTGCTGAGTATAAGTCAGATATGTGATCAAGACTTCATGGTGCTATTCTCCAAGGGAAAATGTCTTGTCGTGAATGAGTTTGGAAAGAAACTCATAAGTGGTGTTTGCATTCTTGACAACTGTTATGGATTGGTTCCTAATACTAATATTGTGTGTAATAGCATTCGTTTGCCAAATGAAGATCTATCGCATCAACTGATGGGACATGCTAGCTACAAACATCTCAAACATCAGCTACATCTAGACCATTGGAGCTTCTACATCTGGATCTTATGGGTCCAACTAGAACCGGGTCTCTCGGTGGTAATAGATACATCATGGCTGTGGTAGATGACTTCACTAGGTACACTTGGGTCATTCTCCTACGATCCAAGTTTGATGCTCCTGAGCACATTGAAGCTGTGTGCACAAGACTGCAAAATGAAAAGAACTTGAAAATTGATAGAATTCAAAGTGACCATGGTAAAGAATTTGAGAACTCATATATGGAGTCATTTTGCACAAGATCGAGTATTTCTCAAGAATTCTCTGCTCCTATTACTCTTTAGCAGAATGGTGTAGTAGAAAGAAAAAACAGGGTTATTTAGGAGATGGCCAAAGCCATGCTACACAATAAGGATGTGGCTAGAAACTTGTGAGATGAGCTGTTAACACTGCATGTCATACGGTTAATAGGGTGTATTTTAGACTCGGTACCAAGAAGACTCCATATGAGTTATGAAAAGGAAAGAAGCCTATTGTGAAGTATTTCAAGATCTTTGGAAGTACTTGCTTCATCCTAAAGGATAGGGAGAATGTGGGAAAGTTTGATTCCTGAAGTGATGAAGAAATATTTCTGGGTTATTCCTCCACAAGCAAGGCTTATCGGGTATACAACAAAAGAACCATAAAGGTAATGGAGACAGTGAATGTTGTTATTGATGAGTCTTCAGATTCCAGTTCTGAAAAAGGTATTGAGGAACTCACTAAAGAAATTCTTCCTCCTAAGCCTAGGGAAGTTCAAGAAATTGTTGAATAAGAAATTGCATCTCCTACTACTCCAGGTACTCCCAGTGGTGTGGAAGATTCTACAGCTATAACCACTTCACCAAATTTTGAATCTCATGAGGAAAAAGGACCTTCCTCCAAGATTAAGCTAAATCATCCTCCAGAAGATATTGTGGGAAACTTGAATGAATTCACATTAAGGAAACATACAATTGATAAATGTGTTGCTAACTTTGTGTCTTATTCTTGTTATCTGTCACAGGTTGAATCCACAAAAGTTGAAGAAGCTCTTCAGGAAGAAAGTTGGGTTGAAGTAATGCATGACAAACTGCTTCAGTTTCAGAGAAATGATGTTTGGACCTTAGTACCTAGACCAGAGGGTGAACACATCATTGGTACAAAGTGGATATTCCGCAATAAGACTGATAAGGAGGGCAATGTAATCCGCAACAAGGCTCGGCTTCTAGCTCAAGGATACTCACAAATGGAAGGAGTAGACTATGATGAAACATTTGCTCCAGTTGCCTATATGGAGTCCATCAGAATTCTCCTTACTTTGGCTTGCCAATTGAAGTTCAAGTTTTATCAGATGGATGTAAAGAGTGCTTTCTTAAATTGGCTGCTCAAAGAAGATGTCTATATGGCTCAACCAAAAGGATTCATTGATCCACACTTTCCAGATCATGTAATGTACCTCAAGAAGGCACTTTATGGGTTAAAGCAAGCCCCCAGAGCTTGATATGATCGGCTTACACAATACTTGGTGTCACATGGGTTCACAAGAGGAAATGTTGATCAGACTCTCTTCATCAAAAGAGAAGATGGCGGGCTAATAGTTGCTCAAGTCTATGTTGACGACATCATCTTTGGATCGACCAGGGATGAACTTGCTCATGATTTCTCAAAACTCATGTAGGCCGAGTTTGAGAAGAGAATGATTGGAGAGATGACTCACTTCCTTGGGTTGCAGATTCGTCAACAAGATTCAGGTATATTCCTATCTCAGTCTAAATATGCTAAGAATCTTGTGAAAAAGTTTGGTTTATAATCTGCTAGTTCTGTCAGAACCCCTATGAGCCAAAATGTTAAACTCACTGTTGACCTGTTAGGTAAAAGTGTTGATCATTCTCTATACAGAAGCATGATAGGTAGTCTTCTTTACCTTACTGCTAGTAGACCTGACATTAGTTACAGTGTTGGAGTGTGTGCTAGATATCAGGCTAATCCCAAAGAGTCCCACATGATTGCTTTAAAAAGAATCATAAAGTATGTCAAAACCACTACTGAGTTTGGTGCGTGGTATAGCAAGGACACAAGTGATGTCTTAGCTGGGTACTCTGACGTTGATTGGGCTGGGAATGCCAATGATAGAAAGAGTACGTCAGGGTGTTGTTTCTATGTGGGTAATAATCTTGTCTCTTGGATGAGTAAAAAGTAGAACTCCATCTCATTATCCACTGCAGAAGCTGAGTACATTGCTGCCGGTAGTTGTTGCACCCAACTCTTATGGATGCAAAAACTCCTCCATGATTATGGTATTTGTCAAGAGCATCTCACTATCTATTGTGACAATACCAATGCCATTAACATCTCTAAGAATCCAGTTCAACATTCCAGAACCAAACACATAGAGATTCGACATCACTTCATTAGGGAGCTTGTCTAAGATGGTACTCTCACTCTTGAGTTTATTTACACCGATGATCAGAAGGCTAACTTGTTTACCAAACCTCTTGACAGTAAACGCTTCGAATTCCTTCGTCAAAACATTGGTGTTATCTCCATGGGATGATTTTTTTTTTCTTCTTCTTAATGCATTTGCATCTAGTTTTATGCTTTGCTTTGTTTAACATGTTTTTGTTTGGTTGTTTTTTCAATTTTTTTTATTTTGTTTTTCATAAAAATTAAAAAAAAAATTGAAAAATCAGAAAAATACAAAAACAGTGTGTGTTTTGTGTACATTGGTACTTGTGTACCTTAGATGGCCATTGAAACAAAGTTTTCTAAACTTTGTATCTCTTGTAGCTTAGATGAGCATCTCTATGCACAACCAAGCAAGTGAACTTTGTGGCTCTTGTTTGTGATGAGTAAGATTAAGTTATCTCTTGTACTTAACACTCATATCACTCTTTTTTACGGGAAGGACTAAAATAAACAAAAGTGCAGTGTCAATGACATCTGTATGCTTCGGCATAGCAAAAGTGCAATGTCAAAAGCTTAACTTAAATGGGTATTTCTTTTCTATCTCTTATATGTCCATGTATGTTTTGCTTAAATAAAAATATGCAAAGAAAATAAAAAGCAAAAAGATCAAAAATGTTTTTAAATATGATTGCAAGCGTGTATTCTAGGAGATGTTGGAGTTATAGGATATACCTCGAAGGTGATAGTCCCCATCAAACAGTTATGATTATGTGTGAGTTAAAGTAATTTGGCCAAATCGTCATAACATGTTGACACATTTGCAATCTTGCGATGTTTATCACACACAACACGCAAAATTCTTTGCTACTCTTAATACATGTGCAAGTACAATGTGATTTGGCCATCACAAAGTTTACATGTGTTAATGTATGCTCACTAAACTGTCTTGACTTGGTTTTTGAAATATAAAATTAATTAGACTTGTTTAAAGTGTGTGTGTGTGTTTTTGGGATCCATGTGCTTAAAATTGCTTTAAGAATTGATTTTGAGAGATTTATATGGTGTTTGGATCATTAGTTTAGTTGCATGTTGGATTGCATTCATGTCTGTGTTTTGCACTTCTCGAAAAACTAGCTCGACACCTCCTCGATAGCTAGCTGTCTGTCGAGCTCCTTAAGTTTTTTTCATATTGCAATCTCGACAACTTCTCGATACCTGGTGGATAGATCGAGAAAGTTCCTGCCTCTTTGATAGCTTCTCGATAGCTGGTGGATAGATCGAGCTTCTGTTCTTGCATTTGATGCATTGTTCCTTGACACCTTCTCGATACTTGTATCTGTCAACGACCATTTCCTCGAAAACTTTTTACTAAAACTTTTCAATTTAGCTTTTACCTTTATTCCCGGTCACCTATCCTCTCGTGCTTATCCAAGAGTTTTACTCCAACATGCACGGGATTGATCGTTCAATACCTCTTTTCTTCACTCATGTTTAAGGTACGCACATTCCTGTCACACCGCAACTTGCTGCAGATATGCTTCGGGTCCCTAGGATAGAGTTTCCTAACTATCCTAGTTGTAAGCGTCTGCAGACTGTGTCCAAAGATGAGCTCATAGATGCTTTCTGTGAGCGCCCTTCTGATTGGGGTGAGCGTCAGTTTACACCATGTAGGCCTTTTGCTAAAGTTCCTAGATTCATAAACATGGTGATGACCTTTGTTTTGCATCCACTCTCTCACTACAACTCCATCACAGAGCCTCGTGCTCGATTTTTGTTATCTCTTCTTAAGCATCTTACTATAGATTTCCCTTCTCATTTCATTCTCTCTATTATAGATGTTCATTTAGATTCGGCATCTCGTGATAAGCTCATCTTTCCTTCTGCTATCACAAGGATCTTACGCCACTTTTCTGTTCCTTTTCCCTTGTCCGATCATTTCACTTTCATGTGTGCCATAGACGTCGCTACCATAAAACGTAGTGAGGTGCAGTTTCAATTAAAGCAGTCGAATTCAGCAAATCCTCCCTCCCGGTCAGCTCCATCTCATTCAGCTTCATCCACATCAGTTCCCTCCTCTACTATGGGCGATATGACGCTTGGTGACGTCATGGTGCAGTTACAGTGCATGGATGCTCGCCTTGATACACTCTCCACAAAGTTGTATCAAGTGAACGTTCGTGTTGGCCGTATTGCTAGGCGGTAGGCAACCATGGGTGATTTTGCTCCTGAGGCTACTCCTTCACCACCTCCTCCCATGACTTCTGATTCTAAGAACGAGGATGCTGATGATGGTGATGACGATGATGCTTCGGATGATGATGATGGAGATACTAGCTCTACCGATGAGATGTCTACTTGACACTCTTACCCTTTGTCAATCATGACAAAAATGGGGAATAGTTTTGGATATTAGAGTAGTCATTCTTAAGGGGAGAGTTAGTATAGGACCATTTTGTTAGGGGGAGTGTTGTTGATATGAGGGATGTAATGAGGATATTATTGTATCTTTTCTTTTCTTCTTTTATAGATACATTGTTCTTGTACATTGGGTCTTGTGACTGTTTTTACACATACATTGTACTCATTTTTCTCTATATGTGGATATATGTTTCTTTCACCTACCTCTACATGTGTTGTTTCTTTTCTCCCTTTATACACATGTTTCTTATTAATTGTATGCAATCTACTATTTCTGTTTCACACTAAGATGCCTTGATGAGTTTTGTTTAAATTTTTTTAGAAATACAGGTTATCAATGTCTACTTGCCATAAACTCTCTTCTTGCAAAGTTTTTCAAAAATTTGTGTTAGGATAGATTTTATTGTATTCAACAAGTGAGTATGAGTTGAGTGATTTATGACTTCTCTTATATGTTCATTTGTTTGTTGTGGTTTTTTCATGGATTGCCAAAGGGGGAAATTGTTAGGACATATGTGGTTTACATGTTAAGAACATATGTCAATTTTTTATTGTAATTGGCCAATCCTTTGACAAAACGCACTTTACTTGTAATTGGGTAGTTCTAGGTGTTTTTAATACTTCAAGAAACAAGATTTCAAGATCAAGTGTTGAAGTCATCAAGTTTGTCCAAGAAACAAGCTAAAGAAGTGCACATTCATTAAAGCTCAACAGCTAGCATGTGTCGAGGTTTAGAAGCTGTCTCATGCCCGTGAGCTCCACACCTTCTCGACAGCTGCTCGACACCTTCTATATGTTGAGGTTTATGAATTTCAGAATTTTGATCTGATTTTCTTGGGATCCGTGATTATGTGTTTAGGCTTTCTTTTCTCCTAATCCTAAACATATAAAATGATTGTTTTAAGGGTCGTCAAAGTGTTCACAAGTTGCACAAGCATTGAGCAAACTCTGTTCAAGCAAATTGTGACTAGAGACAAAGTTCTTACCCTAGTTCATCTCTTTCTCTTAAAGAAATTGCTGTGTATTTGCACCGTAGGGTTTTGTAACCAAGCATCTTCTTAATCTTCATCGTGTGGATGAACTAAAGAACTTTGTAGCCAACAACCTTCTTAGTTGGTGTTCGAAGTCACGTACTAGGATCCGCGCAATTAGTTAGTCACGTACTTGGGAGCCGTGCATCGAAAAGGAGAACTGTCACTACAGAACAAGTTCAATTAGGTATTGGGATAAGGGTTCAACTGTAGGTTGGTAAGGTATTTGGGATTCCTTTACTTGTAATCGCTTGTTGTGATAATAGTGGAGTTTCAGGAGTGGTGACCTGAAAATCACCCGATGGGGTTTTGGCCGTTAGGTTTTCCCCATTCGTAAAAAAATCACCGTGTTATTTATTTTCCGTTGCATAATTAGTTTATTGGTGATTTGTTTGTGCTACCCCGCGTTTGCATGATAAATTGATTAATTAATAACTTGGCAGATTAATTAATTAATTTCTATCACAATGGGTCATTCAGTTTATGGCCTATCACCTCCCAATAACTTGTTATAGAATTCATATTTTGATAATCACGCTATTGCATTACATGTTCTCTATGTTCTTATTATTCATGTCAATTGGATGTTATTTATCATTCGATCCATAAACTCATCTTTTATGCATTATTTTAAACTACAAAAACTTTAATTTAAACAATTGATTGATGACATAATTATTATTTTTTTTATCACCTTGAAATTTTGCAAGCATAGATAATATACGAAGATAGTGTAATCTAACGATAGATTTGTCAAAATTTGCATCTAATTAAAAATATTAAATGATATAACATTGCTTAAAGTTACACCTAGTATAACTCTAAGCAATGTTACACCTCCTAATAACTTGTTATAGAATTTATATTTTTATAATCTCACCGTTGAATTACATGTTCTATATGTTCTTAATATTCATACCAATTTTTATGTCAATTGGATGTTATTTACCATTTGATCCATAAATTCATCTTTTATGCATTATTTTAAACACAAAAATTTGAATTTAAACAAATGATTGATAACAAAACTATTAATTTTTTATCACCTTGAAATTTTGCAAGCATGGATAATATATGAAGATAATGTTATCTAACAGTAGAGTTGTCAAAATTTGTATCTAATTAAAAAATATTGAGTAGTATAACATTGTTTAAAATTACACCAGATGTAACTTGAACCCAACCCGTTTAAAAATAATGCACTACTACCTCTTTATATGTAAAAATTCATTAGAAAATTATGGGAAAAAAGTAATACACACACAAACAAACCATAATAGACCTCAAGTTCTTTATGAATAATTTACTTCCTTCAAAAAAATATGAGTATAAACAATAAAATTTAAGGATAATTACATAATTTTAGTAATATCCCCAACACCAATCTATAATTTTAGGTTTTTTTTTTTTTTAATGAGATGGGGCATTTTTATCAAAGGGTAGAATCATTAAATAATTGGTAGCCTTAGGCCTAGGCCTTGAGCTACCACTGTCTATTACTTGTACTGGGGTTTTGTAAGCTAGCATCTATCGCAATGCTCTTTATTGTTGAGTCTTGTTGTTGTTTTCTTTGGCTTTTAACGCATGTTTAAGATAAGGGGTGGCAATTCATGTTCATGTGTCGGGTTCGTGTCGTGTTGACTCATGAGTATCCGATTTATGGGTCAATACCAACCCGGCATGTTTATTAAACGGGTCAAAATTCCTCAACCCTAACAGGACATGTTTATTAAACGGGTTAGTCATATTGATCTGTTTATCAAATTTTATCAAAAAGAAAAAAAAATAGTATTAACCAAATTAATATAAATTATGAAAAAATAAACTAATAAATATTTTTAATATAAAATTTAGAAATAAGAAGTAACTACATCACAAATAATCATTCAGAACTAAAGCATATCTTAATATAAAAAATAATCAATCACAATATGTCAAAGAAAATAAACTACAACAACTAATAAATTTATATACGTAGGATTTGAAGGGTATTGTTTGTTCTATTTAGACTCCTTTTTAAACTAATCTAATGAATTAGCTAAGTATTTACTTAGGTTAATTATGAAATCTAGGTTAAACACATGCAAACATATTACTTAGTATGAAAAAGTAAAGAAGACAGTAATATAATGACCCAATAAAACCAACCATTTCAAGATAAAAACCTAGAGAAAATTTAACCTAACTATTTTCAAGGTAAACAAATCCACTATGATAGAATGGAAGATTAAAATAGATTTAAAACCTAAATCTAAAATTACTTCAAGTACAACTTACTAACATTACCATGTGCAGCTTCAACTCTACAGACTCTTCTATCTTGCATTTGCTAAACACAAACTCTTTGTTTATGACTTTGAGATCATATTCAAAGGTTTAACAACACAAACTCTCCAGTTTGTGACTCTAAGACCACCCTTGAAGGTTCTAATCATCAGTTATGTATGATCTTGTTACAGCAACTTCAAATCTACCGGTTCTAATAATATGAGAATGATTTCTGGTAGTGACTTTGAAAGGAGAAGGCACAGTACCTTTTAGATCTCACAAGAGCACCTCCAAAGTCATCTCAAAACGTGCCTTAGGGTTTCCTTTATATACTAGGAAAATTAAATCTGAAACCCTAATCACTTAATTGGCTTAACGAACTGTTGGGATTTAATTAAATTCTGCAGAACCCATCTTTCAACCGATCAAACCTATTCTCTCAATCGGTTGAACCTAGCATGTTTCAAATTCCTGAACTGCAGCTTCCTTTTTCTTCTATTCTAACTTACAACACCTTGAACATTGTCTAATATATCCTATAGACTTTAAGATCTATATCTAGACAAGTTGTGTTCACGGTTTGCCAATTGTTCTAAACTTTTAGAACCTAACAGGTATATTAGTAAAATATTATTTAATTAAACGGGTTAGATGGGTCAAACGGGTTCCATGCAAGAGTGGACCTAGGATTTCAAGCTAGAGAGGGCCGTAGTATAAGAAGAAGAAAAAATCCAAATAAGTATCCATATAGTACTAACAAACTATCAACCAAGATCAATACACAAAATCATTTTTTTTAATACATTAAGATGCAATTATTTACCAACAAAGACAAAATACAAAATAATATTGTTTCTTAAGAGCATTAACTGTTGCAAAAAAAAATTATTTTCACAAACCAAAACTTACTTTTGCTACTTTAATATAGCATTTGAAATATCTCGTACAGTAGTGTTTTTGATATTTGGTGTTCTAAATACTAAATATTTACCATTCAGAACACCTGATACTAATACTCTAATACTGGGTTGATTGTGATTTTTTTATTTTTTATTTTAAAATTTTGTTTTTGTTAAGTTTTTGAGTTAGGTAGTTGCCAGTTGGGTTAGGCTAATTAAAAGAGATGGAGTCTAAGTTTTTGAAAGAATGAGGCACGATTCTAGTAATTAAAAAAATATATAATTATTAAAAAAAATTCTCTTTTTTTTTTTTCCTTTTTTTTCTTTGGGCTGGGGGGGCTCGGGCCGCCTTGGCCCTCCCTGTGGATCCGTCCCTAGTTCCATGGGTTGGATACTAATCCAAACAAGTTAGTCATGTCAACCCAGATATAACACAAATCTATTAAACCTCAACCAATAACCTGCTAATTTTGTGTCGTATCTTATTGGATTCGCGGGTCGTGTCGAATTTTGCCACCCCTATTTAAGGTATCCCTTGAGATTGAAAAGCTTATAAAGTGGATAGTGTAGTGGAAACTTTATCATCTTTGAATGCAGTATAAGATTCCATTATTATCTTCTTTGGCTACTTTTGTCTTTTACACCGTTGGAGAGGATCCTATTCATTTAATTCATTTTATGGTTTAAATTTTATATTTTTAGATCTACGAGTATATATGATATTTTAGGCCCAGTTTTAATTTATTTTATTTTATTTTATTTTATTATTATAAGAAAGATTGAAACACTTTTATTAAGGATTAGAGAAATTTGTTACATCATGGATAAGAGCTTGCTCAAGAAACAAGGTGTCTCTTCAATCCAGGCAATGATGAAATCAAAAATGCTAATCGCGTGTTTTGCTAGTAAGTGGGCGGCTCTATTAACTCTACCTTACGGAACTCCCCACACAACTCCTGCATTCCTTGAACAATAGCAGACACAGAGGAGGGGGGTTTTGATTCAGCACTCAAGGCACGGTGGATAATAAGCGAGTCTCCTTCAATGACAAACTTATGGATGCCTATGTCCTTTGCAAAAATCAAGCCTATTTCATACGCCATTGCCTCAGCCTCCACAACACCAAACGGGGCAGTGGCGGAGCCAGGGGGGGGGGGGGGCGAGAGGGGGCAACTGCCCCCCCCCCCCCCCCCGACTCGTCCTGAAAAGTCCCCTAGATTATAGTATTTAGGTTCCTTTCTTAAATGCTTTGCCCAACATAGGAAAAAAAATTCAAAAAGACAAAATGTCTTGTTATAGAAAAACAATCCTGACACATAAAAATAAAAAGGGAAAAAGCTGCATAGATCATCCCATTTACAATAGTACTACTTATTTTCTCTTTTAAGCTTTTATATTGTCCAAATTTATAGCTTATCACCACAAATGACACTTTACTGTTTAACTCAATTTTCTTATGTTATCCTTCTTCTTATTTTTTATTATTATTTTTGGGTTTTTTTTCACCGCAATGATGGTGATCTTAAATTTTACACTCTTTATTATTATTTTTTTTTATTGTTTTTTTTATATATAAAAGATAAACTAACTAATGTCCCAGTACGGTATTGAAATTCTTAAACCTCCACTATCCATTTTTTCTCCTTCTTGACTTTTTAGTTTCCAATTTTATAGGTTATTGGCTTATTGCTATACTTTTTTACTTTGATTATTAGTGACTATGCAATAGTTTAAAAATATAAAATGTCAAATACTATTGAGCAAATTAAATTTGTTATGAAAAAATAAACTATAGTTTATACTTATATTGAATTTTGTATAACAATTATAGTTATTTGCAATTGTTTATTTATTAGGTTATTAATATTGATTAGTTTTTTTAAGGTTATTTTAGTTTAATATTGTCTTTAAACCTTGTCCCCTAAACTAAAATCCTAACTCCAACACTGCAACAGCAATCAATCCTCTTGCTCAATGTAGCCTCTAATCTACCCCTATCCTCTCTGACAATCACGCCAATGCCCGCTGCTTTGTGTTGCGCAAAACAGCGCCATCGACATTGACTTTGAAGACATTCCCATGTGGAGGGACCTATACAGCCCGATCTTCAGCCAACGTTTCTTTGGTAATCATGCAATCCGTGGCAGCTTGGTACTCCTCCAAGTAGTTTATAGCCCAATAGACCACCTCCCTGCCATTTCGATTATTCCACATGGCCCATGCGATACAAACCACCTTAGCCACCATTTCTTCGTCAACACGGTCTCCCACCAGCAAATCCCACAGCACCTCAATGAACGATTGCAGTACTCCATTTCGGCACGGCAACACAGCTAGTTTCGAGCATGACTAGACTTCTCTAGCTCGTGGGCACATCCAAAACAAGTGACCTGTCGTCTCGGCATCCATTCGGCATACATCACATATCTGGTCTTGCACCACATTCTGTCGCCTAAGGCTAACTTTAGTGGGGAGGATATCCTTGCATGTGCGCCATGCAAAATGACCTATTTTGTGCGGTAAAGGTAGGCCCCATTACCTCTTCCAGAAAAGTCTCATCTTGCTATTATCCGAGCTTGCACCATGTTTCCCAAATTTGGAAAGGCGTACTGCTACACCATAGGCACTCTTAACACTGAATTTGCCATTAGGTGCTTCTGCCCATATTATTTTATCTGGAGGGGGGCGAGAACTTATGGGAATACCTTTTATCAACTCTGCTTCAAAAGGCATAAACAAGGCATCAATTACATTTTTCTTCCAAGTTGTTGTGGCTTGGTCAATCAGTTCATTGACTTTTGTGTCTTGGTGTAAAAACAACCTGGGTGAGGCAACTTTATACGTAGAGAAAGAAGGTAACCATTTGTCACCCCAAACATGGATGCTACTTCCATTTCCCACTCTCCACCGTGCCCCCTCTCTCACCAAGTGTTGTGCAGACATAACACTGCGCCACAAATAAGAAGGGTTATTACCAAGTGAAGCTTCAATGAACTCACACCGAGAAAAAAATCTTGCCTTAAGTACCCAGTACACCAGAGAGTTTGGATTGGTTTGGAGTCTCCAACCTTGCTTGGCTAAAAAGGGCCATATTGAAATATTTAAGTTGTTTAATGGCGCACACAACTTCTCCCAACTAAGCCAAGCTATTCTCTTCTCTTCCTTCTGTTGACCCCACCAAAAGTTCCTTATCATGCTTGTCAATACTTCGCATAGTGAATCTGGTAATTTGAAGTAGTTCATGGTATACATTGGAATAGCTATTGCCACCGCCTTAATAAGTACCTCTTTTCTTGCCTTTGAGAGCAGCTTTTC
Organism: Quercus agrifolia; assembly: GCA_029955455.1. Taxonomy (NCBI): domain Eukaryota; kingdom Viridiplantae; phylum Streptophyta; class Magnoliopsida; order Fagales; family Fagaceae; genus Quercus; species Quercus agrifolia. The sequence goes on from JARQAD010000005.1 coordinate 699,304, forward strand.
CTTCCATCCCGCCAATTTTCTATGAAGCTTCTCTTTAATCTCATTGAAAGTATTCTTTTTGTTCTTTCCCACTAGTGAAGGCAGACCTAAATATTTCTCATGTTGCTTTATAACTTGTGCACCAAATCTTTGCTTTATCTCCTCTTGGATTGCAGTGGGGTGTTTTTACTAAAGAAAAGTGACGTTTTGGCCTGGTTAAGTTGTTGGCCCGATGCTTTCTCATAAACTCTTAGGATTCTTTAAAGGGCATCACATTCTGCAAGAGAAGCCTTGCAAAATATCAAAATGTCGTCTACAAAGAAAAGGTGTGATAGCTTTGGGCCACCACGACACACAGCAACACTTGCCATTACTCCATTTGCAACTGAGGTCTGTATCATTGCTGAGAGACCCTCTGCACATAAAATAAAGAGATAAGGTGATAAAGGATCTCCTTAACGGATTCCACTAGTTGGAATGATATTACCCCTAGGCACCCCATTAATCTTTACAGAGTACGTAACAGTTGTGACACATTGCATAATGAGCTTCCTCCAATTTTCATCAAAACCTAGCTTTTCTATGATTTTATCCTAGCAGACCCACTCCACCCTATCAAATTCCTTGGTTATGTCAAGTTTCAGAGCCATCTCCCTAACCTTCCCCCCTTTTTTCTGACTAATATGATGTATAGTCTCAAAAGCTACAAGGGCATTATTAGTTATAAGCCTGCCGTACACAAAGGCACTTTGGGTATCGCTGATAATGGAAGGTAAAATTTTCTTTAACCTGTTAGATATGGCTTTGGATGCAATTTTGTACACCACATTACATAAGCTTATAGGCCTATAATCAATTATCTTCTTAGGCATCTTCACTTTAGAAATAAGCACAATATGAGTTTTGTTAAAATCAGTAGGGATACTACCATGGTTAAGAAAATTCAATACCATTATTGTGACCACCTCACCACTTATCGCCCAAAATTGTTGGAAGAACAGGGGGGCATGCCATCCGGTCCTGGCGCTTTTAATGGGTACATCTGCTTCAAGGCCAGTTTAACTTCAGCTCCTGTGAAGTCTCTAGTCAGGGCCTAGTTCATTAAGGGAGTAACTTTTGGCTGGACAGCTTGGATCATTTCTGAGAATTCCGTGGGCTGATTGGTAGTAAACAACTCATTATAGTACGCCACCACCACCTCCTCCACCTTTTCATCTTCCTCATGCCAAGTCTAGTGTTCATCCAAGATTCCTTCAATGAAATTCTTTTTTTGTCGGGCTGAAGCTTTCACATGGAAGAAACTTGTGTTTCTATCCCCTAACTGAAACTAGTTAAGTCTTAACCGCTATCTCCACATATCATTCTCCTTTTCTAGCCAGCAATTCAAGTCAATTCAAGTACCCTTCAGCTCCTGGCTGATCTCAGGGGATGGAGGTTGAAGTTCAAGCCACTCAAGCCTTTTCTGCAACTCCACTACCTTCCCATGTGCCCAAACTCTCTTTTGTTCCAGACTTCCAAACTGGCACAACATTGACCTAAGCAATTCTCAAGAACACCTCCTAACCATCTTTCCTTCTTCCCAGGCCTTCTTTACCACCTCTTAACACCTTTGGTCTCTTAACCACATTGATTCAAATCTGAATGTCTTCTGGGCTTTCTTTTTCCTCAGTTTCTGCACCATTCGGAGGGCGAGGGGTGAATGATCTGATACTGAGGAAGAAAGGTGGAAAACTGATTAAATGAACCAATTATTCCAACGTGAACAATTATGTTTTAATCAATAAAAGAAAATTAAGATATGGCATTTTTATCACCAATAGCATTAAAAACAATCATAATAAGACCATGATATAGTGACAAAGTGAAAAACTCAAGGAAGCGTAAATCAATTTATTGCTCAAACAATTCAATAACCATGTTGAAATTCACTCTTTTTTTTCTTTTTCTTTTTTGGATAGAAATTCTACCCTAACGACCTAATCTAATCTAAATGTATGTGTATAAAATTCACTCTGGCAAACTTAAATCCTGGTCCTTGCCCACCTTAATCTTAAACTCAAGGCAAGTGTATATTTTGGCTTGGCTGAATCACTCTCTTGGGAATGACAGTGCATGGCCTCTCAAGCCTCCTAGAAAATCTTGTAGAATAGTCTCTCATATATCGGCAGTAACTAGGGTACACAATTCTGAGCACAGCCAAGTATCATGGATTTGATGAACATAAACCATGAATTTTGATCGAATCTCAATCAAAGGGTAGTCGAACACAGTATGACCTATCTTCTACAAATTGTCTTGAAATTGAATTGATCGTCAATGAAACATTACATTCTCAATTTAACAGTTACAAAGTCATGGAATTTTCTAACACTGACAACATAAATTCTAACTATATAAATTATCAAATCATTTTAAATTTTTAAAAGATTGGTGTGTGATGCATGTCCACGAGTAATAAAGAGTCTTGCTGATCACCTTCTTTTGTAGTGTTGCTTGGCAATTGACCTATTGTCATTTATTTATTTTCAATTTTCCTCCTCTTCGATCATGACGATGACATTGATGCAGTTTAATTGTAGACAAGGAGAACACGCTTCATAGTAGTATACATTTGAAGATTTGGAACTATTTAGTGGGAGAGTAGTAGGACCTTCGATGATGTTGAACATCATAATCATATCTTTGAGAGGTATAAAGAGTGTGAAAAGTAAAAGTATTCCTTCATCTTTTTCTTCTTCTTTTTTAACTACTTTCTTGAGCTTGAGATTCTATCATTCTCTAGCAGTAAGCCAATACACATGTCGTATTTGACCTCTTTCCTATGTTAATCAAATTTATTTTCTAATTTTTTGAAAAAAAAAAAAAAACCCTTTTACAACACCCCCTCCCATCCCCAACCATTATCCGTACGATCCAAAGTACTTGGCCAATTCGAGGCTTCAACAACCAACAATGGTATAATTGTATAAGTACTACCAACATTCGAGTGGCCTAATTAGTAAGATACTGAGCCAACAAGTCTCAGAACTTAGATTTGAGCCTCAACAACTAAATGTGTATTAGTGCTCATTATATCCAATCTTCATTCCAAATAGTCAACTTAAAAAATAAGTAAGTTTCTCACACAGACCAAAAGTATAGGGTTTTGCACAGGAGCTAGTAAGGTGCTACTATGGTCACGCCCAGATAAGAAAGCCACACTGATCACCTCCCCCTACCCATTTTTTGTTTACCAAAAAAAAAAAAAAAACTGTGTTAAGTACTTGTGCAATATATTGCAATCCTAAAGGGAAACAGAAAGGTGCAAAGGTAAATACATTCTCCGATATCAAAGTTTCTGGTTGGACTTTGATTACAGTCAATAATGAATCCTATTTAATTACTATAGGGTTTAGATTTTTTACAAAACTTAAACACCTAGTAGAGCATCTCCAATAGATGCTTTATATTTATTTTTTGGAGAGAAAAGCCCATTGTTCACCCTCCAATAGATTCTCTAAACGCAAAACTTTTCTAAATATTTTTTGAAGTTGCTACAGTGCTTATCTAGATTTAGAAAACACTATAGCAACTCCATACCCTTATCATATCTTAAAAAATTGCCCAATGGTATTAATTTACTATTCTTTCTCTCTCATCCAACTCTTCTCTCACAAAATCAACGGCCAAAATGGGTAATTAGCAATAAAATTCAAACTATATCATTAGTAGTTTCAGTTGTGAAACAATATCAGAAACTAGCAACTCGGGTCTTTGAGACTCGATTTTGGCTTCTAAATCGAGTCTTTAAGACTCGATTTTTATGCTCTGATTTCATCCGATGTGGCAATTTTTCCACGTGGAGACCACATGGAAATCGAGTCTCAAAGACTCGATTTTCTAACCAACTACACATCTCACAAAAGCCCAGAACATTTTAGAGCATATCAGAGAAGGAAGGAAAAAAAAAAAACCAGAAGAACCCAGGCCGTCGCGCGCGACGCCTGGGCCGCGCGCGACGCTTGGGTCGAGCGACGCCTGGGCCGCGCGCGACGCTTGGGTCGCGCGCAGCCCGGGTTGTCGCGCAACCCCGGCGTTGCGCGCGGCCCAGGCCAGGGTCGCGCGCGACCTGGGCCGCGCGCGACGCCTGGGTCACGCGCGACCTGGGCTGCGCGCGACGCCTGGGTCGCGCGCAGCCCGGGTCGTCGCGCGCAACCCCGGCGTTGCGCGCGGCCTGGGCCGCGCGACGCCTGGGTCGCGCGCAACCCCGGCGTTGCGCGCGGCTTGGGCCGCGCGACGCCTGGGCAGTGCGCTACCATCAGATCTGGAGGTTTTGCTTTTTTTCTATCTGGCTTTTTGTTTGGCTGCTCAGAAAATCATAAAGTTTGGTTCTTTATGTTTTTTCCTCAGATCTGATGGTTGTGTTTTGGATTTCTTCAGTTTTTTTCCCTGTGTATTTTGGATTGTATGAGAGGCTGGAGCCTTTAAATTTTTTTAAATTTTGTTGGTATAAATCGAGCTTTAGACTCTCGATTTCCACGTAAGTAAAGGTGCCACATTAGATGAAATCAGAGCATTTATAGGCCAAAATCGAGTCTCAAAGACTCGAGTTGCTAGTTTCTGATATTGTTTCGTAACTGAAACTACTAATGATATAGTTTGAATTTTATGGCTAATTACCCATTTTGGCCGTTCTTCACCACTATCTGGGTTTAGGTTTTGGGTTTTTGGTTCTTTTCTCTCTCTCTCTGTCTTTCACTCTGTTTCTTGATCTTTTCTCTATTTTTTCTATTTAATTAATCTTATTAGATTTGATAAGCTAATTTGATTCCTTTAGAGTTTCTTATTTTCTAATAGAAATTTTGGTCTCATCTCTATTGCACACCAACTGTTCGATAGAGAAGACATGGGTATGTTTAAGAACTGATATGGAAGGCTTTTGTTTAAGAACTGGTATGTTTAAGACACGACCAACAAAGTATTTTTCTAATGCTTTGTTTTTATCAGTACACGAACACTCACATGCACAGCCTTGCAGCAATACACTCACAGTTCATCATCAGTACATGCACACCCCTGCACTGACACACACACATACTTGGACCCAAATACTCTTACACAATAGAGATGCCTAACATATTACTACATAAGCTACATTTTTCTTGATCAATTGGATTGATAATCTGGACATCCTATGTTTAACTTTGGCATTTGTTGATGGTTTTAATTCAAAGTGGTTGTAGCTTTGAATTCTGGTTTCTTGATATATTTGCTTACACGTGGGGTATGCTTCTTAGTGTGATTTGCTCTATTTAATCTTTCCATATTTGTATTTGTTCTATAAATTATTGTTCATGCTTTATAAGTCTAGAGTCCTATAATTTATTGTTCATGTTGTTTGCCTAATTCGTATTGGAAACCAAGTTACTCATGTGTTGACATAATGCAAAGTAAGGACTTGCAAATATAAGTCCTAGTTGGTTTAGGAATCCTGTAGCCGAACTAACATAGACACTTTTGATGTGTGTTATGGCTTTGAAAATTGTATTTTTTGTGAGTTGATCCATTAATGCCCCAATTTTTCATCTTAATGTAGCAAAAGAGCTCTATCAAAGTACTCACAATCAGCTGTTGAACAACATAAGGTAATGTAGCAAGAGCTCTATCAAAGTACTCACAATCAGCTTAATGTAGCAAGAGCTCTAGCAATGTACCAATTTGTGAGTTGAACATTGCTGGAATTTATTAAAGTACTCATCAAAATGGTTGGCTACAAAGCTGAAGGAGGACAATGAAATGGAGAAATTGAGAATGAATTAGATGAAGGAAGAAAAAGAGCTTATGATGATGGATGTAAGTATGTTGTCTTCAGTGCAGCAAGAATATTTTCATCAATGCCAAATGGAAATCCTTGAAAAACAAAGGTCTCGTTCTTAGACTATTATCATCATCAATGCTCTTATTTTGTATATGATTAAAAGAGCTCTTTAAACTTGTTTTGTTACAATGTGATCCTACTAACTAAGAATGTATATTGGGTCACTCATTTTTGTTTTGCTGCAATATGATCTTGTTGCACTATTCATTTTGTTTTGCTACAATGTGATCCTCTTGCACTATATATGTATAACCAAGGTGATGGTAATCTCTGTAGCACATGAAGCTACGTAATTTCATTTTGTTCTACAACACATGAAGCTGCGAAATTTGCTTTAAACTCTATTTTCCGCTTCTGTTTTTCTAATGGTAATCTCCCCCCCTCACTTGAGGCAATTTGTAAGGGAGATGCCTCTGCTTGTAGTCCTTCTTAGTCTTTTAATGAAATTGCAGTTTATCAACAAAAAAAAAAAAAAAGGTGATGTTCAACCATATTGTATTAAAGCTTTGATTGTATTAAAGCTTTTGTTCCTTTGTTCAAATTTCATGCTTCCCATATACAAGGTTTTCATTCAGATTTTGTGTGTGTGTGTGTGTGTGTGTGTGTGTGTGTGTGCTTCCCATATATAGGGGCTCTCATTCAGATTTTGTGTGTATGTGTGTGTGTGTGCTTCCCATATACAGGGGCTTTCATTCAGATTATATGTGTGTGTGTAGCTTTGAAAATATTATTGTTGGGAGATTTAAAAATATAGTTGTTGGGAATTTGAAAAATATAGCTATTGAGAATGAATAGAGAAAGAATAAAAAAATATTAAAAAAAGAATAAAGAAATGTTAAAGAAATAATGAAGAAATAATATTTAAATGAGATAGAGAAAGTGATAGAGAATCTGTTGGAAAGTGTATTTAAAAAAGTAGGTAGGTAAAAGGTAAAAACAACTATTCACACTTCAAACAGTACAAAAATTTAGAGAAGCTGCTAGAGATGCTCTTAGGCTATTAAAACTAAATCTTAACCTAGGAAGCATAGAAACTCCAGCATGGGTTGCATGTACGTGTCAACCACAACGAACAAGCCTTTGACCCTACTGCATGCGTGTCCCGAACGTGTACCCCACCCAAAAATAATAGTAATAACTTTTATTAGGAATTATTTTACTAACTTTTAACTTTAATTCTTTGTTTAATATAAGTATTTTTTTAAAGGTCACGTTAACGGATTCTCTTAGGACAATTATTAATAAACCATAATAGGAAAGTTTTGACACCACTTTCATGAAAAATATAAAAAGCTGCCAACAACTTTTATTGTTTTATTATTTTTCTAATAAAATATTTCTAAAAATAGTTCATAAACCAATGCCCCAAGAATGGTTCAACATTTCACTTTTTTAATTGTTAAATGATGGTTTTGTTAATATTTGATGGGTTAGACTGTTTTCTTTTTTTTTTGTTGAAATTAATTATATTCTAAAAATCATTTAATAGCCACAGATTCACTTTATTATCTATTAAGATAGAGTTTGGCTTCAAATACATTTAGATCCTTAGACTCCAACTATTAGTAGGAAGGGCAAGACATAGGTACAATGCTTAGGTGTTCTTCCTTAGGTTCCTCTTTTAAGATTTTACCATGTGGATTTTTGCTCATGGGATGAAAGTGTATTTTTTAGTTAAATAGCCACTTGACTGAATCTTAAGGGGGGAAGCTAAGGAATAGCACTTAAGGTGTTGTACCTAAGTTTTGTCCTAGTAGGAATATGACATTTGTACTTGTCACATGCAATGCATATAACCAACTAACCAAGTAAGTCGCAAGTATTGCACATAACTTGGCATTAGGGCTGTCCACGGGTTGGGCCAGGTCAGGTTTATACCCAACCCGAACTCAACCCGACCTTATCGGGTGTGGAAGATTTCAACCTACAACCAACTCGAATGAAGTTTCAAATCAATCGAGTCAGGTCGTATCGGTTTTTGAGTGTGAATCGGTAGGTTTCGGGTTTTTCGATATTGCCGAATTTTGGCCGAAATCTAGCCAGATCTTGTCAGATCTGGTCTAATCTAACGAGATTTAGCCAATATTCCTTCGGATCTATGGAAATTTGGCCAAGATCTAACGAGATTTAGCCGATTTAGAGTTGGGCTTATTGGAGTTTGGTCGAGTTTAAGTAAATATGGGCTAGATTTGCCAGATTTAAGCATATCTGAGTGAGGATTTGAGCAAATCTGAGTAAAGGAAGGCTAAACATGGCTGGATCGAAGTTGATTGTCGTCGGATTTCGGCCTCCTTTGAGGTTTTGTCGAGCGGGTTGGGTAGTTCGGGTTTTTAAGGACAAAACCTGCCACTCGACCCGCTGGAGTCGAGTTCTGAAGTTGAGACCCGTCACCAACCCGTCGAAGGTGTTAGTCCGGCTGTGACGGGTCACATCCGGTCGGGTTGGTTGGTTCCGGCAGGTCTTTGGTTTACCTGGATAGCCCTACTTGGAATGTGTCATCTTCCTATTAGTAGTTGGAGCCCAACCTTTTCTTATTTATTATTGCTCTCAAATTAATATATGTTTAACAATCTATAAAAAAAACATATATATATATATATATATATATATATGAATATAAATATTGTTAGGATTTGAGTTTGTAGTGTTGGGAAACCATGACAAAAAGTAAGTCTCGTTGAGTTAGAATGGTGTACTTTCAAATCCAAGACAAAAACACTCAAGTTCAGGATGAAAAAAAAGTGAGATGCAATCTGGTTCTCTGGATTGCTATTCGATTGCTGTTCGATCGGTCGAGAGTCGCAGATCAGCAAAAATTAGCGAACATAAAAAGCCCATAACTTATCTATTTGAAACCAAAATCGTGGTCCATTTTTTGCAGTATTTAAAGGACAACATAAGGTAACCCTAGAGGGGGTTTTTAGAGAGAGAAAAGTGCATGTTGTGCCTCCAATTGTAGATCTAGGGCTTTTGTACCCAAAACTCTCTAAAATCATCTACCGAAAATATTCTTTGAAGAAACTCAAGATCTGGTATTGTAGAAGTTGCTGTATACAAGATCAACAACTATTGATGATTTAAGGGATCTCAAAGTCACAAACATGGGTGTCAGCAAATTCAAGATTGAAGAGTTCGCGGAGTCGAAGCTATACGTGGTTGTGTGAGTAAGTTCTACAAGAGGTAACTTTAGATTTTAGGGAGAAAATCTATTGTAAAATTCCATTCTATCATAGTGAATTTGTTTTCCTTGAGGATAACTAAGTTAAATCCTTCTAGGATTTTAACCTTGAAATTATTGGTTTCATTGGTTTTCCTGAGTCATCATATTGTTATCTTATTTATATTTCTGCATTAGATTTGAATAATTAATCTAAGTATTTACTTGGCTAATTAATTAGGTTAAACAAATCTGTTTTTTAGGGGTCTAGACAAAACAGACAAATATATTTAATAAGGACAAAGTTTAGCTACAAAATTGGTTGTAGCCTTATCAATATCTTTTTATTGTAGGTGAATTTTGACAAATCCACCATTGAATTACATCTTCTTCTTATATCCTCAATACTTGCAAAATTTCTAAAAAATTAAAGATCAATAGCTATATTATCAATAAATTGATTTAACTGCAAGTTTTTGTAGTTTAAAATTATGCATAAAATATAAACTTATATAGATCATATAGTAAATAATCTCCAACTGACACAAAATATGACATGTGCATTAAGAGTATAAAGAACATGCAATTCAATAGTTAAAATTTTAAAATATGTAGTAATTTTTATTTTATCGAGTAAGGTTGTGGCCTTAAACTACAAAAAATTTTGTAGCTAATATTTGTCCATTTAATAATTAATTAATATATGTATCCTAATTTTTCATACTTAATTTTCAGAAATTTCCATATTGCCATGTCGTACTCGTCCCCATCTCTATGTCAATGTCAACCTCTTTTAAAAAAAATGTATAATTTGAATTGTGTAATTGTGATTTTTTTTTAATTGTACCCGTACATATGCATAGAGTTACACACTAGTATATATCTAAAAGCAAAAATATAGTATTTATTATTATTATGCTCATGTTGAGCCACATCATCAATGGTCTCATCATCCATCCATTTCCAACATTCTCTCTTTTTTTTAACTTTTTTTTTCTTGTAAATTTCCCAACTTAATGTTATACTTTCTCCAACTTTTCCCTTCCTTTTTACATTTTTATCTTCCCATTACTATCTATCTTAATATCATTTTTTCTCTTTCCCTTTATCTTCCTTTATTTTTGGCTTTTCTTATTCCCCTCCTCTTACTATAAATTTACAATTCTCTATTTCATTCTATACATAGTTTTCCCACACACATAAGGCTATTTCTCTTTTTTCAATTTTTTTTTTTTTTACATTTTTTGGTGGATTTTTATTTTTATTTTTCTTGCATCTCTACTTTAAGTTGATGAGTTTTTGTCTTATTTGGAACTCTACTTTGGGTTGATGTGATTAAGATGTGTTTTTAAGTTGTTGTCTTTTTTCTTCTCTTTAATTTCATAGATTTTATCCTATTGCATTATATATAAATATAGTATATAAGAATATAATATTATTCTATTACATAACATGACATGACTTGGATAATATGGTGTTTATTACAATATTTTTTATTTTAATTTTTTTCTCATATTATTTTCTATAAATTTCTTATTATTCTCCCACATTCTCTCTTGAAAAGTGGTTTTTCTCTCTCTCTCTCTCTCTCTCTCTCTCTCTCTCTCTCTCTCTCCATTTTTTTTTTCTTGCAACCCTACTTTATATTGATGAATCATTGTAATTTTTAAAAATCTATTTTGGGTTCATACATTTTGGTGTTGT